>CM068316.1:2508802-3181302 GCA_034766995.1 Acanthacorydalis orientalis | reverse complement strand
AATTTTACAAGTTGTATTCTTTTCGATGGTTATTGGGATTTTAGGACGCTTATACAGCTAAGGTCATTAGCGCCCTGTATTTTTTCGAAATGTATATTCTATCGTATCAAGACGAATATCAAATATGATATTATTCTATTTAAAAAAAATCATTGATTTCATATCCATAAATATAAATTATCTAGCTAGAATATTGAAATGATTGGGTTCACTAGATTTTCATTTTGGTTTGTATTATAAATTAATTTCATATTATAAGAACACAAAACTTATACTTTGATTTTTGATTAATTGTGCAAAAAGTTCCTCAAATAATAGTATTCATATCGACTAGAAATTTCCAGGCACATCATATATATATATATATATATATATATATATATATATATATATATATATATATATATATGTACATATATATATATATATATATATGATGTTTTACTATAAAAATAGCATGTTTATCTGTAAACTTCCCTGACAATTGTAATTAATGTAAACAAAATAAACAGGCTTGAAATAATCATATAAAAAAGTGATTTAATAATGATGTATTGATATTTTTATTCAATACTATTTTACTGTGGTTTGTACATCGAAAAGAATTAGTTTGTGAGTGTTAGTTGAGATATAGTGTCACAACTGTATTATTACAAGCACATTTTAAGAATTAAAATAATGTTTCGATAAAAACAT
Organism: Acanthacorydalis orientalis; assembly: GCA_034766995.1. Classification (NCBI taxonomy): domain Eukaryota; kingdom Metazoa; phylum Arthropoda; class Insecta; order Megaloptera; family Corydalidae; genus Acanthacorydalis; species Acanthacorydalis orientalis. The sequence goes on along the minus strand of CM068316.1, from coordinate 3,180,606 downwards.
TTGCAAGAAAATATAACATACACATGTAGAGAATTTGATATTTGAGAATTTACGAGACAGTTGAACTAAAAATTGAATCTATTACCAATCAGACAAAGAATAAAATTCTTAGAAAGAAAAGACCAATTTTTCTCGGTATATCCGTGAAATAAACTTACCATGAAAGTAAATGTTTATAGGAAATATACATAAACCAAAATCCATCTAAATTTTGGACTCGCTATATCCGTGAACTCGTTATAACCATTCTTATTATAAATCAGTTCGATTGTGTTTATGTATATATATATATATATATATATATATATATATATAAAGAGGAAGAGAGAGAAAAAGAAAGAAATACAATAAAAGTACACCCACTGACAGATATTTACATTTACCAACTTTATTGCTACAGAAAGTGTTATCTATTTTTAGTACCCACAAAATTTGAAATTACATTTATCATTTTGTCGTGAGAGCGAATCTCGTAGAACGAAAATTTACTATCGGCCGCTATTTCTCCACGAAAATGCAATCGGAGTGAAAAAATAAAACCTTTTACTGCAGAAAATTCATTTTAACGTACTGTCAATCATATTGACAGCACGTTTAATGTAAATGATTGAATTATTTATTTATATATATATATATATATATATATATATATATATATATGATTTATTTATTTTTTATTATTTAATAACAATTTTTGTACAATCGATATAATTCATCCGTCCTCGATGAAAAAATATTCTAGAATTCTATTTTACTCTAAGGTTAAGTTTAAAGTGGTTGAAAAATAATAATTATAAAAAATATTGTAATGAAAATGTCTTATAATAAAATGGAATTATTTTATATCATATAATCCAGGATCGATTTCAAATAATTTGGTTCAATAGTCGAAAAAAAGTCTTTTATTTACGAAAAGGTATAAAAATATTAACCATTCAGCACTGAATCATTGAAAATTAAATTTGTATCTCTTGTTTAGAAAACAAATCTAAAATGATTTGAAAAACAGTTCAACCTCTTGATAATACATTTTCTGATATACCAACTTAAAGGAAATAAAATTATGTGTAATATCAATCATAATTTAACTGTGTTATATCAAAAAGTCTTTTCTAAAAAATGCACTCTCTTGCTGTTCAAATTTTGAATTATATTTAATAAGAAGATACGAACAATCGATACTCAATTTATAATAACGTTAATTGGATTTAAAATCCAGATGATATTAAATGGGATTAATTTAATTTTTTTATCAAAAATATTAAGACACTTGATGTGATCTAAAAATAATTACAATTAAAATACTTTCTAAAAATTTACTGAAACAAAATATTAGAAACGTTAATGATTTTCAAAATTATTAAATGTAATACTTTCAGTTTTAATTGTAGGTATAGTATTATATTTAACACACGAAATAAAAAATTTATAGACATGACTTGAAATGAAATAGAATTTTTCACATGAAATAAAAATATGTATTCAAGTTGATTAAATCATCATTTGTAGGTTATATATTAAGTATATACATTAATTCGGTGCTTTTTTTATTGAAAACTAATATTTACAGAAAAGTGGAATGCAATTCCATCCCCAAAATATTCTCCATTTTTTTTGTACAGCTTTGCTTTGCTTCATCTGTTGGGTATTTGATGAATCATTTGTCGAAAAAAAGAAGCCAGCTTTGATTCAATGAAGTCAAAATGCATTTTCGGATTTTTCCCACTGGTTTAGTATTTTTTATATGTTTTATGCGTCAGAACGCCGTTCCCCAAAGCTGAATAAATCAATTCTGCAGCTTCGGAGGCATTTTTTCAACTGGAATGTGAAAAATATGCAAAGCCTAAGCTGATTTTCGAATGCCATCGTGTTCACTACTGTTTTGTGAAGTTGTGCTAATCACTTGACCAAGATACAGTGTTTTTAAATGTAAAGGTTGTCACTTCAGAAACATCGAAAGATAGGAAAATGTTTTAATTTAAAACAGATTTATGATTGATTCGATTTAAAAGCGCATAATTATTTTTTACATCTAATAGTTGGTTCGAAATTGTTGCACTTCTTTTCTGTTCCTTACTAATATTATCCATTTTAGAATAATTAATAACTTGAGATTAATTAGATACAATTTTTACACCTAATATAACCAGTGATAAATATTACATCGGGTTAAATTACACAAGAAAATTATACCTAATGGCATTTTTTCAGCCTGTCCGCAAAAATAAAACAGTAGTTACGTTCGACGACAAGTATTTTAATCGACTTCCTGAAGAAATAATTGCTTAATTCGATCTTCGCGTGTTCTAAAAAACCATGCAAACGTTGTTTAACCATTCGTAAATTATTAAATACGGTATCGTAGCTCACATAATGCAGTTGCAAACGAAACCAACCTGTTATTAATTTCTAATTAATGTCAATTGTGAATACTTCAAACGTCCCAACAATATATCAGACACATAAAGCTGTTTATTCTACCATTCGTCTTGTATGAATTTCGTAAAATAATTCATTTTTCACATATCAGATACTTCGATGAAAAGAGTATGAGGAAAATATGTACGTCATCGTTGTCTCATTAAACTATTTGTACAGCCGACCTTCGTGTTAATCGTTTTTTCGAAATCAATTTACAGAACCACTTGCACAGAACGATTCCAAATTCAAAGAAAACAGTTCCGTGAACATTCGTCGTTACCTCGCCATTTTTTTCTAATTAATGTATCGCGTGCTGTAATATATGTATTAATTTTTAATTATTTTTTTTTCTAATCGTGTCATACCGCTAATCTTTTCATCAGACGTCGCAATTGTCAAAAAGATGTCATAAAAGTGTTTATGCGATGGTAGCGGTTCACACGATAATTATTTTCTATTTAAATGATGTATCAGTTATGAATTCGGACATATTTATGAGCTTTTTATTATTTTACAATTGTCATTTAAGTCTTAATTTTTTTTTTAGAATGATTAACTTTTTACATATGCTTTCCATTTATTCTGAGTTAGCATGAAGTTACTATCATGTCATAAAAAATTTCTGAGAAATGTACTGAAAAATTGTATAAACCTTGCATATTACACGAAAATGACTGAGTCAATGTTATCTAATTTAACTATTTGCTTAATTGACCTTCTTAATTTTTTTTTTCAAAAATAACTACTAAAAATTTCTAATATAATATGTTTTCATCATAATCAATCAGAATAAGTAGAATTAATGACCTGATAAAGGAAGAACTCTTATATAAGAAACACTTCTTCAATGCTGAACAATTATATTTCGAAAATTTCAATTTTGAATTACTTTTTTTCAATCTTATCTAACTATAACTAATGTATTTAGATTCAAGTCCTAGATTCCAGTATATTTAATATTTCTTTTCCAACACATATTAAATATACTGGACACAATAACAAAACAAAATATTTGTTAATAAAACATTATCAAAAAAAATGTTTCCGAGCGAACAAATTATTAATTTTTAGATCAGCTAATTGTTCTTTCGTATGGAAATGAATTAATCTTGAAATTTGGAGTCATTTTTATAAAAAAAATAAGTGTAATATTCGAAACAAAAAATTGCATCGTTTAGCTAACAGTACATTTCTATACTTAGAATAATATTTTCATCGAAATATTTATATGAATTCTTGTTTAATTCGTTAAGCAAAAATGTAGTGTCAGTAAAATTTCAATTGTGTTTTGTGATAAAATAATCTATTGTTTTATCACAAAACACAATGTGTAAAATTGTGTTATCCTGTTGAATTATTGTTTTGATGATCTTGGTTTTTCTAAATTACACAGTTTTATAATTTCATTCACTGGTTTTGTATTACACAATTTTTTGAATCAAAACTAGTCGAGAAAGATAAAAACTCTTGCGATTCATAGAACGAAAAACAACCAGGCCTGAATATTTATCTTTAATAATAATTGTTTCATCTGCTAGACTCAGTACATCCTTGACAATTTAAAATATCTGTAATAAATGATTTAATTTTATTCATTGTGTAATTTAAGACTATTACTCATTATCAAAACTAGTGCCGTGTGTGGAGGATTCGAATAAAACTATTATTTTTCTCAAAATACATTCCAGATGTTTTTAATCGGAAATTTCTTAGTGATATGTTCACCAAAATGATATTTTTTTAAGAAAAAATCATCACAGGTTTGTTATTTTGCATGAAAATGAAATCCGGTTCATAGTTTTCTGTATTCCAGTTTACATGTAAAATAGTATTCACATATCATTGAAACTGTACAGATCCTAAGAGACTCAGTACGAATTTGGTTCATCCTTTGATGATTATTCATCTCCATGCTATTATATACAGTGTTTTAAACACTGTACTGCAAGAGAAGTTCTGCTTTACATCCTCGTATTTTTTTATTCTCATTAGAGAACATCACTCGCCTCCAGTCTTGTTACTATCGCTGAATGTGTTTTCGTATAGTCTAATCTAAATCTGGTATGAATCGAAGTCAAAGAACAAACTGCTCGAGTATCAGCATCGTGAAGTAAATTTTGAATAACCTGATCTAAAACCTAACACCTCGTTTCCACGAATCCGTGTTTTCTTAATAATTGTATCTTCGATCTGTTAAATTTCTTAACATTTATTTGTTTTTCCAGTCTTTCAAACGAAATCTGTGCCTGATATTATCATTTATCTGCAACCTATCTTCATTTTTTTCAAAAATGTTACAATTTTTACAAACTATCACTTTAATAAACGATTTATTTCAATTTTAAACTTAATAGTTTATCATAATTTCTGTAAAAATTCTGTCCATTTATCTGAAACTTGATCATTCATTCAATAAAACCTGACGAAATGAAACATTTTTCACTATATTTCCGCACAATCTTCTCTTATCTCAAAATACAAGTCAAGAAATATCAAATGTAACGATAAATTATTTATGGCGAAATATAGAAACAACAAATATAAATCTAGATTTTTTTAATTTAAAAAAAAACGCTTAAAAAATTACCAATAAACAAAGAATTATTTTGAGTAACATTTTACTTACATCTTTTGTATTTTTATAAGAAAAAAATAATATAAATTAATATAGAAATGTATACAGTCAATTTTGAACTTAAATAAATGAAGATTTTATGTTTTATAAAGAAATAATTATTTAATTATTTTCATTAAATAAAAACATCACAAATAATTGACACAAGTAAATATTCAAATTAACACAATGCATTAATTGGTTTTAATTTCTAGTAAATATGGCCATTACATAACTATACATATATATATATATATATATATATATATATATATAGAGAGAGAGAGAGAGAGAGAGAGATGTCGAGACTAGACATATATTTGTATATGGTTAATTAAACGTGCTAAACAATTAACATATATTTAATGCAATATTTGCTATAGCTTCTTAAATTAAGCGTAAAACTAATTAGCGTCGACGCTGAAACTCTTTGTTCAAATTTAATATGCAAAACAGTCTGTAAACACCAGCCTGTAATTGAAGTTCTAATAATTGCAATAAAACAAAAATACATGCATTGTGAGTTAAAACCGCTGTCGTCGTGTCTGTATCGAATTACTTAAATAAACGTTTATTTCATTCAGACCATGTGATAAATGCATCAATTAGTACAGTTAAATGCATCGACGGTAATATTCGATCAATACGATATTCTCGTATGTACACGAGCTACTCTGAATGTAACTCAGTAATAAGTAAAACGTGCGAATGTGCGATAACAACGTTCAAATATACACACACGACGTACGTGCGGAGGAATACGTTTTAAAATGCAAATCGAAATCGATGATAAAATCAATTATTAGAACCGGAATTCAAACATGTAGAAATAAAAGAACAGGTATTCGTTTATCGGAAGAATGAGAGAATAATTTAGAGCGGTGGTTTTCTTCTTCTACTGTAGAGTATCTTATAATGGAGTTGTAGAATTTTATATGAGGGATAAATTTTAGAAATGATTGTATACAACGCTGAAGAAATACAGAATGCAAAAGCTGTTTGTGTTATTTGATCGAATTAATATTACAATAACGTGTAGATTATAATAATATGCTTCACTAGTTTTAGATTCAGTGTGAAAAACGTATTTGTGATAAAATATAAGACAAATTTATTTTATTTTTTATATTTACACAAATGAATCTTTCACTTCACAAACCATAATTTTTTGTAATTAAATATGTTCAATGATTTTTGATTATTACTTATTTTGATGGCAGTGCGGATTTTTCTATAACTTAGTGTTCTGAGGATGATGGAATTATCATATGAATATATATAAGCAACAATAAAAAACGATCAAAATTTATTTATTGAACATTTTTGTTCATAAAGCTTTTTTATGATTTGTAGGATGAGTAAAAAATTTATTTGTGAAAATGAATTTGGCCACAGTTACAGAATGTACTGTTATATTATAATATTAAAGTACTGGGTGTTTAATTTTAAAATAATATATTTTCAAAATGATTTTTCACTTCTCTCAAACCAAATAAAAATAATAATAATAATCTGATTAATATGAAACGTCAATAAATAAAAATAACGTACATCTATTGTACTTTAAGAAAAAAAATATTGAATGTTTTCAATTCTCTTAGAGACACTGAGTCCAATGAAAAATCAACATTAATTTTTATTTAAAGAATATTGAAAAAAATCTATTCGATATTCAAAGGGTGGCATTCGAGTGATATTCTTTCACAAGTACCGACACTACTGATAAATTCACTTTCACATATGAATTCTTTTTTTAGATTTTTCTATACTTTGTAGCTTAAAAAATACGGTATCGCCATTAAAATGCATGTAAGTGACGATCTAAAATAATCAATGATGATTTATTGGAAAATTTTGAGCAGAAACTTTTTTTATGGCTTGTGGAAATAAAAAAGAATCAATTTGTGAAAATATAGCAACACTGTACAACATGTTTTATATGCGGATTGAAGTATTGTGTTGTTAGCTTCTAATTAGCTTGTTTTAAATCGTTTAATTAGTAATTATAGAAAACAAATATGGAAAATGTATATTTTCGACCCATTATATTATTGGGTTTTTGAAATGGAACAATTTTTTTAGTGACCCCAAAAACAATTATTAAAGAGAGGGCGTATTAACTGATATAATTTTCAGTCGACGGTTTTCAAAATTCAAATTTTGGTCCTTTTTTGATAAACTAAGACCTGGACGTTCTAGTAAGACTTATAATAATCTTATTCAACATTTATTGCAGAAAAATACAAGAATGTGAACTGGAAAGTTTGCCACAAAATTGATAATTATTTTAAATATATTGCAAACACTGGTATTTAAATATCACATTCACTAAGCTAAAAGAATTTAATGGATCAGGTTTCATCATGCAATAATCTAGTACTGAACAGGCGGTTGGGAAGAAAAATATGTTTTACACCATTTTATTCTGATCGATCCTATTGAACACGGTGCCATCTAAAGCATATATGCTCACCTCTTCGAACTAAATACAAAAATGTCTTCCAAAAGAAGATATTGTGTTTCATAATTGATACGATGAGATATTCCACCAATACTTCTGCCTTGCAATGACTGAAAAACTTGCGGTTCGATAGGACTGGGGTCGATACAGGATACAACCGCTATGTCAGTGCGATACATAAAATCTGTACTGAAATTACATGCGATTCTGGTTACTAGACAAGGACGATGGAATAATTACAGGTCGAGGCACACGGTACGCGAACTGGCAAGAGGATAAACCTTCTGTTACTTCTGGAGCTTTCCGATCTGTGTGTTCGCGGACATTTAGAAAGATCTCCAAGTTCAGTTCCAAACTTAACTATCTTTCGTCATGAATTCAATATCTCACACCCGACACTCAATACATCAATGCGTTCGATAACTTATATCAGCCAGGATTTCGACGTCACCTGACAAGGATAATGATAATTTCTCTAGCAATTATTTGCTAAAACGATCGAATCCAACAAAGATATATTTTGGATCGATTCCTCAATGCAGTTTAAAAGTGGATACAATATAATAATATGACTAGAAAATTAAGTTTGTTATCTAGTAAAACAGAATCACAGCAAGTGCTCACTTGTATCCTCGAAAAAAAATGGACTGTATATTTCTAGTGGGATTGAAAGAGAGTACATTTATGAGTTGCTATCTACCAACAAAATAAGAATATCGGATAAACATTTTGCTAGAAAATGTGTTAATTGGAAACAAGTGATTTGATAACACTTAGTTTTGATTCATTGAACTGGTATTGTTTTTCACAACGATAATGCCAAATTTCACAATACACAACCCAACTAAAAGGGTTAAACAGGGACGTTACTTGCATATATATATATATATATATATATATATATATATGTGTGTGTGTGTGTATATGTGTGTACGTTTGTATAAAATAATACAAACCAGAGAAAAATTGGAATGTAATTTTGTTTTCATTCCATCTAACCATACACACACACACACACACGCGAGCGTGGGGGCGTTACCGACATTCATTTCCAAGTGTACACATATTCTCTTGCGCTTATCATCGAATGAGGGATTTCCAAGCTATCCGACTATAAAAACGAACGGATATTGAAAAACAGTTCGAACGGGTGGCGTTTCGTCGACGGGTAAACACATTGAAAAGTTGATTTATCTGTCTTTTCAACTACGTCATGAAATTCAAATGAACGAGTGTACGTATTCGAAACGCAAACCCGTATGTATTTGTTTACCTGTCTATTGAATAGCGCCGACGGCAGACAAATGCATACAATTCCATTGATTTGATTGTACTCGTAAATATAATTGAAGTTCTGTATGAATAAAATAAACGGACGTTCACCTGGAACAATGAACGACCGAAAACCAACCGGTGCGCGATTCATTTTCGATCCGAATTCGGAAACGGATCAATTATACACGAGAATGGTGCGAATGCATCGTTTGTAGTGTACAAGAAGAACGTCATCTATAAACATGACAACTTCCTCAATACATACAGAAGACACATATTTACTATCTGACTATAAAAGAAAAAAAAACAATGCCCGAATGTCTTTGCAATAAACGTCGGATCTTTTATATGAATTAAAACGGAATGTCGTCGAATTCCTTTTCCTAGCACATTCAATTAACTCGATCTGCGTGCATAGTGGATTAAAAATAACACTTCACTATCCCACACTTATTATTCGGGCGTGTAATAAAGCGTACGAAAGATCACAGCAGTGTCCCCGTTTTAAACTTTTAATTGTGCTCGTGGTACAATTATAATTTTCCACGAAACTCGATAATGAAACATGATTATTTTTAATCCACCTCCGATTGTTTTTCTGCGGTGCTGTTTTCATTGTTCTTTTTTTTTGGCTTGCAGATCAAATGACTGCTGTACTCCTTCAGACGACTGTTCAGTTAACTTTATAATTGTTTTTGAAGTCTCATCGCTTTATGTATGAGATATGAATCCGATTAGTTGAGAATCGGTGGCTCTAGTTTATATTCAGTCCGTTTAGTTTAATTAAAAAGTGGTTCAGTAAGAAAAAAACTGGAGTTAAAAGAAAATCACGTTTCTATTTTCACACATTTTCTTTCAACAAACTAATCATAATGTTAAGTATTGTTTTATAAAATACATAATTCATATTTCATTCGTTTTATATAAAAAAGATTGAACGTGTGTTTGAAAATATAGATCAATATAACGACACAGACATTTCATATCGAATCCGAGACGTGCATTTAAAATTGAATATTATATGAAAATGTGTACGAAAATTAATGTCTGAATTTGAGACGAAAACGTTGCGCATTTGCACGCTAGAACTGTGTGTTAAGTCTGTAAATTTTGTATTAATCGTTCGATGAATACTTGAAAAAAGTATCAATTAATTTAAATCGAAAATAAATTAGGACAAGCTAGATGAAATTTTATCTGTTTTTAGAGTGAAAGTGGTCCCAATGGCGGTGATCAAAATGAAGTGCGCTTGGATGACGAGATGGACAAGGTGTTCGCCATGTCGGGAGGTCTTCAGAAAGACCACTTCGACGTGGCCGAAATCGCCAACGACCCGTCTGATTTACCAACACCGACGGTCAATTCCCGACAGTACGGCGAAAAGGAGTACAATTGTAAGTAGTTGTTTCTTTTGAATATTATCTATGGTTATTCGCAGACAAAAACTGAGTTTTACATCGAACCAAAAGATAACTCTTATATAAAATCAGATATTCGTAACCTGTTCAGTTATAAAAAATAGTTTGATAGTAGATAAATTATAATTGATAGTAAAAAAAATAATAGAAAATCATTGAGTCCAATCTGGGGATCATTCATAATTACCAAAAATTAGTTTCAAAGTTATTAAATGTTTTTAAGACATACAAAAATCCATACACTTAAGAAATAAGAAATGTGATTATTAAACACAAATAATAAAGCTGACAAATTTACTTTTATGTTTCAATTGTTGAAGTACAGAAAAATGTATAAACTCTGAATTAAATTGAAATGCGATTAGTTGACTTCAATATTTTTTATTAAACATTTTTAAGTTAAAAAATCCCCACATTTCAATCTAAACAAATAAATTTGATCGAAAAAAAATTCTCAATTGTTTTTGGATTTTCAAGGATTTAAAAATTCTATCTGAAAATCACAAACATGCCGAAACTAGTAATTGAAAATAGAAAATCGGGTAATCTAAAAGGTTGAAAACAACCGTGACAACATTCTTATCATTCTTAGATAATCATGAATCTTTATAAACATTATTTTTCTTGATTTCTTTTTTAATTACCATGTGATTTTTATTTAGCGAGTTATTATATTTCAGAAAAATGGAAACACTTGCAAATTTCATTTAATTATTCTAATGTAGTAAAAAAATCATAGATCTGAAATTAAATTACGAATTTATTAGGTAAACTACACTTTATATTGGATCCTCTATTGAAATATGCATAAGCAATAATCAAAAATAATCGATGATCATTTACTGAACATAATTTTTTTGTGGTTTGTACCGGGACTGAAAAATTCATTTCCGATAGTGTTTTTAGCAACAGATAGAGAACTAGATTCAATCTTTAGATTTTGTAGTTAGATTAAACGACATTATTGTACAATAAACCCCATAATTTATTAAATAAAAAGCTCTAAATGTAATGTATTAAGCAAAAAATTTACACTATGTTTCTTAACCATAATCTTACTAAGTTATCTATATCTTTGAGTTTCGCACTATTTTAAACAGCTAAATGGCAGAATATTTCATAAGGATGACATTTATTTTATTATTTATTACATATGACTTGTATATTTCTTAAAATAAAAAAAAATATCTGAAAAATGTATTTACTCTCTTGTATAATGAATCTCTCTTGTTCAATTTATCTGAATAAATTCTCTAATTTTTCTTCTTAAATCACAAAAATTTAAGGTTTTAAAAAACTCTTTTAATAAATTCCAAATGTATACATTTTTTCAAAGTGAAAATTAATGCGCTATCTTTACAGTTAATCAATTTGTTTACTAAAATCTAAACCTATTCATTCGGCAGAAATAAAACTTCTAATACATTTAATGTAAATATTTACTTTTTTTAACAGTGTGAATCGAGTTATCGTTAAACTATTACGAATTCAAATTGTAATCACATTTAATAGCTAATGGTATCGATTTCAAATTATGCACAGGACTTGAAAGAAGGACAAACATTCTTGCAAGTTTTTATCTTCGATAATGATTTGACTGTGAATGAACAGTTGATGTCGTTTAGGAACAGGAATCAGGCCCGCAGCCAGACCGTCATATTAGAAGGGGATTTTTTTTTATGTCAATTATTGGAGATTACGGTGGAAACGCGCTCATAGGAACGATTTTTTTCGCATATAGAAACGTTTTTGATCATCAAGATAAACATATTAGAAAGATTCTCTCAATGAATCTCCATGATTTTCAAATCTCTCAAAATCTCAGATTTTTAAGGGGGGACAAATAGAATAACCAGGAGAGGGAAGCCCTCTGTCCTTGTTGACTATGGTTCTGAACAGAGTATCATCAATACTCAGTAAAAGTAGTATTTTGTTACTTTCTGTCAGTATGGTTTATTTTTCATGTTTATACTAATATAAACATATGAATTATTTTTTTATTAAACAATTTTTTTTCAATGAAAATCATTCGTTAAACAAGAAACAAAACTGGCATGATTTCAGTAAAATAATCAGGTAGAATTATACGTAATGTATCCCCAGAGACCGTTTTTAATATCTTAATAGATTATACTTATTATATTATTGATTAAGTATACATCAAAAAAGCTAGATAAAGAAAATTCTAAAATTTAATATATCTAATTATTAAATATTTTTAAATTACGATGCTTATATAATTTTTCCCATCATAACTATTCTATATAGAAACTTCAAAGTTTCCTCACCGTCGAATTTTTGTAAGAAAAACATACAAATTAAAAATATATATGAAAAAATGAGAAATGAAAATTTGAAAAATCAAAGAGTCAAATATGTCTAGTAAAATAATCGAACCCACGTACAAAAATAGCCCCCTTCCCCGTCATACTATTTAGTAATTCGATATTTTGTCGATGCATGGCCTTTTTTAAGGATATGGTTCTGTGACACGTACATAAAACGACTGTCAATGTATTAGATTATTTGAGAATAATTTTAATATAAACATCTTAGAAATAAATCAATTCTTGATTAACTAATAAACAAATCAATTTGTAAAATAGAATACATGCGCCACTTGAAACAATAATACATTTTTATCGCACAATATGAAACCGTCATCGGAAAACATACATGTATAATGAAGAAATTCCAACATACAGCGAGATGAATGAATTCATCCGGTACGCACAATATCCATTCAGTGTCTGTCATCGTCGTTCCGATCAGACCGAAAATAGAGCGCGTGTCCAAAAAGAAAAACCGTGTCAAGGGCGTGCAAAAACAAAATATTGTCATTTAGTGTCTCGCTGTTTGCCTTTTTTCGTTAACGCTACAACGAGGCCATTTATTTATTAGTCGGTAACGGCGTCGTTAAAACGATACGATTCGCGTGTAACGGCCCGACGCCGTTGTTTATTTAATAACGAGCGCTCGTTATACGCGTGTAGCGCCATCGCGCAGACATCTGTTACGGACGATCCGAAGGAATCAACGTGCGACGCCGGTGCTGTATCATCGAAAGAGCGACGTCTCGTATATAAAGATCACTGAATGTAATAAAAAAATATACTCGGGAGTATGTTTTTTCGTCGTTCAGACTGGACTTTATTCACGGTTCGTTTTTCTACTTCTACTTCTTCTTCTTCTTCTCTTATATATTACAGAATGAACCGAAGAAAAGTTTGAACATCAATTACATTTATTTGTACTGAATGAACTAAGTTCTGAGACTATTGGTTTAGTTCTTTCTGTATATTCGTTTCGTATTCCTCCGGGTGCTATTTTGATTGCAATAAGAAAGCATTTATTTACAAAGTGAACATGTGAAGATATAATTCACTCAACATTGTATTTACGGATTGATGAAACTACTTTACGTGTGCAAGTTTTTTCTATACATTTTCTGTACATCGAGCACATTTCTTTATATATTAGATCCAACATATGAGGGCGTTGCAAAAAATTCGTAGAAGTGAATAGAAAAAGAACACTTAGAGCAATAAAATAATTTTTATTTTTCAATATAATCTCTCTTAAAATCAATACATTTAATCAATACGAATAAATGAACCGCAGCATTATCGCGATGAAACAGGACATTTTTGCGTTGTGGTCTGTGTCTTTTTTCACCAATGGCGGCTCATAACTTCTCCCAAATGGTACAGTAATAAGCGTTATTGTTTGTATTTCCCTTTTTCAAATAATCCACCAACAAAATTCTCTCAAAATCATTAAAAAAAACTGAAGCCATAACTTTCCCTGTCAATGGACCAGCTTTGAACGTCTTGTGCGCCCTATCTCCTCTTTTAGTCCACTTTTCACATCTTCTACGGTTACTGGAGTTGAAGGCCTGTCACTGCGAGGGTCATCTCAGATGGATTTTCTACCTCTTCTAAATTCATCAGCATATTTTTCCACTGTAGCATACGCTGGGGAGGAGTTACCATACACATTATGCATCTTTTCAAAATTTTGTATGGCATTCATACCGTCCAAAACTAAAAATTCAATAACCGCATGATGTTTCAATGTATCTATTTCACAAAAAATGATGTCAAAGCTTAACTGAGACGTTTTTTGCTCATTTTTTTACAGACCGCCAATCAACGATTCCACTTCAAGAAAAAAAATACTTTTTAGTCTCTCCAATGGCATCTAAGTGTCACTTCTACGAATTGTTTGAAACCCCCTCGTATGTATAATAATAAATAATGCGATTCCGTTTTTTTTTTATTTAACAATAAAAAGATTTAGAAAAGACCCATCAGAAAATTCACTTTCACAAATGAATTCTTCCTTCATCCCACAGGAAATGTTTTATAGGGTTTTAAAAATAAATATGTTGCAGCTCGATACTGTAAAAATGATAAAATCATCATCGAAATATTCATAAACAACAATAAAAAATTATCAATTATGATTTACTGAAGATTTTTGACCAGAAAAATTGTTTGTGGAATGAAAAAATAATCCATTTCTGAATGTAAATTTAACCACCATCAGAACTATTTTAATTCTAATGATTTATACTTGATTGATTTAAATTTTCATTTATTTACTGTTTGTTAAATAAATGAAAGTATATTTATTACATTATTATTATTTATATATTTTTTTCAAATCGAAACTATTTATAATTTAAAGTAATTAGGTTATTCATTAATAAAAGAAATCTACTTAATTCTTGAATCCAATTAACACACGATTTATAAATCAAACATCAAGCAAGAAATAAAAATCACGTCGTAATTAAAAAGAAATAAAGAGAAAAATGTTCATAAAGATTGATAAATATCTAATAATATAAAGAATGTTGTCCTGGTTGTCTTTAACGTTTTAAATCAGTGGATTTTCTATTCTCTAATCATAGTTTCAGCATACGAAACATCTTCAAGTAGAATTTAGATACTTGAGTAACTAAATTGAGAGATGTTTTGTATTTTTTTTGTAATCAAATTTATTTATTCAGATTAAAGTGTGTGGATTTTTGTTTACTTTTAAAAAATTGAAGATTCGCTTAATCGTTTTTTAATCGAATTTAGAATTTATGCTTTTTTTTATATTCGAACAATTGAAATAAAAAATTAATTCCCGAGCTCTATTATTTGTGATTAATAATCATATTTTTTATTCAGCTTAAGTTTGTGGGTTTTTGTTTACCTTAACAATGTTTGATAATTTTCAAATTAGTATTCAGAATGTTATCCAAACTTAATAACTCAATGACTTTGCATTGTTTTCATTATCAATTATAATCTATTTATGATCAAGATATTGTTTTACAATCGAACAGATTTTAAAATTCTGAATTTTATATAAATAACGAGTTATTCTTTTACTTCGAAATAAAATTCAGTTCTCGAGTAAGATTAGATATTTTTCCGAATTAAAGTATCAATGCATAAAAACCACTCTACTGATTTTTCGGTACCTTAGTGCACTTAAGATGATGAAATTGCCGTTGAAGTATGTATAAAAGACAATCAATAATCGGTTGTTAAATATTTACAATCATTAAATAGTTGAATAGTTTCATAGACTGATGGAACTTCATTTCTGCAATATTTTTTTCACGTTGTTAATTAAAAATGAAAAACACAGAAACAGAGAGAGACATTCTGTTATGAATACCTATTTCGAATAATCCAATTCGTTCTTTATTTAAAAAAAAATCGCTAATTCCAAACGTTTTCAGTTAAGACAGTTTATCAATAAATATCCGACATTAAATTCAAATCAGAAAAGAGGGGAAAAAACGACGATCCACTGAACTAAATTTCAATATAGAGTAAAGCACGAGTGTAGCATAGAATTTAATACTTTTACGAATAACTGGATTTCCCTTGATAGATTGCGTTGCATGTATATGATTAAATTTATAAAATGATATTTTCGTTTCGTAACGAAACCACATATAAATACATATGCTATATATATATATATATATATATATATATATATATATATATATATATGTATATATATTTCAAAAAAAGATATTTATTACATATACTAATATATACCATACTTGATTGATTTCGAATTAAGGGGTGATTCGAATGGAAGTGCGCAAACGGAGTGTGTTTTCTAATTATAATTTGCGTTCGGGCGCTAATGACTTTAGCTGTCGAAGCGTCCTAAAACCCCAATAACCAACCGACCAACTTGATTGATTAATTGCTTTGTCAAGAGTTTACGTATTGTCTCTTCTAAAGAAATAATAAATTATATACAGCGGATGCGCCACCGGAGCGAGAAATTTTCAAAGTAAGCTCGTTCACTTACCGTTGGAGTGAGAGGATAAAACTAAGTGATATATTGTTAATTATTTACGGCTATATAGTAAATATGGAGCAGTAGTCCGGTGCATATCGAGCTTTCGCTGTGAAATCATTTTACACAAATGGCGAGTCTGCTACAACTGGGCAACGGCTATTTTGTAAACATTATACGAGGGTCGTTTTGAAAATTGACTGTGTCGGAGTTGCTATAACGCGTAACACACGACGTGATTACAACATTTCTGACACAAGAATAAATTCGATTTCCACAAATTACATGGTTACAGCAAGACGTGGCAACAAGTCATGCCGCTCGAGTGTCCATGGCCGCTGTAAGAGCTCCCTTTCCGAACCATGTCATTATCAAAAATGAAGATGTTGTTTTGTCAACAAAATCCTCAGATTTGACGGCGTGTGATTATTTTCTTTGGGGTTATCTTAAGAGCAAGGTGTATATTGATCGCCCACACATTATTTATGAACTAAAATTAAAAATCCGAGATCCAGTTATGAGGATTCCGCCAGACTTGTTAAGACGTGTAATGGAAAATTTACGAACAAGATTACAGGACTGCGTGGACCGAAATGGTGTTCATCTATCAAGTGTTGTTTCTAAAAAATAAAATTGTCCGATATACCGTAACAAGAATATGAAAAAAAAATTATATAAAAATAAAAATTCATTCAATTATTTCGGTTTGAAAGTTTTCCATTCTTCTGGCTCACCTGTATATATACAGGTATTCTATAAAGTGTTTCGTAAATTCATACACTTATATATATATATATATATATATATATATATATATATAATTTATTACCCAATAAATTTGAAATGTACAAAGTAATACATTAACGAGTAATTAAACTCTATCCAATTCGATTGTTCGTGCCCTAACAAATGAGAACAAATGTTCTTGTCAGAAATACACTGAAATGCATATAATGTACGATCAAATGCATGCCAACACAACAATTCGATTTTTTTGGCATTGATTTCGTGTCCACGTTGGGAATGATCCTTATTCATTGAGTCACTATGAAATAATCAAAACGGTTTCTGCACTGCCAATGCTCATGTACAGAAACCTTGGCATTCGGTTAATTGTTGGCAAAACAATTCGCATGTATTATTGACAGTAGGTAGACCAGTTACGAAGATGCCATTTCAGATACCACTTTTAATTGTTATGTACGGATAATAAGTTTTCTAAGTTTTGTGAAATGTTTATTGTTATGTAAGTACACTATATATATATATATATATATATATATATATATATATATATATATATATCACTGTTTAACACATAATTTTCTGTGTGTTTACTAAAATAAAAACTCATTTGAAAAACCTATTTACTTTCTTGTATAATAAAGCTCTCTTGTTAATTTATGTGAATGAATTCTGAAAATTTCCTTTTCAAATTACAAATGGCTATGGATTTAAAATAACTGTTAAATAAATTCAAAATGTATATTTTCTTCAAATATAAAATTATTGCGGTATTTTTACAGAAAAACAATGTTCTTGACTCAAGTCGAAACTTGTTCATTGGACAGAAATCAAACCTAATGTAATGTAAATATTTACTTTTTTTAACGGTGTGAATACAATTAGAGTTAAACTATGACGAATTCAAAATGTAATCACATTTAATAATTAATGGGGAATTAATTTCAAGTTATGCACATAGCTTAAGAAACAAGGATAGATACTCTTGCAAGTTGTTATCAACTTGGCAGTCTTATTATAAACGACCTTAAAATATATTTTAGAACAAAACACCAACTGAATTGTTGTATTTAACTTCTACTTTATTATTTTAAGTATTGGTTCAAGTATGACCTTTTTTTGAAAAAAAAGAAAGTAAATATGTGTTAGACTAGAAAAATATAAATTCTGTTCGATGAATCGTCTGATTTTCATCTTGATTAATTTTAACAGTAAGCGAATCGTTTTTGTTCACAGTCCATCGAAAGAAAAGCTACCCTCACATCCACGTACCGTTAAAAGCGATCCATTCACGTTCGATGAAACGTCGCGTCACATCACCACATTTGAGTGAAACAGAAACGACCAGACCGTCATCGTCGATCGGTACGGAAACGCCACCGTCAGTGGGGGGCAGTCCGCAGACGATTCGCAGTCCATCTGAATCGATCCAATCCCAACGACAGCTTCCTGTGACGCAATCGCCGGACAATCCCGATACATGCTTAGCATCGATCGTGATCAGTCCGATATCGTCGTCGACACAGAGTCCGGTCGGGACGACTTCTTCGGAAGGAGCAGCGCACGGAGATGTAACTAACGAGGATATGTTCAGTTCGGGCGGTTCTGAAATACCCGACGATCCGCCGGGTTATCCGAGCTCGCCGAACGCATCAGACAGACGCGTACAATTCATAATGGGGATACCGGATATCCCGGAACATTCGGACGGGAATGCCGATGACAGTGGCGCTAATGATAGGAAACCAGCGAGGCGTAAGAGGTAATAAAGAATTGTATTTCGAACGATATCTCAAACTCGCGAGTACGAGTTTCATTTGTAACCAACTTGAAAATTCGACGAATAATAATTAGTTCGTCAGAAATTGATAGTTTTGTGAAAATTGATTGTTTTATAAAAAAATCCCGCTGTTCAGAAATCACACACGATAAGTAATACCGAAATCATGTCCGACACTAACATTTTTCCATAAACACCGAATATAATTATTTTCCAATAGTTAACTCAATTCGTTTTCAATTTGACACCGGGATTAACACTTTACCTACCATATTATGAATTGTGTGCATATATAGATCGAACCGGATAATTCGATTGCGGCTTGCTCAGTAATACTAGTGCGGTTTTGTTAATCGTGTAAGAATGTGCGTTCTTAATCATAAAGATCTACACCTTTTGAATAAAAATGTGAAGTAATATTTACTGTGCATTTTGAGAGTGTTGTTACATTATTAGTACTATAAATGAACCCACGATTATAGATTAAAAATTTAATTGTTTCGATTGGAAAGTAAAACAGAGGCCTCATTAATAATAAAAATGCAACTAATAAGAAGTCGGTTAATAAGAGCTGCTATGAAAAAATCCGATTAACCCCCTTGTGCATGAATCACGAGTCTGACTCGTGAAGTGCAGAAAACACTTTATCAGTCAGTCACAAAGTATGGGATAATGAAGGGACAGCAGGAATAAACTCGGTAGCCCTGCGTAGACCAGGAAAGAATGCTTCAGTTTTAGATGTATTCTACGAAGTTCTAACCAAAATTTTTTGGGAAATGGTTACGAACGAACCAATAGATACGTCATTTCAATTTAAATAGCCATTTTGTAAGGATTATTATTATTTTTTAAAAAAATATACAAGCATAAGGGGTTTAATAGGCTTCTGACCAATCCGAATGATAGGCTGCCTGACGAAAAAAGCCTACTAATCACCATCCGATAGGTAAAATGTTAAGAAAGGAAGACAGATCACTCTTGACAGTTTTTATCAACTTGGCAATCATTTTGTAAACGGCCTTAAAGTCTATTTCAGAACAAAAATATCAACTATATTGCTGTAATAAAATTGCACTAAATAATTTATATGTTGGTTCAAGTATGAAATTCATTTTATATATATATATATATATATATATATATATATATATATATACACATACACACACACACACACATATATATATATATATATATATATATATATATATATATATATATATAATTTCCTTCATCGCATTCGAACTATAAAAAATTCAGTGTATAAAAATCCATGTTTCCATTCACATACGAATACCAACAACTATTCCATCTAATGTGAACACTAAACAGCAGCACTACAGATGTCTGTCGACAATAAAATTAAACTCGTCTCGTCTATACCTATCTTACTCAAGATAACCGTATTAAGAGTTAATTGAGAGGATCGCAAAGTTTTATTGCATGCTCTTCTATGATTTTCACATGATGTTCCTTTTGAAAAGTACTTCCGTACTATTGCTGATGAATGACAACAAATTCAAATTAACGCATATATTATGTATTGATCTTTGACATTATACATACATACATACATATATATGTATACATAAATAAATAAATAGAGACAAATATATATATATATATATTTATTATATATATATATATTTATTATATATATATATATAATAAATATATATATATATATATATATATAATAAATATATATAT
The DNA here is from genome assembly GCA_034766995.1 of Acanthacorydalis orientalis. NCBI lineage: Eukaryota > Metazoa > Arthropoda > Insecta > Megaloptera > Corydalidae > Acanthacorydalis > Acanthacorydalis orientalis. Next base: position 3,159,865 of record CM068316.1, on the reverse strand, counting down.
ATATATACAATAAATATATATATATATATATATATATATATATATATATATATATGTATGTATGTATCCGGCAGATGCACTAACAGACATGTGTAACATGTTTCAAGTTTGTTGAATCAGTTTCTGCAACGAATAAGTTACTGAAAATGTTAGTATTAGTTAAACATGCTGTTTAATTAAAATTAAATGGTTACATATTTAACGAAGGATAATGGAATTGGAACAATTGTTACTTTTATAGTAAACGATAATATTTCAACTGGTAATTAAACGTTCTTGTTCTTAACTAGTTCAGAAAATGTTAATTGTGTAACATAAAATAAGACGAGTAAGAAATCTGTGAGAATAAAAACGATTCAACTGAAATAGCACTCAAGTAATTGGCTATTAATAATATTGTATAACTGAATTATACTTTTTTTAAAAAATATATTCAGGAAATAATATAACACTTTATTTTTTTTAAAAAAAAAACGTATATATTCTCTTTCTTGACATTTTCTGTTTATTTAGTCGTCATCATCATCACCATCACAGTCATCATCATCGTTTTCGAAAATACTCGTTACAAGAGGATCCAGAATGGAGAAAAAGATCGGGACTGTCTTTAGATATAGATCGTGCGCAAGCACGACGCGTTTCTGTACAACCGGAGGATACTGTGTTACAAGAAGCAGATATCGATGGTTTGATAAGCCATCGGTCAGATGATACGAGATCCAATCATCATCGTCGACACAAGGTTCCGATGAAATCACCACCCGATTCTCCTGTGGAAGGTATAGGACTTTTAATATTTAATACGGTTGAATCTGTAACGGGAACGTCACTGTTCTGTAATTTAAATTTATTTGCGAACAGGAACAGTGCACATCGGTCGCAAAGAAGGTATGCTCAGTACGGATCATTTAGAACGAACCATTCCATTCCAAGCGGCTTTGAAGAAAATGTACGACCGGAGTCCGCACTCAGTGTTCGTCCAACTCGACGAACTGATCGGTGAAGGTGACGAGCGCGAATGGAAAGAGACCGCCCGCTGGATCAAATACGAAGAGGACGTCGAAGAGGGCGCTGACAGATGGGGAAAACCGCACGTCGCGTCGCTCAGCTTCCATTCACTTTTAAATTTGCGTCGGTGTCTCGAAACCGGCGTCGTGTTGTTAGATCTCGAAGAGCACGATTTGCCAGGAGTTGCGTATCGAGTAGTCGAACAGATGGTTATCGATGAGTTGATTGAAGAAGCCGATAAACCGATTGTCATGAGAGCTTTACTGCTGAGACATAGACACGTGCACGAGAGTGAACGGGGGTTCAGATTCGGAAAGAGACATTATTCGAGCTATAGTTCGTTACAGGTTAGACTTTGATAACATATATATTTTTTTTAATAATATAATCGAATCGATTCATGCTATTGTCATTTTTTATTTTCACTTGCTAGTGATGTCATGTAACGTTCATTAACCGAAACTGTTTTCTATCTTAAGACCGCTTATAGGTACATACATAATTAACGCAAGTCGATAGCTTTAAAGTATTATTCTTCCTGCAGATTAACTATTAAAATAATAAACGATTCCTTGCCGTCGATTCTATTTTAACACTGTCACGAAACGTATTCATGATTTTTTCGTTACTGTACAGTAATAAATTAGTTAATATAAATTTTCAAAAGATTTAGGAAGACAGTACATATTTATTATAAATAGATCTTTATAAGTTACAAAAATTTAAAAAGTAAATACTTTTATTATCAGCGACAAAATAATAGAATAACTTGAACTATATTTATAAAACTGTGAACAAAATCCGAAAATTCAGAATATGTTTTTTTTTCAAAATTAAATTATTATTCTGAGCAGAATTAAAATAATTTCGACAAGCAATGCTACACACGTTATGATTTTCAACGATTTTATATTGAGAGTATTTAATTGATAAACAAATTCAAAAAATATTTATACAATTATGAACTTTTTGTTTGTAGTAAATGAAAAATAGTGTATATATATTTAAACTCTCAAGAGTATTTGATATTTGAAAAATATTCAAGTACCTAAAATAATATCTCTATATAATTATAAATATTTTATTGTTTGGAGGTTCTACAGGAATTAATCCTCCAGATATCAACAGGAATAACAAATATAAAAACATTATGTCTCGATGCTAAACTATTTTGTTGTATAAAGATTTAGTTTGGATTTTTAAGTGAGAAAATTGTTAATATTTTCATGAAATAATAAGTAAAATAGAACAGAAATAATAACAGAGAAGAACAAAGGATTAATCTATATTTCCAGTAAGGTACCTCGACGTTCGGTCGTATTTTTTCCTCTCGATTGGCGTAAATGTCGCAAAAAAACGACTATTTCTTTTATTAAAAATGCACAATAGGCAGAATTCAGCTCGAACGTGGAAAAAAATCCCATTTTACGAATCGAAAAAAGTCCAGACGAATTTTTTATACAATTTAATTGTAACGAAACTGAATATGAATGTTGATTAATGAACTACTACTCAGTTTCTATCGATACGTTAGCAAGGTGTGTTCCGGTTGATTGCAGTCACTGGCATTCGATGATGGATTCGGCGGCGAGCGTTTGGCCCACGGAGGCCGCTGCTCCGTTTGCTCGCAGATGAATCGACGCAGTCCGCCGCAAGGCTTGCTACGACAGCCCCTGAGAACCATCTCTGGCTCCCATGTAAACATTCTAAGCACCAGCACTTCTACGCTAATCATATTTTTAATGCTCCCTAGTTAGAAAATTCATCCTGGCATTTCTTTTACGAAATAATTGTCGAAAATTAAATACAAAATTGAATTCTTAACAATTGATCTGATTATTAAATAAGCCATACTTTTTGTATTAATTAATACTCGGTACTTTATTTTTAAAATATCAAAAACTAAACAGTTTATTATAAGATCTCGCACAAAAAGATTTTTGCTATTATCTCGCCTCGGCAGCTTCTTTTAACTCTAGAAATTAATTAAATATACATACAATTCGATTATGAAATATAAAATAATTTACTAACATAATTTTCCTACTATTACTACAACCCATACAATAGATTTAAACCGTAGTGAAATGGAACGAAACAAATCCTGTGCTAGAATATTTAATGGACAGAATGACTGTTTAGGTGTATTTTATAAATTTATTCCCAGAAAAGTATAATTACACACTTTTTAAAAAGACAGTTATTTTGTACATCAAATGTCAGATACTGAGAATTCAATGTGCTTTCTAGAATCTTTTCTCGATTTACTCCCACAACATTACTGAATGCACAATAGCCATGTTAGCTTTTTATATTAGAAATGAAACGAATAATTCTGAAAAATCGACTCTTATCGAACGTTCCGACAACTATGTTCAAAACTTAAAAATCTATTTATTTTCCAATTTTATAATCAAATCCCATATAGTAGTTTTGATTTAATGATCTCAAATAAATTGGTGTTCTTTTTTAACTACAAACATGTGCACTGGAGTTGATTCTTCAGGATTAATTAGAAACATTGTGGACTAATATTTTATATAGCAACGCTAATAAACCATCGTTCTTTCAACCAGTTCTATTCGCAGGACGCTGTATTTTTTTTAGAATTTTGTTATTTTTGTCTCACACTGAATGTTCATGATGTGCTAAAAATCATTAGTTTTTCTCACAGGTTGTTTCATCTCGAAGGGCGCATGATTGTTTGATTCAGTGTAGTATTTGAATGATTTTTTCGTTTGATTTATTTTTTTAACATTCGATATATTTTTAAAAAGAAACCGATACATGTTTGTTTTCTAGAACTTCGCCGACGGCGAAAAAAGAAAACCGAGCTTACTAACATTAGACGAAAAACGAAAAGCGAGCTTAATCAATATGGAAACACTGACAGCGAATAAGAACAGTTCGCCGGCGCTTGCAGATTCCGAAGGTCGTCTGATCATACCCGAAAATCATACAGTCATCGACTTGAAGGAGGAAACGTACACGTCCAGTGTCGATGACCTGAAACGCGCGACCAACGAGACGATTCTTAAAAGAATACCGATCGGATCGGAGGCGACGACAGTGCTCGTCGGCTGTGTCGACTTTCTCGAACAGCCGACCATCGCTTTCGTGAGGCTCGCCGAGGGAATCGTCATGCCGTCGATAACCGAAGTTGCTATACCTGTCAGGTTTCTGTTTATCCTCCTTGGACCAAGAAACTGTGATCTAGATTACCACGAAGTAGGTAGATCTATTTCTACACTAATGGCGAATCCTTCATTCCATAAGACTGCGTATAAAGCGGATGACAGGAAAGCACTGTTGTCGGCAATCAACGAATTCTTAGACGACAGTATCGTACTTCCGCCCGGTGATTGGGAACAAAAGGCGCTGTTGCCGTTCGATGAACTGAAGGCGAAGAGCGAAATGATACGAAGGAGGAAAGAGAAAGCGCTGCATCCTGAACGAGACGAAGCGGCCAAGAGCCTGATAGCTGCGAGTGATCGCGACGGAAAGAAACCGCCGTTTTATGACCCGCTGCGGAGGACGAAACGTCCGTTCGGCGGTTTAATAAACGATCTAAAGCGACGATACCCTTACTACGTTTCAGATATCCTGGATGGTTTTAACGGACAGTGTTTCGCGGCCGCTCTTTTCATGTACTTCGCGTGTCTGTCAGGAGCAATTACGTTCGGCGGTCTGATGAGCGACAAGACCGAGAACATGATCGGTATCGCTGAGACACTCGTAGCGACCGCACTCTTTGGTATGTTTTTCGCTATGTGCTCAGGACAACCATTGATCATTATAGGCGCCACGGGACCTCTTTTACTCTTCGATCAAAGTCTGTACCAGTTCTGCAATTCGAATGGCATCGAGTACTTAACATTACGCGTGTACGTCGGTTTCTGGATATTAATTATAGGCGTTCTTGTCGCCAGTGTCGAGGGAAGCGTTCTCGTTAAACTGTTCACCCGATTCACGGCCGAGATATTCTCCGCTCTCATCTCGTTAATTTACATGGTCGAAAGTGTAATGAAACTGATTGGCGTGTACGGAGAGAACCCTTTACTCGCGAACTACTGCGAGTTCGATTGTATACCTGGCGTTGTTTCGAAGATGAACGATACGGATTCGAATAATGCAACGTATGACCAGAATGAAAACGACAGTAATGTGACGATTGCAGAAGCACTAGTATCGCCAGATATGGAAGAATCGATGCCGAAGAATCAACCGAACACGGCGTTATTTTGCACAATTTTGGCTTTGGGAACGTTTGCTATCGCATACTATTTGAGGATCTTTCGAAATAGCAAGTTTTTAGGCAGAAATGTAAGTAGAAAAACCTCATACATATATTCAGATTTAAAAAATAAACTAATATGTAATTTGTTGAATGATGAAAATCAGTGAGCGAGTGTTTTAAAACTTGAATCAAACAAGTAAAACGTTTAATCAAGTTTCGAAATAATTCTCTCTTCTTCAGAAATCATAATCACATTTCTATAAAACAGAAGAAAGAAAACAACGTTATATATGTTATGGAAGTTAATAAATTTGAATTATAGCTTTGAGTCCATTCTTGAGTTATTCTGTTCGAAATTTTCATCATCTTTGACTATATTTTTAATGATTTTGAAAAATCAGATATTTTATTTTTCATATTGTTTACAAGAGACAAAACAAGAATTCAGTATTGACTTCAAAGATTCAAACGGAATAACTGTGAAGAATGGGTTTACTTAAAGACAAAACACTGAAAATTCTAATTATTTTAATACGCTTTTCATTAAATACATTGTTAAATTGTTTACAAAAAACCATAACTTCCTAAAGTTTATTTAAATCATCTTCCTTTGAAATCTATATATATATAATTTTGTTATGTCTGTAAATGATTCGAATATTTATTTCTTTTCGAAAAAAAAGATCGCCCACCTATCTATCTACAAATAAATTTTAATCTTATTTAATTCTTTAAACCCCACACGCTAGAAAATGTACTTAACAAAAAGGTAAATAAACGAGAAAGGCCATTTTTGCGGCCAGTATTACTAGGTGGATCGTTTATTTTGTTAATTAAATTAAAAATAAACTTTTTTTTTCAAATGATTTAAAATTATCAGGGGGGGGGAGGAGACCCGGAGTCATTGTGTTGAAAAAGTAGTAAATTTGTTGTTCAAGGAAATAATTGTTCTATCTTTAATTTATTAAACCTTGCAATGATTATTATTTGATAAAAAATTTAAATAGTAACAAATTGAATTTATTCCAATTTAGTTGAATAACTGTTTTACTTGATTATTGATAGAAATATAATTTTATGCTATAAAATGTTTATTTTCTTGTATTGTTAATATCGTTATACTTTTCTCATTGATATATTTTATAGAACTAGAAAATAAAAAGTATTTATATTTTTCAATAGTTTTTATCGTCATCAATTAAAATATATTAATATGCAATTGACATATCTTGGAAATTATAACATATTATAAATTATTGGTCATTATTATAATATCTTTTAAATTATTGGTCATCGTGAATATTAATTTGAAAAACAAAAATAATATTTGCAATTGGCTAATTTTCAAAATGTATAAAATCGTTTACAGAACTACAAAATGTGAAACAAGGATAGAAAATTATTGTTTTTAATGTGAAGTGAATTTAGAATAAAAAAGTTTTGTGTAATTAATGTATAATATAATATTTCAATAATCATTTCTTTATACATGCAATAGTTTTGGTGGTGTAGCTAAATTCTTTTTCACAAATCAATTTTTTTTCCTCCTAGAAATCACAAAAAAATTCTGATCGAAAATGTGCAATAATTGATACTTGATCATTTTTGATTGTTACTTATGCACAGAGTACATAAACAACAATCAAAAATGATAAATAATCAAGTATTGAACATTTTTGATAGGAAAAATTCTTTGCGACCTGTGTGATAAATCAAAAATTAATTAATTTATATATTCGTGTTTGTAGGCAAGACGTGCTTTAGGTGATTTCGGTGTTCCAATCGCAATTATAATAATGGTATCGTTAGATTACTTCACGCCGCAAACGTATACAGAAAAACTACGTGTTCCTGAAGGATTATCGCCGTCAGATCCAGAAATTCGTAGCTGGATCATAAGTCCAGCAGGATCCTTACAACCGATGCAACTATGGTTAGCGTTCGCTGCCGGGATTCCTGCGTTACTCGTTTACATATTGATATTTATGGAAACACATATTACAGAGTACGTAATATCAAAAAAAATTGCTCGGTTTCTCCTAATTTCTGTTTCATAATTAAATTCTCGTGTGTTTTTTTAAAGATTAATCATAGATAAAAAAGAAAGGAAACTGAAAAAAGGATCGGGATTTCATATCGATATCGTGTTAATATGTTTATGTAACGCCGGTTGTGGAATAATCGGTGCGCCGTGGGTCAGTGCTGCGACAGTAAGATCTGTTGCCCATATTTCAGCCCTTACTGTTATGTCACAAACTCATGCACCTGGTGATAAACCACACGTCGTCGAAGTTAAAGGTAAAAACCGTTCTAAAATGTTACTTTTATTTTCATTTAAAAATCAGAACGTTCAAGAAATCCGTAATAAATAATCCCATTGTAGAAGACAAATACAGATTCAATTTTTTGACTTTTATGTTTTTTTTCCCCGACAGAGCAACGTCTCAGTGCGCTAATTGTCTCGATACTGATCGGTTTATCGGTGTTAATGTCGCCGCTGTTGCGACTAGTTCCGGTAGCTGTACTGTTTGGTGTATTCCTGTACATGGGTATTTCATCAATGGATGGTATCCAGTTCTTCGATAGAATTAAATTATATTTCATGCCCGTCAAACATCATCCGAGCGTCTCGTACGTTCGACGTGTTCAAACATACAAGATGCATTTGTATACGTTCATACAACTTCTGTGCCTGGCGATCCTTTGGATTGTTAAATCAACAAGAGCATCACTCGCTTTTCCATTTTTCTTAGTGCTGATGTTGCCATTGAGGGCACAACTTCAGCACGTTTTCACAGAGAAAGAATTGCGAGCGGTAAGAATAGCGTTTAAATACATACTTTAATTTATTGATTTGATATATCTCTCTCTCTCTCTCTATATTTATATATATATATATATATATATATATATATATGTGTGTGTGTGTGTAAAAAAAGTGTGTTTATTTTTACTAATTGATTTTGATTGTATTTTCTGATTCAGCTTGATGGTGATGAAGCAGATGATGCAGACGAAGATGAACCAGACTTCTATGCTCAAGCTCCATTACCTGGTTAAATAATATAGCGAAACTTTTGACAAACATTGCAATACGAACAAATAATTTCTCTCTTTAATAATACATTCTTTTTTTTAAAGAAACTTAATTTAAGATATAATTTTTACTAGATAAAGAAACGTAGGTATATAATAAACAGAGGCTATAAAAATAGGATATAATTTTTATTTTAAAAATATATAAATATATATATATATAATTATATCTATTTTTTTAAAAGAAATTATCTTTCTTTACACATATTGATAGTTACTTTAGAATTAAAATCACATAAAAATTACTACTAAAACACGTTTTATTCCTCACAAACAATAATGCTTATTTATACAAATATTATAAGAGTATATATTTTGTAGCGTAGATAGAAAAAAATTAGAAAACTGTGATTGAATTACAATATTGAAGCAAAGTAAATACAGTTTTTATTCATTTTGAACAATCTATTTGTCAAAAAGTTGTCGTTAATCTTTCTCAAAATCTCAAAATACTAGTTAGTAAAAATTTCAAATAGAAATGATTTTACATATCACTTCTTGTTTACAAATTTAAAAATATGCACACAATTTTATGAATATGGAATTTATAGTACTACAATTTGAAATATGCAATTGCATATAAGTATATATATGTATATATGTTTATATATATATATATACACACATAAGTACATACGTAAAGCTTTAGTCACAACGAAATATATTTTTTTCATTGTGATTATTAAAGTATCTGCTAAAAATCGCATTTTTCAACATTTACAACTCATTGTTTAGTAATAGTAGTCATCCGACAGTATTGAAATAATTGTCTTAACTACCTAATTACAGATTAAGAAAATATAAAAAAAATTCATCTCAACTACTATGTTAAAAGAGCAACAATTTTAGAATTGATAAAAACTGAATAACCGCATATTTAAATACATAAAACGTAGAAGTATTTATAGATACATGTATTTAGTGGTAAAGCAAACCGCTGTCTACCATTTGCTTGATTTTCAAATCCGGTGTTGAAGAATTTTAAGATTGATTAGGGGTAGGGCTTGGAATCTACTTTGAATAAATATTGAAATTTGATTTATTTTGTTAATATTTGAAGAAATCATTAGCAAAACTAAAATATTTTTTTGATCTATATATTTTATAAATAAGATTTAAAGAACCAAATAATACAAAAAGTGCAGAATATATATACTATATTTGATTTAAATAACAGAGTATTTATTATAGATTTTCGAATTTATTAATTATGATTCTCAAGAAATTATACTAATTTCTTCAATCATTTATGTATTTTATATGGAACACAGTTTACAAATATACAATAAATTGCTTTTTCATCGAAGCGTAAAAGTGAAATTAAAAATATTCGATGTTTTAATCGATTAATTTTTTTCTGAATACATTTTTAAATTAATTGTTCTTTTTATGGGGTTTACGTAATCATTAACTTGAAAATAATAGTTTTACCAAAGTCTTTTGTTTCATTATGTGTTTAACATTAAATAAGCAAGATGAAATAATGAGTCTATTAATTCGCATTTTAAACTTAAAATCTTATAACTTTTTATAAAAAGTGGATTCGAAGCAATGTAATATTCAATGCACCGTCCATGATTCTATTAACATCTACTAAATCAGACGCAATGAATATGTGAAAATGAAACATGAAGAGGAAACAGTCTGCTTGTTGTGATATAATAAATTGTGAAAAGATATTTACTGTAGGACATTTTGAAAAATATTATATTTGTACACAAATACTAAAATGTTTTTTTGAAATTTCATTGTATGGAGATAGGATAGACAAATTTAAATAGTAGTTTTACTTTATGTAAGATACAGGAATGTGTTTCTCATTTTCGTTAATATACATTATGGAAAAAACAAATGTATTTTGATAGATGTCGAAATGGGTCCAGTTTTTTAATTAGCTTCTTTATTTCAATATTGTTTTAAATTGATAAACTACAGGCTCGTTGGATTACAAATCAAAAAATATAACGAAATATTAATAATCTGTTGCTTCATGTCACACATCCCAAACTATAAAATATACTGTAGTACTTAAAAAAAATGTTCATCTGTTGTTCTAAATTAAAACACTAGCGTTTTAGTATGTGTTACAAAGTAAACAAAGCTTCAGATTAAACGATATTTTGTTAATTTGTGAACACTGATTCAAATGTATAGTGGCTTTAAAAGTTGTCGATAAGGATAAATAAATATATAATAAATTGATATTTTAATGAGATTTTTCATGAGAGTATATCGAAGTTGTATTTATGAAAAGTATTTACAATTTATATTTTTTTGTGAAAAAATTGAAGAATAATATATATATGGTAATTATTGTGTAAAAACAACACATATAAAATATACTTAAGATGATATGAATGCATCGTGCTATAAGAATATACTTTCTTGTTTTATTTTTTTTTATCCACAACTATTAATCATTTTGTTAAAATTATTATTGATCTGAATCTGTTTACTGTTAACATAATTAAATCCAATGAATAGTATTTGTAACTACTGTGATTGAAATAGTTATATCTATTCTATTTCTAAAATAATAAAGTTATTCATATCTTTAGTCGTTGTTTTATTAACTAAAGTATTCTTGAACAATTTAACGTTTCACTCATTTATTTTACAAATCTTGTCACATTTTACATATAGTATAATTAAGGCTACCATTATTTAACATTTGAATAATAAACCAAAAACAAGTGATTTTGTAGTGAGGACTTCATGAAAGTATTTTTTTTTTTAAATATGTAAGAACATATTTTCCTTTAACCCTGTTTCATTTCAGCATTTTAATTAATTCAGTAAATAACTTAGTTTCGCTTATAAAAAAGAATTTTTTTAAAGAAATGTAAAGTTTTAAACAGTTTTTTTTCAACCATAGATGTTCTGTGAGGTAAATAATAAATCATTGATTATTTAAACAGTTCTTGTTGCAAGTTCTGATAATGCATAAAGAGTTAAATAATATTTTCAAATATTAGAAGCATATATAAGAGAAAAAAACTGATAAAACCATCTTCTTTTCTATACAAAATCATTTATAATTTTTAAATACAAATTTTGTAATCAAACATTTTCCTCAGTTAGTTACATAATTGGGTAAAAATTATGAAATTGATATATATATATATATTTGATAGAATAACATTTATACTGCTATATTAGTCAGTATACACTTTGCAGTGAATTCAACAACATTTTAACATCCTAAGAAAAAATGAATAAGTTAGCCAGTCAAATAAAAATAGGATTAGTATCACCAAGAGCTTATAAATCACCAATAAAATTTAATACAAATCATGAAATCAAAAAAGACGTGAAAAATAAAATACATTACACACCAAAATCACGGTAGACAATATTATATTTCAAATTTATGTTTTTTTAATAAATACTTTTCAGGGTCCACAAATCTTGTAATAGAAAATTACAATTTGATACGAATATTTCTAAATCAAAAGAGTATTACGTTAATTACTTAGTTGATAAAGATCATATCTCAAGTAATATTCCATCAATTACAATTAATCCACCTGAAACATGTAATGATAATGAAAGTATTTTAGATGTTGGTATGTTTTAAAAACAATTAAAATATGACTATATTTGCATTATATATAAAAAATATAAATATTTCTATGTATGACAGAAAGCGAACAAAAAAACTTCCCATTTTTATTTTACGTATTAGATTGCAGTTTCTTTACAACGCAAACATCCAAAAATAGTTTGATATTCAATACACCTGAACGGTTTTATTTATCAGCGAATGGAATACGTGTTGACAAATCAAATGGTATTTTAGGTAGAGGAAGTTTTGGTGTAATAGTTCCAGGAGTGTATAAAGGTAATGTAAGTTAATTTCAGAAATTTATAAATAAAAAATAATTTTATAAATATTTTAGATCAAAATATAGCATTAAAGATTATACCGATTACAAGAATAGAAAAAAAACCTTTTCTGATTCGTGAAAAAAATGCTCTTGGTTTAAGTCACCCGAACGTTGTAAAAGTTTTAAACGTAATTTATAACACTAATTCTACGTTCGTTACAGTTTTGATGGAAAATTGTTCGGTTTTTGATAATTTGCAATATTTAATTGATGACCATGACTATTTCATTGATAATTTTAAGAAAGTAAAGTATGTACATTTGTGTATATATATATACATATACATATATATATATGTTTGGTTTCAGATTTACAGTGGATTTATGTAATGGTTTAGGCTATTGTCACAGTCAGAACATTTTACATCTCGACATAAAGCCCTTAAATATTTTAATAAATGCGGATGGATATTTAAAAATCTGTGATTTTGGAGCTTCTATAAAAACAACACAAAGTGAACAATATGAAAATTATAAAAATGTAAGTTGTTTAAAATAGTTTTTAGAGGAAATAAACATTTATTTTTATTCAAACACAGGGTACTGTAAGATATACCGCACCGGAAATACTGATGGGATTAAAACCAACAGAAAAATCAGATATTTACTCTATAGGTGTAACAATGTGGCAATTACATTATCGAAAGACACCTTATGAAGGATTCAATAACGAAATTATTATTTATAATGTGAGTTAAACACAAAATTAAATCTATATAAATATATAGATTTAATTTCGTGTTTAACTCACATTAACAACCTATTGAATAGATTATTAATTTTGATCATCGATCTATAACAAAACACCTTAGAAACTTGAAAGATTCAGAATAGATATTCTAAGTTTCTAAGGTGTTTTGTTATATATACTTTACTAATAGATCGATGATCAAAATTAATAATCTATTCAATAGGTTGTTAAGAAACATTTACGGCCACAAATCATAAAAACAGTACAAGATAAATACGCAGAAACATTTCAATCTTGCTGGGCAAGTAAACCTGATGACCGTCCAGCAACAGAAACAATTTTAAAGTGTTTAAAAAAAATAGATGCTCGTAACATTAGAATACGTAGATCAGATTTAATGAAATAAAAAGAAATATATACATACGTATGAAATATTTTTATTTATTGATACAAAATTATTTTTACAATAATGGAAAATGAAGATTGAAGGAAATGCATCTACAATTATATCAAATGTTATTCAGGCATTTCCCCACCAGGTACAAGCTGTAAAAGATTTTTTTATTTGTTGTAATAGTTTTATATAAAATTTAATAAACAATTATACCATCGTTATGTTGTTCCCATTTAATAATATTTGATCTAGTTTTGTGATTCGTCTACCATCGGGTGTCGATTCATACTCTGTTACATCTTCTAATAACATGTTTACAAAATCATCGAAACCGAGTAGCGTACCGACTATCTCTTTATCGTTTTTCATTATTATATGTATCCTTGAACCGATACATTTATCCACAAGTTCTACAAATCGGTACTCATTTTATATGTTTAAAAGTAAATCGTTTCTTTAATTTTATTAAATAAAAAAATGAATCTCTAAACCTATATATAGATACGTTGCGGCAAAATAAATTTAATACTGCTGGAAAGGCATGATGCATTTTAAACAATGCTATAATAAAAACCTGAATTGCTTTAATATTTAAATTAAAAATATTAGATAATACAATTTTATTTTTTATACACATAGAATGTATAAAATAAAACTTTCTACAATTGAATAATAACAGAAAAGACAAAGGAAAACAGGGCGAGCCAACTATTTTGTCTAAAAAAATGAAATAAAATTCAATGTAAATAAAACAATTAATATTAGTTGATTTGATTTTTTATAATCTTTTTTAGGAAATACTACAGGATTCTCTTAAATAAAATGCGAAATAATTATACAAATATAATGAAAGTAATTGCCTTTTTCGCCGAATAAAAAATTGTTCAAGAATATAAAAATATAAGAGTTCAGTTACATGCAATTTGAAAAAAATAACCTCAAAATAAATATACTTTACCTAAAGGTAAAAGTGTAGAAGGATTCGCTTGAATTGATGTAGCCATAATTTATGCGGTATTCAAATTATTATAAATAATAGTAATGTATTAATTAAGAATGATAAATAATAATAACAGAGTTTCAGAATAAATTTTAATTTCTTTCCTTCGATAGATTCTGTATCTACAGATTCAGTACTGCAAATAATTGGTAAGAAGCAGTCAAGGTATACAAGACTACATATTTTATTTTTATAATTTAACAAATTAAATAATTTCATTTTCAGTATTTCATAACGAAACGGGTTGTATGTTTCTTTTAAAAAATATATATATATTGGAATACTGTGGAATTATGTACGTTTGGACATTGATTAAATAATTAATATTTATTTAAAGTCCGTTCATACACCGTCTGTTTGTTTCGGTAGGAATAGGTCTCCGTGCATAACCGTATCAGTTCAACTTTAGTGTTTGCATGTATATTAAGATGGATGGTTGTGCTCCGCGTAGTGTTTTATACATTTTGATTGAAAACATGTAAATCATAAGTGAAATAAATAAAAAATCAGTGACAATAATGTGTGCCGTGTACAGCTATTTGGATATATAACTCGATTTTCTACGTTTAGGTACGTAGGTCGATATATTGGATTATAATCAAAAAATTATAACATGTTTTGACAATTGATTTGTTTTCTCTCATTCGACATGGCATTGCATTGATTTATTTCACCCCCTATATGTATTAATACGAAAATAGTTTTTGTAGAATATTTGCCAGTTCGATAACCGTGCGTAAAACATTCACACGGCGAATTTGCCCGTTCATTAATTATGTATTATTTATGTCTGTTTTTATGTATTGACTGTACACGCGTGGGAAAACGTGTGTGTTCTTTGACATGAATTTTCTTGTCGAGATATATTTTGAAATTGAATTAATTAATTATGGGAACATTTCCTAACGCGATCCGAATATTAATAGATTTTCAATAAATTTCGTTCGGAAACGAACAGACGGTCGTTCCGATGACTAGTGTGCAAGTTATGTATTCTTGTTTTTATTTGATGATGTTGCGGTATACACAACGCGCCAAGCTTGCGGTTTTTTTTTGCATAGAATTTTTTTCAGCACATGTGATCTTATGGTTTACCGTTCTCGAAAAATCAAGTTTTAAATAAGTCGCTAATAAATTCATTTGATAGGAAAATGTTCGAGTCGGCCAAAGAAATGTTTATCTAGTTTCTAGTCAGCGCTTTGTACGCATTGATGAAGATGTTTTTATTGCGAATTGATTTTATAAAACGCTAGTCCCAGGCGTCATACTGTCGGCTGCTGTAAAATATATAGACGTAAAATACGCCAACAGGAGTCTCAATATAAATTATAACATCGGTTCTCTTACACCCCCTGGATACTTGATTCAATTATGTGTATACCAATTCGCTTTTGTATTCTTTACTAGCATTACAACATATATATATATATATATATATATATATATATATATATATATATATATATATTCATTCAAAAAAGAAAACCGAAAACTCTTAAGAACGGCACTAACAACAAATTGATGATACCGAAAAGCCGTTTCACTTTGTAGACAGTTCAATAAAACTTATAAAATTCACAGATTTTTGAATGTAATCAACAAGTCAGAGAAATCTAAATATGTTGATATATTGAATATTAAAAAATGTTTATACCAAAACAGTAACTGATACTTTTATTATCAACGCTTTCACTTTTAGACCCCTGGTTGTTGTTATATACATTGATTAGAATTACAAAGAAAGTATCCGACCTGGGCAGTTAATCATCTTTTTTATATAAAAGATGTTTAACAGATTTGTTTTAAATATATATTCCACGGTTCAACTATTAGTCGGTTTTATTTACAATATTCAAATAAATATAAGACTATAAATTAATATGTTTATTTTGTAGAGAATTGGATATGGTTGAGAAAGAATGTTTACATTCCAAACGATTAATAGAATCGTTAGTAGCTCTTTAACTTAAAAATATTGTACAATATAATTTTATTTATCAACGCATGGTGTGCATAAAAAAACTTTACATATATAGATAAAAACAAAAAAAGGAAAGTTAAAACGGGTTTACTCCGACTAGTACATTAAAAACACTGTCGAGTATAAATAAAACAAAGAACTTTAATGGCTTGGATTGTTTATATTTGTTTTTTTAGGAAATACTGTATGGAGCTTTTGAAATAAAAATTTGAAATAATTGCATAAATATAAAAAAGTATACTCGTGCATCTGTTTCGAATTTGGTATTTTACTTTGAACCGAATAAAAATGTTTAAAGTATATAAAACTGAAATAAATTCAATTAACATGCAAATTGACAGGATAACCTTAAAATGAATACATATTACCCAAAGGTAAAAAGTAAGAAAACAATTTGTACAAATCTAGGATTTGATTTGTTATAAATATATATATATATATATATATATATATATATATATATATATATGTGACTGTGCCTTTAGAAATAAACATATATCTTGATCATAAAATTTTCTTTAATCAAAGTATGCGATGAGAAATTCTCGAACAGTTGAATAAAAACAAACTATTGTATTATTTGGGATAGTGTTTCATGTGTGAAAATAAATTTAGTAACAGTAATAGACTATAATCAATATTATAAGTTATGTAATTGTATATACATATTGAGTATAATAAATAAATCTGCTAACAGAAATTTCAATTGATGTTTTCATACAGTTTTGAGATACCATTCTCGGTAAGTTATGTAAACAGCTATCAAATAAATTAAACAGGATGACAGTATAATGATGCTAGATAATACGGATGAAATTGTGCTATTTACTAATTAAAAAAGAAAACAAAATAATAAAAAAAACATTTGTAATAATGTTTTACCAATTGTATGTACTTATAAATAACAAATATTTTTTGTGGAAAATACCTGAAAGACATAGCCTACTGAACTGATATCAAAACTATCAATCTGTGGCAGAAATTAATCAGTTTTAATACATTATTTCTATTAAATTCAATACTAAATCAAAATATTATTATTATTTGAACAAAATATATCGAATCAACTAAATTAACTAAATATTATTTGTATAATAATATGTATTACAACTAATTTTTAAACTATTGTATATGTGAACAATTAGTAAAACATTTTTTTTGTATAAATGGTGAACAATAAGTTAGAAATAAACAGAAATACGATATTTCCTTCAATTTTATTTTATATATACATTTAAAATCGATTTTTTATGAAGTTTTATAAAACCTTGAAATTTGTCTAAATCGCTCTGTCGCCGTATTTCTGTATAAAATGTAAGGTATGTAAAATTGATATCAAGAATATTAAGTCAAAACTAAAAAGCATTCAGTTTTAAACATAGTATATTATAAATTGGATGTTAAATCAAATGATTGTTACTTTTTCGATAAAACATACGAACTTCTCATCGGAATTTAATAATATGAATTAATAAGTCACTTACCGGACATTACAGGAACCTCCCGCGTGAACTCTGGAACTTGACACATTTTTCACAAAATGTATACTGATCACTGATTTTAATACACAATCAATTGTAAATTTAGCTGTTAATTTAATATACAAATCTCATCACTTAAAACAACACTAAATATTAATATTATTATGCACTTTTGGAAATTTTATGCACTGCCTGTGAACGAGCGTGATTTGAGCTCACCAATTAACGCCAAATGTTTTCAGTAGTGCCAACCGCAGGATTAAACTAGAGTTTAAATGCAGTGCTATAAAGTTAATATCTTTATTAAAATGTAATCCCAAATTTTGTATCTATACTCTTTCTCATTTAATTTTACAAAATTTTCTTTTAATTTAATTTAACAAATATTTCTATTGATTTTGATTGAAAAAATCAAAGAAAAATTGATTTATACTAAGTTCTTTTCGAATGGTTTTATGCAATTCAAATATCAGTTGAAGTAGTTTTATTTCATAACGACTTATATGTTAATAATTATTTCATTCTAGTCACGAATATGTTATATTCTAATCGATTCAAGATTCGTTTGAATTACTGATACAGTTTTTTTGTTATGTAAAAAAACTATTAAATCATGCATTTGAACGATTAAAATATTTACCAAGAAAATATCTCATGAGTCATTTCGTTTTAGAGTTATTCCAATAAAAAGTTAAATATTTATGTAGTTATTAAATGTACGTGCATTGAATAACTGTGTATATTAAGTGTTTTATTATTTATCTTTTTCTTTAGTCTTTTAGTTCTTTTATATATATATATATATATATATATATATATATATATATATATGTATGTATGTGTTCTTCCAGTGTTTTTGAAAGTGTTGTAAGTTATATATTTTATTTCCACATATTTAGACTTTTATAGTTCTTTGTATTGATAAATATTCTTGAATAGTTTAACAAAATATTTTTACAGACACTAACAAATACTTTTACAACAAATATTTTTACAGAAAATGTTATTTCATTTACAGACTTGGCATTTTCATATATGTATTTTATACATTATCTTACTAGTGTCGTTAAATAGTACAAGATTTACTTATTATTTTTTTATTAGGATATAAACCATTTGCAGAATCAATTTATCAAAAAGTATTAATATTTATGTACAATGATAAATTTTTATTAAAGTATATTAAAAATTATTACATATAGGTAAATAATGCCCCGTGCCCTTGTAATTTATGATATACATATGTTATTTTCGATTAATCTCTGCGTTCTTTATAATTATATTCGTTCTTTAGATTTCCTATTTAAGATTGATTTATTAACTGTTTTTCAGTAATATCTTATTATTGTTTAAACATAAATACATTACTAAGATATACTATATATTAAAAAGAATAATAAAATAAAAATACAGGAAATCATAAAGCAGCGTGTGTTTTGTTTAAAATTAAGAATATTTTTTATTAAAATTAGGTTTTAAATGCAGCCATAAATTTAATTTGAATATTTTTATTTGACTACTTATTTATTTTTGGAGATTAGTTATTATATATATATATATATATATATATATATATGTATATGTAGTTAATTATACCCATTTAATACCGAAGTATGTTGTAATTGCTGAATACCTAAAAATGCTGGCCAAATTATTTAATTTGGTTATATGAATTTGTTTACAAATGTTTTTAAAACTTAAGAGAAAATGTGTGTATTATTTTTTTTATATTTATTGCTTTGTGTATTAAGGTTTTGAAAAATAATTTTGGGGTTGTATTTGACTAGGTCATTCTAGCTTCTTTAGAATAAGATTTTAGTAATCAATTATTGAACATTTTAACTAGAAAAAAGTTTATGTTGTGTGGAGAGTGAAAATTAATTTGTGAAAGATAAAGATAAACTTTGTTTTATTTCTCTCGCCCATTCTTCGACAGTACCAATATTTGGAAACGCTTTTACCAATTTAACTTTTAGTTTTAGAAAACCTGTTCCTTATGTTTCCCTCTCGACATCATCAAAGACACATTTAACATTCTGTTCCGAAATCTATTGTAAAATAATTCAATAGAGAAAGCTCGTCCTGAATAAATTCTTTCAAAGATATTTTAATTTTCTTCCTGTGTTAAGATTTTTCATTTTTATACACAGGTTTACTTATTTATTATCATTTATGAGTTGACGTATATGTACACATAATAGTGTCTAGTTATTGCGTTAATAACAAATGTTTTCCATTTACTACTTTCTTATGTATTCACTAACGAAAAAAAATATCGTGACTAAATAGTCCAACGTAAATAGCAGCAACTTTACAATAAGTAATGTTGGTTTTCACTGTCGTAATTCTTAAATTTTTCTAAGTATTCCATGTTCTAAACACTAAGTTATTATTCTCATTTCTAGCCCTTTTAGTGACATTGTTAAGTAATGTTTTATTTCAATTCATTTAAATAATATAGTGCATGTTTTGTAGACCTATATATATATATATATATATATATATATGAGAGGGAGGGGGAGGGGATCGTTATATAATACATATGAAAATAATTTTATTATCAAAGCACATTTTTATTATTATTGAAATGTGTACAATTTTATTGTCAACAAGAATTTCATTGCTATTTAAATTTCTTCCTAATTTTTTTATATTACTTGCATTTTATATGTCCATGAAATTCGTTTTTAGAACTTTTCACGAACTTGAATCAATTATTTCTTGAAGCAGTGATTATCCAGTAATTGCATGGCAAGCAGTTATTCAATATATCGCTAGTTCGTGTATGGTCTTACAATGTAGGATATATTTCATTAAGAGTACATCTATCTAATGAGAAACGTGCATGAGCTTTCATATTTGTTGAATGTCTGATTTAAAACATAATATATTAATGTATATTTTTTGATCTTGATGTTTGTTTGGTATATATATATATATATATATATATATATATATATATATATATATATATATATATATATATATAGTTCGAATAAAATCATAATTGTTTATTATTTCTTTTCTTTGTATATTAACTCATCAATCTTAATAAGGTTACTGTACGATGTTATCTCTACTATTGAATATAAAACAAGCAAACGGATCAGAAATGTATGAAATCTACAAATATTTTTAAAACAGAGTAATCGCTCCGGGTACGATCGGTTTGATTAATTTTAATTGTGCTCAAACAGACACACTAAATCCCCGAAAACTCCGTTATGCAAAACCTGTTATTTATAATCGTCGTGTTTTTATAATCTCCAGAGTTTTTATAAAATAATAAATCATGTCGTGTGAATCGATACACGGCAATTTACTATATCGAGTTGAGCACGGTGGACGAATTTAAAAAGGGAAGGTGGATTTCAGTTTCGATATTTTCCCGGTGTTGGCGTATAGAGATTAACCCAATACATAATCCATCATCGTCACGTAACCCTTTCGAACCGAAAATAATCAACGGCGGCTCGAACGTCAGGTCCGCATGAAAATTGCAAGTGGAATAAAAAGTCTTCGGTGCGCCGGTCACATGCACTCTGTACAGGTCTTAATAGACAGACGCCCGCGTACACATACCTCAGACTACTTAATTAACAGTTGACACACGATGCGAGAGCCGCGAGGTCGCGTTTTCGGTTTCAGTGGCGTGCGTGCGTGTGTGTATGTGTGTGTGTTTACGTTCGTATGTAAAACTCGAAGAGAATTCCCTATCTTTGGTTTATACCACATGTATGAAGCACGCATATAATATGTGCACGCATACAGATACGTTGTCGTGTTCGCCGGAGTAAACCCGTGCCTCATAATGGAGATACGTCTCGCATATTTTATACATTGGCGTCATGTTGTATACGATTTTTTTTCTATGGAAAGACGAAGCCGTTTCGTCTTCTAGGCACATATTTTTTTTCGTACACCAGTAAATTGATTCAATAATCAAATTCGGACTCTCAATGGTATTTAAAATTAATCAATTTTATCTTTTCATTCGGATATTTCTTCTTTAAATTGAAAAATTTAACAAAATTTAAAAATATTTGTTATTTGTTTCCAAGTGACTACCGAGTGTTACGAGTTCGAATTCGGGTTTATAACTTAATACATATTTTAACTTAATACATTTTTCTGTATGAAAGTAAATCATGTTTTTCGATCGCAAACCATCTTTTCTTTCCACAAACTACAAAAAAATTATTGGCCAAAAATGTCAAATAAATTATTGTACATCGTTTTTGATTATTGTATGTGTTGGCGCTCTGGAATTGATGGAATGTCTATCGAAATGTATAAAACTAACAATCAAAAATGATAAATAATGATTTATTGAATATTTTTAACCCGAACATTTTTTGTGGTTTATGAGGCAAAAAAAGAATTCATTTATAAAAGTCAATATTGTTACAGTGTGAGATGTTTATTGTGTAAACTGTAACGGATTTCAATCTTGAAAATGTCATAAAAACAAATCAATGTTTTCAGTGGTGTAATTTAGTTGAAAAAATTGATATATGTTTGATTTAAAGTTATATTAGTCGTTTTAAGAGATAGTGATAGTGAATTTATAGAAGATTATATCAAGCATTGGAGTCTGTAAGTTGTATTATAAATTTATGTACTAAAGAATATCTCTTTAGTGTCTAGACTATAATGTTAGTAAAATCGTAATCGTGTGTTTTTATACCTGTGATTCTATTGATATTTTGTCCTGGTGGTCTTCGTCTTTTTAGATCACTTGTATGTTCTACATTACTAGTTTCAGCACAAGTAACATCCTTAGGTAGATGTTGAATATTCCAACAAAGAGTTGGTGTCGAATCTTCAATGTCTGCTTAAGAAATTCACTCCTATCGAAATAGTGTAAAACAGACATCTGATTCAGAAAAACAAAGACTTACTGGGCACCTTACCAGTTTATTAATCATAAATAAAGTCTAATCGAAGTTTAATTTAGTCGTATATTTATCAGTATTTTACAAATGTATCTCTTCGAATTCCATATTTCGAATAAAAAGATTTTTTAACCGGTTTAATGTTGATTTTTTGAAACATTTATTTTCTAGTGTTTTCATTTCGTGATTATTATATTTTTTAACATAGTATTAGACGTTTATATTTATGTAAATTTTCAGTATGTACTTCAGTTTTTAAATTATTTAATTTTTAATGTTTATTATTATTAAAAACATTTCTTTCGATTCTTAGCTCGGAAAGTTACAGATAAAAAACTAATGAACGGTAGAAGTATTATAAAAGAATAACCTAGTGTCTAATTATTAATGAATCCGTAAACGAATTTTTCTAATTTCACTTCTATACTGATCTAAACTTGTACAAATGAACTATTTTTTATTTTACAAACCGCACTTCTTTCTGGCTCAAAAAAGTCAATAATGCGTCAATAGACTGATAAGATATAGACAAATCTAAAACCCTAGAGTTTGATTTACAACTAATTCTCAGAAATAAATAAACTTCTTATTAAAACACCTTTGATTTAAAGAATTAACATATTCCGTACATGCTCTTAATACTTATAAGTTAGTAGTTGTAAAAGGTGTGATTCTGAAATTGATATAAACGTTAATAAGAACCCAATTTAAAATTGTTTTCAGATAGTTTCACTAAAAAAAAAACATACATTTATTAGTGATTTCTGTATGTTTTTTTATGTCTTGTATATTTATTCATTGTCGTTTATCGACAAATATTTAAAGCTTTGAATTGTTTGAAGATTAAATATTTTACATTTACTGTTCACATTTTTTGTGTACGAAAAAACTAATACGTTTTGTTAAGATTAAGGCGAGTTGAGATCACAAAAAGACATCTGTTAATTTTCATACAGTAACTATTTATAAATCTTTAAGTAATCATTGTAATATTTCTTTTCGTATCGAGTCAAGTGTCTTGTTTTTGAATTTATTTGAATATTAATAACAAGGAAATACTCGTTGCTGAGCCGTTTGTGGTTGACGTTCATTGAAGTCTAATTGTTTATATATATATATATATATATATATATATATATATATATATATATATATATATATATACATATACACACATATACACACACATGTATACATGTACACACAATCGTGTTTATGTACGAATGTAGTATAATTAATGGCTCGCATTGTAGTACTATTCAGTTTACCCAAAAGTGTCAACCGTTGAAGTAAAATATATCTCCAAAACTAAATTGATCGTAAAACTAAGTTCAACGAACGTAAATTATAGGAACGACATCGTTTGGCCTGTCGCATTTTTTGTAACTGTGTGTGTGTGTGCGTGTGTGTGTGTCGACAGTCGGTAGTTTGAACAAGCGAACGCGGATGAAAGGAAAAACATGAATCAAAGTGTGTGCCTCGAACACACTTGCACTAAACCCGTGATGGAAGAGGTGGTGGCGTCGACGGTGGTTGCAGCACGATGAGAACGCGGTGCAGCGGAGCATTTCTCATATCTCTTCTTCGCGATGCTTTTTAGCGTACTTTCCCTGTTCGTAGACTGCATCGATGGCGCGGCCCCACGATCCTACCTCGCTCTCCTCGTCGCACCGTTCAACCACCCACGACGAACCGTCCAGACAGTATTATCTTTGGCGTGGATGTAGAAATATTTGCCAGAACATTATCGCGGACATGGCATCAGTTCGCGTTATTTGTTATATTTTTATTTCTTTTTTCTTTCTGATTCTTCGACTTTTTTTCCGTGGATTTACTGGAACGAAAGTATGATGGTTTATTGTTAATTCGAGAAGATTTATTCGTTTGTTTGTGCCGGTTTTTATAGATATTTCTTTATGTATGACCGAGTTTATATATCAATATTTGTGTGTGTGTGTGTGTAAATATGTATGATGTTGGATGTAGATGAAGAATTTTATTGTCTGTTATGCGAAACAACACTAATAATTTATTCAGAAACTTTTGTTTCATAACATGTTTACGTCCTTTACTAGTTTATAAAGTTTTATGTGCAGTGTTTTTCTTTCTTAAATCAGTTAATTAAATTCACAGTTTAAATTATTACTTTTATATTTATGAATAAGTCCATTTATTTTTTTAAAAAAAGTAATTATATAAAAACATTTCAGAGATTTTGTATCGTTTTTAATTTTTTAATGAAAAATTATTATCCGATATACTGAAAAATATTTTAATAACGATACAAAATATAATTATTTATGTTTTAAATATTATATAAATTTAAATATTTATTTATATTTTAAATATTTAATAATTACATTTTTTAAAAAATATACATTTTATCAAAAATATTGATAAAATATTATATAAAATAAGATGGTAGCAGATACAACTAGTTATACTTTTTGACATCTCATAAATTAATATTATTTACGTTAAGGATTTCTCTTATTTTTGATTTTCAAAAAGGCAGTCAATACATAAAAACTTTGCTTTGTTAGTTTCAAACTGATTTTTTAATTGGGCTTGTCTTAACAAAAACGACTTACAGTTCGTTAATCTCATATTACTTTTATATTTTCATATCCGTTATTTATACGTTTTCTGATCGGTATTAATTTTATTTAAAAAATATGTTTTATAATATTTATCTACGTTTTCAGAAATAAATTCTTTTTTGTCTTACAAATTACAAAATTTTTTTTTAGCTAAAAATGTTTAATAAATCAATATAATTTTTTTATTGTTGTTTTCGGCATTTCTACCATCATTCTAATAGCGCCAAGGCACAGAAAGCAACAAACCCTATGATTTATTAACCATTTTTGACCAGAAAAATGGTTTGTGGGATGAAAAAAGAATTCAATTGTGAAAGTGAATTTATCAACTGTCAGAAATGTATTTTGAACACTTATAATTTTTAAATGTTGGTGTATATTTTTGAACATTTTATACTCCGTGACACTTTACCTATTCAAAGCTCATTAGTAGACTTTTTTCTCTAGCACCTATCGACCGGCAGTCTATTAATCGGCTTTTGATCGGCATTTTTTACTGATCAGAAGCCTATTTATCAGTTTTTCCTAGCAGCGCTTTTTAAAAGAAACCCTACTAATAGTCGTTTTTCCTAGTAGCTCTTACTAATCTAAATTCTCATTAGTTAACATTTTTTCGTTAGTGAATATCGGCTGTGTTTTACTTTTCGATCGAAAACATTTTAAATTTCTATCTTATAACATGAATATTGATATTGAAAATAAAGAATTTCTCACTCAATAAACCAAAGTCGAGCCTGTATTAGCGGACAATCCGTACTAGAATTAGTTGATTCGCAAGCGGCAAGTAAAGTGTTAATTTAAAAAGAAATATCGTTGATTTTTACGAATTTTGGATTTTTTAAATAAAAAAATATTGTTTTATAGAATTACTAAACGTATTTTTATTACAGTTTCGTCTTTAAAGTCCTAAAAATCTGTTTTAAATATCTGTTAAGTACATACGACTAGATATGATCATATTCATGAAAATTCTGATGACACATCATTCACTTTAAATAGATGACCGAATTATTACTTACAACTACCGCAAACTTCCATATTTTTAGCATCTAAATAGTCGACAACATGTGCATTTCAAAGAAAATATTATAATCTGTATAGGATTTGACAAATATTCAGAAACAAGTCAGACTGAAAAAATGTGATAAAATAAATAAATAAATTAGCACTGGTGTTTAATGGCCCTGTTAACAGAATATGTATATTCTCTCGCATCGATATAACCAATTTTAGTTTCTGATAATCGTTTATTTCGCCATCGGATGAGTGTTTTAACACTGACATTTTTTCGTGCGAATGTTAATTAAATTAAATAATAGACGACGAACGTTTTTTTAAATATATAATGTGTCTGTTGAAAGTATTAAGTATTCGGTCTTTATAATAGAATTTTGAAAATAATCTTTTTCCTTTTTGATCATTTATTATTTTACTCAATTTTCTTAACACATAAATTTGAATGTTAGAGTTAAAATATGTTAAAATATTTTTATCTCTGTCGTAAAAATACAATATATTTTTATCCGTTTCCACGTATAAACATATATTTTATAATTATAATACTTAAGTATGTATACAAGAACATAAACATGTAATTTAGATTGTAATTTTTTTGTAACAAATGCATTTTATTCAATTATAAAGGTAAAATACGAACACACCTATAATTATTTTGAAAGATTTGATCATGTGTATAATTTAAGAACATTCTTAAACCAATAAGGAGAAAGAACAGGATTTAATTCGGTTTAGTTGCAAATTTCTGTGGGATTAAGACTCATTAGTGAAAGTTAAAAAATGTTAAGGTAAACAATTCGGTTCAAGGTAGTTTAACCGAAAATGGGGTTCGGACGGATTTCTTAATTATTTGTTGCATCTTTGCTCATTAAAAATGAAATGATATATATATATATATATATATATATATATATATCTGTGTGTGTGTAATTTTGTAGGTGTTCAATCTTATTAAAAATTTTAGTAACTAGTGAGCGTTTGTCAGTATCTGTATTTTCATAGCATTGCAAAAAAATTGAATTTATCTTAACGTTTTATTTTCGATTTTATTTTTTTCATTCTCGATTTTAATTAATGAGATGTACAAATTAATTCAGTGCCTTTTTTATAGAAAACAAATGTTTACAGAAAAGTGGAATACATTCCAATCCTCAAAATATCACCCATAGTTTGTATAACTTTGCCTTTTCTGTCAGGTAACTGACGAATCCATAGTTGAAAAAAGATGGCGGCTTTGAGTTGATGAAGTCGTAATGCATTTTTGAACTCCATCCACCGTTTTACCATTTTTTGTTTGCTTCATATGTTACAACAGTTTCATCCAAGCTGAAGAAATCATTCCCGTGACTTCGGCAACATTTTTTTTTCAACTGGAATCCGAAAAGTACACAATGTCTAATATGCTGCTTTTCGGACGCCATCGTGTCCACTATTGTTTCGTGAGGTTATGCCAACTGTTTGGTCAAGATATATTAGAATTTTAAATGTTAAGGTTGGCACTTAAAAATCCGAAAACGCCAAGAAAATATTTTAATTTTAAATAGAGTTACAATTGTTTCATTTTAAAAGCACAGAACTAATTTGTATACCTAATATTATATATTTAAATTTATTAGATATAAATATGTGGTATACATGCAATTTCTTTGTATTTTTTTAACTGTATTTTTTTCTCTCAAATATTCGTTATCTTTCTCATATGTTTATGATTATATTGTTGAACGTGGTTTTTTTTTGAATGATTTTTCAGAGTGAATTCTTATAAAAATACTAATAATGCATAATTATTAAAATTCTATGATAAATATTTGCACGTTTTCTATTATTCATTCAGTACTATCTTGTATTAAGAAATTTATAAAGAGTTTTGGATTTATTTGTCGAATAAATTTGATGTTTCTAGTAATTTCAGTTCTAGGAATTTTATAAAATTTTAACAATGAAATGTCTCGACCGAAGTTAACAATAAATGATCTTAATGAAATGATTACGTATATTTTTTATATATTCTGGTCAGTTTATACCGAATTCGTGTCAGAGATTAAAAAAAAATATTATCTCGTTTAAAAAAGTGACTGTACTCGTCACGACAAGCTTTGATCTTGATAAAAGTTTTTATATTGGTTTCTAATCTAAATAAAGAAGTCAACCGTTTTTGTAAGTGTGAGGTAATATTCTATTTTTCTGATATCTGCAAAAAATAGTATTAAGGAATTTATTCAAGAGCTGTGAACAGATTGTAGTTACAGCTGTAATGTGTTTTAATTGATTAATATGTTTGCATTGCAATTTCAATGACTTGCATTAGATCATGACTCCAATTTAATTCTAAATTATGATTTATGACACTTTTGTATCGTTTTCATTTAATATTTTCCCTCTTGTGTGCCGTCTATAAAGTGATTAATATATTTTATCATCGTATAGAGGTTCCGATCACTATGTATATAAATGTAGACGTTTTACCCTAATGTACACTTTCTTTTTTTGATAAAGAGCTACTTAATATTTTTTAAAGTGAAAATTATTTTATTCTGTGAATAAATTAAATAATTACAAATTATGTCGATAAAAACATATTGTAACCCAGGTTAACATATTTTTGAAGATTGTAACTTGCTTTGTAACAATTCTAAATCAACTTTTTATAATTTATTATTCAATACATGATTATTTTTTCTATGAAAATAAATAGTTTCTCTACTGAAAGTCCTTCAGTGCTGGATATATCTGAAATAATTTAGATTATCTTTAAGTCTTTTTATATTCCATCCGATATTTTCTATATTCAATACTACAAAATTGTGTTTCTTCTATGCTTGGTTACGTTTTGATAGAAAATTGTACGATATGTGCTGCTTTTGTATTCTTTAAATCTTTTCGTTTGTATTTTTGTATTAGTAGATGTAATATTTCAGTTTGAAATAATCGAGAATTATATTTATCTTTTTGTATTTCTAATTTACTGTATTTATTACTCGTAATGTTTGTACATGGTCAAGCGTTGTCATTTATATATATATATATATATATATATATATATATATATATATATGTATGTATATATGTATATAGTGAAAGAGATCACCCGTTAAAAAAGGTAAAATAAACAAAAAATATTAACGTCAACACCATTATGCATATGTATATGGGAAACATACATATTTTAGACACGAGTAAATTCAAACGTCAATTAACTTACACCTAAGAGAACTTCTAATTTTGGGATGACCTCAGTGTCGAAGACATCGACCGGACTTGCCAAATTGATCGACCTTGATAGATGTCAAACTCATTTCTTCATTAGTTTCGTATGAAGAATTCCGTGAAACGCAGGAAAAGTATACGGCCGCACGTGATTTATTTATATTCTTTTGTGTACACGCCATTAACATATCGGATAGTCACGGGCCTATCGATTCACGCGTCCGTCGATACACATTTATATTTTTATGACAAAGGATTTTTAATAAGGAAAAACAGGCTATTGAAATTTATGTATTCATTAATTTCGCTGTTTGGATAATTGTGTTTCGAACATATGGCTATCTGTTACACGTGTTAGAAATGTTCTGTTTGAAAATGTGTTGTTTAATACACACAACATGCATACATACATACTATATATATATATATATATATATATATATATATATATATATATATATATATATAGCTGTCTAATAAGTTCGTGCAATTTTTGCGAGTACAAAATTTGTTTAATTTATTCAACAATATTCAATTGCAATCAATCAGTTATGTATTCCCCTTCATTATTAATTACTTATCTCTCATAAATCTGGTAATTTCTCAATTCCACGTCGGTAAAAAGTCACTGTCCAGACCAAAAGACATCATTCAAGCCAAAATCGTCTCTTTTGAGACGTGCAAACAATTTTCTGGCTGTCCTATCAGCAATAAAACCTTCTCCGTAGACAGCACGAACGTTTCGAGTGGCTTGCGTAGCACTACAGCCATGATTAAAGTTGTAGACAAGGAGATATCGGATATGTTCGTTTTTGTCAACCTTAAGATCCATACACCTGGGTATGAAAGTCAATTTTAAATAAACGAAATAGGCTGAGTAGTGATTCTATCAGGAGAAAACAAGAACTGTAAAATGGTATATAACACACAGTGACAGGTAATTTCTGTTGGGATAAATGATGCCTTAATAAACAACGGTAAGAACTTATTGCAAAACCCTATATACATATATATATATATATATGTGTCTGTATATGTATATATATATATATATATATATATATATATATATACAGAGAGAGAGAGAAAAACGAAGGTAGAAATATGGATACAAGCGTTTAAAAATTCCAATAAAAAGTAAATCACTAATTTATTCTTTTTATTTTTATATTTGCATTTCAACTCAGGTTATTAACTTTTTTTTATTTTACTTATGTGCAGTGGGTATTGGATGTAATGTTGTCAGTAAATGGCCTTGTATTTTTGTATTATTTGCATAAATGTCATGTGTGTTAAATTTTTAATTACTTGTGACATAAATTATTTATTATTAAGAAAGACATCATAGTGCATTCATGTAAGTCATATATTTATGATTTCTATTTTAACTTTAAAATCAGGATTTGTTTTTGTATACTATTATTTATTTCGAGTTTATTTAAATTATTTTCTTTCAACAAATACTATGACAAAAATCATAATTGCTTTTCATTGGAACAAAAAATTGGTAACAGTTTTCAGATTGAAAATGTAATTTGACTACAAATTATTAAAAATCGTAAATTAAAGTTCTTTTGTCTCTTTTATTTGCACAAAGTACACCTCTGACTATATATATATATATACACACACATATTGATCATTACATTTCTTTATGTTGTATTTTGGTGTAAGGGATTTCGTTTACCATCATCTGTCATTAAATTGGATACATTATTTTTCATAAATTGTAATTAAAATGTAGATTTGTCAGTGAATTAATATTTCATAATAAAGATTTAGTAGTGTAGTTAAATTTATTTCCACAAATTTATTTTTTATTCTTCCACAAGAGACAATATTTTTTTTTGGTTAAAAGTATTTAATAAGGAATTATTGATTATTGTTCATGTACTTTTCAACCTGTACATTTTTTTGCCCTTTGAAAATTATCATTATCATCAAAATATGTGTAAACAACAATTATATGTGTGATGAATAATTTATAATTGGAAATTTTGGTCGAAAAAAAATTGTATTGGTTATGGTAAAGAGAACAAATCTTGACAGTACATATTTTGTATTTTTTTAAAAGTATGTTATTAATAAGAAATATTTTATATGATCATATAATATAGATAAGTATATCTGCTCTTTAGGTCATATGTATTTTAAACGTACTTTTTTTATTGAAAAACGTAGCACTTCATTGATATATGTTAACTTTTGAAAAATGACAAAATGTACAAAACTAGTGATTTTTTTCTGTACGGAGTATATTTGTCTCTCCCTTTTATTTTACAATTACGACGATTAAATTAATTAGTCCTGGTGCGAGGAATGCAGCCTTTTTACTAAATAGGACTCTTGATAAATAGTGGTCGTCTGATTCTAATTCCTTTTAATTAATTTTCAACAAACGTTTATTCTTAGCTTGTAATTCTCTTTTACAAGCTGATGAATTGCATACGTTTAATAATATTTGAACCGTATTTTTTTATTAATTAATCTTTTCGGTTATCACATATATAAAATGTTTTCCTAAGCCAGTTGTATACAAATAAAGTATAATATTTTGATAGTTCATAGAATCACTTATGTAGATTTAAATTGTAAAAAAATAGTTTAAAAATAAAAAAAATTACAATTTTACTAGTTCAGAAATTATTGTCTAATCTGTCATGTATTAATCTATTTTTAATTTCGTTCATAAATCTTATTAAGAAAATTTAGTAGCCAGGTTGTAAAGTACTACACTACACTACACACTACTACACACAGTACTGACGATTTACGAATGGGTAGGCAATGGAAGTGCGACATTGTAAGAGGTTTATACAACTGATAAAGAAAACAACACAGAGTTGCCTATATTTGAATAAAAATATAGATTTATACTATAATTTTCATAATACAAAGTTATGTCTTTATGAATCATAATTGCATATTTAGTCTCGTCATGTTGTTTTATACTTCAAAAGCTAATGAAAATCCGCAATTAAAACGGCACATTTTCATCAGTGTAATAAATATTTACATTTTTAATTCGTATATACATATTGTTAATCAATGTTTCGTCAATTTTAAGTCAAGAAATATTCATGCCTTAATATTCATTTACAATGAGTCATTACATTGATAAACTTAGATAGTCGACTCTTCTTCTTTTATGACGTTTTATTCTATCACTTCTGTTATTGAAGATATTCGTCCGTTTCGAATTTTTGTTCCTTTTCTATGATTCGTATGTCAAACATATCGTTCAATCCACAGTTCTATAAACATTTATCAATAAGGTCATTGTTTATGTAATGAAGAAAGGTGTATGTTGTAAGAAAATTCGAACTTTTTAGATATTTGTATTCGTTTCTTTCGATTTAGAAATTGTTTTATTTTTTAAACAAATTATCAATTTTATATCGTAACTTTTCATATGCTTTTTTCGAATCGTCGAGTTTTTTTAAAAATGTTTGTTTAAATGAAATAAAATAAAACGTATTTTAAACATGTAGATTTGTTTGTAACTGGAAATAAAATGACCCAATTTCTTTTTTTGTCGGATATATATATATATATATATATATATATATATATATATATATATATATATATATTTGTATATGTATATAAACACGAAATAAATGTAAACACATGTTTCATTTGAAGCGTTCCAACAATCGTACTTGTACGTATGTTCGAATTCTAATTTTAGAATCGCCGGAAATTCTTCACAACCGTTTTGTCGACTCGGGGTGATCTTCTCTTGTGCACAAGACCAATCTAAACATTAAAATCAACCGCAGAATGACCCACGGGTGGTCCCTCTCCCCGATTTTAATTTCTATTTATTTTCGTTTCTGCGAGTCTTAGTCGAAAACGCACACTGTTTATTTTATGTGACACAGGACACAGATTTATGATTCGCGTTGAATATTTATTTTTCCGTTTTAATATCCATACTGGGAAAAGAAAATCGATTGACGTGTCTGCTTATGACAAATATTCAAACATTTATTATACGATATATAAGTATTGTCGAACTATAGCGAAATAAGTGACGCTTTTATGATCCTTGTTGTAATTTTTCATGTTTATATTCATACGTCGTGCTGTCTATCTATAGATCCATCTATTTTAGAATTGACATAAACGTATTTCCATTCATTTTACGTTTCAGCTTTGAATATTCCCCATTTTCTATTGTGCTAGATTTACACTTTTGTAGTATTGTTTTTTTCCTAGCACAGTAATTTATCTATTTATTTAAAATAATCAATGAATCTTTTAAATTGCAAATACAAAATTTCTCCATAAATATTTCTATAGTTCGAGAACAACAATCGATATAAAATTAATTCAGATATAATTATACTTTCCATATCGGCCTGATCGCCAATTCGTGTCCATTGTTCACGTTTCAGTAATATCCGATTTCAGTTTTTCAGACAAAGCAAAAATCCAATTTATTTTCTATTCTGTCTACGAAACGGCCTGTCACATGTACTGGACATTTGATATCCGAAAATAACAGAAGATATTGAGATTTTTCTCGA
This sequence comes from Acanthacorydalis orientalis, assembly GCA_034766995.1. Classification (NCBI taxonomy): domain Eukaryota; kingdom Metazoa; phylum Arthropoda; class Insecta; order Megaloptera; family Corydalidae; genus Acanthacorydalis; species Acanthacorydalis orientalis. The sequence continues at coordinate 3,125,840 of CM068316.1, read as the reverse complement.
TGATAACAGCGTCTACAGACAGTCGACTGATTTTTTTTGTAGTATATTTTAATAGTCTGCGTCCGAGTGCTGTTTAATTAAATAGAAACGCGGCATTTCTGTTCTGGTTCTTCTTCGACTTTTTATAAAAAAAACGTTTTTAAGAAATTGTGGCATAGGTGATGTGAACTGTTCGATATATATATATATATATATAAACTATATCAAGTCTCTATACACTTGTTATTCTAGTTTTTAGTTTGTAACATCTATAATAGTGTATTTGCTATAGAAATATATGCCAATTACATACATTTTATAATAATGCAAACAGAATGACAGAAAGAAATTAATATATTATTTCACAATTAAAACATTAAACGAATGAAAATATCAAAACTGTTTTTAATTCAAAAAAGCCTCCATATATATATATATATATATATATATATATAAAAATGTGAACAATTAACAGAAAATTAAGCGAAATTCCTAGTTACAACTGGCTGTATGGAGACTTTTTGATTCCAGTATATATATGTATGATATGTGTGTGTGTGTATGCATGTATATATAAAAGATAATTGATATATTTCATAAACGGAAGAATAATGCTATATAATAATGACGTATTTGAATAAAACAATTAAGGCACGTATTTAATTCGTCTTCATAATAATAAATTCATCACATTTCAACACACACATAACCGTTTGAATAGAATCAAAATATTATATGTGTACAATTCGTTTTGGTACTTTTCGTAATTAATATTAATTACTGAACGGCAATTTAAATATAGCGTGAAACGTAAATAATATTAAAAACGAGATTGATTTCAACATTGTTTAACATAAAAAAACATTATAATTAATTTCCTATCTTTGTTGTTTTAAATGTTTAATTCGTGCGGACACGATTTAGTAACACACACGACAAATGATTAATATATATTATAATAATTCGTTGTTTGTTTTCGTTCTTAATCCGTTTCCTCTTTTTAAACATATGAATTTTTAATCCGTAGTTCCTATTTGGCAAGTTTCTTGCACCATTTATTCGTTAAATTAATTATTTAACGTGTAATTATTTTCATAGACGAATCGTTATTGTTCGATGAATGCTGATTGTTTTTTTAATTTTGTATTGGTTTGAATGCAAATTTAACGGATATTAAACACATAAAAGTATATGGATAATTTTATATCAGATGAAAATAAATATAATTGGTTATTAGGCAGGAAATTATTATCAAGAACTATATTTTCGGTTGTGGGTCAGATGACCCACTTTTTTTAACTTCAGATGAAATATGCAATGCACTCGCCATCTTAATCTCAGTAACTTCCAAATAACTCTTGCTAGGAAATTCTAAAAAATTAATAAACTGCTTATTATCAGCTTTCAAGAACAAATCTATCGATTTTTTTTAAAATTTATTTTGCAGAAACGTTTCCTTAATTGTAATATATTGAATTGATGTGCAAAAAATGAACCTAATTTACACGAATATCAAAGTGAGTGCTTCAAGAACATAACCCTTACAGAAATAGAGATATTTCTCAGTATTTACCCATAAAAAAGTTTTTTTTGTAATTGTAAAAAGAAGTAGAGATAATTAAGTAAATATAAAAATGTTATGTGGCTAGACATTTAATTATAACATTTGTATTGTTTATATAAACTTAACGTTCATGGGAATTTGAAACTGCATATACTTTTCACCCAACAATTTAAAATCTGGTGTTCTTAGTCGCTCGATGGAGCAATTAAGATCTGATCCTTAAGGCAGACTAATGAGAGAATATTTTCTCAAACAGCTTACTAAAAAAATCGACGTGATTTTATTAGTTCAATTCACAATTTGCAGGATTGTTTTAGTGTAATTATCCATATTATCTTATTTATGTTTTCCTCGTTAATCTATGGCAAACAAGACATTTGAAATCTGTCATTACCTGGTTTATGTATTCCATTTTAGTCTCATTTTCCCTTTTGTCTGCCTTTATAGAATCATTTTTATTAACCCTTAATATATTATGATATGTCCTACTAAGTATCTTCTTTTCTTTTATTTCATAAATCTATACAGCCGGATACTTCGTTATTAATCACTCTATGTACTCATATTATTTCAAGTATTTTCCGGTAACAGTCTAAAAAGCTTTCAATCTTGTCTCTTTTTAATAGGTCCAATTATCCAAGCCTGCTTCAATACAAGACCACATTTCAAACACACATCTTTATTATCATTTTACTTACTTCTTAACTAATATTACTATATATAATTAACTTCCTCTTTTTATTTAATTCATTCTTTGCTCGACTGATTCAATTCTTAATTTATTTACATCACAATTATATATATTTTTGATACTTTTAACTGATAGTTTTTTAAACAGCCACTTCTATCATTAAAGCTGATTTTGGTTGTTAAATAGATGACTTTTTCAAGTTATTGTAGGATTTCATTACATAGTTTCATCTTTTTTAGCTGCTCATTGATCTAACTACAAACTGATTATTTAGTTTTTTCTTTGTTTAACCACAATGAACTGATTATTTAAATATTTAAAATAAAATTTATAGTTTTTTTTGCATTATGTAACTATTACTTAAATGTAAATACTATTTGTTTAACTACAATTTAATTAAAAAAACATGTTTTTGATCTAAAACTCAATGGCATGCATGTATTTTTTGAATTAAAAAAATGTTCTGTTTCATGTGACATTTCATAAATTTAATGATTTCAAGAAAATGTGTTTCAGTGATATCAAGGCTTATTACTTTTTTTATATTTAAGATATATAACTTAATATACTTCTCCCTTGTGTTTATATAAGTATTGTCTTGTCAGTGAAAAATTTCATTAAACCTTCAAGTAATCAATTATTTGGATTGGGCTCAATAACGTTCATTTATTCAAATATTCGTTTCTTCATATACTTATAATGGTGCAATCGAAGAATTGATTCCGACTTGCTTATCTCTGGATTAGGGAGAGATAGTCAATTAGATTTATCGAAGTTAGACTGTTTTTAAACAATCTGATTTGAAGCTTAAAAATTTATATAGAATACATTTCATATTTCTCTCTGTGTATATATATATATATATATATATATATATATATATATATATATATATATAATTATTATTCTTCTTTAATTTATTATTCTTTTTTGATTTTAATATTACTTAGTGGGTTGGATTTGGTCCGTGGGCCGAAAGGTAGATATACCTGTTCCATTGTAATAACATTTAAAAGTTAATCCTTTTATTATTTCTTTGAATCTAACATTTCTTTTTTTTGTAAATAAATTGTACACATTTACATACATTCCTTCAAGATCATTAAATAAGTATATAAAATAATTTTATACGATTTATTTCCGTAGACAGGTTTATTTACACAGTTGTTGAAACGTGAACATCTATATATGTACAGAGTAAATATAACAGCATAAATTCAAAATATTAATAGTCTGGATTTCTCAATACGAGAACGCATTCCTGATTCGTCGCCGTGAATGAACGCTATACAGAGTACGTGGGTTCGAGTCTGTGGGCCGTACAGAGCGTAGTGGTTGTCCTTACCTTGCATATATGTCTAAATGTAGGTGTCTATGCAATGATATAAATATATGCATTCACTAGTTACAGTTATAAATAAAGAAATATGTTTATTTATGATACGAGTTATTATATTATCTGACATACAGGTGGTTACAAATCAGGTCTGTAATCTGTTTTTGAAAGCGAATGTTTTTAGAAACACGGTTCAGTAATCCACGATCATAAGGTGTTGTTTCTTTTTTAAAAAAAGCATAAATTTATTACTAATGTCTGGTGATAGTTTTTTTCCCCCTAAAGAATTATAATATTCATAAAATAAATCAATAAAATTTTGAAATAAAAAACAAACACGTAACAGAATCAATCGTTCTCTAAAGTTCAATAAACATATATATCTGTTCTTGTCGTGGTTTACGAAATAAATGTATTTTTAAATTGAAAATAATTTCAGTCAAAAGTTTTTCAATCCCTAAAACTTTATACACTCTGGCTTATAAGGGTTCTTTTCATGAATGCGTAATAAAATCAGTTTTCAATTTGTATTTCAGACAGTTTTATAATTCAGACAAAAATGTATTTTATTTGCCAATAATCAACTTAATGTTAAATATATTTAATGAATATTGAAAGGTACAATTTATTATCATTCGTTGAGTTTATAAATAATGAAATATATTGAAATGAACCTAGATTTATAATTGCATTTTTTTAAATTAACTTCAAAACACAAAATATAATTTCTACTGTTTAGAAAAGTATTATACCTATCAGTTTAACAAGCAATTATATTTTACTGATCCTTTTTATAAATAAAACAAAAAGCGTATAGAAACTTTTCTACAAGTATTTATGAAACTAAATCTTTTATTTCTTTATAAAAAATGTATATTACATTAACTATTCAGTTTAAACTTTTCATTCGATTTCTTGATTTCTACATTTTTTTAAATTTTAAAAGAAATAGAAAGATATTTCCAATTTAAAAAGAAACAATTCAATATCAATATTTAACCATACTGATACCAATTGTTGAAATGTTAGATTTTGAAAGTTTCATAAAAAAAATTATATGTCTAGTCTCGCGATTTTTTATTTAACATTGAAATTAGGCTCTTGTATAAATCTTTTGTGTATTTTTTTATTATTGCAATCTAAATTTATAATTTATGTTAATATTTAAAGATTTACATTGAAATAAGTGATTATTAAAAATGTTATTTATGAATATTCAAGGAAGAACTATAAATTCATTCCTTATATGAAAGAGCTAGTTTGTGGTTAAGGGTTAAATCATATATAAAGGTCTTTATTTGTAATAAATTTATTACTTGGAATGTCTTACTTCCGTCAGTTTCAACCTTGAAGTCAAATACATTCTGTTTATACTTAGGTATTTATATATATATATATACACATATATATATACACACATATATATATACATATATATATATATATATATATATATATATATATATATATCTGTATAAATATATAATTTTTTATGAATTTAGTTCTCCTGACAAGATAGTATTGTAGCTTGATTTGAAACTGAGTCAATCAAGTCTTAAAATTTTGTGTCGTGTACAATCAGTTATTTACACCTTTTGATAAGTCATGCTGTTTAGGTTCCTGTTGGGGTGCAATTCTTGTCATTTATTTTTCAAACGAAACCCTGATCAATGTATGATTTTGCTTTAGACTTCTTATTGAGAAAATTTTAATCGAACTTTGTAGATACATGAAAATGCTAGGTCACATACTACTCTACGGAAGTAGAATGATTTGGCAGATTTCAACTGAAAATATATAGTTCTGGCACTGTACCAAATATACACTTTCAGAAATGAATTTTTTATTCGCCTCACAAATCACAAAAAAATATAATCAATGTTTTTTTTTTTAAATTATTGGTTATTGTTCATTTTTAATTGTTGTTTTAGCGAATTTGTTATTACTTAGCATGAAATACATCTTATTACTTAGAGCATCGAAATACGCATATGCATCAAAAATGAAATTAATCAGTTATTGCACATTCTTGATAGGAAATTTTTTTATGGTTTTGTAGGATGAGTAAAAAGTCATTTGTAAATTTGAAATATGAATTATTGCCTCATTCATCTTACCCACCAGACCAATGCCAAAGATTTCTATGTATGAAAAAAGTGTAGTGAGGAATACATTTTCAGTTTATTAATAAAGTGAAAACGATAATGAATTAAAAAATAAGGAAAATCATATTCCAGAAGGTTTTCTAAAGGTAAATAAACTATTTATATTAGGTATACAAATAAATTAAGATATACAGTGTTTTTAAATGTTGAGATTGCCACTTCAAAATCATAAAAAGACTAGAAAAATTTAAAGGCACCGAATTGATTTTAACACTTGATATATTAGACAAAAATGTGTTGGTTATTAATAAATATATATATATATATATATATATATATAGAGAGAGAGAGAGAGAGAAAACTTATTGTAATATTGATATATAAGTAAACAAAGTAAATATTCACAATTTTTATAATCATTAGTTATTTGTTGGGTTTTAGCACTTAAAATCGATTTCAATTCATTATTTCGTGTTTGATTGTTATTAAGTCAATGTTTAAGACCTTAATATTTTGTTCAAGCACAAAAACTTCTTAAAAGTCTCTTACTTATATTTATTAAAATAAACACTTAGTCATGACAACTACACATTTATCATATAAAATGTGTTGAAAACAATATAAACTAAGGATTAAAAATGTATCTATGAATCGTTTTCTACAACTCATGAACGTTATTTGGAAAATCCGTATCTATTTTCTCGTTCTTTCCGATTTCTTTTTGTGATATATCACATAGAAAATACGTTGTGACAGTATTTGTGGCGGGTAATCGGTCAATATGTCGACTCCGGTGAACCCGTTGGACTGGTCATTCGCTGCAGGATATTATGTTCAGAAGTCATGTACAACTGAGATTACACACATTCAGTCTCACTGTTATTGAACTTTCGAGTGAAAAAAATAGATATCTTCAGATATATATATATATATATATATATATATATATATATATATATATATATATATATATATATATATGTATGTATGTATGCGGTTAAGTGGCAGTGGTTCGATTTGTAAATAAATCTTCGTTTTTTCCTCTGCTCTTACTCAACGTGGCAATTTAGTTCGAGGGTTTAAGGTATTTCTTCTGAAGAAAAACGTTTTTCAATCGTTTAAATGGCAACAGTCTTGTTTCTAGTGTTTACTGTAAGTGATCGGTAGGTCGAGAGGTCATATCGAGCGTTTGTTTAATTCTGTGAGCAATGAATAAACGTTTTACCAAACTGTTTCCAACTATATTTTTGAGAACGTTTACAAATCATTCTTCAAACATCTTTATTCATAGAATTATTATTCTTGCATTAACGTTTAATTTTTACAAAATAAATTTTAACAAATAGAAATATTCAATGATTGTATAATGAAATATCTGTTTTGTCTTGTTTCTATTTAGGTGTACAAATTAATTCGTTGCCTTTTTCTATAGATAATAAATGTTTACCGAAAAATTGAATATATTTCAATCCGCAAAATATCTCCCATTATTTTGTATAATTTTGCTTCATCTGTCGCGTAACAGACGAATCGCTTGTCGAAAAAAGATGATGGCTTTGAATCGATGAAGCCGTAATGCATTTTCGAACTTCTTGCATTGTTTTATCATTTTTTGCATGCTTTATGCATCACAACACCGTCCTCCGAAACTGAACAAACCATTCCCACGGTTTCGTCAGCATTTTTTTTTCAAATGGAATGCGAAAAGTATGCAATGCCTAATATGCTTCTTTTCGAACGCCATCGTGTCCACTATAGTTTCATAAGGTTATGTCTGACAAACTGTTTGATAAAGATATATAGTGTTTTTAAATGTTCAGGTTGGTACTTCAATATCCTGAAACAATGGGAAAATGTTTTAATTTAAAACGTAGTTATGATTGATTCATCTAAAAGCACCGAATTAATTTGTACAACTAATGTATTTGAATTCTATTTATTTCAAACTTTTAAATGTGTTCTTAACTATGTTTGTAAAGAGTGAAGAATTATGGAATAATAACAGGTAGATATTTGAAGAAAGTACTGTACAATAAATCATACAAATCATATCATACAAATGACTTTTCTTTGAAATGAAATACAGTTTGAAACTAGCATAAAACGGACACCATTATACAAACATTTTCTCTCAAGAAATATTTATCAAATGTCTTATTTTTCTACTATTCTTACTATGAAACTCCAAGACTATTCAATAAATTATATATATATTATACACACACACATACACACACGTGAAGCTAGACATGTTTTTCTCATAGCCATACAGACAAGACGTGTGTACAAATACGGTAATATAGAATGTATCCAGTTATATATATATATATATATATATATATATATATATATATATATAAAACTCCAGACATATTTAAGAACGTGTGTGTATGTATGAATGTTCGTATACACAGAACATACACTAATGTTGTACAGACAGCATTCCTCCATCAGACAAATGCAGAGAAGCTGGAGCAACATTGGATCTGGCCGGTTGCTGCGGCGTCGTCGGACACCTCATGAATTTTAATGTCGGTTAATTGTTTTTGTCCGAGTCTGCTTTATTCTGTTGTCGGTCATTCTCGGAATATTAAAAAAAATGTATTATTTTTTTGTACGAAAACGAAATTCCTTTAGTCTACCAGCAGGTGTGTGTGCGTGGGTGCGTTTGCAAATATGTTTTTGTAAAACGTAAATATTTAAATAGGTTTTTACGTTGTTTTTTTTTTGATATTCACTTAGAATTTAAGTAGGGCATATTTTATCAAACTGGATTAGTGGATTTTTTTACGGTCGGGTGAACTCAGTTATTTGAATTTTTTTCTAAACTGGGAAGTGATTGTTTTTTTTTTAAACAAACTAATTTTGAACATAAATATAAGAACTGTTTTTGTAATCTTTATTTTAGTATTTTTAAAATTAATGTTTCCTTTAATATTTTGTTATGAAAATATAATTTCGAATACAAACAGCTAAAGCTTAAAAGATAACGCCTAAACAATGAAGGGTTTTCCCAGAACTCGTTGAAAAAGGCGATCAATACGAATAATATGACTGAAAAGTTAGAAAACAACTGTAACTTTTTTTATGTTCATTGAAATATATACTTAAAACCTCTTTTAATCTATTTTTTTCAAGTTAAACGGGTGATCCTATTAATAATTTTTATTTTTGGTACTCAATACTTGTTTATTTATAAATGTTAATTTATTTTGAAGCAGTATATTATATGTATATACATCCATATACATGCATATATATATATATATATATATATATATATATATGTATGTATAATATGGGATTTACAGCAATGCAAAAAGGTTTTAATAGTAGTATCATTTAAGATATAATATTCAAAAAACTGATAATATTATATTAAAATTTCTACTGGTTTAAAATAATATTCAGCAAAGTATGCAATCAGACAAGAAGTATGCAGTTTTAATAAATAGTTATAGATAGAATAACTTATTTAATAAAAATAATTCAACTGACTAAACAGCATGTTATTAGTTTTGTTTTGTAATAATTTGTATGCTGTCTTTATTTATTATTTGTATTATAACGATCGTTTATCACATATTTCTCTAAGGTGCTGTGAATTTTATTTATTAAAAACAGTTTTAATTAGGGTTTCTCAATACATATCTTAAAAGGCGATTTTTATAATAACAGTTTCTGTGGACTGATGGTAAAATAAAATTAGTTGAAAAAAGTATGCCTGATTAAAAAATAATTATACATATGTGTATATATATATATATAAAGTTTATTTACGTTTATAATATTTTTTTAAAAATAAATTTAATAACTAGTGTGTTTATTATGTAAAAGAAAATTAATAAAAAGAATTTTAATTCAATGATAAACACTTTTTGGAGCGTGAAATAAAAATTATATCATTTGATATATTGAAATATCAAAAAATGAACATTCTAGTTCTTGATTTTGTACTTGGATCCAACTTTATGCAATTTGTATAACCGAGAGACTCTTAAATCCCCTCGCATTTCGAATACTGAGACTGAAGCTCACGATTCTCATCGTTGAAAAGTCTGTGTCATTTCGTAGGTTAAGGAAGTTTGTCTAAGAATTATAATAATTTTTCATAGCGTTCCGACAGAATCTTCAATGACAAACAGCCTGAGTCACTTGTGTTAACTGTACGTAGCGACAAGTTCGTAAATTCTTAGCACACGTGCACGCCTTTATTGCATTATTTTAATTACTGGTTCTTCTTATTTAATATTTAAGAATTTAATGTTCTCTCATATCTCTTCAACTTTCTTTCTTCAAGTATATCTTCTGGGTTAATAAATTTCTCTTGAAACGTTCTTCACTGATTGTGTCTTCATATTCATTTAAAAGCTATCGTCTTCATTCACTTCCTCCAGACAGATTACATATTTTTTCATTTTTATTTTTAAATTTCTTTTTTATATTTTCTGCTAACCGGAAGATATCCAAGATGATTATTTCATGTCCATTCAGTGTTTTATATACGATGCACCTTGTTTTTAATGGATTATTATACAGAAAGTATTGTTTTTATCTTTTGGCTCTTTTTTAAATCTTGGAGTGGATCTCAATGATTAGATAAATTGAATTTATTTATCCATTATATATATATATATATATGTATATATATATATATATATATATATATATATATAATTTGAATCCCAAATTTAAGATCATTTATAATTATAGTTTATCTATGCAGTAAAGATATTGAATTTTGATTGAAATCTGTCGAAGAGAGTAATATATTTTGATCTATATGATATTTTGATGAAAATGAACATGACATTGTGGATATATTTTTATTTTAATTAATGTTACCGTATGAAAGATTTATACATATTTGAGGTTTATTGTATTTTAAACTATTGTATGTTTGAAATGTTGTTTTTGTGGATTATTTTTACACAGTTCAAGAATTGTGATTTTAGATCCTTTCAGTGTATCGTATATCGCATTAGATTTTTCCACGATTCAGATTATGTACAAATTGATTAAACTATAACAAAGACTAAACTCGATTCGGTCTATTCAAGAATCCAATATGATTCGAACATTAAAAAAAATGTAAATCTGACGCGACGAATCAGTTGTTGAAAGCACGGACCGCCAGCGAAAAAAACTCGATTCTATTCACACAGCGTCCCTTTTATATTTTCTGCACATGCACTGGTTCCTTTATGCTACATAAACAAGAACATGGAGCATTGTTCCGTGCATAATGCACGTACGGGACGTATATTCATTCGTTTCGGCACGCCTTCGACTCTCTGCCGAAAAATACGTCTTTACAATTACGGTTAACGTGCTTGTGTGCGCGCCCACATATTATTATCATTATGATTTTATAATACAAGGTGTGTGACAATAAGTTCACTGAATGTGTGGCTGTATCTAAAAGCTTAGTCACACGCTTTGGTATTTATGGTCGCGGTGTAATATTTGCTCAACTTTAATAGCTGTAAAATAATCATTAGTTGTAAAAGTGATTAAAAGTTTTCTTTATCTTTAGGTTTCAATAAAATATCTAAGTAATATTAGAGATTCTGCAAGATTAAACAAAATGTTTTGTGCTATTTATCATAGTGTATAAGGGTTTTTGTAACTAAGTATGCATGAATATTTTCTAGATTACTAAAAAAATATTCGAAAGTGTTATCAGGCCTATAAATAAGATATTTTTCCGTATTAAAATACACTCAAGCATCAATCAGAAATGAGCATTAATGAATTATTGAACAGTTTTGATCACAATATGTGTGGACGAGTGAAAAACGGATTTATGAAATTCGAAACAGGAATTTAAACCCGAATGTTATCAGGAAAAAATCAACATTATATTAAGAAAGCCAACACGAGCCATCATTAAAATTCTAGAGTAAATATTTACATAATTATTATTTCATTCATTTTATTGGCGCACTTTATATACACGTTCGCGCGTCACTTTCATTTTTCTTGATGTTTATCAACCGACTCGCTGGCATTGTTGAAGATGGTATATTATCTGGCTGACATGTGCTGAATAACGACGTAATTAGCTCGTATTCACTTTTTCTTAATACCCTGAACGCACGCATTGTTGCAATTTTAAATATTTCATATGAATTGCGTTGGACAAAACGTAAAGGTGAAAGTAATTTGCGGAGGATGTAATGAGATTTAAATGTATTGACATAAGTCATTGTTCATATCTTGTGCATATTTTATGTTTATGTGCTTTGTGAGAATGTGTATGAAAATGGAACGAGTTCTGTGATGATTTCAGATTGTTTTTTACGTTTTTTTTTTAAAATAGATTGAATGATAAGATTGTACTTTTTTAAGTCATGATTTGTAAAAAAAGTAGGTACAGTTAGGTAGTCTTTCAGTGATCCCAGATATTACTGTATATAGTTTTGATTTTTTAACAGACTAAAATTAATTCAAGTAATTTTTATTAATCAAAATATCATTTTCTAATATTATATTCAATTCATTAGAATTATACCTAAGACATTGAAGATTTTGAAACACCACTGTCGATCAAGAAAGGTTGAAAAATCTTCCACAAATCAATTTGTCATTTCTACATAAATCACAACGAAATTGTCCAATCAGAAATCTTCAGTGATTAATTATTAACACTTATGATTATTGTTTATAACGGTGATGATACAAGGGTAGCACTAAATATTTGCGACCTAGATAGGAAACAATGTAAATAACTCTAAAATAAGATTTTACTTTTTTTCTATACGAAACCCTTTAACTTTTTTAATAATTTTTTTACAGCGCTTAATTAAAAATTCTATACTTTTATAAAAATAATCTCCCGTTTTCGGGTTAAAGTGGCCAGTTATTTCTATTTTCAGCTCAGTCTTATCATTAAAATGCTGTCTATGTAAATCTTTTTTCAAATTACCAAAAAGACAATAATAGCTATCTGCTATTACTGGACTGTAGGGTTGGTAATCAAGTTCATGGAAGCACACTCACGAATAACGACTTGAGAAACAGCAGCGGTGTGAACTGGTGTATTGTCATGTGACAAGTGCTCCCCTTTTGTTAGTTTTCCACGCCGTTTTTTCCGAATTTTATTTCACAATTTTTGCAACAATGTTGGATAATATGAGTCGTCAATAGTTGTATTGCCTTCCTTAAAAACTATTAATAAAATGCGCTTGTAATTACAAAAAAAATGTGATCGAAACTTTCTTGTGGTTTGAGACATCTTGACATTTCGTGGGGATGATTCACCGGGTCGCCGCCATTCCATAGATTCTCTTTTAGACTTACTTATAACTTTGAAATTTTTACTGAACGCTGCTAAGGCATGAATATACCACACTGCACAGGTTCGCGTGCAGACATGTTAGGCCGACAATATTTGTCGTTACTCTCGTACCACACCCTCATCCTCAGATTGTTAAGATACAGAAAAAATATAGTATTGAACAATTAAATCTGTTTTTAAAGTTACTAAAATTAGTTATTAAATAATTTAAACTGAAGATTAATCGGCATAGTCTATGATATTGTAATGATGTCTCTCTTTCTCTCTCTCTCTCTCTATATATATATATATGTATGTATGTATATGCGTGTGTATGTGTTCAAAAAAGATACGAACGTCTTCAGAGAAATGTTTTATTTATCTATATTGGAAACGTATAAGATATCTTATCGACAGCAGCGTACCAGAAAAGAAAATATCATACATTAATAAATTATGTATATCTTATCGAATTAATGACCACGACCGTATCGATTTCTTTATTGCTCTATACTTATTTATTTACCGAATGATCCGTATCGTACGTACTTCCGATACCGAAAGCTTCTTATATTTTCTGTTATATCACTTCCTGTGTTCTTGCCACTAGTGTATCCGTTCGCTGGAGTGCTTCGTCGATGGAACCCCAGTGCGTATATTCAATTAATTACCGCATGAACGCTCAAGTGTAGACACTTTGTCGAAGGTGCTTCTTTTTCATTTCGGCGTAGCAGTTTCTGTTTTATTAACAATACAAGGAACTCCGTCTAAATATTCGCAATTGATTGAATTTGTGCACCGTCGACAGATCTTAAAATATATAAATATTCGGTTATATAAATTCATTTAACAAGAATTTCAAATAGATTTTTTTTTTAATATGCTTGAATGATCCGAGTCTCCGTGTCGATTGTTTCAAATCACAATGTTTTCTCTTATATTTTTTTTACACAGTCAACGTTTTCATACTATTATATAAATTTATATAAACATAACTAAAGGCGTTTTCTTATACGCTTAAATAATTTTCAATGTTGAAGAATTTCTTAACAGACAATGTCTACAAACCTATTTAAAATTCCTTTGTGATTAAAGTGGAATTCTTGAACGTCGACGTGACCTCATCATTCATTATATCGATTTGAATATTTATTCTAAAAAGAAAACTATGGACGTGGTCGTTCATCGTAGTCACTTTATCAATTATTACGTTGTAGTGGTTTATAGAAATAAAAGAAAAACAATCCAGCCTTTTAAATACAGCCGTAATTAGTCATTAATCAAACTATTGTTCAATATAATTATTGATACCACGCACGCACACGCACACACACACACACATTTATTTTTCTCTGTGGGACAATAAAATGTTACCAATCAATTGAGGACATTGTAATTACTTGTTTACTCAGTTAATTGTAGGTCATTTATTATCATCTTTTTTATTAAAAAAATAGGAATATAATAAATTTAAACGATCTATCGATTATTACCATTAGTGTAAAAGACTTTTATGGTTGAAAATATAAAATAAAAAAAAGCAATGCGGAGTGTATGGTTTATCTATTCAAAATAATTAGGTGTGTTTTTAAGTAAAGCTGTTCTTTGATATTATTTTCCTGAACATATTTTTAAACCAGTTTGTATTTTTAAGACACTGTATACCAATGTGTATATTTTAAAGTGTTTGGTCCGCTTTCAACATTTTCTGGTTAATCATTAATTTGTTATTAAATAATTTTTATTTTTATACCTGTCATTCCGTTGGTGTATGGTCTTTTATCCTTGACGATGGTGTTTTCGGGTAATTTATGTGGAAGCCATCTCCATTCTTTCTTGATCTTTCCCATGGCATGTAAACGTCGTGAAATGGTTGATTTATCGACTTCGAGCTGTTGAGCCAATTCTTTGAGTGTTTGAGCAATGTTTTCTCCCAGTAGAGCTTGCAGTTGTTCATCTTTGAACTTTTTCGATTGACCTGATCGTTGTTTGTCGTGAATGTCTCAATCGCCACTTTTGAATCGTCGAAATCAATCTCTACATACTGTTCCCAATAGAGCAGATGCACCATAAGTTTTCACAAGCAATCGATGAGCTTCAACTGCAATTTTTTTCAAATCAAAGTAGTGTAGTAGTACACATCGAAAATACAACTCATCGCGTTCCATTTTAATTCGGTTATAGAAAAGCACATGTGTAAACAAAGGATGGCGTCTGATGACTGAATTTTAGTGGGAAATGTTTACACTTCAAAATGACATAAGACATCTGTCACTGCCCACAGCATACGTACCACCTAGAGTCCTTTACACGTGAACAGCTGCTTTCAATGCAACATCCTAATGTGTATATATATATATATATATATATATATATATATACATTCAACATACAAAGAGAAGGAAACGCGTATGTTATATAAAGTTATGATATGAACTTCAAATATCTGCTTGAGCGACTTGCTAATTCAAATTCAAACCATAAAACCTTACGCAAAAACGACACAGCGAAAAAAAAACGACCTTGCACTCATTGCATATCTCATCTTGAATTCCAATTACCGTCTTTACGAGGCGTTTAAAAATATTTCAGAAAATGAAACATAAATAACATCGCAGACATAAACAAAATGGAGTCAAGGCCGTTACTATAATACAACAATGAACAATGCACTGACCATCCATCTGCAATAACGATGATTAATTATAATAAATAATATATAAACGGATAAAAACAAACAAACATACTTACGCAGTATCGTACGGTACGGTGTGTGTTTGTTTGTAAATATCAAAGAAATGATTATCTGATTATGTGCCAGTAGCACGGATTCATCCATTGGAAAATTATTATATTAACCCATTCATAATTCTTATAAGAGGAAAAAAAAGAACGCCGTGTTATTATTTTCAATTGTATTCCATTAGCCAAGACGTCGACGTGTTTATTAAATTAATGGTTTATGAGTACGGACAATACACTGTGAAATATTACTGATTGTTTTTCTTTTCTTCCGCTAATGCGTTTGTGTATTTCTTTATATTTTCCGTTTTCATTAAGAAACGATTCGATGCCAGTTGATTGGATAACTGGACCGTTGACTTCTGTTATTGTTTAGTTCTAATTTCATAAATTATCGAAAGTCGGATGGGCGTCCGATGGGCGCGTCCGATGTGCAATAAGCGTAGAAATGCATGCGTAAAGAATACGATATTGAAATGAATAAAAGTATGTTTGTACGATCGATAGGACGCACCGAGAGTAGAACGATTTGTTGAACTTGAGAGTTATATGCAGATACCTTTTCTTTTAACTTGACAAGTTTTTTTCAAAAAAGTTTAGATCGTCGGAAACTTGAACGTACTGGTTTTCTCTTTAGATAAATCGGTATTGACACTTCTGTTCTTCAAGTTCTAAAGTGTTGTTTTAATATATTCATTTTAATTATTCAGCGAGAGATACTAATGGAAAATATTGAGAGTTCTTTGTATGATGCGTTTTGAAAACAGATCTGTGAATATAAAGAACACCTTATTACACGTATTTCATTGTCTGAAAACTATTAAGTGATTTTTATATAATTTCATGAGCTGAATTTAGAAATCTAGTCAGAAGTCTCACAGCATATATATATATATATATATATATATATATATATATATATATATACTTTTGACAAAATTATTAACAATTTTCTTATGGTATTCTGAAAGTGTTCGTAGATCTCTTACAAATTTTCTTTTTAGTAGAATATGAATATATTTTTTAACAAATATGAATTATTAGTTTGGCGGTCTTTGAAGTTTATAGACATTTCATTTGATCGACAAAGAAGTTACACTATATTTCTGTATTTTCTTTGTGAATGGATTGTTGAGAAAAAAAACATTGAATAAAAATATATCTAGTCTACATCTTCAAACTTTGACGCCCAGGTTTAAAAATTAAAAAAGTAAAATCCTAATGGGTTTACAAAAATATTCGACCGACATTTTACATTAATGTAATGCCATAAAACAATTCATTGAACTCTAGAAAAAGATGAAGTATTTTCAGTATCTAATTTGCGTTTTTCCAACTTTAATAGAAGAGAAAGTAGTGTATTTGATGGTTTCTAAATTAGAAAGTTCAGTAAAATAAAGTATATTTGATGAAAATATTTAACTATTCTAAAAGAAAATTCTTGGAGTAGCTTCAAGAAACCAGTATTTTTTTTAGATAGCAGCAATAAGAATTTCATTATTACTTATAAATCTTTTATTAGTTTCTAATTCAAGATTTTTTTTCTCAACACAGAGACAACTCTTTCTTCAGCACATTCTCATTTTTCGTCCATTTCAATCATTTCCTATTTTTTTCCTTCATTTCATCTGTATTTTGTCCCTTTCCTCCATTTTTTTCCAATTTCTCATTTTTTCGCTTCAAATTCTCTGTTATTTATCACATTTCTCTATTTCCTCCCAATTATTTCCATTTTTCGCTCCATTTGCTCTATTTTCCGCATCTCACCATCCATTTTTCTTCCCATTTCCTTCATTTTCACCCTGTTATGTTCATTTTCGTCCCAATTCTTCCATTTTCGTCTCATTTCTTCCATTTTCGTTTCATTTTCTCCATTTCTTATCTGATTTTCTTTATTTCTAATCCCAATTCATTCATTAATTTATTATAATAATCAGATAATTATAATAATAAATCTTTAAGTTAAATTTTGCTTCTCTTCTGATTAAATCAAGAAACAAGCGACAAAGAAAATAAATACATTTCTTACAAAAATTCCTGCTATTTATTTTCTATATCAAATTTAGTACGATTTTCTGTCTAGCACACACATTTTAATAAAGTTTTTCTTATTAAGGCACAAATTTAATTTTTACATCTAATATATTGGGAAAAATATGTTAGTTATTAAGAAAAAAACACTTAACTGTCTTTAAAATACCCTAAGGTATTGAAAATTTACAGAACATAAGGATTAAATAATCGATTAAAAATAAATACTATTAAGTCTTGTTGAATTGTTAATCTTCGTTGTTTTGGATCACTTGTCTTTGTTTTTAGAAACTCAAATAATCCAAAAGGACAAATATCACTAAGAGAGAGCATGAACTGAATTACCGGTATAAAAAATAGATTAGTAATTTTATACTGACTAGTATTTAATTTTTCTTTTTAACTAATTAATTGCGCAAGAATATTCTTAATTATGTAATTTATATATTCCCATCAGATGAGTCAAGCAGTTTCAAAATGTATGTGATGATAATGTGGAGATTAGTTTCTTAAATTAATATTCTTGTAAATTTCATTCGAAGACATTAAATGAACAGTCATATATCAGTTGTTAGTGACCATTTTTATTATTATTTATTTCAAAACCTCAGATTCCTATTAATACAACTAGAATAATAAGCGTGAATATTAATTTCTGCGTGGTTTCATAATCGTTTCTTAAGCGATGCTCTTTCAAAAACGATTTTCGTACACAATCTGCCTAATTCGACATTTCCAAGTGTAACTATTTGTCAACAACAACAACTCCTTAAAATCTCGGCAGGAAATATTCTAATTAAGTTATGTTGGAAACCATGCGGAGCGTTTTATTGGAAAGTATGTGAATTATTTGATGCGGTTATTACTGCCAACCACTAGCACCGTTCCTTGTCGAGAAACTAATTTTAATATAAAGTTCATGCTGCTAATATACACATACAGTTCGTTCGGTATACTGATACATCTTGCGTACATGTGATCAATTTTAATTTAGTGGATAAATTGATACGAAACCTCAACGAAAATTTCAATATAAAATAAAATCAATTACTAATATGCTACGCAAATATGTTTCGAGAACATTATATATATATATATATATATATATATATATATATATATATATATATATCATACCTTATATTCAATATATGCGACGTGAAGCCTTTGTGTACGGTTCAGTTGAACTCAATTTATATGAAACGAAATTTTCTTGACTCTTCAACGAAATATGAAATACGATTTTTCAAATGAAATGGATCTTTTATTGACAGTGCTTTTCGTACGTATATAAGAATAGGATGGAATTTATTTTGCTTGCGGGCACGCATATGATGCGCGTGATATGGGAAAGAATCGCTGCTGAGTCGATTCACCGAAATTCGAGCAACAAATTGATTCTTTTTGATGCACTGAAATGAATCCATAATCGTGTTCTGTCATAAGCTCTTAATCGCTTGAAAATTGTTTTTCCTTCCTGTTCAGATTATACGTCGAGTCGCTTCGAAAATGTATTCAGTTTATATGAAAATTCGAATTTTATTACATAGCAAAGAATTATTATGTAAAGAATTTTATAGGTAATGATTAGACCATCTCACCAAACCCTACTTCTTTCTGTTGTTTGAAAAATGTTTAATCTTTTTTTACTTGCTAGACATGAATAAATTATTAGTTGTATCCAATCATTGTATTTAAAGCAGTAATGAAACATTTAGTAAAAAGTTTAAAGAATTAGGTTATATATATATATATATATATATATATATATATATATATATATATATAATGTTTATTTAGATCTAAACGTTTTTGAATTAAGAAGATGTTCGTTACAGATTTCTTCTAAAATAACTTTTTCACTGCTTCTCTCTTTTTCTGTATTAACACTAATTGACAATTATATTTCCATTCCATGTATCCACTTATTTCATGTTCGTTTCGTTGAGATTCGTGTTTAATAAAGCTCTAATCTCATTCTTCATTTTTCACGTCTAAATTTTTCTAAACGTAATAAAGCTTCGAAAAATGGAAAATAATTTTTACTTTCTAGTCGTGTTCATGTCTTATTACAGCCACAATATTATTAAAAAGATCAAAAAATAGATTGAATGTTAGTAAGAATTGAAATTATTCTCATTTATGTAACCCGTATTATCAAACTGGCTATCCTACACAAACGTATTATGTGTAAAAATTTATTCGGTGCCTTTAAATTGAATCAATATTGACTCTGCTTTAAATTAAAGTATTTTCTCGTCGTTTTAGGATTTTAAAGTGGCATTTAGCATTTAAAAACATTATATCTTGGTCAAACAGTTGACATAAATTCACAAAATAGTAGTGAACAAGATGGCATTCGAAAAGCAGCATATTAGGCATTGGATACTTTTCGCATTTCAGTTGAAAAAAGTGCTGCCAAAGCCATGGGAATGTTTTGTTAAGCTTTGGTGGAAGGTGTTGTGACGCATAAAACATGTAAAAAATGCTAAAACATTAGAAAAGGTCCAAAACTTAATCGACTCAAAGCTGTCATTTTTATTCAAGGGATTCGTCAGTTAATCGACAGATTGAACAGAATTATACAAAATAATGAGACATGTTTTGAGGATTGAAATGTATTATCATTTGTAAACTTTAATTTTCTAAAAGGCACCGAATTAATGGTGCACTAAATAATAGTGAAGTTAATGGTGCACTAAATAATAGTGAGTTGAAATATTGCAGAAAAAAATTCATGTAGAGGCTATAATTAAGGCGTTGGTGATTTGTTTCAAAAAAAGTTATTTAATGATCATTCAATGAGAGAGTTAATTTCAGAACAGTTTATTACTTACAATAAAGTATACAGTTTATAATTTATTATGTTATAAATTTTAGTTCAATTAGCAAATAAGCTTTGTCTCACGCAGTAAATAAATTCTATAAGAACAGATAATTACTTAATCCGTAGTTCACTGTATTTGGTATGACGAATGTATTTCATCTGTCGTTCTGATATCTGACTAAGAATAAATGCGTTTTCTGCGGAAATACGATATCACTTTGTTTACAGACTTCAGGCGAATAACAATGACTGTGTTCGTCAGTGTTATAAATTTCATATAATTTATTATCATCTTATAGTAGCATACATTTATGTCAGAGCAGTCAGTTTCGTCGTATTATATTCCGAGCATTACACTGTAGAGATGCGCGGTGCCTTCAAACGATTACTCTTTGATGTCGAGAGAGTCATTAATATTTAGTTTTTGGGAAATTTTTCATTTCTCAATTGCTGGAAATTTATAAAAGTATTCTGATTTATTATTGCTGGTGTCGTGTTTTTAGAACAACGGTTAGAGGTGATGAATAATTGAAATGGATTTATGTGTCTGATCTGTAAGTGGTTGAGTAGCGATAGAATTTATTTTAAATACATTTCTGTTTTGATATATCATAGAAAATTGATTTTGACATTTTGAAAATTTATTATAGCTTAAAATCGATATGTTCTTTATTCAGTAGGCGTACAAATTAATTCGGTGCCTTTTTAAAATAGAAAATGAATGTTTATTTGCAGAAAAATAGAGTACATTTGATTTGCTTCGTATATGATCGTGTAGCATTTTCAGATGGGTTTTGATAATATACTGAAAAGAACTGTCTCCAAAACCCACCTGAAGATAACACATGTGCCGGTCACGGAAAGTAGACTTCCAGCTGATTCTTACTTATTTACTTTCATAGTTTTCTTTCTAATATTTTAATAGTAAATCGCAAAGTTCAATTCTGTCTTAAAACGTGCAGTAATAACGAACTTTTTCCTTAATTCAATTATCTGAATTTTCAATTACTTGAAACAACACCCTTGTCATTAATCATTTCAAATAATTGGCGGTCTTCTATCTATGTAGTATGTATTTAAAATCTAATTGATTAAACTGTTGGAAATTTACAGTCTGTATATTATTCTTACACGGTATTGTTATCTAGCACTAGTAAATGCTGCTGCATACTAATCGAAGGGTTGAACGACCGATTTCGACTTGTTTAAAATTTCCAATGTTTTTTTTTTATTATTATTATTTTAATACAAAAAAGATACAATCGTTTGAAATAGACAATGGAGTTATTGATTTCAATACGAAATGTATTCATGTGTTACTATCTCGAATACGTATAAATACAACTGATAAAATATGCATAGACCAGACTTATGAATCATTTGTTCAACGGCCGAAGATGTACATTACAAACG
Organism: Acanthacorydalis orientalis; assembly: GCA_034766995.1. Taxonomy (NCBI): domain Eukaryota; kingdom Metazoa; phylum Arthropoda; class Insecta; order Megaloptera; family Corydalidae; genus Acanthacorydalis; species Acanthacorydalis orientalis. The sequence continues at coordinate 3,103,873 of CM068316.1, read as the reverse complement.
ACCATAGGTGTTAAGGTGTCAGCTATCGACACACAAAACGTGCAGAACGGGGCGGACGTGTTCATGTTGCGATATTATTCAATCCCGCACTCTACCTGCGCACATTGCAAATAAACGGAATGTGTTCCTGTAGACAGATACGAACAGATATAACTTCCTCTCCCGTCCACACAATGGCATATAGTACTGGAACATTACGTGTAGTGTTTTCTGTATATAAATGAACGAAAGGAAGCCGGTGTCTGCTTCATCAGACACAGACTTGGATTGTATGATGTACAATGTATATACGCATGAAATACAAACGGTGGATGTTTGAAACGCTTTGTTGAAACGGTATTGTTTTATCTGCCGTATAATGTACTTTGTGACTATATGACGCTATTGAAAGTCTGTTTGAGAAACGATTACGTGCGCCATTTCGAAGTGAACTGTTCAGTAGATTTTAACACGACGGTATTATTAGCTCTTGGTTATGGAAAGGGAAGGAGTTGAGAGATTAAACCACGAAATCGATTAACGTACCGTGAATTGATATTAAAAATATTTGTCACGGCTAACAGCGTGAAAAGAATTAGTATTTCCATGTGACTTAATAATTATGTAGATGAAAAATATATTTAAAAATAAAAAAGGCGTTCTCACGAGTTTAATTTAGTCTGCTGGAATTTTCTCGAAGAAATATTATTCAAGTTGTGTTGCAAAACTGCTAGAGGGAATTAATTTATTATTGAAAGGTAACATGTGAGGAGTTTATATTCGAATTCAAGTACAGAGTTAAATTCGTTTGAAGTTCGTTGTCTTATTCATTTCCTTAAAATCTTAATACTCTTCAAAATGCGCAACGGAAGCAGTCAGTAATGAATTATTGAATCTTTTTAATCAAAACAAATGTTTGTGGTCTGTGGGGTAAAAGGAATTTATATGTAAAAGTTAATAACGTTTACCATTTAAGATTTCTTACCTCCAGTAATCAAGACCTGTGAATATTTTATTGTCAGTTACAGTGTAAAAGAGTAAGTCTTCATGAAAACATTCACATTTTATCTTGTATTTTAGTGAATTGTTTCTCTACTTAATAACTAAATGAATATAGTTCGAGGCACAATAAAAACATTTGTTATAAAAAAGAAATCACCAGGTTGACATTTTTTAAACATGCTACAGTCTTTAGAATCTTCATTTAGCAATTTTCTGATATTCATATAAATATACAATTCTAGGTGTAGGAAGTTTCTATTTTTAAATACAGTCACGATTTATAGTTTTTGAAGTTGATTTTACGAAAAGTATTATGATATTTAACACTTTGAGTGCCCAGCACATTGCGAGCGTGATCCCTGCGAGGCTCAAGTGACAAGCGACTGTCAGTCGAGTTTTGCCACTTGTGCGGGCAAAACTCGCGGTGGGATTATCATCGAAATCATTTTTACTAGAATAAAGAATAGGTGAATGAGCGTTTCTTGTTACGAGAAACGTAGGCGATCCTCGGATTGTTTACAAGCAAGGAGAAATATAAAAATAGACCATAACATATTTTCCTATATGACCGGCGAATTCACAGCTATGCTTAGATTTCTTCGGAGAATATCACTCAAAATTAATGTAATTTTTGATAATTTTGTTTTAAATATATATTCAGTACACTATTAAAGCTAATATTTTGTTGTTTTTATTTAATGTATTTTATATAAGTAACGAAATCGTTCCTACTTGAGTAAATAAAGTCGTCACCCATCTATGAGTGACGAGCCCTTGTGGAAACTAATAGGTCAGTCATATATAGATGATATAGCACTCAGTGTTAAACGCAGATTCAACCATTGATGCCTGTAACTTAATATAATATTGAACAAGCATAGAAGAGAGGATTTAGTAATGTAAATATGATTTTACAGCAAATTTAACAATATTTAATCCTTAATTCAACAATTCATGTTTGTAACTTTTAATAAGTTTAAAAAAACACACACAAAATACAATGAAGGACTCAGCAATGTATGACTATGTCCTCTTATTTTTTTTTCTTAAGCAGGGATGGTCTATTCACTGTTAGTAATGGTTACTGTTTGGATTTAATTTTTTATGTTGCATGGTAAGGTTCTTATCTCAAATGTCTAGTTCCCAGTCCTTTTAGTGACAATTTTCCAGTCATCATGTATTATCAAAAATTATTGCAATATTTGTTTCCTCTGAAAGTATAAGATCACAATATATTTTTGTCACTGACCAAATTCACTTTCATAGCTGGATTATTTTTCACTCAACAAACCAAAAAAAGGAAAAAAATCTGGTCAAAAATGTTTAAATTAAATCCTTAGAGATTATTTTTGATTGTTACTTATGCGTATTTCAATGATTTGCACACTGTCAATGTCCAGAAAAATCTGACTGAGTTATATTTGTAAGAAATTGACTCATCGAGCATTTTTAGTTAAAAATGATTTTTGGAAAGAATACATTGTGAAATATTTTTATGTAATCAAAACAATATATTTGCAGTCGTTTTTTTTCTATTATTAAATAGAAAGTCTAAATAGTGAAATGTCTTATAGTACTAATATTAATTGAAAACAAAAATTAAATATAATTTAATTATTTCTTTAATACTAAACACTTTCAAAAATATTTAACAATTCGTTTTCTTTTTCAGATGTATCATTGTGATTGTTGATGTTGCCATTATTCGGTAAGTACAGTTTTAATACAAAATTACTTTGTCTTTTTTTATAAATTTGAAAAAAAGTTTAATCCTATAAATTCTATTTAAATGTATTCATATACATGAAATTATGAGCATAATGCGATTACAGTCTTTTTTCTCGTCTATATGTAAAATATGTGTATTAAAAAGGTAATGATTACAATCGCAATGAACAGGGAATCGCTTGTAATTCTGTTACGGAAAGTTAATTAGTGTTGACATTTTTCCGGGAATTTCCGTTATTATTCATTAAAAACCATGACGGTTTCGGTTCTCCACAAATCAAATATTAACTAATTTGTGATTCATTTATTCATATATATATGTATATATATATATAGAGAGAGAGAGATAGTAAAATTTTAATAATCGGCCTAAAAAAATCGAAAATTGTCTCGAATCTAAATAACATCACGTATGATTTATATTTTATGTAACACCCAATTATACATTCAATTACCGATGGAAAAACGGCACATACATGAAATATGTTAAATCGATTGCGTCAACAGAATACAAACACGCACCTGTGAAAAATTTTCATGCCAGGTGGGAAAGAAAGCGGACGATGATATTAATTAAAAAAAAAATTCTATCGGTTGTTGTACTTTATTCCGTTTATGTATTATGTATGTGTACGCTCAGATCCATAACAGGTATATACTGCACGGGTCACAGTCAGTGAAAGCATCCATTAGTCAATACACGAACAGAAAGGAAAAACTGGGAAAGGGAAAACGGTGAAAATTCCAGCGCGTCACCGTACGACGCCTGTTTTGATTGTTACAAAGAGATGTGTTTAAGTACAGGTGTAGTGTAGAAATTGTTGCGGTTTCGGTTTTCGGATGTAAATGAAATTCATTTATGTATACGTGTATCCATACAATAAATTATTTATATATATATATATATATATATATATATATATACACTTGTGTTACACATAGTTATCTCTCTTTAAAAGTATTCGCATATTTTAAATTAATTTATAAATTATTTTCAACGATATAGGAGCGAAGGAGAGTTATATTGGATTATCCTATTAGTAATGCTGTATTTTCATATAGATGAAACTGGATGATACAATATTTTACAATTATTCCAATAACTTATCAGATGCATATACCGGTCACTTGTACGTAATGTTTTCTAAATCTAATCGTGGAAGATTAACAAAAATCATGCAAAATTACAAGAAAAAATTATTAGTTGTCGTGAAAGTGTCAAAAGAGCATATTAGGCATACTTGTTTTGGTAGTTTCGTCACAGCAACAACGCTACAACTGCAGTGAAAAAAATGTGACAAATTTATAGTTCAGATGTTATTGGTCTTAGACAAAGACAGAGATGGTTTCATCGATTTCGATGAAAAAAGTCCTGAACGTCCTCAAGACGAGATTCTGCGAACACTAGTGGAACAAAATCCTAGTTCAACGGTAGAAGAATTAGCCAGGAAGCTCAAATCAATACATTCAACTATTCGTGGGCACTTGAAGAAGATTGATAAAGTTTGCTTATGTACAGAAACTTTTCAATTATTTATTTATTTAGTATTTAAAGATAAAAAAATAATACAAAAATCGTTTTGTATTAAATGTTATAAACGAATCTAATGTAGTATTTTGACTAATGACATCTCTAATCTGAACAGGGAATTAATAAGTTTGATAAAATTTATAATAATTGGTATGAGTTGTCTCAGTGTCTTCTTATTTAAAATGGAAAGCTTTTTTATACTTTAATCTGCAGCACTTTTTAAGTCTTTTATTTTGCTAACGACGACAAAGTGTGTGTTTTTTACTTTGTATGTATATATATATATATATATATATATATATATATATATATATATATCAGCTTTAGGGATTTTTTCAATAAAATCCAATCGATTGTAGAGCATGTTTGTGTTTATCTAATCCAAACTTTTACCAATACGTGGTTCACACATAAAAAAAGCCATACTGAAATACGAGAGGCGTGCCGAGTACGTGTGGTGTGAAAAAAACGTCTGCGTAAGTGGATTAAATGGTTGTTGTTGTGTGTGTGTGTTCAAGAGAAATAGAGTCGAAGTGGGTACGAACGTCACATCCGAACTGACTGACTGACGGGTAAATACATGTGAATTCTGTAGAGCGACGGATGAGTCACACCTGTGTCCTGGTGCTCGCAGGCCCGGAAAAGATAACCGGGCTAGTTTGGCGGTTCTTTTCGTGTGGATTAATAGTTTGACTTTAAAAATAGATAATCTATGTATATATATATATATATATATATGTATGTAACTTAAAATTAGTCACCCCTTTCCTTTTCTTCTAAATTTGGAATGATGTAATAGAAAAGAGTAAATATCTAAAAATGAACGTTGATTTCTGAACATTTATTCACATTATTTATAAAAAAAACAAGACTTGTTACATGAAAAACTCAATTACTGTCATAGATTCTTATTGTATTCTTTTTTCTATACTGTTTTCAATGACTTACCAACATTTCTAGCGATATTGGGCTTCTTTCTTGTTTAGTACTATTTTTTCTTCTTTTTTAATCTTTTGGTGTCTGTGAACTGTTGACAATTCCATTCTGTAAGATGACTACAGAAATAATCCGTTAAAATGGGTTCGCGCGAACATGAAATGACTTTCTCACTCATCCCCCCATAAATTATAAAAAAATATTTTTGCTCAATAATTAGTTATTAATCATGTTTGATAGTTATTCAAACATATATCAATAGAATATTCAATAGATATTCAATAGAATCGTCCTCAGTGCAGTTAGGTATAGAAAAGTCTTAATTTTCTCTATCTCGAAAAAAATGTAGTTTAGTGGGATGGGAGGAAAACTTATCTGTAAAAGCAGATGTAGCTACAGTATCCACGCTTGTACAGTGATGAAATAAGACTATATAGGAAAAATGTTTCAAAAATTGTACAATCTATAATCCTTCTAGATGTGAACCTTAATATCGTCTTATTGGAATCAGACTTGGTTTTGATAACTTTGTTGTAATTCAAATAGAAAAATTCTTAAATTATCAACCAGTACCATTTTTCATTAACAGTTACAGTATTTTTGTCATTCTCATTGAAGTAACAAGACCGGCACTTTGTTCTAGAGACGATTCCATATCGGACAATAACAGAGAATTAATGCAGTTTTGAATTATGTTTCATTTTTATTAATGTATTCTTTTTCTGTCTCACAAATTAAAAAATGTCATCATAAAACGTCAAGATACAGATTTTTCTGTACCTTGGTGCTTTGAGGATGATGGCATTGACATTGAATTGTACAGAAGCAATAATAAAAAATGTCAATAATTATTGAACATTTTTGGTCAAAAACATTTTTTGTGGTTTCCACGGCGAAAAAAAAGAATTAATTTGTGAAATTAGATAGTGTCTTGATTGATTTTAGATAGTGTCAGAACTGTATTTTGGCTATAATTCATTTTTAATAGAATACATATTGAAAAAAAATATTTGTCTGTGTGTTATAAATGAATTATTTGTCTCCAATGTGACTTCAGTCACAAGTTATTCATTTTGAATTTAATTATTCTATTTAGAATCATTTATCATAACACACGATTCATAATTTTTACCTTTACTTCATTTGACCTTACCATTATTTAATTTAATTTTTATTTCAATTTCATTAAACCAAACTATTGTTCATATTAATATTTCACTTACTATATTTCTTTTTTAAAAAACATATCAACATCTCTACAAATTGTATTACTTTGACCTGTATACTCGTCTGATAATTAATGATCCAATTAGTTAAAAAAATCTCATCATTGGATATAGGTATGTCCGTACCCATGTACTTTCTAATCATTTCCTTTTTGTGCACATACATGTATCCGTAGAACATTTTTTTTTCATTTCGGAACGAATATTAAAACGTACAGTTACATAATTCATTAAGAATGTTCGATCATCTCATCCGTCCGTCCGTTTATATTTGAATAAAAAGACCGTTTCTTTCAGATTTATTGTCATCTATTAACATTTTAACTACTTACAATTCATAGTGGCGCCTGAGATTGGGACGTGTTTGTATTCTTGTATAATATATGAGACGAAATGTAGGCGATATATGTGTGTTTATATATATATATATATATATATATATACATAATACATACATACATAAGCACACACACACATATCATTGATAAATCAATCGTTCGTTTTAATTAATAGATATAATAATGTTTAATATATTTTTGTACATGCCCTAATTAGTGTCGCTGACATATTTATCCATTAGTTTTTAATAACGTGCTATAAATATGTATCTACATGGAGGAAACCGATAAATATATAGATAGGTGTATATACACATTCATTTATTTGATCATGTGTGTAATATATACATGTCTAGGAATATTACAAACAGTTCTCTAAAAATAAATCGAGAGTCCGAACGGTTTCAATGAAAAGTATTTTCGAACTGTGCTTGTTTTCAAACCGTTATCAATTTATTTAAGTGGCTTACATTCATGTATTTTAATTTGAGTAAAAGTAGATTGTCTCTCTCTGTCTCTCTCTCTCTCTCTCTCTCTCTCTCTATATATATATATATATACACAATCGAATCAGTTATGACAATGATCCAATTTTCTATCTTTTACGATTAGTTTCATTATAGTTTTAGATAAAAGTTATTTCAAACTGCTTAAAGAATTTTATTAAAAGATCGTTTTACAATGAATTATAAAAAAATAATAGTCATTTTATAATTTATATTGTAGAATTGATTACATTGGGTAGCTGTATTAAATTTTAACTATTGTTAAATCAGAGGCAAAACGCAACACATGGTTCATCTATTATATTATGGGTAAATGTGTTAATATCGTTAAAATTCGATTAGTTTCATATATCATCTTTCTTTAAAACTGTCTTTTGTTTAAAATCATTACGATTTTAAACAAAGATACAAAGAAGTATATGAAAAAATATTTAAAATGTTTGAATACAGGTGGAGATAAATCATAGAATATTAAATACTTGGATCGTATCTGAAAGATGTTTGTTCGGTTGAATTAACAAAAACAGGTTGCTGTCATAAGATTTTCTATCAGTCACATGTGATTTTCTTACGAATTTTATCTTAAAAAATCAATCGATGTGTGACAGATGTGACACTGCTTTGTCAAAATTACATTTTTTATTGAATGTGTTGTTTGTATCAAGGATCAGATTGAAATTGTTTTTATTTCGAAGAAAGATATATAATGGAATGAATCGATGGGCACTTAGAGAATCGAGAAGTCAAGTATGATATCTTGAAATGTGCTAGTTTTAAGTCACTTAATTTAGTATAGATGATTTTATTTTCGCAAGTGAATGCCCTTTTCATTCCATAAACCATTTGTGACAGAATAATATTCAATAAATCATTATTGATCATTTTTGATTCTTGCGTATGCACATTTCGATAGCAAGACCATCATCTTCAGACCGACAAGGTACATACAAATCTAAAGTACACACATATAGAGAATTTGATAGTTTCTTTATGCTAAATTCAAAATATTTATATATTTTTCAAAATTTGTAATTCTTTAGTTTTATACCGATGTAAATAGCTGTTTTTTTTTAAAAAAAAGAAGATTAATCTTTTTTTTTCCACTTTGTTATTATATATTAGGTGTATAAATCAATTTAGTTCTTCTGTATAGAAAATGAATGCTTCTTAACGCAAAAATAGAATACATTTCAATCCCCAAAATATCTCCCATTATTTTGTATAAGTTTGTTCTATCTGTCGGGTAACTGACAAATCTTTTGTAAAAAAAGATGCTGGTTTTGAGTAGATGAAGGTGTAATGCTCTTTCAGACTTCTAAATTTCACAGAATTAATTTCGACACCTAATATATTATGATTTAATGGTTCAAACTGCAAATTTATATAATTAACTATAAGATGATCTCCATTTACTGTATCAGTGACTGTATCACCCAGATCTAAGTAAGTTATTCGCGTTTTTTAATTTTATTCTAAATTTTTTATTAACTTAACCAGTTTAATCGAAAGAATCAGTTCAAGATTCATTTTTTTTTCAATAATATAAAACCAGTTATGGAAATAATTATAATAAATTGTTCATATGTATCATTTTTAGAGGAAATAAAAAAAAAACGAAATCAATCGTCTAGCAAATAAGTTTATGATTTAACACAAGCGTTTATTATCTACAGCTGGACGGTTTGCTTTATATGGAAGAATTATATATTCTATAATAGGGATGAACGAAACCCCAGTTGGCCTATATGTCATGCCGTTGCGGGTCACCGCTAACCCGCAATGGTATTATATACGGATTTAGTTTCTTCGAGTTAATATCAATTATATAAACGGTCCGATCTGTTTTTATCCAAAGGGAAAAAATCGATTAGTATTAGAAATGTTATTATTCAAACTATTTCTACATTCAGTACTAGTGTATACGATTTGTTTCAAACTGACTGGTTCATATTGATGTATTCATTAATTGTGTCCGTCTTTCGAAGAAAAAACTAATATATTCGTTGTAATTTTGACAAGCATGAATACACATTGCAGACGTTGCGTTTATAAATGTATATGGTATATAATTGACCTTATATTAATATAAATTACAGCATTGCACCTTGCTACTACATATTATTAACTTGTTTTTTAATAAACTGACATACTGAAATATGCCGAGTTCTTAGAACGAAAAATCATAATATATCTATTAACTATAATTTATAACGCCGTAAACCTGTCATGTGAACGCTTCACTGGTGCATTATTATGACGGCTAGACAGCACGCCGAGTAAAAAAATATAAAATGAACAAGAAACACAACAAGGTTATCATTACAAGAGTCTTGAACTACGCTTATGTCATTGGCTATAACATTCGATTATATGTGAAGGCACGATCGAGACAATGGCGAGATCATGTGAAGCGAGCGTTGGTGCTGATTTCAGTTGCCGGCTACGACGTCTTTTTTTTAAGAAAATAATTATCGGTCTTTAACTGGTTTACTGTTTTCCCATAAACGATGAAGTAGTACGGATGACAGGGATATTTTAATGGTCATAAATTGTAATTATTTGTTTCGAGATTATTTATTTTCATTCTTTAACATCTGGTATGAAGTGTTTTAGGTTAGTGTGTTAAGTTATTGTCAGCAAAAAATAGTATTGCTTAATTTAGATGATGATCTAATATTAAATAATGAAAGATCTTCAAACAATCGAACACAAGTTTTATTTTTATGTATTCTTTTCGAACTTGAAATCTATCAAATTTTTTAATTTTCATATCAATTGATGACTTTTAAAATTTTTATTTATATATTTATTATCGATTAATTTTACATACTATTATTTGATCGTTTTTGGATTTGTTATTTTATATTTAAATAATTCTTTTATTTTTTAATGATTTCATAATGCAAGTATCAAAACGTTCACTATATTTATAAAAAAAAAAATATAATAATACATATTTATACCTATTTACTACTGAAATTATTTTTTTCTGCACAAAACTCGTGTTTGAGGAAGAAGATTCAATCTTAGATTATTTTAAATCTAAAACATTTACATAAGACATGACTATTTTTTACAATACTTTGATACTTTTGAACTCTTAAACCAGATGTAAATTTTTACCAATACACATAAATCTGTTCCCAGTTCTATTTTTTTTCAATCTAATCATCCTCTTTACATCACATTGATTATTTTTCTATTTTCTATTTAAGTGTAGTGACCTAAAATAATTTACACTTATAGAAAGAATATATTAGTAGACTGCATACATTTCCCAGATAAATCTTGATATATATATATATATATATATATATATATATATATATATAATGCATTATTTGCCAAACTGTAAACATTTTTTGTTAACATGAAATTAATTTCATTTTATCGAATGCATTATCAAAATTTTATGAATTGCAAACAGGTATCGTTCCAGGACAATAGAAATAATTAATTATTTAACACGTTTAAAAATTAATATCTCGATTCAATTAAATTCCGGTAACAGATGAAATCGATTCAATTATTCTAGCATGTTGTATAAAAGAATTGTGTATATATTTTTTCAGTTTGATTTATTCATTCAGTGATATTTTCGATTAAATAATTACTCACATATATATATATATATATATATATATATATATATGTGTGTGTGTGTGTATATATATATTAGTTGTACAAATTAATTCAGTGCCATTTTTATAAAAAATGAATGTCTATTTATAGAAAAATTGAATGATTTGAATTCTCAACACATCTTGCGTTATTTTGTATAACATTTTTCCATGTGTCCTGTATATATATATATATATATATATATATATATATATTTGTATAAGATATAAAAAAAATAGTTTATATAAAATAATAAAATTATATAAATTAACGATTGAAAAATCTAATTCAAGATCCGTACGTACAAATTAAAAAAAAGGTTAAAAGCAAATGGTTGTTTCAAAATACTGTTCTTATAGACCAGAAAATATTCTGATAAATAGAAATAAATATACTTCATTACATTAAATAATAAATCCGTTTTGTAGTTGTATAACGAAATCAATTTCAAGCTACCTGAAAATGACATGTTGATTAGTTGTCCTGATTCTAAAGAAAAATGATTTTGACGAGCAGAATAAAATATTAATATCAGTCAAATCGTTCAAAACAATTACGTTTGTAAATATAGTGAAATCTTTTTATAATAAACTTGATCCTGCCATATATTTTTTTGTTATAAAGAGAGTTTATTTATACATAGTATAACATAAGCTACTGTCTGTAATTATCTTTCATCAGATGTATAGTTTTTAACTAAAGGTTATCTTTTGAGATTTCACTGTAATTTAAAACTGAAATATAAATGGAAACTTGGATATAACTTAAATAATCGATAGTTTTTTATAGTTTTTTTTTTAAATTGTTTATTTATTATATTATTGAGACCTTATGGATGAATCTTATAGATTAGAGAGATGGGCAACTACTTTGATAATAAGATCCACATATAATGCTTTTCATACATTTTTGAATTTTCAAGAGACAGAAAATATTATTTTAAAGTTGTATTTATAAACAATAAAAAATGAAACTATAATAGTCCTCACCAAAGCAGAATATATTTAATTTCTACTCGTCGAAGACTTTAATTGAGTCTTCATTTTTGTAATTAATAGTTTAAAATCTGGCTATAGATCACTACTATAGATTATTAATATAAAAGTTTAGAAAAAATTGCAATGAAACTCAATATTGTCTCAGGAGCCGCAGTTTGCCCACCGTTGTTATAGATTTTTGAAATAAATTCAGAAAACTGTTTTGAAATCTGAGCACAATGCGAGAAATATTGTTAATTCTTCTATCTTCAATGTTAATTACAAATTAATTTATGTAAATGTATGCCTCCAGTTTCCTTTTCAAAAATTCGATATCACCGGCTGTAAGGGTTTTTTTTAGAATTACTCACCAGACGTTAATGCAATTATGAGAAAATAAACTCTTGAAAATCACTACCTTTAATTAGTTGTTCTGTCTAAACACCATAGGTTGTTGATTATTTTATTCGGAATGAAAAAAAAAGTTATTTTAAAAAAATGTAACTATAAAATACTGTAAATATAAATCGTAACTATTTGTCATCAAAATAATACGGGTTACTGATAACAAACATACCCCGATTTCGAACACGCAGTCATTTTCTTTAATATTGGCGACCTGACGCCGCACGAACAATAAAAGAAACCGTTGACAAAGTAACACACGACAGAACCTTTTGTCACATGTATCAGTTCTGAACCAATTTTCTGAAATATTACGCCTGATCGAACACGGTCCATTACAAAAGAATATTCCTTCCGAAACTAACGTGGAACTTCGGACAAGCAGTAAAAAAACCGTGTCGACAAGGAGAAACGTGAAGAAAAACGCGTACGCCCGTTTGACATTATCGAGTTCAGCGACCGCACACCCGTACAGGAAGAAAAAAAATCGACACGGCCGGATTAATGTGCAAACGTTAGTGTGACGGAGACGGAGCGCGCGTAAATTTGTCTTCGAGGAGTGCACCCTTACTTACTTTAATAGAAAATGCACGCATAGCGATACAAACACGCATGTATTTATATACAATTTATGTCCGGTTTTTTTTTCTTCTTTAGATGTGTGTACAAGAAATGTACATGCATGGACGGGTTGTAGTGGTTGTTGGTGCACGTGAAATGTACAAGTCGATATTTAAAGGTAATCGGCCGAGTTTGTTGTCACGAGAAGACAGGGAGGAAAATCATAAATGTATACACTCAATAACTTGTAACACCTTTCATTGTTTTTAATAGCATATTTATAAGTGTGTAAATTACAACTATGTTCGGTATATTGTGAATAGAAATATGAACAGCAAAATGAAGACGATACTTAATTTTGTCGGATAGAAGAAAATTAAAATAAGAGAACAGAAATCGTACAAGTTGCCCTTTTTATTTCACAAGTGAATTCTTTTTTCACCCCACAAACCAGAAAAAATCTGATTCAAAACGTTTAATTAATAATTATTGATTGTTGCTTCTTCGCATTTCAATTGTTATGTCATCATCTACAGTTTCAGTTATAGAAGAATTGAAAAAAAAACTATTTTATGTAAAATTATTACCAAAGATAGATCATTCATTTAAGAAGTTAAGAGAAATGGTTTTGAAATGACATTGAAATTTATATACTATATGTACAAAAATCAACAGGGTAAGCTATAAATTAGCAAGTCGTTAAAAATACATTCTGTTAAGACGTTCATCGATCTACATAGATAGGCATTTAGGGTTAAGTGGCATATCGACAGTTAAGGTTAGTAGTACCCGAGTACAAACACAAAATTAAAACACACCCCTTCCCCTCATTGAGCATTTAGATGTGAGTCACTTTTTATTTAAACTTAAATGAGTGCCATTTTCAATCGCCTGAAAATAAATGTAGCGATAGAAAATATATAAAGAACTAAACTGCTAAAATTGTTTGATCTATTTAGTTCGATTATTTCTAGAGATATTATAAATTGGTCAAGCTTAGAAAAAAAACGAAAAGACATAAACAATTGAAATCCAGGTACATAGATACAAAACAAATTACAAATACAATAAATATTAGTGTTGGAAATAAGAACAGATATTTATCTGAAGTATTATATCCATAAAACTGTGAACAGAATGAAAAATTCTTGTATATAAACATTTCCAATTCTTCCAACGTTAAATAAAAATTATTTTAGAGTGTAAACATTTTTTGTGATATTTTCACTCTGTTAGCAGTTTCCTGCTATGTATAACGATTTCCATTAATAAGTGTTGTCACAGCAGCAACTTTTCTCGGCGAAATCTATTTTGTCTTACCTGTAATCTCATTTTTTTGCACAATTACAGTTTTTTTCTCAATATAAAAATGATCAAGTTCACACTCTCAACAATTCTGAATCATATTACAAAAGATACATAAAATGAAAAGTAGACTAAAGTTTACCTCAGAAATTTAAAATGTTACCATTAATTGACTTTAAAGCAGTGGTTCCTAATCTATGATCCGTGGACCCCCAGTGGTCCGTGGGTAACATCTGAGGGGTCCGCAAAAAATTAATTTTGGCAAACAAATGTTTTATATTATGAACAATTTTGAAGAAATACAACGGGCTGTACAGACAGAGAAACACACTCCTCTCCAAAGGGGTGTGCTGCATTTTTCAGATTTTTATAGGGGTCCTCTGCATTCAAAAGTCTGTGAATCGCTGCTTTAAAGCAAGCCCACTACTTACATAAACTGACACTATTTGGAAAAAACTGACAACTGTCGTCAAACTGTGAAGAGTTATCTATTATTTTTCGGAAAGATAAAATTGTAAAAAGTAATCAAGAAACTGTTAAAACAATGTGCTATTTTTTTTACTGCTGAACATAAAAATATAAGAAAACCTATTCGTCAGTCTAATAATTTTAGCACATCTGTAATTTCATTTTTTTTACCATAAAAACATATGCTAAAAACTTGCAATTATTTCATAGTGTTCGAATTTACAAATAAATAAAAGAATTTAAATGTGTACACAATTTAAAATGCAACTATATATTATTTTGATGACTACAAATGCTCACGTTACAGCATATGACATTACAGGAAATATTGGGTTCAGATTACTGCGACTCTGATTGTAGTGTTTCACAGTCAATTTATATCTGTATAATTTATTTATGGTCCGTATTTTAATCTATTGCTTATGCGATTGTATAAATTTCAATACTTGTATATGCATAGGTATGAAATAAAAAAAAACAAATTATTCAGTTATTAATAGTTATTACAATTTCATTAATATTATAATATATATATATATATATATATATATATATATATATATATATATATATATAACATCGTTTATAATTTCACTATTTCTGTATGTGAATGTGTACATTGTGTGACGATAATGTATACAGTAGTGAATTATAAATAGCTGAAAGTGTAAAATTATTTCGAATGTCACGTACAAATGAAATGTGGAAGAAGACGACCACCATTATGAGCACGTTAAGCTAATAGATTTAAATTGATAAATTGAACAATTGTTTCTGTAATAGCAGCGTTGTTTTGATTGCTCATTGTGCTTTTATTTAATATCATGCAGTCGGAATATTAACAAGAATGCATATTGGTTCTGTAAAGTAAACGAATACAATCTTTTAAATATCGGACGTTTTTTTTTCTTTTTACGCAAGACGTTTCGTAACTTACGTTTCTTGTTTTGGATCAGCTACGGATTTCTTTTCAAACAAATATTTCAACGAACATGTCACCAATCGATCAAAGTTTTGTTTATATTCAGAAATCTTCTTTGTTGTTTTCTGTTGTTTAAGCTAATTTTCTTTATAGAATTACGTTAATGTTTCAAAAATAGCCACACTCTTTGGTTATTCATCCTGTAGACTCATATTCTGTATTAAATTCGTTCTGTTATGTGTAAAAATTAATTCGGTGTCTTTAAAATGCATCAATCATGGCTCTGTTTTAAATTAAAATATTTTCTCGTCGTTTTAGGATTTTCAAGTGTCAACCTTCACATTTAAAAACATAATATATCTTGACCAAGCAGTCGGTATGACCGCACAAAACAGTTTGCTATCAATAAAATGTGATTAAATTTTAAAATCTCTGATCATTGTGTCTGAGACGATTTCCAATTCTTTCACACATCATTTTCGAAAATAACTAAGAATAAACAACTAATAAACTTAGTTGTTGCCAGATATGTATTATAAAAAAATACAGCTATTTGATTGTCTTTTAAAACATGAAAATATTTTGAAGTATATGAGTAAGTCGGTTGTAACTTTTAGTTGATTGATAAGAATACACCTTGATAAGAGACCGTGCAACTATTTTAACAAGTGTCGAGTTGAAATTAAATGTTGTTCGGTCGCTCTGCCGAGTTGTAGTTAGCGAGTAACTATGTCGCTCTTACTTGCATTTTGCATTACTGAAAAGCATTTTTGTGTATTAGTATTCTTAGGATGATAATATCGAAATATAAAGACACAAACGAGATAATGGAAATGATTAACAATCAATTATTAAATATTTCTGATTAGAAAATTTTGAGTGATTTGTGGAAAAGTGAAAATTCATCCGAGAAAGAGTATAACGTTAATATTTTTTTTGGTGTGTTTAAAATTTATAAAAGCATTCCATGTTCATAAAACGATATTAAATTAAAGCGATAAGTAGTATGCTGTGCCAAGAAAGAGATACCAATAGGATAAGAGAACACATTTATGTACACTCGGGAGTTTTCTGCCGATCTTACAAGATGTGACTTCGTCGAGGGATTACGGAAATTTCTTCACATCTTAGCAAAAATTCCAAACAAACGACACGTTTAGGATATTTTCAAAACCCAAGTTGTGAACACGTACGTTCGGTACTCATACTGAAAGAGAGAAAATTCACTTTGAAATAGAAATTAAGCACCAATAGATAGAAGAGTTTCAAAATGGAAAAAAATAGTATATTTGAAGATGAATGCTCGAGAAAATCACGTGTTGGGCATTTCAATTTGATGATTAAAAAAATTGAAGAATATGATGTATAAAGTAGTCAAATTTTTAAACACTAGTCTCGTCTGCATATTCTTGATGCATAAATATGAAGAAAAGTAATGTCACTGAAACTGTAAAAATCAGTTAATACAAAGTCAATTTGAAATTAAACAGAGTGTTTGTGTTTTTTTTAAAATATGACATGAATATTGCGAATAAATATGTTATTTTATAAAAAAATAACAGAAAGCTAAACGCACAACTGAACATTTATATACTTTTACATGCGTCTAAAAAACCCATGTAATAATTGAAATAATCATTGTATAAAATCTTAATTGAATTTCCTTTCACGTCGACACTGTAATAAAAATTAAACAATGTTTTGAAAAGCACATAAACATTTTTATTACTAGAACAGATTCGAAACCGCGTGAATGTTCAAAAAAAGACATCTTTGATAAAACAGGATTTATATATAAAAATTAAGATTCGACCTATCGACCCCTGTTACATCAACAATAGCTAGTATTTTTACACACAACGTTACTGTATGTTTTATATCAACAGTTTAATCAATTTTATTACAAGGGGTGCATATAATTGATAATTACATATTTTATATCAACAGTTAAATCAATTTGGTACTTTTGAAGGGTGCATATATCAATGATACTGAACCATACGAATTGTAGAAAAACATATATGGGAAAAGATAATGGAGTTTCTAATTTATTCGATGACAAACATTTGACGAAAAATGTGAATAGGGATATTTCAAAAATAAAAACCGAATTTTGTTCACAGCAACCCGTCGTGTGTTTGTATTTTATTGTGTATTTATATAAAAATGTATGATAGAATGTAAATAACACGAAATGTTTTCTATTGAGAATACAAGAATTATAAGTTAACACGAAGAAATGTCACATATGACGGGCTTTAGACGATACCAAAAATAAACTGACATTCTTTTCCATTGTAAAAAAATGTAATCTACAACAATGATGTTATAAAAAAACTGAAATTCATCTCCGAAGACACAATTTATGGAAACATCACACACAACAACGATTATTCAGACGAGCGTGCAGCGTCTCTCTGGAGAACATATAGGAACTTTGAACTTTATCCCGGTATTAAAAAACATCCAGCTCGAATATCTCAACATCGAGCATAAACAGAGTAATTGATTTATCGCAATCATTTCCACACAATTGAACGCGGCTCTTTTGTACAGATGTAGTGGTGGTAGTTGTACACCTCAGAGGTCGGTATTTATAAATAAAAGTAAACGCACGTACAAATACACAGACACACACGTACACAACCATGTATTCGTCGGTGTTGTATAGATCTTCAGTCTATCTATAAAATGTTTCCTGTTTATAAGCATGCTTAAAATAGAGAGGCGTCTTCGATTCTCGACCGTTGTGTATTTATAGGTTTAATAGTGTCGAGGAAAATTGAATTCACCATTTTGTGTACATGATAACAGAACAATAGACGAGATTTAATTATAAATGGACAGAGCTTAATTAAGTTTACACAGCTTGTTATCGTCATATATTTTCTGACCATTTACAGACAAAGTAACGTGCACAAGCATTTACGTATGTATATAAGCGCGTGCGTTTTTATCTCTTTTTAGCGAGGTAATAAAAAACTAATTATTAGTCTTTTTTTCCCTCTCATATAAATAATCAAATAAAACGAACGCTTTGAAATATTTAAACGTTTCCTAAAAATAAACGACTTTTTTAATTACTCTCTGTCCAAATTTATTCACTTAATTTATTTTATAATAATCTCGCATTAATTCCAAAATTTAAACTATAGAACTCTGTCCGATTCGTAATGGATGGCACTAATATATTTAATGTTAAAAGTACAGATTGATACCTGTTATTTGAAGTTGGTTCTGAATGCATTTTTATTGAATTAGCAATTATTTAAATGAGCGCGGACAATTTGCATATATGAGTTTAGGAAAGGATGGAATGTTTCAATAACAACCAAACTGATTTATGAAGTGTTTAGAAAGAATGCAGCAACTGATCGTCGAACAGTGTTTTGCAAAATCTCAATTTGACGATTTTGATTTGTCTTTTAAACTACAATCAGAGTGTTTTAATGAAATTGACTATGATTATAGTTGAAATTTTTAAGACATAAATATGCGTGTATTGATTAAAATGATTACCAAAAGTTTGAATATTGATAACTGGGTTAAAGGATAAATTTTTTTTTGTACCTTGGATTTTGAAGATGATGAAATCGCGTTCGAAATATGCATAAACAACAATCAAAAATGATTCATTGAACATGGCCAGTATGAAAAAAGAATTTGTGACAAACTGCACGATATTCCAGTATGTTAAAAAGATTTAACACATTCCAATACTAGATGTTTGGGTACTGGATTTATTGAATTAAATGATTTAAGATCTATCAGAGATGAAAAATATTGATATAATTTCAGTCATCATGATAAAATTGTATAAAAAGCATGCAATAACTGATAGAACTGGCAGACAGTGATTTGAAAATTTTAAATGTATCGATTTTAATTTGTTTGACGAATACTACTAACTGTACGAGATGATAACAGTACTAGTGAAATTATTGATAATCTCATTCGAAATTACTAAAAACAAATCTGTAAATGCCAATTGGATTTCTGATAAATTTAACAAGGACAGTTCGATGAAATTACGGTATTTTAAAAACTTTGATAGTTTTTAAACTTAAATTTTTGCATTTGAAATTGATTTGCAGAAGATACTTTAATGAGTCTGACCTTAATTTTATTACATTGTTTTATTTTCCTTTTTATTATTTTGATGCTACATTATTTTACTTTAATCTTATTAAAAAATAGCTTTTAGATTGATTGAATGAAAAGATGAAACACTGTTTTAGGATAAGATTTTGAAAATAGTGTGTGTGTATGTATGTATATATATATATATATATATATATATATATATATATATATATATATATATATATGTGTGTGTGTGTGTGTTTGCATAGAAAACGATATGACTTGAAGATTTTTTCATTTTCTGTTCTTTTTTTTCGTATATTCAAAAAAGAGGCTGACATACACATCACTGTTCGAATATTATATCTTGACAGGATAATAGAAAGAGGTGACGCGCATAAAAGTGAGGGTCGAATGTAGAAATTTCGGTAAATATATTAGCCGGTACGTGTCTCCGTAAACAGCGAGAAACGAACAAAAGAACGGTCGACAGGCGGGCGGGTTACGAACTCCGGTTTCTCGATTTCGCAGCGATCCAGAACGAAAGGTATGTGAAGATACTCAGAGGTCGCGGTCCTCTCGCATTTCGTGGTCTATTTATAGCAACCCCATTACCTGCCGCGAGAAAGATGTATAGAGGCGGTGTGTTGCTAGTACATCCATATAGATATCTCCATATATATATATATATATATATATATATATATATATATATATATATATATATATGTATATATATATATATATGCGATCCGCCGGGTAAATGTTTGTCTATGGGATAAAAGTGATGATGCTGCAGATAGGAAATGAACACTCTTAGGTCACGTTGCGTACTCCATTCTGGCAATGTCGAAGTCACTCGTTGGAAATTTAAAATAGAGCGACGGATTTCAAATCCGGTTGTAATTATTTCAACAGGAAATTGTGATAAATTTTTCAAGTTAAATTTGTTTTATTTTACTTTCACATTTTTAATTCTAAATTAAAAAAAAACTGTCTTATATTTCTTATAATCTATTCAAACCTAAATCGCGTATCTTTTTATCTTAAATAATTATATTCATATACAATAATCATATTATCAAATAAACTACATACCGATCCGCTTTGAATTCAATTTCAAAATAACGAAACGTACAGTCGTTCTTTAATAAAACAATTTTGAACAGTGAACGAATTTCATCTTCTGTAAAAATTTCAAATTACACAAATAAGCTAATTACATTTTAATTTCCTTATTATTTGAACACATTATTCAAATGATTGATTGTTCAACTTCTCGGCAGAGTTATTATGAAAACGAATTTGTATTTCTTTGTTTGACTTCTTTATCGATTTTTTTATTTACATTGCTTCCAGTACTTTTGTATTTTTTTAATCGTTTAATTTTTCTACTTAGTTAAATTACAAATATAATATTTTTGGTTTTGTTATTATTTAGTTAAACCACTATTCGATTGATGTTTCAGTTCAGTAACTTGTAATTAGAGTGATAATTTGACTAAGAGATTGTTGAATACAGTCGATTTGTTGTATATATTTATAACTTTATCTAATTGGATTATTATTTGTTTGAAGTTCTACTGGAAATAATTGATAATTGACTAAGTTATTACTCTAATTAATTACAGATCTATTATAAAATTAGTTAATAGTTTAATAAATCGTTATTAAAATCTGATAATTAAATTAAATTTTGATTTTTTCGTATTAATGATTTATTTAATGCAGTTTTAGTCACTTAGTCTATTTTAGTTTGATAAAGAAATTTTCATTCTCAGAGAAACGTTATAAAGTGATGTTTGCTCGATTTGGATGCATCTTGTATGTATTTTGGCGACGTTTCCATTCTCCTCATTTAATTGAGCAATATAATTAATCAAAAATGATTAGTAATTAATATTGAAGATTCTTTATTAAAGAGTAATGTTTACAGTTTGTAGGAAAGGGGATTTATATAAATATCACTGTAATTTTCAATATCACCGTGACTCAAAAATATTTTGTAATATTAATATAAATTGCAAAAATATGTTTTTAATTTGATTACTATTCTGTGAACAACTAAATAAGTTTCTCTGAATATCATTTTACATTAATTTAAAGAGTGTAATGTTGATAGTTCTGGTTTTAGGAAACATCGTTTTTCATAACACTTGTTACTAACCAAATTCTCATTAGTTGACATTTTGCTGTTAGTGAGTATCGGTTGTATTTTATTTTTCGATCGAAAAATTTTAATTTTCATAATATAAATGAATTGTGATTATTAAAATAAAGAATCACATACAATAAACAAAACCGAGCCGGTATTACCGGACAATCCGTACTCGAATTGGTTGGTCGATTCTACTTATACACTTGGTTCGGAAGCAGTAGGTAAAGCGTTAATTGAAAAAAAGCATACACTAAAAGCGCTCATATGTCAAACTAGTGGTTGATAATTTTGTTACTGGATGAGAGGGCAGTTTTATGAAAAGAAAAAAAATATATATTCTTTTTTAGTCTAGTTTTATACTGAATTCGTCAGTACATTTAATTTTTTTCTTAATCTACATTTTTAATTATTTATTTTGCTAAAAAAATATTTTTTTAATAACAGATTTCTTATTTAAATCATTCACTTGTCATTAGTACATTGAACAACTTCCGAAATAGTTATTCTTTGAAGATTATATGTATTGTTACATGATTTTATCTTTAAATCGTTAGATTTTCCTTACAACCTTGTATTGAATATCCGACGTATCATGTAGCAGCAATTTGTAAGAAGTAAATGTTGAAATAGTGAAAGTGAAATCATTCATATATATATATATATATATATATATATATATATATATATATATATATATATATATATATAAATGTGTCCTGCTGTAGTGATAGAAATATCATATTTCCCGCAACTCACTCATCCAGCACACACTCAATAGTGTCATCTTTCCTCCACACGTCCCCATCTCTTCCCATATAAACACTACTCCAGTAGACATCCAGTTTGACACGTGTCGCCTGGTTGTTGTTCACGTGTCGGCAAGTCACTGGCATGGCACAGATGGCGGAGACGTTTGCTTGTTTGCTATGTCTACACCGCCTCTTTCCGTAACGCCTCTCAAAAACCGACACCCGTCGCATTTGAACAGCCGTTCGGTTATTTAACCTTTTTTATGTCGAGGACAGTGTTGTTGTTGTGTTCGAGAACGCTGTGCCGATTGCAAAAACGTATCAAACGTAATAGTCAGGACCATCTGTTCGAGATGGTATATCTAGAGGAGCTTATTAATTAGACTTCTTTGTCCTTAGTTTGCAGTTTTGTGTTCGTTTGCGAGTTGTTACCAAATTTAGACTGTTCTGAAGATTTGAATTTAAATTGTAATTTAATATTTTTTTTTTAGAATTGTATTCAGAGGTTAAAATATTTTCATTTTTTGACAGTATCTTTAACATAAAGACTTTTTTTAAATAATTTTTAAAATTGTTAAACTCAAGTCTATATAAATATGCGTTTTTCCATTCGAAAGTGTATGTTATTTATTGTTAAACTTTAAAATTTAGATATAAATATATGAGTTTGCACAAATCTATAACGATTTTCTTTTAGACTTGAAATCATATATAATCTAACAAAGACAGAAATAAAACTATAAAACACATCAGATAATTAGATAGTACTTTAAATTAAAAGCACCATTGTCTAAATATAGTAAAAACATTCTGCTTATTCTATCTACTGATCGATCTCGTAGATAACGTCTTAATAATATTGTACGGTCCAACGAAACGTCGTACCTTTATAAAAAAAAAAATATTAAAGTCACATCTGGATATTCTTTTTGTTCAGTACTTCGTTCTTTATATCTGCATTGAGCTACATTTTTATTTGAATGACGAACGTTCCAGTGACTCAGTGCAGTCAAATCATTTCTGATGATTCGACGCACTAATTATAATCTAACCGTGCGTTTCAGTTGAAATGTGTCATACATTTAGTTTTATATACAGATAAATAGTTTGTCTGTTTGATGTCATCAATGTACACAAATATATTTATTTAAGGAAAACGTTTCATTTTTTAAACATGTAAGTGCAAATATTAAAGCGGTATTCTCATTTGAAAGTCTCAAAAATATGTAACGTTTATGATTTTTTTTATAGAAAAAAAATCTGCAACTATGATGTTTTTAACATATCTTTATTAACTTTTAATATGTTATTTATAAAGTATAGTTTAAAAAAATAAATATTTTAGTAACCGGGTTAAATATTTCTACAGTAACGACTCCCTCGATTGTATCCTTTGTGTTTATCTGAAATGCAGAAACAAAAATTTCTTTATAATCACGAAGGTTCTCGTTATAACCCGTAATAGAATCATTTAAATAAGGAATTGTAAAGAAATGGAAATCCAAAAGACAAAAAAGTTTGATTTTTTACTAATTTTTCAAACCTTTATCTGTTAAAAATATTTTTTTATGGATCATTTAAATTCTAGTACAGGGTATAGAACATTTATAAACGAATTGAATGAGCTTTATTTGGATGAAACCCATTATTTAGTGTTTTTCAAATATCATGGGAACTAATTCGAAAAACGTAGTTTTGAGAAAAACATGTTTAAAGTTTTCAGTAAGCTTTTTATGATGATAACAATTAAATTTTGTTACGTACATCTAATCAGCGATTCTTGCACCATACAGAAAGTCTTCTTCCTTTTCGAAGAACTCCTGGTGATCAGAATTTTGTAATTTTTAAACACTTCTTGTCTCTTTAGAGGCGGAAGATGTTCGTCGATCTGAGCGGTCGATTCGCTCTTCGTCCCTTCTGCATGCAAACGAATGGGTTTGCGCCTTCATCGCTATGAACATTAATCGCATTATATTTAAAAGGGGTTTGAACTCCCCATTGTAAGTAGAAATCACCAGTGCTATTTCAACAGTGATTTTCATCGAATAAAGGTGTTGAATGAATCCTCACCCTCACCTAGTATATACTTACTAAGAACATATTCAATAGCATTGATTCATTTCTTAGAATTTTAATCATATCGAGGTTGGATATTGAAGCTTTAGGGCACTTCATCAACTAAGGTCATTAGCGCCCAATTAGTCATGTCGAAAATTCTATTGGGATAAAGGGAGGGAGTCATAAATGGGGCACTAATGTCCATCTGTGACGCCAGATCATTTTTCGACTGCGCGCGCTTTACTGTAAACCTTATAACTCTTATAAACTTTATAAACTCTATAAACCTTATACTTTTTAACTTTTCGTAAAAATTCTCTTATGTACCTATTCTAAAAGGATCATAGAAAATTAAAATGTAAAGAAATCCATTTTTTTCACTCAAAACAAGAGAAAACTCACTTAAATCCACGGAGCACATGTAGACTTTTTATTGATTTGATTTTCATATTTCTCAAGGATTTCAATGAATCTTGCATCGGTTTATGTATATATATATATATATATATATATATATATATATATATATATATATATATAAATGAAAATTCTATTGTAAACAATGTATACTGTTTTATTGTATTTTGGCGACGTCTTTAAGCTATGAGATAACGCAGAAACTGTTTAAAATACATTTATATAATAAGTCGAATTTCTCACTGGAATAGATTGAATAGCTCGAAGAAATGACTTTATATATATATATATATATATATATATATATATATATATATATATATATATATATAATATACGTACGTAGATAGTAATTTCGTATCTGTTCCATATTGAACGTTGGCAGAAAATTAATTTATCATTCGGAAACCTTCATCGTCTTTGTTAGAGGCTAAAGCATTTTACAGATTGAATTCAACCGAGTTATAAATTGATTTTTCACAAGTATACGAGGAGTCGGCTGATATGGGTCAAATTTGGCACAAACCCGTTTACTCTCAAATATTGTGTGAAAGTTTGATATATATATATATATATATATATATATATATTCTAGTTTTGTACAGATAAATACTTGAATATTCTTTTTATTTATTTTATTCGCTTCTTTGTTGTAAATTAATAACAAAGTTTCGAGGCTTGTCATAAAGCTTTTACGATGAAGTATTGTATTAAAAACTTTTCTATCATCGACTTGTTCAATAAATCGAATGATTTATCTAAACATTTCCGAAATTTATTATTTTCAATTCGATGTTGTTCGCGTATAACTTGAAGTTAATTCGAACTTGATAATATGAATGACTTTCAACTTTGACTGTTTCGTTTTGCAGGCTGGTTGTTGACTTTGATTTTATCTCTTATATTTGGCAGAATTCGATTCGTCGTCTGTGCAATATTTCAAACAATGATTCGTTCTCAACAAAGTTTTCAGGATATGTACATTTTTCATTTTACAAACTCTAACGTTTCAGATGTATTTTATTTTATAGTAAAATTGTCAATTCGAAATTTATTGATCAAATGTTTTCGTTATTGTATTAGAAATTGCTAGTTGGGGATTTTATCTATTGTCTTGTTTGTTTGAATTGAATGTATTGATTGGATAGTATTTACAATTTTTTGTTGATAGTAGAGATATAAAGATACCAAGTTTATATATATATATATATATATATATATATATATATATATATATATATATCCAATAAATCGATTAGTGGATAATAATAGAAAAAATACTGGAAATGTATAGAAAAGAAGAGGCCCAGAATATTCAAATATGACTAATTTATAAAAATAATTATTGAGTAGTGGATTAAGTGAATATTGAATATAATGATGATTTAAACTTGTGAATAAAATATCTCCTTATTGAAGAGTGCAATGAAAACTTGATATGAAAAAAATTGAAAAGACATTTATATTAAAGTGGACATAATAGCTCGAACTCTACAAGTGTGAAAAACCAATTTAATGGAAATAGTGTTTATATTTGAAATATTGTTTTTCTGACCTAGCCAATTTCTAGTATGTATTGTGAGTTAAGTCAGCTAGTGCTAAACTATCGATTACTCATACACACCTTGGAATTTGTTGGATTTTCCATTCTAAAATTAGATTGATTTAGTTGTTGTTCAGTTTATGGTACGAAAGTGAAAATAATTCATCAGATATTGAAGCGTAACATTGATTACTTTTTTAAAAAAGTATCCAAAAAATAGAGTCGAACAGAAAAAAAATAATAGCTGAACAGAAATGATGTACAATTATAAATAAGATAGAAACTTGAGACACGTCATTGAGCTTAGATTTGTATGTTACTTAGGGATTCTGTCTTAAATAAGTCATGACTATTAAATGAATTAAATGTAGCAATATATCTTCCTGACGGATCGTCAGGGCTCATCTTAAAGAACATGCCCGGAAGGAAAATTACAAGAAGAAAAAGAGCAGAAATTCAGAACTTAATAATATGGATTTGCCGAAGATTACTGAAACAGTTTTACTGTGTGGATAATGTTCTCTGATCCAGTGTATTGATTCTCTGTAAGTGAGAATTATTTTCAAGCTTATTGTTCTAAACTTCCTGTATGTTCAAGAAATAACTCAATTGTATCTATGGCGGTATTCTATAACAAAAAAATATTTGAAATTGATTATTAAGAAAATATGGCATATTGGAAAGTTGCGTTTTAAGATTTTTTAAATTTTTAAATTAAAAATTGACATTTTTCAGAATGCTAATTATAGGAATCGAGGTTCGTAGTACTATTATGAAAGCGGTTTTGTGCTTATTATCTTGTTTTCTTTGTTTTTAAATTATTTTCTTAACTTGAATTTTATATTTTAAAAAGCATTCATGTTTTGTTATTCTGTATAATATATTACTTTCCAGTTAAAAAATCGTTAATATCTCCTTATATTTTTTTCGGTATTGCTCGTTTACTGTTTAAGAAATCAAAATTTATTGTGTGTCAAACCAGTCAATATTTATGGCATCATTTACCCACACATGTTTTAAATATAAAACTGATTAATTATTATCTTTAAGTTCCAACTCTTCTATTAATTTTATTTTCATTTAATGTCAAACAATCGTCCCACAATCGAAAAATCTGAAACACTTTCAGATTCGTGAACATTGCCTTTTTAAGTATATTAACGCCTCCGTACCTTTAATGATTCGTTCAGTTATCAGAACTGTCAATAAGATGAATACAAGCTGATGAATAGATTCACTCTTATCGAAATTGTTCCGGAACATTTTTAACAAGATCTATCCACAATGTGTGTGTGTATATGTGTGTGTATTTGTATGTATGTGTGTATATATATATATGAGATTTTATATTGAATGATCATTATGTACTGGTTGACTGGCGATAAATTTCGTCACATCTCTTCATTACGTTCCTCCGTCATCTGGCAGTAGCTGCGTAGCGACGTGGATGCGGTGGTACATAACACACATTTCTGCAAGGAATTTTCGATCCGAGCGCGTCAAAGAAATTCCACCGCGCCTCCATCCTTCCGCATTGAATCCCGCCCAATCGTCAGTTTCTGACAGGGTTACTCAACGCGCTACGCTAAATTAGGTTTTCTTTCTGCTGACGATATTTCAGAAGTTATTCCTTCAAACACATAATAAACCAGCTGTTGAACAAAGCAATGCATCAATCAGTCTGTACTGCGACATCGACGCAGCAGAAAAAAAAAGTATATTTGAGGTGTTGCCGTGTTTGTAGAGCTAGACGTGTGTGTGTGTGTTTTACGTAGATACTTTTTTTGTTGTTGAAAACTTGTCAAGTACTTTTTTTATTTGAAAAAATAATTAGATGGGAATAAGTTCGGCAACAGTCCGTTCGTACGATTGCGTCCATTGTTCGCAGATGTAGTGAAATTTTATTTGACTTTTTTTATCGCGTGCTCGATTCTGAAACAAAAACTTAATCATCCCTTTAACGACTTGCGAAAGAACATACTTTATGTGTTCTTTTGATTAATTGGTATTCATTAGTAACGTTCTTTTTTCAGTACATAACTTAATGATGTTTGTTAAATCCGTAGCTTATTAACACTGGAAAAGCAAAAGATCTATTACTTCTAATACTACTAGAGAGTCAAGATATATGAGAGCCAAGTATATTATTTATCGGCTACATTTTTCTAAAAATACATTTCATTATTTAAAACTAATATAATTTGTTTATTTATTTTCATTACTAAAAATTAGAATTTGTGAACACAGATGTGTAAATTGGTTATTTCTTTTTCAAAACCCATATCATATGAATTAAATTTGTAAAAAAAAATGAGAATTAAGCAGTAAAGAAATAATTTTTGTTACTGAATAAATCTTTGATTGGGTGCATAAATTAATTCGGTGCCTTTTTTTGTAGAAAATGAAAGTTTCTTTACTGAAAAATGGAATACATTTCAATTCATAAACTATCCTCATTATTTTGTATACCTTTTCTCTGTCTGTCGAGTATTGACTAATCACTTGTCGAAAAAAATATGGCGGTTTTGAATCGATGAAATCGTCAATGCATTCCACTTTTTAAAATGGGTATCAGTCAGGCGATGCTGGAGCGATTTGGAGCCTCTCTTTTAGCCCAGCGTTCAAATAATGTTTTAGTTCCTTTCTTGACGTACGTCCGTGGATTCTTGTGCTGCAAATTGATTTGCCACTTCAATGATGGCATTTTTCTCTTGAATTCATCACTAAAACGGATGAACTACTATTATTAACGCCTCTGAATTTACAGTTTGACTAGTTTCGAGTAACTAATAAGATACCACACCCTTAATGCCCCATCAAATAACACAATAATACTTTTTTGTCGTAAATATTTGGTTTCGGCATCGATATCGATGGTTCACCGGGAGTGACGCGTGATTTTCGATATTTAGATTTTCGTACAAACCCATTTTCATTCTCGTTTATGATTTTATGCAGAAAAAACATTTTTCTTGAATCTTACGAGCGAGAACATAGCCGTAGCGAATCTTCTTTCTTGTTTTCCAAGCTAAGCTCATGTGGAATCCATTGATCTAGAGCTTTTGATTTTTTCCCAGTTGAGTAAACGATAGGAAATTTCTTACTGGGTAACTCCGAATTATTGAGCGAAATGGCAACTGCTTGGCCAAGATGTATCGTATTTTTAAATGTTTAGACTGGCACTTGAAAATCCTAAAACGACGAGAAAATATTTTAATTTAAAACAGAGTCATGTTCGATTCAATTTAAAGTCACAAACTTATTTTTTACACCTTATAGATGTAGAATTCTTGTAATAAAAAGTATCATGTAATAAATCTGGAAAAATAAATAATAGATAAAAAAATTGAAAAAGTGACTATAATAAAAAGTCAGTCCACTCTGAAGAACATTTCTCATTTTATGCATTTAACTAAAAACGCTCCAGTAACTTGAAAGTCGTATTTTTTTAATAAAGAAAAAAATAGACCGCTGACATTCAGGCGCCGAGCCAAAACAATATAACCGATAAGGTGACGTCTCGACATGATGCATGGTTGTGTCGTTGTCTCAACAAAACCGCATATGTCCACGATGTAAATATAATCTATATGCCAAACAGTCGAGTAATTTGACAAATGCGCGTTTGATTAACGGATCGTGAACATAAACCGGCCGTGTTAGAAAATCAATTCGCTCTGAGTGTTTTCCACGACGGGAACGATTGGAAAACGACGGCTATAAATACAATTGATGAGGTTTTTTAAAGTGTTGACGACCAACAAGAGGATGAAAGAATAGCTGTTCGTGAAGAAAGATCGGTTCGTTTTTTTTAATCCAGATATCGGTTTACAGAAAAAAAGCAGACAGAATCGTACATTACACGAGGAAGACGGACTTAAAACAAAAATGGAATGCCGATATAAACATCAGTCAGTGTCTAAAGTCAGTCGGATTCCCGAACACTTCATAAATAATTCTTGTTCAAAGCAGGCGACAAACAGTTTCTTCATATGTATGTGTGTGTGAGTACGTGTGCGCGCAAGTTTTTTTTATATATTCTGTTTTCAACATTCTGTTGTTCCAGCAATGAAATATTTATGGATGTTCTCTTTTCGTATTTTTTTTACACGTTCACTCCTCTTTAATACGTATATGAAAAGTTCGTCAGATTTGTGTGATAGAGGAAAATAAATATTGTTTTTACATACGCAAAAGTAGATAGAGTTTGTTTTGTAATCTGTTACACTGTGGTGTTTTTTTTTTCATATTTAAAACTCTGCTGGTTCGATTCTGAATCACTGGTCAACAACCTTAAATTTATTAACACGCAAGTGTTATCATTTATGTAAAACAACACAAAGATATGTATGTGTATGTATATATATATACATATATATATATATATATAAAAACTGTTATTGTTTCAGATATTGTAATATCTAAAAATAAAACAATATTTTATATTAAAGACATTTGAGATTTAATAACTGAAAGGAAATGTTTAAAAATATATCGAATCATTTTGAGAAAAGCCATGCTTTGAATAAATTTTAAAAAAAGTATCTAGATTAGTAATAATTGATTCAGAGTAGTTGGATTTTTATAAAAAAATAAAAATTGACCGAAATTAAATACAAAAGTGTTAATGAACAGGGTAATAAAAAGATTATTTAATAGAAGCATTCGAATCTGAGATAACTGTCAATTTCAGATTTTAACGCGTTTACTGCTAGTTTAGTTTTAATAAGTTATTAGCTTGAAAAATTAAAAAAGAAAATATTAGAGTTATAAAATCGTATAAAAAATATATAAGATTTCTTATCCAAAAGTAGGAGATTAAATTATATCTCGGGAAATTGATTTTTTGAAGTATAAATAATCTGTTAATGGTGAACTATATGAAATCTAATCAAGTATTTGCTTGTTATTTTAGTACTATATAGTAACTGAATGTATAAACGAAGTGTGAACGATTGAATGCACATAAAAAAAATTAATAAATACTATTACAGTATTTTTAGTAAACCTGTTCGGTATAAAATATATTACAAGTTTTACCAGTGCTTAAGGGGCTACACCTACCTAGAGGCATAGAGAAAAAAAAGTTTAAATTCGGAATTTGTTTTCTCTGAAAATATAGATGATAATGAAACGATTTTTTTAAAAATGAAAGGTTCATTTATTGAGAGAATTTTGTCGAAAAAAAAACATTGAAAAATATTAAAAAAAGATATGTCTACCAACAAAGGATGGTATTTTTTTAAGAAGTTCGGTTGTGACTATTGTCCAGCTGAAACCGACCATCTGAAATCAAAAAAAAAATAAACATAGTTTTAAAGTTAGTTACAAATGTAATAGATTAGCATTCGCTGACTTTAAAAGTCTTTATTAAAAAAATGGCACCGACCGAAACTTAAGCATGAGAAAATCTGTGAATAATGTCACCAGTTTTACGTAAATATTACAGTTTTTTTTTATTAAAAAAATTAAAAATCGTTATTTGATTAATAATGTTTCTTAGCGTATTTCCTCAAAAATTTAGAACAATCCATCGATCGATTCTGGAAATATACGGGAGACTGTCTTCAAGTACAGTGTTTCGAAAGAAACGCGTTTTAAGTCACAAGTATGATTCTGTTGTAGTTAGTTAAGTTGGGAATTCTTAGCTTTACCTGTAGTCGGCGATTTCAGGTACATACAGAGTATCTTAAGCCGCTCCAGATATCAATATAAAGTTTTCAGGATATATTTTTAAAACATACTTTTAGGAAAAGTTTAGTTAAAAAAACAATTTTTCCATTTATAAGCATATTTAGCCTATTAAAAGCTATTACTATTTTGTATAAAATGTTGTTTTTTTAAAAAAAAACCATTTTATACAAAAACCTATGAAAACAAGTGAAACAAATAAAAAACCTATTAAAACCTATATTTCTCCTTGATCAGCTTGTATAAAATAGATTAAAAATTATTTACTGCTACAAAATTTTTCGTTAATTTTTTTTCTCTGTTTCATTTTGTACCAGAAATGTATTGTAACTTAAATTAAATTTATATAATTTTCAGAGTCAGTGTATTTTTATTAAATTGTGTATAAATATATCAGTGTATATATATATATATATATATATATATAGATATATTTTTTTTAAAAAAGAAATTTTTAAAATATTATCCAAGCGTTATCGCATTAAATGAAAATTCTTTTCGTGACATTGAAGAAATCTTGAATTTAATATTATATTTCAAACAGGGGGAGTACGTTTTGAAACAGAGAACGATTGAAAATTAATTTCAAGAGGAATTTCAAACATTAGTCTTGTATATATATAAACGAGAGAATGTTTTAAGTGTCATCAATTAGAATTTAAGTTTAATTAATAAAAAAAATATTAAAATTTTCCAAAAGAATCTCTACGTTCCTTACCTTTTCCCAAACTGACACCGAATTGATGGAATTTATATAATCCAGTCGCACGGAACTCGAACCCACCTTTCTCCCTCCCAATCGAAAATTGAACACCCTAGATTTTAATTACTGAAATGACGTTGTAATCACTGCCAGAATTTCACGTGTTTATCTCAATAAGGCGATAATTAATGTACGCTGTAAATTCGACCTGTCATGCAACACATTCTTGTACAGTTTGCTTTCACCCACAACATATAATTTATTACTGTAGTGAGTAATGTTTATTTTTTTGAACAGATCGAACGGTTAAATTTCAAAAACAATAACGATCCGATGGTAAAATTCATTTCACATGTGTGTTTTGAAATATAAGATGCCGTCAGAGTTGAGTTACATACTTGACACTCAAGAGTCAAATCTGCCATCTTTTACCTTTCTGCCAGCATTCGTATTTCTCGACTGCATTCTCTTTGCATACCGCATCCACAATAAGTGGCGCTCATTTATTCTTCTTTATTTTCATACATTTATTTACAAATGTGTTTCAGTTTTATTTAAATGTTATACAGTTTTTTATATCGTTGATAATTAATTTTGTTGCTACAGTGTAGGAATAATTATATTTTGAAAACGTTCAACGTTATTTTTAATTTGATAAACGTTTATAATGTTCTATTTATAAATCGTGGCTGTTTCGAACATTAAAAAAGTAGACTTGTTTGATTTTATGTTGTTATTTTGTTACTATATTTATATTTAATTTAATGAAAAGAAATGTTTTTATATAAGTTGAATAATTTTCAAAGAAGCACGCATATTAAAAATTATTTCTCTTATACTTTCATTATTTTTTTACACATGATACAAATATGTTCTTTATTTTTTTATCAGTATTTGTGTTGTTTATTATCGTTCGTTAGAGTTTATATAAAAAAATATATTGAATTTAATACACCTAGACAAAAAAGTCAATAAACTGGTAATAAATCCTGTAAGTTTAATATAAGTTGAGCGCAATCTTCAGATTTTAAAAGATATTAATTTTGTTATTAACAATAAATAAATCTAGAAAATTACAACAAGCTATATATGAAAAATAACCAAATATAAAAACGATATTCAAAAGTTATAAAAAGGTTTTTATGGACTTTTATTAATGAATAAATTTTCATTCTTCTACAAACCGCACAAGTTTTTCCTCTAGTCACAGTGTTCAGAAATCGTTTATTAAACATTCTGATTATTGTTTATACTTGTTTAGATTCAAGTGCCATCAGAAATCTATAGATATTTCTGTATTTTAACGCTAGAAAAATGATAGTATCTTCATATAAATACAGTTAACCAATAATCATAATGAAAATTATTACAAACCGCACATAATTTTTTCTCGAGTCAGTGTTCAGAAATCTATTATTAAACCTTCTGATTATTGTTCATATTTATTTAGATTCGGGTTTCATCAAAAGTCTATAGAGTTTTCTATAGATTTAACGCTAGAAAAATGATATCATCTTCATATAAATGCAATTAATCGATAATCATAATGATAAATAATCATTTAGTTAACATTTTTTGATTACAAAAAAGGATAGTTTTGCCAGGAAAGAAAATTCATTTGTAAAAATGTGTCATCTATAATCATCAACATTTGTTTTTCATGTTTTCATTAAGTGTATGTAGTTTTATGGATAAGTGAATAAAATAAGTGTTTTTCCGACAAAAAAATGAAATTTTAAACTGATTACTAAATGTACATCATTGTAAAGATTAACCATTTAATGAAAAAGAATCCATTGAAACTATTGAGAGTAATAATCACAGAAAAAAATTATAAGAGATGTGAGATAGATATAACAGAGATACAAGTGCATTAACCAAGTGTGTCCGTTTCAATGTAAGGCTGTAAAATGTGTACAGTTTCGTTAAAAACAAACGATTGTCCTTAGCATTTAATGAGCTTCAGTCAGAACAACATTTCAAAATAAACTATTTGCTATACAGATGGAATCTCAGATAAAGAAAGTGCACATTTGAAATGAAATTAAAATACTTTAGATGTACACTATCTAGTAAATCTTACAGTAAGAAACCCATTTACTAATAATTTTTAATTCAGTACGAACGGATAATGAAAACTGTCCTCGCCAATGTACCGACGCCCATTATATATTTATACCATTTCAAGGTAACGAACCTAACAATAGACAATGAGTACATCTAAACGACATTACTAATAACTACTGAATTAATTATATAGATAATTGATACAACTCATTCTATATCCTCTCCTTAACGTTACGCGAGATCTGCATTTTGATTAAACGAGATGCTCATACGGGGATTCTGCGAAAATGTTTCATGGTACGATTCTAAGAAACCGTTTTTTTTTCTCCTCCCCTCTCCACATGTCAAAATACACATAGTTGTGTACGAGTATTTATTCTTACATGAATAGATACTTGCCCGTTTATTGTCATTCTATCAATCCGTCGACTGGAAATACCTGAATAATTGATGAGATTCGTATTGATTTTGATGGATGGTTACTTCACTCGGAGATAATTGAATTTTGAATGGTGCACGTAAAATAGTGTATTCGAGTGAAAAGTTTTAGATTCGTAAATAATTAATGTACGTACAGGATTTTCGCATAGCTTGTTTTGCACACTTATCCGGTACACATTAATCTCGTAAGTCTAATTATTTTAACACGTGATTAATGAAACTATGCAAATTTGATTCGTAATTTTTGTACTTTTGTACTGAGATTCTACTGTTTGTAAACTGCGTTTACCTTGAATATTCTTTTAATCAGAGTTTAGTGACAAGAAATGCTCAGAATTGATATTTCGATTTGTCTGAATATCTTCTTTTTACTATAACGTTTTATTCGAAACAAATCCAGGTATCCATTGTTGTTCTGATTTTGTATTAATCTGCATTATTAACGAAAATGAGATGAATGTTAACAACTTAAATCACTGTGCTTGAAAGTTATATACATTTAAAACTGATCTGCATTTTTCTCCAAAATTAATAATTCTATCATCACGAAATTTCCATGAAATATACAAGGGTAACGCCGAACACATTCTAGGCCCAAATACCAGATATATAAGTTTCTTCAGTTTTATATAAGTTTCTTCAGATAATTATTAATCAAAATAATAATTATAAAAGGATGTGTGAATAAATTGCAAACAAAAAATCTAGTAGCAGGTGTTCTTGTCTAAAAGTATACTCGTAAGTTTTATAAATTCTTCACTTCAATCTATTCTTGAAAGCTTATTGCAAAAGGCAGAGCGATTAGGATGTACAATTGCAATTTACTCCGGCTCGAGTTTCCTATTAAGGATTGATTGTTTACCTGTCAGGTTTTTATAGTTCAATAACTCAGTCTGAATGTATAGTTTTTTCGAGAATGAGAGAAGAAAATACTATTGTTCAATACCTTCAAAGGTAGCGACGCCTTTAAAATAATTTAATTAGACAAATTTTTGAAATTATTTTCTTCAAATATTCTTATCGAATTTTTGTAATATTTTATTAAGCATAACGTGAAATGGGTTTATTGAAAAAATATATAATTTTCTTAATAGCTTCCATAGATAAAAAAATATAAATTATCTTCTTTTCATTATTAAATGTTTTAATAATTGTATAAAAAAATCTATAGTTGTGTTAATCACGAGTTAAATATATTTTTCTTTATTCGAATTGAGACAAATGTGAATTTTAATAACTTTTAAATAAATTTTAATAACTATTTTAATACTACTTTTAAAATACAATACACTCTGACTTCAGTCAAATAGTCTGAGAAATAATACAAAGTAAATGGAAAAATCTTATTAAGACAATATTTTTTTTTGATTTTACTTAATTAATATTTAATTTAAATAATAATTTTGTCCTTAAGTGCGTTGCAATTATCTACACAATAAACAAATATTCAAATTAATTCGTAAGGTCAGAGTACTTGACTTTATTTAATGATGTATCTGATTTTTACATTCCATTTTCTTATATAAAAATATATTGTTGAAATAACGTGAAAAGTATAAAGTTTTGATTAAAAAAATGTATATAACACTTTTTAATCATTGCCTAGTGTAAAATATAGTAGTGAAACCATTCTACACAAAACTCATACAACAAGTATTCGAAACCATATGAAAAGAATGGTAAATAAAAGATTTTCCAGCGAAATAATTCACCACCATGTATAAAAAAAGACTCAGTCTCTGTAAACCAAACACGTTACGAGTGTAATTTTCAAGATGTTTTCCCAATGACCTTGTAGGTCATGTAATAATAAGTACAGTTCGGTTGTACAATCCCTTATTTGTTATTGTTTGAAAGACCAACAGAGCATGTATCCGAACACAGATATAGGCGGTGAAGATAAAATTCTCGGAACGTTATATATAGCTCGCTGTTTTATTTTTCAAGAATTGTCAGGTGTGAAAATTAGTTCGGTGCCTTTACATTGAATCAGTCACCACTCTGTTTTAAATTAAAACATTCTCTCACCGTTTTATGATTTTGAAATGTCAACTTTAACATTAAAAACACTATATCTTAACCAAGCAGTTGACATAACTTCACAGAACAGTAATGAGCACGATGGCGTCCGAAAAGCAGCATATTAGGTACTGAATACTTGTCGCATTCCACTTGAAAAAAATGCTTCTGGGGCGGCGTGAATGATTTGGTCAGCTTTGGGGGAAGGTACTGTGACACAAAAAAATTGCAAAAAATGTTAAAACGTTTAAAATGTGAATTGTTACACATGAGTGAAGGGTACTCTGTGCCAGGCACTCAGAAATGAAAGCACTGCCGTCTCAAGGTACATATTCTATGGTCACGTCACGTGAACCATATCTTTCTTTTGCTTGTCTGCTTTCTAAATAATTTTAAAATTTAAAATATACAGAAAATAAATTGTTTTTTAGTATATTTTCAAACTGTTTAACAAAGGACAATGGGAAAAAATGTATGGGACTTGTGCTAGGAACGGTCATCAATGATATTGGTGTCATTGGATAGGTATTTTTGAGTTAATTCACTTTTACTATGGACACTAAACTAATATCTAAAAAAGAAACGACGGAATGTGACCGATCAGAGACAGAGACGAGTATTTAACGGTAATAAACAGATAATGGGACGGATTCTCACTGAATACTTACACCTGGCTATTAAATGCCAAATCAACATATTTCAAGCATACAAAATTTTTCAAAATGCACATAAAATAAATAAAAAAATAATATACATTCATTCCACAACTTTTTTGCGAAATTGAGCTTAACGCCTAGTGAAAGTTGATGTATCCATTAATACCTATTCAATGACACCAATAACACTTATGGCTCCCTTAGGTCCAAAATTCCTATTATCCTTTCAAATAAAGAAAATTCAGAATATCTAAATTGAATATATGTGATTCTTCCAATTTTATACAAAAAGTACATAAAACTCAGTGTCAACTCTCCGCTTGTTCTTCAAAACTAAAGAGAATTCACAATTTTTATGTTCGAATTTCAATTTTTGAAAGTCGATCAACAGCTTTTTCAAATTCATTTTATTTGTATATTAGCTTTTATCTTGTCAGACTTATGGACTATCTATATATTTTTTAAACAATTTAAAAAACAACATTTTTTTCACATTAAGCAATATACACACATATAATCAAAAAGAATCTAAGATATTATGACAAACTGGTTAGAAATTCACAATAAACTCTAGAAACTGCGTTTTTAATTCTATGTTTTTCTGTTTAATGTTGACTTTCCTAGCTTTTAAATGCTTCTGTAGACGTTGAATTTTGATCTAGAAATCTTTATCAAATACTTCACTAAACATTTATTAATAGCGAAAATTGATAGTTTGGTCCATTGTCTTAGAATAGTGCAAAATGTCGAATCCTTCCAAAAACCGTGTGCCTGTAAATGATAAAGGAATACATTTTTATGGTTGTAATATTTGATGGTATTTTTTTTAAAGAAAAATGCACAATGTGTTCGTATGTGTTCCGCGAATTTTATTGTCACACGTCTTACACAAAACGTAGTGAAAAAAGATACTCTCGGATCCTGTGTACGCTCCGAACAGTACGCTTACACAGCGGATGTCACATAAAACTCCATAACACGAAATGTACTGAACAAGAAGTCTTCAAGAATTTACGATTTCGCGTCGACATCATTCACCTGCGTTTCATTGTCCTTACGCCCAATTTGGCCGGCACGAGTGTGTCTGTTGCGAGTGAGCACGACGACGACGATTCCATCTGCAATAATGAAAGTTTATGTTTATCGTTACAATTCGTTTAATTGCTTATTTGACTGAGAGAATTATACGAGACGAGTCGTGAGACGACACTCGTCATGGAATATTTTCAACTGACGTGGGACAAGCACGGCTTTTAATAATCCTTCTTATTCCGTACCATAAAACACGTGTTCGGAGTTAATCAAGTTGTGCACGTTTGATTAAAATTTCTATTATTTTCGTGCGACTCGAGACGACAGGACGGATCGTTCAGAAAAGTAAACAATGTCGAGTCTGTTTTTTTTCTTGAAAAAAAAAACATTGTCTTCGCGATAGAAGACATTCTCTAATCGAACACGATTTTGTGACATTTAAAGTTATATTCGGTCGTATGATTTTGTGTATTTTATTCAGGGTTGTATTTAATACATTTTTATAAATATTGTCGGTTCAGTATCCTTCTTTGCAAAAATCATTTTATAATCATTGCTAATTAATATCTTTGAACTCAGAACGTTGACAGAAACTGAAAAACAAACAACAGTTTAATTATAATTTCTTCCTAGAACTTTCTAAATATTATATCGTTTTAGAACCATGATAAATCAGATGCACCCAACAGTAATTTCTCTTTAATGAGAAAACATTATTAATTTTCTAAAGTTTTAATTCATTTTCTTTTCCGTTTTACTATAGTATTTTTAAAGATATATATATATATATATATATATATATATATATATATATATATATATATATATATATAATTATTCCAAGATGATTAGGGATTATAATAACTCCTGTTTAATAAAGCTGGATTTAGCATTGTTAAGTTTTGTAATTACCAGATATAGAATGATTTGAATTTTGAACGCGAGATTATATTTTTATACTCTGTACAAGATTTAATTATATTGGATAAGAAACAAGTATTTGTTTGTGTGGTAGTTTTTGTGTAAAATTATATTTATTGTATTTTATGCTTAATTTAGATATGCATGCGCCTTTCCTTTATTACCTGAAGAGATTAAATGAATCACTGTTTAATATTTCAAATATATTTCAGACTAGATGTAATTAAAGTATGTCGATTTTTTGCTTTATTTTTCCAGTGAAATATTCCTCTTTAATATCTAGCAGTAGTTAGCACACTTTAACACTTCTTGCCTTCATAGTAGATATGTCTTTGTGGAAAGATTTTTCCTGACTTTTACTGAAGAAAAACGTTAAATATAAATACAGAAAATGTATTTTCAGTGAAATATTATACAGATATTCTTGCAGATATTTAGAATATCAATCAATATATCTCCAAAGTTTTGTGTGAGTGAATATTTTCGACATTTTTAAACGATTCCTTTTTGTATGACTCTTTCCATATCTTAAGGGTTCAAAATGTTCATCATTTATATTATTCGTGTACCTGTAAGTATTCATACTTTGATTTTACCCTCAGTTCTGAGACTGATTTTTAAATTAAGAAAATTTGTTGCATCCCTATCTTGAAACAAAAATTTTGTAGAAGGACAAGTTAATGGCCGATGATGTTAAGTGATATTTTCTGGACTAATTAATAGTCCCTTTAAAAAAATGTTGATTTATTGAAATCAGTGATTCTTTCTTGTCTATTTTTTTGATACGGTAATTTTTTAAACTTCTTCTATACCATTCTCCGAAAAAATAACAATTCTTAATCTAATCAATCTGTAAATCAAGTAAAATAACAATCACTATCAGATTTGTCAAGAATATTTTTTAATACAATACAATTCTGCATTGTGGTCGAATTCATTGTCATAAATTAATTATTTTTTTACCGCACAAACGTTTTTGCGAACAAAAATGTTCAATAAATCATTATTGATCATTTTTGATTGTGATGGTAATACTATCATCTTCAGAGCGCCAAGGTACATTAAAATACTTTTCATATGCAATACTAGTCATCAGTCATAGTTCCATGTTGTCAAATAATTATTTTTTATGTACAGTTTATCCTAAGACTTCTGATGGATTCCCGGTTTAGAATAGCACAACTTTCCAATTTATTCTTGAAGAATCGATGAACAATCGTCATTCTTCTGATTTATATTCTTGCCCAAAATTCCAGATCAGAGAATTTATATTACTGCAATATACTAAATCATTTTTCTAAAGAAATAAATGCTTAAATGTTTAAATTCTTTATCTTGACATCCAAAAAACTATTAGTGAAGAATGTGTGTTAATACAGACAGAGAAATACCGATTTCTAAATTATACATTCAAAAATAAAAAAGAAAATAACATACTGTGTAATAAAATGTCTCTTGAACAAAGTTATTTATTACCCTAGACAAAATTTATTAATCACATGTTCGTAAAAAAGAAAATACAGAAATAATTCGATGCCTTCTTTTTTATTTAAAAATAAAAGGTTGGAATTATTCCTCATGTAAACATTTTTGCGAGTTAGTAATTTCTATATATTTTTTTTGTAAATAATTAATCAATATTAATCATAAATACTGTAAATTATAATTGTTTTAACAATCTCAATTTTCAATTAATGAAAAAAATACTAATTTATAAACCAAGTTTCTATTATTGAGTATAACAATTTTAAATGAATTCTAATTTTTTTTTATTTTTACAGGTAAGGCATCATAATATTGTCCTAAACCGTTCGCAATCGCCTCTTTGAAATATTTCATGGATTCGTAAGTATTTTTTTTTAAATACGTCCATATTTATATCACTCGACGAGAAATATTTTTAAATTTCTTTTTAAAAACCGCACCAATGTAAATGTATAACATTAATGTATATCCAATCTCTCTAACCTTTGATAAACTCTTTCGTCTATTCGGAATTATATTTAGACTGACTAATGATACTAAAAATAAAATAAGTAGGTAAAGTTCTTGTCGACTCCATTCGATACGCGACGTCGTGTCGCGTCAGCGGAAATATCTGAATAGATCTTGATTTTGAATGAAAAGCTTCGAATATAGTGAGCTAAGGAGAACAGACAGACTATAACCGTAATACGCAGCTGTTAAAACACTACCTTGTTTGTACTCTGAATGTCGAGCACGGAGCTAATGACTTTTACAGTTCTGGAAAGGAGTAGATAGCGCACGTCTCTATTCATTTTGTTGTAATGAGCATAAACAAAGCGCACAATTGTGTTACACTGTGTGTATAGATTTTCTATAGTTGAATGATTTGTTCTTCTTCTGTTTATCTGTTTAAATTTTAAAGGATGTTGGCGTTTTTCGAACAGGATAGAAAGATGTGATGTTTGTATATTACATTAATAATATATTTACATACTATCTGATACAACCAAGTCCGTTTTTACCTCATAATAATAATAAAAGAAAAACGGAAGTTAGTATTTTCTTTTTCAAATTTATTATGTGTTATAAATCTATTCAATTATATACAAATATCCATCATTTCTGAACATGCTAAAATGTCAATTTTTAAATTTACATACAAGGTGCGCCGGAGGACAGAAGACAGAATAATTAAATGGACGTTTATTTTTACATATTTTTTTTACATATTCTTGTTAGATCCATTTTTACATTTATTTCTTTAAAAAATATCTCAGCCCTTTTGTGACTACTCGCTGTCTTCTCCGTTCTTCGTTGTTGCTAAAATCTGAAACTTATTAATCGTTTATTTCTGGAATTTTCTGTTTATTATCTTCAGGGAGTGTTATCCGATAATACGGAGGTCATGCTGTATCCATTTTATTCCTAGGAATAAGGTTGGTTGTGTAAATTGCTTCCAACATTTCTTATGCGTTAAATATCTACGAAGAATGGATAAATGCAATAAAAAAAGTATTAAAAATCGAATTTTATGAAACATAGTTCATTTTTATAACAAAATATAGTTTTAACCAATAGCAAATCCAGTTTTAAGAGCTATACAGTTAAATAATAATCATAATAAAATCATTTAGAAAAAAAAAACTGTTCATACGTTTGTTTGTTAGAAGGGAGAAGTTTTTTATTTAATTTTGAATATTGTATCAGTATATTTTGACTATAAATATCATTTATCAAAACAGTAACACATTTAAATGTATTGAGCATTTACTATATATTTAATAATAACTATAAATATTTCTGGTTGAAGATAATTTCATTACACAAGTAATTTGAACACACTGTAGAATTTAAATAAACAAGAAATTAGATGAAACCAGAATATACAAGAATATATTTTATATATATATATATATATATATATATATATATATATATATATACATGTCTCGAAAGTCACTGCTGTATTTTAAAAAAATATGGAAATTAAGAAAAATCGGGTTTAATACATGAAAAATATATTTATTTAAAAGCACGTGTCACAAAGAATTAATGCTGTTAATGTATCTGTCTCCACATGGCGACCATCAGTGTCTCTAAAGAGCTCAAAAATGATTCCGGAACGCTTTCCAGCATTTGGGGTGTTATTTTTTGAACTGCATCTATAATACGATTTTAATGTTCGGCTATATAATCTATTCTTCTACCAATGTACACACCTTCGACATGAAATCCCAGTAAAAAATCTAATGATGTTAAATCGGGTGAACAAGCTGCCAATGGTTGTGTTTCTCTACGACCTGCGAAGCGCCTGTCAAGATAATCATGTACTTATTACATAATTGCACGGTGCTCCATCCTGTTGAAAGACTATTGTGTCAAGAATACCGTCTGTAAGATGTTGAGATTCGAGGAATTG
This sequence comes from Acanthacorydalis orientalis, assembly GCA_034766995.1. Classification (NCBI taxonomy): domain Eukaryota; kingdom Metazoa; phylum Arthropoda; class Insecta; order Megaloptera; family Corydalidae; genus Acanthacorydalis; species Acanthacorydalis orientalis. Next base: position 3,059,944 of record CM068316.1, on the reverse strand, counting down.
TTCATGCTCGTCAAGATACACAGTTCCTGTAACCTTAACCTCTACAAAGAAGAAATGTCCATACACCTTTGACTGAGTCATACCAAGTCAAACATTCGCTTTAGGCGTGTCTCGTTCCCATTCAAGAAAATTAGCTGGTTTCTCGTCCGCCCAAATGCGACAGTTATGACGATTGACCATTCCAAATATGTGGAAAATCGCTTGATAAATCGCACAAAAGTCTAAACACCAATTAATTTTTTTTTCAAATAAACAACTGCACCAGAATTATATATATATATATATACCTTTTTTTTAAAAAAAAACACTGTCACTGAAACAGGTAGTGACTTTTGAGACAGGTTGTATTATTGTGTACTTAATTGAAGTCAACAATGATTCATTAATACAATTTCTTTGTGCAAATGTACTCGTAGTGTTGTATTTCAACACATGCAGATTAATTACAATGCAAAGCTATTTGTTTTTAATAGGTGCACTATTTGCTAAATGCATAACAACATCAGAATTAAGTTCTTTGAGACAAGAAACGATATCTCGTTTATAATTTTGCAGAAACGACAAAAAATACACCCACTGTGCATATGGCACAACGTTTGTACGTTGATGTCCGGTTGACTAACTCACGGGTTATATATATATATATATATATATATATATATATATATATATATATATATTTATATGTACATATGTCCTTACATGTATGTTCCATGTGTATATATATATATATATATATATAGCTCTGATGCACGGTAGTAATTACAAGAGCTAGTTCGGATAACGAGCTTAGCGCCCTGACTAGGCTCTCTCGACAGTGTTATCCTCTTTCCTTTATCCCGTACAGCAGTGCTCCATCCCCCATTGTATGCGTTTGTTCGAACGGGACTCGCTCGTCGTCCTATCTATAACTCATGAGCTACTACAGCTGCTTGATGTCGGTCGGTCGGTCGGTCGGGAGGTCCGGCATCTATAACGAATGACATGGGATCGTTTACTTTTGATTATCTTTATCTCGTCTTTTTAGTCCGCGTTGAATTATTTATGGGATACGTGTTTTTAGCTTAAAACAATAATGTCGGAAGGATGTTTCGTCAGGATTTATATGCTATTTTTTCATGCGAGAAACATATATGTATATGTATATATATACACATACATATACATGTCGGTGTATATGTATTTATTTGTTCGAAAATGTGCAAAAGGACGAATATACGACGAATTTTATACGACTATTCACTTATCCTGCGTATAAAAATAAAGTATATAATTTTATTTATTCGAATTTCGGATAACGTATAAATACAAATACATTTTTCTTTATAAGGCATACACACATATATACATACACTATATATATATATATATATATATTTCGTAGATATAAAAACATTCTTGATATTTTTACATTTCTTCTTTGGGTTTTCTGAGAATTATCATTTGATATAACAAAAGTATTGTATTCAAATGTGACATTTTTATTTACAATACTTTAATGGATTTCAAACGATTTCTTTATAAAAAGTTGTATTTACAAGTACAACAAATATTTCAAATTATGTTTAGAATATCTGTACTTGTAGATAAATACTTTTTGATCCTGTAAATAGGTGTCTATCAGTCATGTTCGAATACATTTTTTCTATGACTGGTTTCAATCTGAAGTTTGGGCAATGAGATTTTTTTGTATCCTAGAGATTTACAGGAAATTGTATAACAGGATTCGTGGTAAAGAAAAAAAAGAAAGATTTTGAGTATTAAATAGAAGTATCAGACATTCTTTTTTTAAAAAAAAATATTCAAAGGTAGAAAAGGAAATACTGATTCTTAGCTTGATTTTGTTTTTATTTTAAGAAAATATTCATGTATTGTTTTTCTGTTCATGATTGTTCTGAACAAATGCTGTGTGCCATGTACGAGTTAATTTCTCCTACGACTCGTTTCAATTTTCATCATTTTCAGGTAGATTTTGAATTCTTACACATCTAGTTTAAAATTTATCTGAAGATAAAGTCTAAATGGACTGTAAACATGATTGATATTATGAATTTTTTGTTAACTCATTCTATTTTTTTCGCAATGGCGGGGGGGAATTAAATAGTTATTGGACAAGAGCTTTACTTGTTTTTATTCATCTGTTAGAAAAGTTTACATTCAAATCTTCTCAGACATATTTATTAAACTGATATTACATCACGATTAATCATACTATACATTATTGACATGTAAAAAGAACTGAGTCTTTCACAAATCATTTTTTTTTCATCCTATAAACCACAAAATAAAGTTCTGATTAAAAATGTCCACTAAATCATTATTGATCGTTTTTGATTGTTATTTATGGCTATTCCATCATTGAAATATCATAAAAATCATTGAGTTATACTAGAGTTAAATAAAATTTATCTTCTTTAACGTTTTCTCCTTTTTATAGTTTCAATATTTGAAACCTCAATATTACTTTTGTTGATTGTGTATCTAACAAAATAAAAAAAATTACTATCATATATATATATATATATATATATATATATATATATGTATATATATATATATACACATATCGATTTTTTAAATTTACTTATAGATCAACAATAGCAATTTTCTTCAATTATAATTTTACAATTGTATTCTATTCAAATTACAGAGTTATTTTGCATCTTTATTGTAATTCTGACATTGAATTTGTCTAGATTTACAAAACATGCCCAAAGGAAGAGAATTTAATAACAGTAAAAAATTAAAAACACGTTTCAAAGCTATTAGATAAGTATCTTTTGTTCATTACCAAGAATGGTTGTGGTCCATTGAAATGAATATTTTTTTGTCTACACAAAGGTAATTACTATTTTCAAACGCTTGCATGTTAAAGTAAAAAGCTTTTGTCCTAACTAAATGCCACTTCATATTCCTAAACATTGTATTTTATATATATATATATCTGTGTATGTTTGTATGGATAAACTTGAATGATATTGAGAATGTAAAACGGACGGTCGAGCAGCCTGCATGATAATTGACCTGATACCACGTCAGAACACTCGTCTACTAGTGTTACAACGAGCTTCGCGAACAAAAGCTCACTGTACGTCGGCATAAGCTCTCGTATCGGCTCGTTTAATTTCGGTATATTGTTTCGAACGTGTACGCTACGGTGGCGCCGCTGCAGTCGTTGGCGACGACGACGTTGTTTTACAAGCTCGACACCGTACGGCGCTACTTGTCGCTTGTCAGTCGCAAAAGCTGCGTTTATTATATATTCATTCAGATATGTGATGAAGATTTAATGGGTCCGTTCATGCATAAAATAGCGAAGATAAGACTGTTTCAAAGAAAATGTATCTGCTTGAACATAGTGGCTACACATGCACGTTCTCATAAGCATATGCGTGTGTGTGTATGTGTGTGTATATATGTATATATATATATATATATATATATATATATATCCATAAAATGACAACAAAAATTATAAAGAGCATCTTGATATGAAATTTTTGAATTTTATTTTTAAGTTTTTACAGCAATTTTCTGTTGTATGAGCAAGTGTATATATGTATATATATATATATATATATATATATATATATATATATATATATATATATACATATAATTACACAGCTTTGGTACAGAATTCAACTTTAAATTATTTATATAGTTTTAAAAACAAACAGCTCTGTCTTATTCAGCAACTACGTCGTTTGTCTTGGTTAGTTGCTTTAACTCCCACATACATCTTTTATTTCCTTAAATTTCAGAATATACCTCGTAAAATCTATCCTCATTTAGAGTTGCTCGGGTTAGTTCTTAAAGACAATCGTTTTCTAGCTTGGACATATTTTTTTATTCTATCGTATCACATTTTTCATTTCGGTGTTTATTTGTCGATGGTTTCACTTTTTTCACTTTTTTTGTATTATTTCGAAAAATGCACATGTTTCCTGAATTTTTATTTAAATGGAAGTAGAAATAAACTGAAAGTCAATGCTGGTTTTTATATTTTATTGTTTAATTTTTAAAATTTTTATTATCAATTTTTGAAATTCCTTGTCTTGTTCAAATAAGGTGAATCATGTTATATCATCATCCTTAGAGTATTTTGCTACATAAATATCTAATTCTCTGTACCTTATTGGCTTAGAGATGACTGAGTTGTAATCGAAATGTGCACAGACAACAATTGAAAGGATCAGTAATCAATTATGGAATATTTTTAATAAGAAAAAAGAAATAAATTTGACAATTAAATGAAAAAAATCGTTTATGAAAATGTAAAATGTATGTTTAGTATTTTTTTTATTAATTAATTTATATAGAACTTGTATTTTAATTTAATCATAACTTTTTATCAATATAATTAATTTTCATTGTTTGAATATATTTTGATGGTAATTTTACTCTTGTGTATTTTGATATAATGTTTTTAAGTAAACATTAACTATATGTGTGATAATGTTAGTTTTCAATTACTTAGACGACTTGTAGTAATTCTTCATTAATTTTGCTATTTCGACTATGAAATCATCTACCTTTTGTTCGTAATTGTTTTATACGAACCATGGAAGCTACATATGAGTATTTCTCTACACCTGGTCTCGAATTTCAGGTAGATTTAGAACTCTAAAGATGAAGAAAATCGAAACTAGACTTTGAAAAACATACTCATATGTATCCTCTAGGATACTCACGGAATGATCGTACATTTTTAAGTTTTCAATTAATTAATTTCATTTTTATTGTACTCTAAACTAACAATTACATAATACTACTTTTGAAACTTAACAGTTTGTACATTATTTGGTTACAAAGCAGTATTAATTTTAATTTAAAGCAAAGAATGATGGAAATACTAACATACAGCCTCCAAGATTGTTAGCAAAATAATCGTAGATATTTTAGTTTTTAACACATTTCCTCACTCTAAATTAAAATGTTAGTAAGTGCTGTATTTGACATTCAACAGAATGTATATTTTTTGGTCCAGAATCAGAATTAATCAATTTTAATTATTTTAATTTAAAGTACAACCAGGAATAAATGAATGAAATACAAAAGTACAAGTGTCTGTCAAAAATTCTCGAAGCTCCTTATGAATTCGGTTGTTATACGATTTATCTACTCTCTTTGCGTATTTCTCTCTTTCTTTCTCTCTCCATTTCTCTCTCTCTCTCTCACACACATGCACACACACATATATATATATATATATATATATATATATATATATATGCGTTTGTGTACTTAACAGTTGATAAAATCCCTAAACGGAAATAGTACATTAAAAATGCTTTTTTCTTTATCAAATAAATATCAAACAAATAGATCTGTGGGCAGATAAACAACGAATGTACGAATATAGAGGTCGCATTTGCATTTATTTCGAAACATTTTAAAAGGAACACTAATTATACTAATTTATTTTTATATTCAAATGATCTAAAAAAATTACACCAACGAAATTTAATTAAAACCAAATCCATTAGCAATAAATTGAATTTAATTAAAACGATTTGTAATTAATCTACGTGTAAGTGTATATATATATATATACACACATATATGTACACACATATATGTGTGTGTATGTATTTATTGGATAGGTGTCATTTATTTATTTGTAGACATTTAGACGAATGATCTTTATTAGATTAGTTTCAATTCTACTGTAATACAGTTTTATTACCATTTATGCTAATTATTCCAGAATAATGTACTTAGATTAAATTGAAATTGAATTCAGATTAAAACTAGACAATCTGAAAAAATCAACAACACTATTTTGAGAAATACAGTGTTTACTGTAATATAATTAACGCATATTTAAAATTTTCACTGTTGGTGTTTTGTGATTTGATAAAAAGATATTTAGAATCTTGATATCTTACTTTGATTTCTTGTCGTCTAGAATAATAAAATTAATTTATTGCATATATCATCCATTGATATAATATTTTCCCTGAAGAAAAAAGGAAATTTTATCGTTGAACATTTTAAAATTTAGATGTATGTTAAGAATCTGGTATATCCCTGACAATTTTTTCCACATAAAGAATCCAGCTGCTGTTTAAATAGTGTTATAAAAAAGAGAAACCTATTGTAAATAATTATCTGTTTTTGTTCGAATTTGGTTCGAGGCAAAATATTTACTAATACATTATTTACACATTGTTGAAAACATAAAACATATGTTGAGATATGTGTAAATTACTTAACACCAATCGTTTTACCTTACATGTAAAATTGGAACAAAAAATGAGAATTATTTACTATAGTCTCTCTTTTTTTCTTCTTATATGTTCATGTATAATAAGCACTATTTTATTTTCAGACTATATAAAAATGTATAACTACCGATTCCTCACACTCAATCTACATTCAGTGTTTTCCGTTATAACGTTTTATTGTCCGCTTACAAAACCCACAGCCTTTGTCAGATTTCAAGTCGGACAAATTTACCTACAAAAGCAATTAACTTGTAATTAAGACGAAACTGTAATTAGGTACAATGGGATTTCATTTAATCAACCGACTGTATTTTGCACGAATGTATTATTGGTTGCGTTACAGAATTACCGAAACGTACAGAAAACATATAAACCGTGTATCGGAACGTTTTCTTTCTGCCGACGTAATTAAAAACAAAGGGCTTTGTGTGTTTTTCTTAATGTTGATTTTAATTTCAATGTTTTGTTCTTATTTATTCGACAGTTACTAAATCACAGTTAAGTGTAATTTATTCGCACGGTTTCGATTGTTCTGTTCTTTGCCAGAAGATCGTTTTATGTAATTTTTTGGTTAAATAATCGCTTATAAGGGTTTTAATTGTATCGGCATTTCAGCTTGTTAAATTTTGTAAGCAATTTAAAAGTACATTACTTTACAAAGATGACTTATGCAGTAATTACTTCAAGTGTTCTTTGAAACTGCTTCATTTTGTTCATCTTATTTAAATTATACCAACTGTTCAATACTTAGAGATTTTACTTACCATTGAGAATATGAAATGAATGTTAGATATTCGATGCTTTTTTTATAGAGAATAAATACTTATTTACGGAAAAATGAAGTATATTTCAATCCTTATTTTTTTATATAATTTTTCTCAATCTGTCTGGTAACTGAAGAATGACTTGCTGAAATGAAGATGGAGGTTTTGAGCCGATGAACTCATTATGCATTTTTGAACTTCTTCCACTGTTTTATGATTTTTTTACATGTTTTTCCTCTAAAGCTGAACAAATTATTTCCGAGGTTTCTGCAGCATTTTTTCAACTTGAATGCGAAAATTATGCAATGATTAATATGCTGTTTTTTCAGACGCCATTGTGTTTACACTGTTTTGTGAGATTATGTCAATTACTTCACCAGTATATCTGGTGTTTTTAAATGTTAAAGTTACCACTTCGAAGTCTTAAAATAACGAGAAAATATTTTAATTTAAACCTGAGTTGTGATTGATTCAATTTGAATGGATCGAATGAATTTTTACTGCTAATAAATAAATTCTTAAGGCAATTTATAACTCGGCAGAAACAAAGAAATGAAAATTTAATTAAACCAAGAATTCTTTTACAATTTCATATTTGATACTCGACGCAAACGAATAAAAATAAATTGCATCGGATCTTAAATCTTCGTTTTATGCGAATAACGACGATAATAATAACAGAGCACCGCCAGTAACGAAACTGTTACATTATAATAAGGCCGAGCTCATCAAAAATTTATAACACTACGAAAAGCATCTCTAAATGAGAAAATAGATAATATCCCATTGACTATAAACCAACAGAAGAGAGCATCTATTATCGTTATAAACATTAACGCGACACTCAATTCCAGTCAAACCTAAAGCATTATTGTTACAACAAAGGGAAATATGTTGTATAGTTTAGGTGTCTGCTGTTTGCTGTGTACACATGCACACAACCGTATATATATATATATATATATATATATATATATATATATATATATATATGCATAGGCGTATAGTTGTTTGTAGAGCTTCTATGTACATGGAGTCTGTGATGACGAGGTCGTTTGATAAAGATAACATTTCGCCTTAAATGCATCGACCTGATAGAGATATACAAACGTTTGTATTTCGTTGCGGTAGAAAAAAAATAAACATTTTGTGTACATGGCAGTCCGGAGGAATCGTTGAAAAGGGTCGTTTCTTATTAAGGGACCGTGTATTAAATTCGTTTAGTTTGTGAAATTAGAACGGTTGTAATTTATTTCCTGCGAAACAATCAGACGTATCGTGTACATCATTGTCGGATCGATTGTAGTCGGTCATGCGTTTCTTTCTATTCTTATACGTGTATGTTTTTACTTTAATATGTTTCTGTACTAGATTTTGAGTAGATAGATACTTGTACATTTTTTCGAAAAATGAATCACTTTTTTCTTTTGAACTTTGAAAATCTCTTAATATAGTATTTTTGTATACCAGCGTACTATGAAATCATCTTCAATTTTAAGCATATTTTACTGATGCTATATTATATATATATATATATATATATATATATATATATATATATATATATATATATATATATATACTTTTTTACACCCCTAACAGTCAATAGTCATTTTGAAAATGAATTATTTTTTCACTCCACCAGCGACAAACCTTTTTCCTATTCAAAAGAGTTCATTCGTTAAATAATTGTTAATCATTATTGTTTATCTATATTTTTCCCTGAGAATGATGGTGATGCCGTCATTTTCAGAGATTTTTCTGTATCTTCTTCCTTTGTGGTGGTTTGGATTTGATTAGTTAACTGATCTTAACTAGTCTGTGTACTTAATCTAATAGTATTACGAATAGGAAATCCATCGAAGTTACCAAAGATGAACATTGTTTTGTATAAGTGACAAAAAACGCTATATCACAACGGGTAACTATCGGGAATACGGACGGAACAGATCACTTGAAGTAAAAGAACGAATTTCAACCAGATCTATCATTTTTTCCTCCCGTTTTTATCTGTGTTGACTTTCACAAAGGAGACTGGATTTTTTAATTTTTTACTTTTTATTTTAATGTTCTCATCTTGTTGTTTTAACATGTTGTGTCATTTTACATGTCAAGCGTTGAGGTTTATTTTGACGTGTTTTCTGAAAATAAAATCTGCGAGTCCTCTTATCAGATCAGTCTTTTAAATGTATTATTGTCTTTAAAAGTCTTAAAATCTCTTTTTATTCCAATTATAAGTTTTATACAATCAGGATTAGATATTTTACTAGTTCTGCTCCTTTCACATCTGTTTTTCTAATTCTTTCTCTACCTCCCTCCCTCCCTACCTCCATATCCCTCTCTCTGCGAAAGAATAAGTATATTTAATGATTTGGTCATAGAGTTTGTCACTCAAACATTTTGCGTTCGAATTCAAGAGTGAGGGTTAGGTGATCAGAACGTGGCTGGACAACATTAGTGTATTTTTGTTTCGTATTTGTGTCCGGGCGCTAATGACCTTAGTTGTCGACGTGTCTTTAAATCTCAAATAACCAATCAACCATCTTTCGTTTTCGTTCATGTATTTTGCCATTAAACTCGATAAATTAATTATTTAAGCACCCACATTAATAAGCTGTCTCTCTTCAGAAATTCTGTACTTTTTGTCAAATTTCGTGATTGTTGAAGTACAAAAATTGATGATTGAACTCTTAATACGTTTTTCTTTTCACTCAGTACTTGCTTGTCACGTGTCATATAGAAAAAGCCGTTGTTTTCTTTACTCGAATGACATTTATCGCTCGTTTCGACTACATTTTATGTCCTGTCTGGTCGTAGTCTAAGACGTGACGTTTTAATACATTGTATGAGTCACCTAATGTATATTTTTTTAGACCAAGTATCATTGTTAATAGACACCATTTTATATATATATATATATATATATATATATATATATATATATATATACAAGTACACAAATATTTATATGTAGTCTTTTTCAGGCCATGAAAGATCTGAGGCCTTTCGTTTAGAATTAGGTTGTATTAAATACAACTATCCAAAATACCATGTTGAAATCAGCTTGAAATAATTTTTTATGCTCAGAATTAAAAAAATGATAACAGAGGAGGTAAATTGCAATGATAATTCGTCATAAATCTGTAATTCATAGATTTTTAACACTCTGAGCTAAGGTACAGAACAATCATTTAGAAAAAGATACGTTCTTAAATATATATTTTTTTAATGAAGAAATTAAGAAATAAATTACAGCTTTGAGTATTGACTTCATCTTTCACCTCTCAAAACACAAAAAAAGTCTTCTGGACAAAAACGTTTAATAAATTAATAACAAAAGTAATGATTTATAAACAGATTTTTTGACCAGATATTTTTTGTGTGATTTGTGGTGTCGAGGAAGAATTCATTTACGAAATTTAATTTAGCTGAAATGCCAGTGGTATATTGTAAATAAATTATCATTTAGAAACAATATTATTAGCTTAGAAAATTAAATGCACACTTTCTATGTTTCAATAGTGATCTTCTGTCGAGTTTTCCGTCCGAAGAGACTGTTAGGTGCCACTCAAGTTCCATACTGCGATCTTTTTCATTTGATACTTGAGACTGAAAAACAAATCCGACGACGTTCTCTCCTGTGATGTAACACTGACACAGAGAACGAATGCGCACGTTTTTACATCTATTGCTCTGCGATCTAACGGATCTTATTATGTGGATGTGTGAGTGTACCTTTATTATATATATATATATATATATATATATATATATATATATATATATATATATATATATTTATACACACTTAGTTCCGCTGCAACAGCGCCGTTCGTTGTTTTGTTTCATCCATGCCTCTTGACAGGCAACTGTCACGTATTGTACGTCTATTGTTTTAAAGCTGATGCCACCATTCGGTTTATTGTTGATTCAGATGATGTTTCTAATGGATTGGTTAGACAAAACGATGACACACGTAACGTAAACAGCCTCATTTCTATCGGTCGCGTCGAGTCATTCGATCGTGGATTTGTCTTCTTTTTGCACGAAACTATCTCGAGTAACGGCGAGCTTTCCTATTGACACTTTTCTCAGTTCTTCTTTTTACTTATATTTAGTTTTTGTTGATATCCGATGAAGTTTAAAAGCTTTCGCCGGACGTTTATTGAATTTACTGTTACACCTTTGTGTAAGATAGTGAATGATTTATAGTTTATTTTTTTTTTTATATAAAAGAGAATTTTTTTCAACAGTTTAAGAGAGTTATCCGCGTGTTAGTAGAATTCTACGCACGTTACAGTTTTTACACTGTCGCTAAATTCACTTGCTCAAATGAATTGTTGTTTTCGTTCTTCAGACCGTAAAACATTTTTCTGATCAACATTTTGATAGCAGCGCCATCATCCTCAGAGTGGCATCATACAGAAAAAAATGTATCTTGATTTCTTTGTACTTCGACGTCCTGATGATGATGACATTGCAATAGAAATTTGCAAAAATAACAATCAAAAGAGATGAATAATGATTTACTGAACATTTTTGACGACATTTTTTTCCTGGTTTACGCTATGAAAAAGAATTTTCACTTCTGGGAGTGAATTTAGCCACAGTGTCAATAAACCATTATAGATCATTTTCGATTCTTGCTTATGTGAATTTCGATGGCGCTGCATCATCAGAATGCAGAGGTACTGTAAAATTTAGAGATTTTTTTTTACTTTCGCTATTTTGTGATATGAAAAAAGAATATATTCGTGGACATTTCATTAATGTTTTTTGTTCATTATTGCGTTGTTAAATTTTTTAAAAGTATGTAAACTAAATGGACGAGATAAGGAAGCGAGGAAAGTAAGTGAAAAAATTGGTCTACAGAGGCTACTTGCTGACTGGTCTGTTCTCCGGAATGCAAAGGTTAGCCTGCGCCGGAAAGAGCTCAAGGCGAATTGCAGCTCTCAAGTTGTTGGTGTTAATTCAATCAAGTACTATCCGATAGAGAACTACTGGCAGCGTATATGAAATTTGTCTCAGTAATTCCAGAGCTATATTTCATAGAACATTGACATTTAAAGTTATATATCGTATAGCTCCAGAGTTTAGGAGCTGCGTTTCGTATAGCTCCAGAGATGAGAAGCCTGTGCGGTTACAGTTCCAGAATTGAGGTACTATACGGAATACAGCTACGTTTCATATGGCTCTAGAGCTGAGAAATATATGAAATATAGTTTCCGAGTTACTATGCTATATGAAATATATCTCAGAAGTTTCGGATTATCATGAAGTTGGCTCCTGAGTTGCGAAGATATATAAGAATTGGCACTGATTTTTCGAAGCTATATGGATCTTGACTAGAGTATAAATAAAGAGAGCAAAAATATAACTCCGGAATTGTCAAGTATATGAAATATAGCTCAGAAACTCGTTCATATTTTTTCGACACATTTAAGATAGTGTATTTTAATTCGAGATGAAGTGTTGTTTTTTAAATGAGATTTAAGTGATTGAAGGTTCTATATCAATTACTAGTTCACAGAGTAGATGGTCCGGTTCGAGACGCAAATCTAGAGCTTTGAAATCAATCAATTTTGCAAGTATTTTGAAATTTAATCATACCATATCGCAATACTTAATCACTCGACACTTATTATTTTCCACATGTTCAACTAGTAAACGTCCTAATTATAATAAATATTAAATTATTGTCTCAATTAATTTACAGCGTTATGTTTGAACATTTCCAAACAGCTTTGATTCATCGATTCAAGTTTCTTAATATTACAACCACAGTTTCCATTTTTTTAATTTTTATCAATAAGTCGTTAAGTAACTCAATAATTGTTTCTATGTCAAAATCTAGTCTGAGATAAACTGCTAGTAGTTTCACAATTATTTTTAACAGCATTTTCATAGCTATTATTTTTATATCTAATCCATAAATCTGTCCTACCTAATTCTATCAGTGTAAACTGTTTACGCAAAATATGTTATGATAATGTTTGAAAGTTTCAATCGCAAAATAGTCTTTTAATTAAGATATCATAGGTAAGTATTGATCATTTTGATTTATATTAGAAAAGGGATACGAATCAGTCGTTCATGTGACACTGATCGAAAATAACCGACGTCCAACATTCGATGTAATGTCAGTAGACAAACGAACCAACATATCATTCTTCGTAGTCGCTCTCGTTACGTTATTGAGGATGTGTCATTTCTCCAGGAAAAAAATCGCATTTCCGTCGTTGATATATGATCGTAGATACGTTTAATATTGTTTTTCAATTTGTGGGGTGACCGAAACGAGGTTAGTTTACGTTTAAATCGGTTCTGTAATTCGTGTTTTTGATCTCGCGCCTCAATTTATTTTACCAACAAAAAATGTTAGTTCAACAATTAATATTTGAAAACAGGTTGACATTTTTCCTATACAATCATTTTTAAAAAAAAAAAATGTTTATAAATATTTCCTTTTATAAAAAAATACACAAAAAAATAATATTGTTGAATTGAAAAGTTTAAACACATCCTGTCAGTTACATTAATATTGATATTCATTCAGTGTTTGGGAAATGGGCATCTGTTAAACGAGTGCTTTTATATAATAAAGAACGAATTCTAAAACATATAAATATTTTAAAAGTACGAAATATGTAGATCTGGACGAGATCTGTGACAAAACGTGTACGCCAGATCTTGAGCACGGATTGATTTAAATAGCACTTCTGTTATATTCATGTAAAATACTTCAACTCACTATTATTAGTCGACCGAGTATACATCAGACTCTGAAAGATGTTAAGCAGAAAATGTACGTGCCAAGACTGTTGTTTACAGTAAGTGAAGAGGGTATAGAGGAACGTCCAGTTGGATTAAATGGTGTGATTTGTTTTTTTTTTATATATAAAAAAAGTAGATAGCTGAAAATGTAGATTTTGAAGTGCTTCGTACCTATTTAATTAAATATCCATGAAAACGTTGATATGCGAGGGCGATTTGAAAAGTTTGCATGCATTTTATCCATCGATGCTAAAATTCTTTTATGCCTTCCCGGAAATCATTTTCTTCGAGGTCCTCAAAATAGCGATTCACTGTTGCCATCAGTTCATCATCTGACAAAAATCGTCTACAACCAAGGATTTTGTGTAAGTTTTGGGAACAGATAGAAACTTGAGGGGGCCAAATCTAGAGTAGACTGATGGGGCAACAAGTCTTACTTCAACTGAGCGGCTTTTGCATGGATAGAACACCTGTGTGGGGACGTGCAATGTCCTGATGGAAAATTTTTTTTTTTTTGATAAACCTGGTCATTTCTCATGAATTGTTTGATCAAGTCAATCCAAAAGCTTATCATAATATTCTTCCGTTATCCTTTGACGCTTAGAAAGATTGTCAATTAGCAAGATCCCTTCAGCATCCCAAAAAATTGAAACCACAACTTTTCTAGAAGATAAAACTGATTTGTCTTTTTTTTGTGGCGGAGAATCACCATGCTTCCATTGTTTTGATTGTTGTTTTGACTCTGGAATGTAATGGTAAATCCAATAGTCACAAATCGCTAGATAAAGTCAGTCGTATCCCTCTTAAATCGATCCAAAGAGTATTGGGAAAGGTGTACTTGAAGGCATTTATGATGAATTGTCAGCAAACGAGGCACCCATCGTACCGATAGCTTTTTCATACCTGACTTTTCAGTTAAGATGTGATACACGTGTTCATCTGAGATACCCACAACTTTAGCAATTTCGATCTTGTAAGACAATATCGTGCATTTTATCGATGATTTCTTATGTCGTTGCAGTTTTATGACGTCCACTACGCGGGTTATCTTCTTAGCTTGTACGGCCACATTTAATTTCAATTGTCCACTTCTTTACTATTTCTATAGTAAAAAAGTATTTCTATAGTACAAAATAAAAAAAAATAAATGTTAAAAATTATTGACCGATTATACATTTTTACTGTATGAATACTTCACGAAGATTAGAGCCTGGCAGTTTTCATAAATTTCGAAACATAAAAAAGCCATTGAAAATATGAATAAAAAAAAGCATCTGTACGGTGTTGTGATTCAAGAAAGTGAAGTCTTTTTTATCTTTCTGTGAAAAAGTGGAACAAACGGCTGCCGTTTACAAAATAAGAAACCGTGTAACGTTTCGATGCACTCTAAAAACTGTCGTTAAACGAAACGCACAGATACTGCACGTCAGCTATTTAGTCCTTTTTATTACTCGACTATAATTTTCTTCCGCGTCGTGTAAAAATCTTTTATATGCCGTTCGATCTTCGAACGCATTACCAACTTTGCACTCAACGCACAACGCAAAAAAGCACTTCTGTTCTTTTTTTAATTGCGTCAGTATGTATTAAAATCTCCGTGCATGTCTTCCTTGTTCACTCGTCACACGTCATTTATCCTTTAAGTAAACTTCATCTCTGTTTCACATTTATTCGAGTTTTGTTCGCTGCGAGTGTTTGTACCCTTACATTCATATTTCTTGAGATGATATAATTTAAATGGACGCTCTTTGAAAAATTTATTTCATTTATCTTTATAATGTACATCGCCCCCATTCTCATTTGCCGCTGTGCGTGTATTCATAAACGCGACGTTTTCGTTTTGATTTCATGTTGTCAGAAGAATACGTCATTAAAATATTAATTGAAGGAAACGTTCAAATAAAAATCCTTGTATTCAGTGCGTTTGTGTTTCGGTGCAGGGGCTCTCTAAACTGATTGTGGAGAACTTCATCTCTGGATATACATTCTCGGTACCGATCAAGGACCTTGTAAATACTCGAACGATTTTTACTCGGTGGGCGGTTTCGTACAATTCAAAGTACCGTTTGATGAATTTAATTATTGGAAAATACATCTTTATGTAAATTTTATTCAATACTTGAAAGACAATAAACATTTTAAATTTTAAATTCATTGATCTCCGTTCTTTTTTTCCCAAAGTTTTTAATTCTTAAATCCGTAATATTTTTTTTACATATTCATAATTTCTCTTTAATTAATTCTTTATAAAATTTTCTCTCCCACACTTAAATCATCGCATAATATGTGATATTTTCGCTCTTGCGATATGCATACAGCCTCAGTTATCTCGACCAACTTGAATCGACGGTCGTTCGATACAACTTTGTGCACTTTTGGGACTTTTTCGTCAGAAGTAGCCGTTTTTGGTCTGCCCGAACGTTGTGTTTCCTGAGTGCTCGCTCGTACGGCCACGTTTGAAGTTCACGATCCATGTTTTAACAGTTGAAAATGATTGAGCAGAATCTCTTAAAGTAGCATCCAGCACAGCTTTTATTTCGGTTGAGGATAAGCCTTTAATATTAAAATATCCTACCATTTCGCGCACTTCAGTTTCTTCCATTCTTTACAAAACGCAAAACTTCTTCACATTAACATATTTTCAAACGCAAATTACTTGACATAACTTTATGAAAATTAAAAGTCAAACTAACGACACTGCACAAAACTATTGACAATTCACGACAATTTTCGTCATCTATCGACTAGACCGACAACTTTTTATCCCACCCTTGCATGTATATATATATATGTGTGTGTGTGTGTATGTGTGTATATATATATATACGTACATACGTGGGTCGTTTGATAAGTATGATAAAAAAGCAAATTAAACACCGTTTTTTTCGGTAAAAAAATCGATTTTATTTCTCAACAAATTAGTCTCCATTGAGAGCTATACACTTGCTCCAGCGAGTTTACAAAGTACGCATTGACGGTGGCGATGACATCCTCATTCGACGAGGATTTCTTCCCACCGAGCCAAATTTTCATGTTTGGGAAGAGGAAGAAGTCGTACGTGGGCAAGTCCGGAAAATAGGTTGGACGAGAAATCAATTCGAAGCCTTATTCATGCAATTTTCCCATTGCGACGGTCGATTTGTGTGTCTGCGCGTTGTCCTGATGAAAGAGCACTTTTTATGCGGCAATCTTGTTCGTTTTTGTTTCAGCTCTTCTTTCAAATGGTCTAATAACGTTTCATAATAGGTTCCTGTTATCGTTTTTTCCTTCGTTGAGTAGTCGATCAGGATAATTCCTTGGGAATCTCAAAAAACAGTGGCCGTCATCTTCCCAACCGACAAAACAGTCTTCGCTTTCTTCAGCGCACTCTCACCATTCGTTGTCCACTGCTTCGACTCGGGTGTATAGTGGAGGTCCATGTTTTATCCACGGTGACGGATCGATGGAAAAAGGCCTACTCGTTTTTTCCATTTTTGTGGCAACTGCTACAATGCTCGTTTCAAACATCTGTAGAATGTGAAGAAAGTTTCGCATCTGGCTGAAATTTCCCCTATGCTAGTTTGAAAAGTGAAATTTTTGGTAGCCATGACGTTACGAAATGAATGGTGGTACCATATCATAGAAATTTAACAAACTTATCAAACGACCCATGTTTGTGTGTGTGTGTATATATATATATATATATATATATATATATATATACATATTTGTGTACGTATACAAGTATTCAAATGTATCCGCATTAATGCGTAGCAAATAATAAAACCTTTCGAACGGATAATTTTTCTGAAAACTTCTCACCTCAACGCCGCGAGCATCATCTCGAACACTCCACGTATTCAATTTAATCCCGAAAATGTACGCAATAACGGCGAGAATGTTTCGACCGCTGAACAATTTTCTCCGTTTCGAAAGCATTTTCATATCGCATCACCGCCAAGTCGCAATTTTAACGACTTGAAACTTAATTCGAGTGAAATGATTGCGGCTAACGCTGGCACGTACATGTAGCCACCAATCAGCCAATGTCCAATAGAGTACTCCGTTTGTCTTGTACGTTCGTATAGCGGTTTTCAAACCGCGAATGATAGATCCATACAGTACTTTAACTCTCGGATAGTGTCGAGGTTCGCATACGGTTTTATTTCGATTCGTTTAGAAAGTGAGTCGAACGAAATTCAAACTGTTGTAAATTAGTTCACTGATATGTATTTAATTGAAATATATTTTTTTGGGAGGGAGGATTAAATTTGAAACTTTATATGTAAAGGTAGTTTTTTCAATCGATTATTAATTAACAACTCTGTTAATTTAAAAAAACTGTATTGAACAATCTATGTTAGACATTAGTTTCAATATCTAGTTTTTTCTAACTATTCATTCTAGTAGATCGAACGCAATTAATAAATTAACGGACCTAGTATCATTTTCAAAAGAAAATAAATATCTTAATTTAAAACTTAATCTTCTATGTGTATTTTACTGTATTTCTGTGTACTTTCTTCTTCATTGCTGAGTGAGAATCGTGGAGGCGACGTGTGAATTGGTTCCTTCTACAATCGGTGTTGACTTTTGTCATTTTCAAATAAATTTTAAACCTGGAGTTCAAGATATATCCAAAGATGATGATAAATTAACCCTTAAATACATATAATTACAGAACTGCAACATATTTATTTTTCGTTTATGTAGATGGTATTAAGTACTAGAAATGTGATTTCCAGCTGCTGTTGTATTTCTACAACATAGTTGTGTCAATTATTGAGCAATAATGTGAAAATATATATATCATGTAGTATCATGTATATATTAATAAATCATGCAAAAATAAATTCAACTCTTAATTAATTTCCTATCCAATATCTGCTTATAATAATGAGCAAAATAATTTTTTTCAATTATATTTTAAATTTTCGAAAAAAACTTTGTATTTAAGGGTTAAACTAGTCGTAGAGATAACAAACTCACATATATATTTCAAGACTCGAAAGGAACAGTTACATTTTTTAAAAATGTTCTACGTCTAGTTTTTATACTCTAAACATTTTTAGATTCAAGTGTAAAGCAGTCATCTTTTTCAATCGTAATAGCGAAGTCATATTTAATTTTAGATTTAATTCTGCTATTATGAAACTGATTATTGAAATTAGTTCAGGTTTGTCATCATTGCCTTTTTTCATTGTTTCTAATTTATTTCTATAAATGAACTTTCACTTTCATAGAAAGTACAAAACAAATTCTGATTAAAATGTTCAATAATAGATTTCCCTGGTATTATCAATAATTGTATGATTTCGGAATACAGTACTTTATGAACAAGCATCTTCAATTATAAATTAAAGAATACACGGAAGTATTCGATTTCAAGAATCAAAATTGTAAAATATAAGATGGTTTATGTCGCGAAGAGATTTGAACCTTACACTATGTGCTAAGAATTAAATCTTCTTTTTTAAAATTGTGATTCTTTTTAAATTTATCTGGTATCAAGCTTGCGAACTTTTTAAAGCGAGGGTCTTGAAAAGTCTTATCTTTATTTAATTTATCCGTTCGGTTCTATCAGAATTTCATTTTTGATTGTCGTTTGTGATTAATTTTTATTTCGAGATAAATGAGGAATACTAAATACAAACACGAAATGAAAACTGATATCATCGACAAAATATTATCAATGAAACAGTACATTCTCTGTATGTAAAATCGTATTTTGTTCCGCCGACCACCCGAAAACCGTAAACTTTATTACAAAATCAGATAATAAAGTTTTCGCAACGTTTCGCGTGGATGCTTGAAACGTATCCCACTGTTTTCAACAAAGTTATCTTACTGTACCACACATGTATTATTACGAATTTCGTGTCCTCTGGCAGCAGTCGTCTATCAGTCTATCTTTCCGTCTCGTACAGACTGTTCCCAAGCATCGTTCGGTATGTCATTTCGCCAACTCCGAAAGCGTGAACTTCCGGCAACCGTGGCCGGAACCGTCGTCTTTGAAGCCGTTCGAGCCCCACACTACGCCCGTACGTGCCGTGACTATATTCACAGATCCCTCGCCGACTTTTACGTACCCTCCGCACGTCCCTGCATCCCTTGCGCGTTCATCTGCCTTCATCTCAGTCGAAATTCTTTTTCGTGCATGCACGCCAAGACTACTGTACTATGTCGAATGTCGGTTTGGACCACATACTGAAAGCTCTCGGAGCTTGCGCACTAAACGGTACGGAATTCCGATGGCCTTCTGACTACGGGTAGTGCGGTATGACAGTGGCGGGACGAGTATCCTCACTCAATGTGTGAAGATTGATAGATGGTAAATCAAAGTTTAGAGACTACTACTCCGGTGAAGTGAAACTTTGAACTATCGATTTTAAATTGGAACAGGAACAAATGAAATCAAAGCGATCGACGTTCTTATCATAAAGTTAGACAAGTTATGGCAAGATAATCCAACAAGAATAAAAAAAATATGATGACTTTATGACTTACTTATCTTTTTTAAAAAACATTTTTTTATAAATGAAATGTCAGATACACAATGATTCAATAAATGTATGTAATTTACAAATATATATATATATATATATATATATATATATATATATATATATATATATATATATATATACGTACATACATACACTATTTTCATGTTTATAATAGCTGAAAGATTTTTTGAAAACAATTCTTCGAAAATATCATTATTTAAAACTAATTTCTACATAAAATCTAGCACTAATGACGTTAGTTGTCGATGCGCCCTTTAACCCTTAATAACTAACCAGCCATCCATAAAATATCTATTGAATTTGTGTGTAATGAAGTTGTGACTTCAAGTCTGTTCAGATCTGATATTTTAATTTAATTATTTTATCATTATTCATTCTAAAACTTAATACTAGTCGTTGAATAATGTACAGTATTTTATTGAGTTGTAAATGATTAATATCAATGTTCATAATTTTTAATTCATACAGATGTAAAAAATTATAGAATTTTATTAATACCAGAGTTTGAAAGATCACAAGAAAAGATAGTGATTAATTATTTTCTCATTGTTACAGGTGCTGAGTCTTTTCATATTTTAGAAGAATGAATAGTCAAGTGTGTACTGTTTGAAGAAATAGTCATAGTAAGTACATTTTTTCTAAACATATTTAGTTCTGAAATAGTATTAATTTTCAAAATTGATATTCTTTTCTTGTAAATTGAGAAAGTTAATATTAGTATGCGAAAAAAAAAACGTCCTTAGCGTTTTGTGTATTAAGGGTGTTTTATTTTTTGTTATTTTTCGATATCTTCGTATCACGTTTTATATTTCATCTCGAAGTAGATAGAGATGTACCGTTCTTCATTCATGGTATGTTTCTGTCTCTTTGCTCATCAGCTGTCTGAGCTGAAGCTGAATAAGTAATGACGTGTATCGAAGTAGTAAAAGTACGCCACTGTTTTGCCATTGACTACATACATGGGCGGGTGTGTCGCGGGGCGTGCGAGCGTCGTAGGGCGCGTGGCAGCAGCACGCGGCGACGCCTGACGTCAGGCGAACGTCGTTTCGCTTCCGACGGCCGTCGCACCGCGCCTCAGTAGCAACGGCGACCGCGCAACGCTCGTATAACGTCGCCGTTACACACCGTTACCGGTCCGGCTCTGACGGCCGATCGAACCGACGCCGCTCGTCGCCGTCATTATCATATGTTGCGATCGCTCTGTACACTAGTTACGTGGTGCATCGATGTAATCGTAGCGCTGTAACAGGCGCCGCTCCTCCGTGGAGACGACGCGGTCTATCGATGCACCGATCGGCCCATGTCAAATGACAATGGATGGATGCACTGTGCGGCCGAACATTTCGTACAATATGTGAGCGGTGCTGATGAAGAACAGTGTGTGTTACTTATGTATATGTATTTTGTAGTGTGCAACAGTTGTGTGACGTATTGACCTGGATAGAAGTCATTCTGAAGTCTCATAGCTCTGTAATGACTACGCTTTAAAGAAATGTACGGGTTAAGTGTATTTTAATCACTCATACTTACATGCATACATACATATATACATATATATATATATATATATATATATATATATATATATATATATATATATATATATATATATATATATATATAATGAAAACATTAATTCGTTTTTCCTTCAAGAATATTCCTAGTAGACCAAATTACATCAATTATTTGCATGATGACAATCAGCATAATTACAACATGTTAATATACGTTTTATTTTACTAAAACTGTTGCCCTTAGTTGCGAAATAACAAATAATTGAAGAAATATTTTAAGTAAGAGTGTATTTTCTTTTACACAGAAATAATGGCTTTATATAGGTTTACTTATCTTAAAATCTAATTAAGTTTTATGAAGGTGTTTTGAATACTTGTTTTATCTAAGCTCGAACGTCTGTTATGTAATGATCGGTTTGAAATTCAATGTATCTATAGATTATTTTCATGTCTGAACCATATTGTAAAAAAAATACAATCGTAAACGTCATTTTTGATCTTTGAAAAGCACTAACGTATGTTGAAAAGTATTTACGCTGAAATGAAAACTTTAAAGATTAAAAAGTCTAGCTCTTTTGATAAAATCACTGATAGTTTAAGAAATATTCGAATCTTGACTTGTGAGTTTTATTCTTTGTAATAAGAATTTGTAAAAATATTCCAATATTCTTCAAAGCATTTTTCTTAAACCTAGAGACGTAGATTTCTTATCACAAAATTACTGAGAGCTTAAGAACATTTCAAATATTGACTAAAAGATTTTGAATTGTGATATGGTAGTAAGTTTATAAAAAGATATTTATGTTCGGTCAGAATAATAAATTTATAAATTGTCGAAAATATGTACAGATTTCATTTTAAGTATTCTGGAAATGCGAAGCTTTTATATCATATTTTTTTACAATATGAATTATTTTACTATGTTTTTAAAATCAAATAATTATATTTATGCGACAGAGGTAGTTATATTTTTATATTCTTGACGAAAACCTGTTTAAGCTACTTTTCCGGCGTCAAACTCAAAGCAAATAAACCTCTTTGTTCCTTTGTTTATATAAAATATTACTTTACCGCAACGCCCTTCAACTGCTCATTTCATATTTCATCTCCACAACTGTCTCAATAATACATGCACCCTTGCAAAGCTCCTTCATCAGAATTCCATAAACGTTTTCGTTTATATTCAAATCCGGAAACCTGGGGGTTCTTCCATAGCTAGCCAATAATTTTGTCATAGGTGAGATACAGCCTTATTAAAACTTTTAATTGCTTCTTGACTTAACATGGAATTTCCTGTTTTGTCAAACACCTCTCATACAGATTTACTACTCATACATTTTATATAAAAAAATATTTGCAGGGTTTTTTTTTCATAACTAATTTGTTGTATATTTTTTAAGTTATAAAATAAGATCTAGAAAATATTATTTTAATGTTATACAATTATCGAGAAAAACTGACTGAGAATCCTTTAATAGTAATTTTAAAGATTTTTAAAATTATTAAAGAACGCAGTTAGATAAAGAGAGTATTTTATGGTTTCTTTTAAAATCTTCTTAATGTTCAATAATATAAGTAGATTACGCGCTGATTCGAATACATTCTTATCCATTGAAATCACATCAAGACGGATTTATTGGAAGAGACTGTTTCCATATCTTTCATTATATGAATTTTGAACTGGAAACTGATTCGATCTCGGCTCATTAGTTGTCATCTCGTCGAGTTAATCGCGGCGTCGAGTGCCTTATCTCATATTTTTGCTCATTTATTTCCTCGCCCGACAAAGTTTTAATCTTTGTAATTGAATAAGTTTTTTCCTTATTCTTTTTTTTTTGTTACATTCAATCCGCTTGAAATAGTGAACTGGAGAAAAGTTCGAAGTAATTTAATTTTCAATTTGTCTCGATAGATTTTGTTTAATAATAATTTTAAAACTGTATATCTCTTGTAATAAAATCAATCTCGTAGCAGTTGTTATTGAAAAGTATTTACTGTTCTGAGAAATTAATTGTATGCAGTGTTTATAATCTTACAAGGATTTTTTTATGGGGTTAACTTTATAGAAATTCGTATCTTTATGAGGAATTTTCGTACAAATTTATCTTCTTATATTGAATTGAAGCATAAATTTTAGTACGTACTTATTATAAATATAATTAACTAACCAGTTTGTGATGTAAAGAAACACACACACACGCACAACGTTTGAAAAATCCATCAAGCGGATTGGACTTATCAAAATAATATAAGCTTGAAGAGAAATCGAATTTTGAAAAACAAAGATAAAACTCGTATTTGCTAGAAGGATCCATACGTTCATCTCTCTTTCTACATCATTTTTTTCCTTACTATCCTTTGATGTTTACTGCTAACGAAGGCTTATATTTCCTCCATCCATATTTGCTATAACTTAATGAAACGATGAAATGTACGAAGGCGAGAAACCTTTTGCCATGCGGGTCAGTGAGTGAACAATGTTCATTTTTATTCTTATTTTGGACGACTCTATCAACTTACTTACTGTTCCTTATTGTCATTCTATGCATGCATGGCTTATGTTTATGTGCGTATGTATTTGAAATATTTATAAAGTGTATTGTTGAACTCTTCATTGAACACAATGCACTCATTTCAACATATCTTCAAATACTTGAATAATTTGTTAGAAACACTGAAGATGTTTATTACGACTGTCTTATTATATTTTTGTCGGTATTTGAAATAATTGTCAATTGTTTTCAGTTATAATTATTTTTTTCATAATCAAAATCTGTACCGTGACATCCTCCAGTAGCTAAAATCATTTTATATTTTATTTACAAAACTGTCTCAATACAATCTTAATCCATTAATTTGTTCTTTTTATTTTATAACAAATTTTATCTTTCAACCTGTTATCCAAGCACTTTTTTCTAAATTTATTTTGTATTATAGTCAACAATTCTAAATTGAATCATGTAATATTTGTTTACAACTGAATGTTTTTCATGTGAATTTTAATCGAAATATTTGTCTTCAGATAAACAGTGTTGTTTTCACAAACAAATAAAAATAAATTGTATGTGTAAAACACTTTTTTCATTATATGAGGCAGAATATTCTCTTTCATCTTTCTTTTTTTCAACACTCATATATATATATATATATATATATATATATATAAACTCATACATCTGTGTGTATATATTTTTGTTTGTGTATGGAAGTCTTGGTAAACTTCGAAACATAAAAAGGAGAAAAAACATCAAGAACAGTTTAGTGACGACGCATCAAATTAGTATACTTTTTTACTATCTGTTTCGTTTTCAATTAAAGTCTAGTTAAAAAGCCGTATTCTTTCTGTAAATTCAACGTTTTTATATGTGTGTGTGTGTGTGTATATATATATATATATATATATATATATATATATACACACACACATATATATATATACACACACACATAAAATACAAATACAGAGTTTTATACAAGACTTCATAACTCTTGGATGATGGGAGATATTGGGATGTAATAAAAAAAGAAATCTTAGAGTATAAAATTTTAAATTCTAAATTTATATTTTGAAATAATCACTAGAATTGTTAATATTTTGCTTTGAAAATCTAGTAAGTTTTTTTGATTCTATTAATGCAATAAATCAACCTTTTTTTCTCTAGATATTCGTTCCTAGCATCAGTAGCTTGTTCATTCAAAATACCTTCCTTTCAAACCATGCTTTAGTGTTGAAAATAAAACGAAATTAAATAGTGTCAGAAGTAATTTGTAAGTAGAGTGTGTGAGAATATTAAAATTAGTTCCGTTTCAGGGATTCTTAGGCGAGTGTTGAAGTTTTTAGTCTCGAATTGTCACAATGAAACACATTTCGGTTACACTAAACTTAAAGTTTCTCAAATTCTTCAAGGTTTCGACGTATGGTTCTGAGTTCACAGTTAATCCTCATGTCAAGAAATCCACCAAATTAACGTATGTCTCTCAAAGATTATCTCCATGTAGTTATTATATAATATCTGAAATTAAAACTTTTTTTATTATAAGCCATGCCATGCCTGTTTTCCACTAACTGACAATTCTCTTCAAAGTTGAAATAATTGACACAGATTGCATATCTGGTGACTACGGACACAACTGTATCACGATTTTTTTTCGTGAATTTGACAGTGTTTTGATATTGTGTTTGTCCTGTTGACGTGGATGAGGAATAGAATGGAAGACCTCTATACCATATATTTATATATATCGACAAAATTCAAATCGTTTGCATTTCATTTGTGAGGTCAATATTCGAGACGGCTAGCGAACATAAATTTTGTTTTCTTCCTAAATGTGTATAAAAATCAGGATTTTTAATCAGTAATTACCTAAGTAATCCAGCGGTCTTCTTTCATTAAAGAATTAATATTTTGGCGATTAATTTAATCGGTTGGAGTAACACTTCTGCTTTAACAAGATTCGCCCTTCATATAGATTCTTCCAAAATCGAAATTCATATTTTTTCCCATCAACTTACAGTACACTTGTCCATAGAATTATTAGTTTAAACCATTTTTTACTCATCGGCGAATGACTATGACTGACATATTTCCAGCTATTTTTTTAAAACGCACAGAGAGTGTCCTACGCACAGCTATATATTTATCAGATTTGGGATTTTGAAGCGCCAATCTTAACATTTAAAAACACTATATATCTTGGCCAAGTAGTTGCAAAAAATTAGAAAAAGCAACATATTAGACATTGTATATTTTTCGTATTCCGCTTGAAAAAATGCAGTCAAAGGCACTGTAATTTGTTCAACTTTGGAAGGTGTTTCGACTCCTAAAACATGCAAAAAATGCTAAAACAGTATAACAGTGAAATAATTTCATTGTATAGCTTCTACTGTAATTAGATAAAGTAATTCAACTTTATCTTTCTTTGTTTTATTCCAGTATCTCAAAGCATTCAAAAGTTATGAGCTTCTATGCAAAAAAATTCAAATACTCTCTCTCTCTCTCTCTCTCTCTGTATATATATATATATATATATATATATATAATCTTTTTACTCGACATGTAAGTTTATGAAATATTCATGTAAAAACATGGTAAATATTTTTTTTATACGAACCCAGGACCGTGCCTCTTGCAAATAAATCAACTCGTATGCAAGTCGTTAATCAATCAACGGCTGCTTTAACAACGCGAGATGAAAAAACGCACACACATAACTAAATAATTTCGAATCGTGAATTCATTTCGTACGGAAAACTTTCGTACTCGATGCAAATTCTCGGTCGTCTGTTTAAGAAAACATGATGAGGAAAAAAAACCGTGGCGCAAATTCTAGATATCATTCTTCGTCCGCATTCATTTGCGCGCAGCGTCGTTCTACGACTCCGCTGATTTATTAAATCATGAGAAGTAAGGAAAAAGTCTTGTAGACGTCACGGTGTTGAGTTATGAATTGGATTGCAGCATCGTAGTAGCTGAGAATAGTTTCGGTTTATTGATATTATTCTGCTGCGTATCGTCTGTCGATTTATATTCTCTGTGTCATGTATCCGAAACGATTTCAATTCGTTGTCACAAATTATGTAATTAAATAATGTTTGTGTGTGTGCATGTGTGTCACTTTTTTATTTATTTATTTGTTTACTGTTGTTTTTTTTTGTAACTCGCGTGCGTAATGACAATGTCAGAGTACGACCTCGACTTTATGGTTTACATTTTAATTGATTTTTCACTTGCAAAGTTTCTGTTTAATGCAGGATATTGAGTTTTCGTACAGACTTATTTATTTTCATTTAATACTGTCTAATATTGTTTCATTTCTATGAAAACATTCTAATTTCCGTTGTTTTGAATCCGAGACCATTCATAATACGCCATTGAATTATTAATTTGTATTTGTCTAGAAACTTGTATAAATGTTTATCAATAATATCTGATATATGTTTTAATATTAGGCGTGGAAATTAATTCGGTACCTTTTTTTAATAGGAAATGAATGTTTATGGAAAAATGGAATACGTTTCAATCATCAAAATATCCCCCATTTTTTATATAACTTGTCAGAAAAAAAATAGCGTCTTTGAGTCGATGAAGTTGACAATGTAATTCTGACCTCTCCTATTGTTTTAGCATTTTTTGCATGTTTTATGCGTCACACCTTTTTTGCTCCCTTAAAGTTGATCAAATCATTACCACGGCTTTGGAAGTATTGTTTTTTTCAACTGGAATGCGGAAAGTGTAAAATATCTAATATGGCACTTTTCAGATATCATCGTGACTACTATTATATGACAACTGTTTGACCAAAATATAGACTGTTTATAAATGTTAAGATTGGACCTTCATAACCTTAAAACTGCGAGGAAATATTTTAATATAAAACAGAGTGGTGATTGATTCAATTTAAAGGCACAGAATTACTTTTTATAACTAATAGTTTTAATATTTTTATTATTTCTGAAAAAGTTATAGATTATTTATAATTATGGTATGTGTTATTTAATTGTATCTAAAAATTGTATTGTTTATCCAGCGAAAAATATTTTTTTTTTAAATTCATTTGTGGTTTATGGAAGAAGTGAACATTCATTTATGAAAATATAAGATACGTTTATCAATACTGGTTGTTTTGTAGCCAAGGAATGATTTATTCTAATCTATTTCTAAACATTTAAGTAGAGTTATTTAAGTATAAAAGCGTAATAAACATTTTTTTCTTATTTTACCAGATAAATTGTATTCAAGACAGTGGGGAAGCTTTATAAGAATAAAGAATTCAGGCAGTAAATTTGTTAAGACCGCTTATATCTTCTAGGATAAAATTGTGAAATAAGCTTTTCCACTAGAGCTTCTGTACCTAACTTTTATCTGGTTTCCACTTCAGAGCTTTAAGTCAGGTCCGCTCGAACTATAATTCATGAGTAACAAAACTTCCCCTTCTTTGAAGCAATGCAACCCTAAGCGTTATACAAGCTTGATCGAGAAAATTATTCTTTTATTAATAAATGTTCATTCAGTATGAGACATAACTGGTAATATAGCATTAAATCTTTATAAAAGCATGGATGTCAAAATTAAAATATTTGTAAAAAGTTTCGAGTTCTATCCACAACTCAAAAAAAAAACCACACACAGGTAAAAATATATGCATTATAGAAAACTATCGAAATGTTGATTTATTTTAGATATGAAACAATTGTATGTATTTGTCACAAGTACCGTCTCCTATTTTTTTCAATCATAACGTTAATATTTTTTTTTAAAAAAAATAACCACTCAACGACAATTCAGGTCGAATTACATGTCTGTTTTGACATTCGTGTCTCGAAATTATTTGAACGTGCGTGATGATAAGTGAATGAATACATGCGAGAAGAAACTATTCCGTTTGATTACAGGAAATCAGAACTGTTATTATTGTACGCTGTGAAAAAATATTTCATTCTTGAACGGTTATCTGACAGAGACTTGTCGACGCGTTTAATAGATTTATTTAGACTGTTTACTGGTTTCCTGTATTTTTAAACGATAATTTATAAAGCCATACATGCACACACATGATTTATTCTCTCTCTCTCTCTCTCTCTCTGTATATATGAGTTTCAAAGATATATTCTATTCTTACTTTTTAAATCATTTAAAATATTAAATGACATCGAACTGATTGTATCAAATATTTCTTACAGACGATAATACAATGACCTCAGATGAGTAATTAAAGACATAGTGGTTTATTTACTATCCTTCAATAGATAAATCTGTAGAAATTCATTTCTGGAACCCAGAAAAGTATAACAAAATCTGTGAACCTAGTGAATCAAACAAATACATATATATATATATATATATATATATATATATATATATATATATATATATATATATATATATATATATATATGTACACATATTTTTCTCGATTCACAAAAATAGGTAGTAATTTTTTTGTCTAATAAATGTCAGAGATTTGTTCTACGACAATTGTCTTCATAAAATAGAACGTTTAGAACAGACTGCGTCCACCGTCGCACGTCACAACATAAATTTAAAATAAAAACGTACAAGTCTGTAAATGATCACTAATTATATTATTTTTACATACGTTTTATGTTCGAAACGCCAAATAAAAATAATATTATATATAACGAACGTACGTACATACATGTTAATGTGTGAACTGTTGACCTGAATACGAATTTACATATTTTAAATGTCATTATTTTAATAAGGAAACATATTTCATTGTACGTTTTTATGTTCGTTCTTTTACATGTACACATTATGTTTATATATATATATATATATATATATATATATATATATATATATATATATATATATATATATATTAACGGGCGCAAAAAGTCAATATGATTTTATTATAAAAAGAATTCTCTGGAAAACTTCTTTGAAATTTACTGTCAAAGTTAATGTTGCACGCTGTGTCTTTATAAATATGGAGATTTTGAATTATAGATTTTTTACCTAAATTTTGCTTTGAATACAAAAAAAAAAGATATTTGTCGAGTGAGGAGGAATAAATAAGACAGAATTAAATTAATTATTGGACGTACAAATTAATTCGATTACTTTTTAACAGAAAATGAATATTTCTTTACAGAAAAATGGAATACATTTCAATCACCAAAGTATCTTCCATTATTTTGTATAATTTTATTTCATCTGTCGGGTAACTGACGAATCCTTTGTCGAAAAAATGATGGCGGCTTTATGTCAATGAAGTCTTCAATGCATATTCGGACCACTTCTACTATTTTAGCTTTTTTGCTTGTTTCATGCATCACATCTCCTAAAGCTGAACTAATCACTCCAGCGGCATGGGCAGTATTTTTTCAACTGGAATGTGAAAGGTTGCTGCACCTCTGACACCCTCGTGTTAACTACTGTTCTGTGAGGTTATACCAATTGCTTGACCAAGAT
Source organism: Acanthacorydalis orientalis (assembly GCA_034766995.1). Classification (NCBI taxonomy): domain Eukaryota; kingdom Metazoa; phylum Arthropoda; class Insecta; order Megaloptera; family Corydalidae; genus Acanthacorydalis; species Acanthacorydalis orientalis. Next base: position 3,029,220 of record CM068316.1, on the reverse strand, counting down.
ATATGACATTTTAAATGTTAAATGTTGTCACTTGAGACACATAAAGCGTCGAGAAAATATTTTAATTTAAGACAGTTATGAATGATTCAGTTAAAATGCACTGAATTAATTTTTTCACCTAATATTATAAAATTTGATATACCCTGGTTGTTGTTTCTTTTTTGCATAGTTGTGTGTTATGTAATTTTTTTTGCAGTCTTAATTGGGATGATTCGAATAATGGTTATTCTTCATATATTAAACTATTATTTTTAGGTTATTAAATTCGAGCAGTTGTCAATTATTTCTTAACCCTTTTTCAATGTATTCATCTATGCGTTTACTTCATTCAAATTAAGTCTGTTTTTTCCGTCATAGTTCCATAAATATAATACATATTATATCCTTTAACGTATAAAGGTCATTACATAAATCCTCCGAAGTAATTTTCTTGTCTTGCGTTCATTGTATTCTCAAGATTGCAATAAAGGGTTGTAGGTAGAAAGGAAAATATATCTTTTAACATAGTTACGTGTTACAGTACTTGATATGTTCAGTTTTATGCATATTGGTAGATTTTTGTAAGTTATATAATCTGTTCACTGACAAATGGGAATGTAAAACTTAAAGAAGTTTTCTCAAGCGATTCAAAAGAATGAATATCACAAAGACAATAGGTCAACTGAATTACAGGTTTAAAATACACAGTTATAAATATATAATTTAAAGTCACTATAATTAATCATTTCATTTTCATAACTGGATTATTTTTCACACCACAAACCATTATTTTTTCTGATCTAAAATATTCGATTATTTTTGATTGGTGTTTATATGCATTTCGACCGAGTTCATAAACATTTCGTATAAAAAGTCATTTTATATACCAGGGGGCTCTGTCCCTATTCGCTACGCTCGTTTTATTGTAGTTGTTATGATACCAATATCATAATTTTTCGTGAAAATTTCGTGTAACTTCAGGTGTCATTGTTAATAATAATTTAATAAAAAATCCCTATAGGGTTTTTTTTTTTATTTTTTGTCTATTTTTTGAAATTTTACAGAATATTTTTTTGATATGTAGATAGACACTTTATGCTGGTATGAGACTCTGACCTGTCACGTCTGAAGTCTCTGGTCCATTAACCTTCCATGGATTTCAACAGAATAGTCCAGATATTCTCTCATCGTGTAACCTTTACGAGTCAAATATCATAGGCGCCGTACCTTGCCCTTTTCACGAAGCACGATAACACAATATCATTCTCAAAGCATCTAAATCAATAATCTTTTTGTAAAAGAAGTCATTTTGTATATACGTTATGCTGGTGTTTGGCTGTGACCTTCTGTCGTGTCTGGAGTTTCTGGTCCGTTCGTCTTCCACGGATTTCAATAAAAAATGCAAGAATATTCTCTGTTCTTGTAACATTTATGTGTCAGAAGGGATAGACTCCGTGTTTTGCACTCTTCGCAAAGCACGAAAGCACAATATCATCCTCAAAGCATCAAATTCAATAATCCTTTTGTAAAAAAAATCGTTTTGTGTATATTTTATGCTGGTTTGTTGCTGTGACCTTCTGTCGTGTTTTGAGTTTCTGGTCCGTTCGTCTTCCGTAGATTCCAGCAAAAAACTCCAAAATATTCTCTCATCGTACAACCTTTATGAGTTAAAAGTCATAGGCTCCTTGCCTTGCACGTTTCATACAGCATGAAACCACTCTTGCCATTAATTCACTTGTGAATATTTAAATTTTCTAAAAAGTATTTTTCGATTTATAAAATAAAATAGAAATATATGTACTTACAGAACGACCTTATTTTACAATCTGAAACTATTTTCCACTATCTCGACATTCATTCACGTGAAAAATTCAATTTCGTGTACGCTTATTCCCACAATTCACAGATTGCATTCGAAGTATGTAAAACGACCGAGTAAATATCGAACCTGCATCATTTAACCTACGTAATCACCGCGTCGAATGCGTCAAAAAAAAATCGTTCCGCCCAAACGACAATTTTCATGAAAACCATTATGCAAATGCCGTACGTTATTTTTAAACATTTATTACTTCACAAATTTCAATATACTCGTTCACCTTACAAACAGATCTTAATCGCGGCGAGTCGATTCGTTTTAATGCCAAATTCATGTAGATAATATTCGGAGTAATTTAACGACCACTCGAATCAATTTGATCTATGAACGTTTAATCCGATTACGGCGAATAATCTACACATACATTTTTTTTCTCTCCCACATTGTGCGTGCTTATGGAATTCGAGATACACATCGTCCACGACACAGAATTAAAGACATAAACGTTTCGCTGTCGCAATAATAGTAAACTTTTTTTTTCTTCTAAGACTGTTGAATTTTTTGCATGCTGCGAACTTCCGCTCTCTTGGGCAATGAATGAGTCGTGACGTGAGATGTTACGATATTATTTATATATATATATATATATATATATATATATATATATATATATATATATATATATATATATATGTATATGTATGATGTAGTGCTGTGTAAAATTTTTCTTTGGCACCGACTCGCTTCATTCTGTTTCTATTTTATTGTTAACGGTGTAGCTTGTGTCACTCACACACTCACGTGAAAGTTTTTACTTAATATCTTTATAACCGTTGTAAAACTTCAGCAATGTATGAAGTGTGAATGTTTAAAGTTTCAGTATGATGAAAGGGGACAGTTTGTAGTATTTTATTAAAATGAAATTTTTATCGCCGTATCAAGATGATTATAATAATGGAATTTTATACACAGGCCATTTTAGTGATGTACTATTTACATATTTTATAATCAAAATATGCTTAGTAATTACTTTGTGTAAAAGATTATCACATATAACAGTTATTAGTTTTTTTTATGAATAATTTACTGCTTCTAGGAAGTCGCTTGTACCTTTCTGAACGCTTTCGATGTCATCAAAACGAATGATTTTAATTTTCAATTTTAGTTCATAGAACAAAAAGCTACAGTTCGACAGAAAGGCGTATAAGGGGTTGGGCGCTGATATGGTTCGATATTGCTGTACGATTAGATGCAAAAAAATCATGACCGGTATTTTTTTTCTGGTAGTTTTCTTCGGTTGTTCCTGAGAAATCTTTCTCACGGACTACTGGCATATAACCTAATTGTTTATACAGACTTCTTTTAATTATTAATTTAGACCCTCTTTTAATTTAGACCTCTGTTTATTTTACGAGGAAAAATTTCAAAATCTTAGTACTTATGTCGAAAGACAATCATCCACCCCTGCCGAAAATAAATCCATGATTTTATTTTGCGAAGTAATATGGTAAAATACGCTTCGATTTTCTTTGTTTTCTGCTCAACCAGTTTCACAGATAAAACATTTTACAGTCAGTAATTTTGAATTCATACAAAAAAATTGCTCTTATTCACTTCTTTTCCGTTTTGAATTCAATAGCCCAATTTGAAGCAACATTAATAATAAAACCAAAGTCTACGTTATCAAAATATAGACCGAAAAATGCACTTTCAAATGATATTAACATGAAAACGATGAAAAGATACTTTCATTGAAACAAATTACTGTTAGAATTCAGAAAACAAAACCCGCAATTATTTTCCTACCAACCTAATATATTTTCGAAAGTATTCAATTGTTTTCATTCACAAATAACTTCTTTTTTCACGTCACAAACCGTGAAATGTTTTCATGCCAAAAAAATGTCCAACCACTCATTATTGATTTATTGAGTTTAGATGTAATTTACTGATCATTGATAGATTTGTTTGTACGTTTGTTCACGGAGGATAATGGTTTTGTCAACTAAATGTAGTTAAGAAATAATCGAAAATGATCAATAATGATTTATTGAACATATTTATGGTTTAATGATTTATGAAATCGAAAAAATGAATTAATATGTGAAAGTAAAATTGGCCACAGTTTCAAAACTGTATTGTGTTTAATATTTCTTGAACCATCTCTCGCTCTGTCTCTCTCTCTCTCTATATATATATATATATATATATATATATATATAATATTTATTCAGTCTAAATAGATCTTAATATAAGTATTTCGAAATGTATTGAATACGTTTCCAACCTATTTGTTTTTAAAACGAACCTTTCCAGAAACCTATTTTAAACGTTGTATTAATTTAATATCGTCGAAGTCGAACCCCGCTAAGTTTATTCTCAAACAATACACCACAGAATCTAAAATCCGCGTTATGGTTTTTATGAATATTTTTTTTTATCAAACACTATCTAGAGCATGCACTATATCTGGAACGGCCTCACCGGAGTAGAACGAGCCGAACGTTGTGTAGAGTGAACAACAGCTGCCACGGTTCTCGATGGCGTTGAACGTCAAAAGTCGTACAGATTTTACGACTGCTTGTTTCGTCGTCGTAACTGTGCGGAGGACTTCATGCATTTTATGTAACGCACGAACGTGCGATATACGAAAATGAAGAGAGACATTAATTCGCCGCTGTTTCTTTTTTTTCATAGTTTAAATAAATATTCCGAATGGATATGTTTATCGGTTGATTTTAAATGGACTGTTCGGAAATGGTCTTTGTTTTGTGAACAGAATAACGATTAGGTTTTTACATACTCATATTCGCATATATATATATATATATATATATATATATATATATATATATATATATATATATATATATATATGAGAGTCGGTCAAATATAAAGCGAACATTTTTCCTTACACTTTATTAAAATAATATTTTTCAAACGTACACACATTTCATTCTTCTGAAAAAATCAAAATCAAAAAAAGGTTTCATCATTCGCAAATACTTTACAATGTAGCAGAGCTGTAATTTGAATGATTAGGTTTGGTTTTTCCGGTGTCTACGCAAGACGACTTTAAAACCGGACTTGAAAGGAGTGTGAAAGTATTGAGTAATAATCAAAAGTCGTCAATATTGGTTTATTGAACATTTTTGATCCGGTAAAAAAAACAAATAATTAGTGAAGATGAATCTTAAATTGTTTTGTGACTGTTGTAACGTATCATTCAAATTTTATAACTCTATTTTAAAACATCATGTAGATAGTGAAATCCGTATTCTAGTAGGTTTTTTTTTCAGAAATATTCTTATATCCATAGAATTTTCATAAGTGTATATTTTTTAAAAAATTAATAAAATAATCAATTTTAATAAAGGCACATGTTTGTTTTCGTATTCACAAATATATATATATATATATATACACACACGTATATTAATCCGATCACATGTGTATAAAGACCGAACACGTTCTCATTAAAATTCATTTTTGTATTCAACCGTTTATTCAATTCTGACGTGTTCTGTTGTGGGAAATGAAGTAGAAGGTCACGAGGAAACGCGAATACGAAATTATATTTATTTTTCAGTCTTTTTTTCAGTTCAGCTAATGACGCATTTCATACACAACATCAAGTATTGTTACATTAATTCGCACAAAAAGATTGTGCAAAAAATATCCAAACTGTTTGGTCGTGTATTAAAATTATATTTGTAGTAGATTTTAACGTCCTGTTTGTACACACATTAGGATGTTTACATTTCTTGATTTGTTCAAGTAATGTGAATTTTACATATTTACATACACATATATATATATATATATATATATATATATATATATATATCTATTTATACATATATATACACACATTATATATATATATATATACACACACACACATATATATATATATATATATATATATATATGCGTATGATGGATGAATAAGTGAATCAGTTCGAAGTTTGTAACATAACTAGATTTGCGCCGCAACCGCACAGCTTTAAAATCTGAACAATTTATCAAATTTATCAGTAGCCAGTTTGTTAATTGGCATCGGGCGGCTGCGACCAGTTGACCGAACTCTCTCTCTAGCAAAGTAATTAAATCAGCAGGAACATATCACGCAAGTGATCTACACAGGAGTATGGAACATTGGCTGAAACGCCCCTCGTCGCCTCTGACAGGGCTGCGCGCCGGTCGCCGTCGTTATCCGGAGGGTGGCACGGCCTGTTCGTGACAAACGTGTGAGATATGCCCGAACCTATTATTCTATTGACTCGTTATGGCCGGTCTTTGACATATGTCTTCGTGAATATCCGTCTACTGCTTTTATATACATACATATATATATATATATATATATATATATATATATATATATATATATATATATATATTCGAGTACGCATGAGATCATACAAAATCAATAAAACTTGTATAAACATTAATATGTAAATAAGTACACAAACATAATACGCATTATTTGCACACGTAATTGTCATTACTTTTTCATATTGAATTGAATATGAACAATGTTAAAATTAAATAAAAATGAAATGTTAGATAATATTTTAAAATTTAATAGATTTTGAGATTGAATCAAATAAATTATAAAAAATATATGGCAATGTTTCTTTTTATAACAGTCTCTTCAATTGTAATCGCATCATCAAAACATTTGCGTTTAAAATTACTTCAAACTCTTATTTGGTTGTCTTCTTTATCAATGGAACGAGAAATATTTGAATTAGTTTTCTCTGTGTGAAGAGTTCTTGTTCGTTTCACACAGAAATAAGTTCGGATTCTTGTATCCATAATGTAATTATTTAATAGATAGGCAGTTTGAAATAACATTCATCAATTTCACAAATTAATTCTTTTTTTATCTCAAAAAAGTGTGGTTTTTTTTTACTCGAAATGTATAATGTGCGTGCATCATCATTGATCATTTTTTTTGTTTATGCACGTTTCGATGGTGATTTTATCTTTGTGTGTGTGTGTCTAATTCATAGCATTGAACTTCAGTTAGTCTAAATACACAAATCCATCTCATTGTGTACCAAACGTACGCATAGGCTTTTTGGTTGTTGACTATAAGTGATACTTTGAATTCATTATTTGCTTTTCTTTCTCACTCTTTACTTTTCTCCTAAAGTTATCTATCGAACAAACACACAACACACACACACATCATACATACATATACACAACATACGCACACAACGCACACACACACACACACACACATATATATATATATATATATATATATATATATATGTATATATGTATGTGTGTGTGTGTTTCTAATTTTTCCAAAAAATCTACATTTATAACCAATAAATATCGTTTAGAATCAGTAATCTCTTAAACTATCTCATGACTTTAGTGTCCATGTAATATATATATATATATATATATATATATATATATATATATATATATATATATATATGCCTATGCGTGTGTGTGTATAGTCAAACTTCCCCTATTAAATTATATTCAACAATGTATGCCAACAGTTTCGCAAAACCGCCAATGTTACAATAACCGGACGAATAATTTGCTACTGTAATGAATGTAGATTAACCTTTAGCTGCCCGTTCAGTGTAATTAGAGAACGGATTTAGTTGGCAACAAACGCACGTTTGTTTTATGCCCATCATTATGTATTTAATAGTATTACGATTGCGTTACAGCGATTTATTTTTAATCTTAAATGTATGGAAATTGGTAAAGATCGTCGCGAGCGCTCATTTGTAATGTAGATTCGTTAATATCGTCGAATGGAGCGCCGTTCTCGTATATAACCGCTTTTAATGTGTAACGATATGATGTTTGCGAAGAAAGATACGGATTGATGATTATTATATTTAAAGATGTATCGGTGTCGTTAGACGGTGCTCTGAAAATCGTAATTTCAAACGGTGTCTGATTGTCATAGAAATTATAACTGGAATCTCTGAAAAATCTGTATTTTTGTATAGCGAATTGAATTCAATCTGTAATTTAAATTCACGTTGTAATATTCGATTATTTTAATCCAGATACATTAAAGTAATAGCAATTCACTAAAACGTCTTATTAATTTGAATTTTATATTAGGTATAAAAATTAATTCGGTACTTTTACATTGAATTAATCTTAACTCTGTTTCAACTTAAAATATTATCTCATCATTTTAGGATTTTGAAGTGTTAATCTTAACATTAAAGGACACTATATATATATATATATATATATATATATATATATATATATATATATATATATATATATATCTTAGCCAAGTAGTCGGCATAACCTCAAAAACAATAGTGAATATGACGGCGTTCTAAAAGAAGCATATTAGGCATTGCATATTTTTCGCATTTCGATTGAAAAAAATGCTGTCGAAGCCACATGAATGATTTGTTCAGATTTGGGGGAAGGTGTTATGATACCTAAAGCATGCAGTAAATACTAAAATGGTGGAAGAGATCTGAAAATGTATTACGACTTCATCGATTCAACGTCGCCATCTCATTTTTGACAAGACATTCGTCAGTTTACTCGACAGATGGAGCATAGTTATATAAAAAATGGAGGATATTTTGAGGATTGAAATGTATTCCATGCTTCTGTAAACATTTATTTTCTATAAAAAGACATCGAATTAATTTGTACACCTAATATATATATATATATATATATATATATATATATATATATATATATATATATATATATACATACATACATACACACATGCATACACACACATACTGTAATCCCTATATATGGTTTAGTGACAAAATTTCAAAACAATTAAATGCACTGTGTGTAATCAGGACTCGAAATTACTGTAGCAGATATGTTACAAATTACAATGAAGGGTTAAAGTATCAATGCCTATTGTTCTGTATATGTTTTGTGTTGTTGTCGTTGCAGTATTCCCGGGTTTAAATATGTATAATATATTTTACTGTGCTTGTTCCAATGTATAGATATAGATTTTAAATAAACAAATGAAATTTGAATATTTTCAAATATATAAAGAAATCTTTCAATACATACTACATACACTGCTATTTCTAATATAATAAAAAAAAACAGGTAATAAGAATGTTATATCAAATGGACGCTTTATGTGGTCAAATAGAAGAAAATCGAAACTATTTGTGGGAGCACATGATATATATATATATATATATATATATATATATATATATATATATATATGTGTGTGTGTGTGTGTGCGTGTGTGTGTCTGTTTTTATGTATGTGTGTTTGTATATATGTATGTATATGCTCTCCATTCCTGGCATTAATTCAAATTCGTTAATATTATTATACAATTGTATATCAAGTTAAATCTAACAGAATTAACACTGAATAGCTGGTAAATTTTAATTACCCGACGTAACAAAAACTGTGAAACAATAAATCTCGAGTGAAAATTAGTACGTCGTACAAAAAGTAATTTTAAAACAAGCTCGACGGAAGACAGACGAAGGAGATAGTGGAAGTGCGACGAACGTATGGGAACATCCGAGTGAAAAAATACGCTGCACTCGACACACATACAGGCGCCTGCGAAGTTTTCAAACCGTTTCAATGGAATGGTAAAATCAAGTCGACAAAGAAGCTCCGGACTTATCGGATATTCTGTTTTAATATAATTTCGCTCGAAACGTAATAACTAACGCCCGTGCCGTAATTAAATTTTAACAGCAACTTCTAAGTAGATTCAGATATTGTACCCTTGGAACGTCTTATCTCCTCGGATAAGGTATTGTGTGTGTGTGTGTAAGTGTAAGTAGTACCGCTCATCACCGGAGTCCGGGATAAGATCTGTTCGCGTCGGTGCCGTATATTAACCAACCTGTGGCTGGAGCGGTAAACTATTTACGCATCCGTTTCCTTCCTGACAATAAATCATTTCATAAAACACCGTCGACGGTCTAATAAATATAACGGGGGCGGTAAAAGTGTATACATTTTTTATTTACATTTTCGGTATCTTAACTGAAACGTGAACTGGGACAACGTGAGATTTTCAAAATGGATCGGTTTATTTTGACCAAACGCGAATGGAATAAATATAGGACTATCATTTATACATAAAATATATGTTCATATCATATTTCGAAATCAGCGTCATAAAATCATCTCGAGCTCTGACACTGTAGTTAAATTCATTCTCACAAATGTTTTTTTTCATCGTCCAAACACAAAGAGAAATTTGGAAAAAACTTTCAATACATCATTGTTGATCATTTTCGAATTATGGAACGTTTCTGACTAGAAAACGTCATTGTTTTCAGAACTGGAAAAAGTTTTTTTTTTAAAAAAAAAAATCAGACTAGCAACAACATATTTTGTTGTATTTGTTTCAGAAATGCTTTGATACATAAACCAAATCAATGTTTGTTATCACAACTTTTTAGCAGTTGTTTACTCCACATTTTTAATTATCACTTTTGCACATTTCGATAGTCATGTTTTTGTTTTTAGATTAAATTTTGATATTTCTTAAAATGTAAACAATAACCATAAATCAACGATTAATCATTAAACATTTCAGATCGAAGCAAATGTTTACGGTTTGTGCTTGAAAAGTCATTTTTATAAATTAATTTAGCCACAGTGCTAAAACTACATCAGTGAGGATGACCTAAAAGTAAATAAGAGAGATTTTTATGTACCTTGGCACTCTGAGGATAATGGCATCGCCATCGAAGTGCACATAAACAACATTCAAAACAGATCAACAATCAATCATTGAACATTTTTAATCAGAATTTTTTTTGTGATTTATATATTGAAAAAGGAGTTAGTTTGCTTTTAAAAATGAATTAACTACAGTGTCAGCACTGTTAATAAAATTGTTTATAAACAAATAAGTCATTATTTAATATGAGACTAAAAATAATTGTAAATGATTTGATATTATTTATGTGTAAAAAATAGAAACCGATTTATTTAAAAAAAATTAGATCATATTATTGAAAATTACAAGACAACAAAGAGAACAACATTTAAGATATAATAATATTAATTCTTCGCTTTTACGAAACTATTATAGTTCACAAGACTATAATAAAACCCAGTGAATTCTAATTTTAATTTAAAAAAAATTATCTGTACATATTTTGAATATCAAGTGAACATAAAATTGGCAATAGTTTAGGCTATACTTGAAAAACACACACAAGTACATAAAATAATAATTATTGTACATTCATTTTGATTATGTAAATGTTTAACATTTTTCATCAAATATGAAAGACTTGTATAGAATTTAACTTCTAAATATCGCCAAAAGATCTGGTTATGTATGTAATTGTACTGAAAAAATATAACGTTGCCGTTCACGAACAAATATCTTCTTCTTAGGGCGTTTTCTTTTTCAATCAGATACTATATTATTATTCTATATGAGAGTGTGTGTAAATATATATATATATATATATATATATATATATATATATATATATATATATGTATATATATATATATATATATATATATATATATATATGAAGAGATTCTTTTGTTCTCGTTTCGTAAGCAACAGGTTCATTCTTGTTATTTACAGATCGTTCATTTCATATATTTACGAACTGCTGCCCCTAAACGGTTTATTGATTCTATCGGTAACCCAGTTATCTCTTACGGAATCGATTTCGTAGTCGTGTGTATGGAAAAAAACTCGCACATACACGTGCGATCTCTCTTCGAGCTCGTTCCATACAGACACTAATTGAACAATAAAATTCCAACCCCCAATGCGGTACAATTATTGAACGTAACGTAATACTCTTTTTTGGAAAAGTTTCTCGCTGAATTGTCTGATAATGGGCAGAAATCAGTCATGCAAGTAATTTAATCGGCAATTTGAAATGTGTATATATATATATATATATATATATATATATATATATATATATATATATATACACATATAGATTAACCAAAAAGTTCTATTGTATTTTTAAATAAAAAAGTATACTTAATTTTTTTGTACTTTAAAATCAAATCAGTTTATTAGTACTATTATTTACTGTAACTTCATCCCCTATTTCCAGAAACTTTATAGTTTTCTATTCCAAAAACTTCGTTTTTTTGCTAAGATGGTCCTTAATGTTCTTTAGACATATCATTATTTTTCATTCAAAATATTCAGAAATACAGATAGACAAGTAGACACACAACAATCAAATAGACAGATAGATAAGTGGACTGAGAGACAGGTAGATTGATAGACAGGCAGACTGATAGACATACAAGTTGACTGACAGACAGACAAGTAGATTGACTCACAGACTAGTGGACTGAATGACAGATAGATTGACAGACTGGTAGATACCAAACACAAGTAAACTGACTTAGACAAGTAGACAGGTAGATTGAGAGAGAGTAGACTGACTGACAGATAGGTAGACAAGTAGTTTGACTGTAAGACAGGTAGATTAACTGATAGACAGCTAGACGACAGACATACAAGTATACTGACAGACAGACTAGTAAACAGGTATACTGAGTGGCAGACAGATAGACTGACTAACAGAGAGACGGACAGGCAGATAGAAACCAGATACACAAGTAAACTGGCAGACAGATTAGTAGACAGGTAGACTGAGAAACAGGTAGAAGAGACATACAAGTAAACTGACAGATTAGTAGATAGGTAGACTGACTGGCAGACAAGTAGACTAACTGAAAGATAGATAGACTGACTGACAGATAAGTAGGCAGACATATAAGTAAATTGACAGACACATTAGTAGACAAGTAGATTGAGAGACGGATAGACTGAGAGACAGGTGAACTGATAGACAGGTAGACTGACTGACTGACAGGACGTACTGCATAAATAGAAATCGACTATGAGTGATTTTTAGTCAGAATAATTATCATTATTAAAAAAAATAATGAAAAAACGTTACTGATTTAATAGAAATAATGACTTTCATATATGATTAAAAGAAAAGTAGAATATTATAATGAATCGTGTATTTTTAGTGGATAAATATTTTATTTAATCTAATAATCTGACACAAAATATTCTTAATGTCATTCAGACAACAAATCTTTATAATATCTATGTGGTGGTCTTATCTAATATTTATCAAGCTCTCGCCCAGTACACGAAATAAATATAATGATCCGTTCGTTCTTAATTCATATATTACACGAATCAAATCTGTGTTCGTCAGCCGACGAACCCTTATCGATTGACGACGGCAACCTGACGAAACGTTTAGTTTATGATTTTCGACGAAAGCCAATGGAATATTTAAGGGACAAGCCATATTAATTAACAACCAATTAGTGTAATCATCGTTTCCGTCGACAAACATTCAATCTAGTAAGCAACGTACCAGGTTTCATCCTTTTCTTTTCTGGTGCGTATCTGGATTTTGATTTTCATCTCGAATTAATTTCAACATTCCGCGAAGACACTTTGAGTTTCGTATTTCGACTGTGATTATTAATCACCGTTTGCTGCCGACGTTTCGTTAATAAATGATTATTTGTAATTCGATATATATATATATATATATATATATATATATATATATATATATATATATATATATATATATATATATATATATATTTCAATAACGTGGGTCGTTTGTTCTTAGAAGTGAGGTTTGGTATGTTAATTAAAATTGGAATTTCAGAACATATTTTATTGTTTTATCTACAATTTGTATTTTCTTCGAAATTTTCTTCTGTAGTTATTGTTTTTTGTCTTGTATTAGCTTCTATGTATGAACAAATAAATACGAAGAAAGTATTTATTTATAAATTTATCCACAGTGTCAGAACTGTATTGTGGTAGTTTTTCATAAACGAATCTTCACTCATTGCAAGCCGTAATTTGATGAACAGATAATGGAATCGCTATGAACAAACACATAAGCAATAAATACAATAATTTAAATTATTTATTGAAAATTTTGATCAGAAAACACTTTGTATCCTTTCTGGCGCGTGAAAATTAATTGATGAAGTGAATTCAACCACAACACCAAAACCATAATTATAAATCAATCTTTAAAAATTGACAGTCAGTTCGTATCAGGTTACGGCGCCATTAAATATTTATATAGTTTTTTTTTTGTATGAAATTGCGATGCCGTTTCAAATTAACACTAACGTTACAATGTAATTTTGTACGTGGAATCTGCTGTGATATGCAAGTGAGTCACTTTAATATCACCTTGTAGCTAATATGATTGCAAATCATCAGGGGTCATTGAATCTTGTATCGAGTTTGATCATCGTTTTATTTCATACGCTGTTTAATATTCAAATATGTTTTCGATATTAAAAATAAAACAACCTCGTGCATACAGATGCACGTTCGTCTGACGAGTGTAATGTTTATTACAGATCAAACGTTCGGTGTTCTATTCATGTAAAACATGTGAGGTTCCGTTTAAAATCGTATGGAAATCGAACACCGTTGTTCTTTTCTTAGTGAAATATCGTTACATTTATTGTCAGGTTTTTGATTTAGACTGCTATCATTTTTTAATAATTTTATAATTATTTTTTGATCATATATATATATATATATATATATATATATATATGTATATTTGCTTATATATTCCATTAATATTTTTTAAATATAGTATTTTAGGAGATAATTTTTAGTTGGAAAAAATGTAAACCGATGATAAATAAGTCTTTAAATGCTGAGATTTTGATATGAATGTTTTTTTAATATAGATTTAATTTCGTTTTAAATTTCTTTTGAACAGTATATCTTCTGTCCTAATGTACCTGTAATTGTTAAAAATGAGGATCTGTCTTGTTATTTTTCGTATTAGTTTTCCTACTGTCTATTTTTTTACTTTATTTTTTAAAAAATAGCAAACTTCATAACGTCGTTCTAAAGGTATGGTTATATTCACTTTTACAAATTAATTTTTCTTTCTCTTTATAAGCCTCTAACATTATTCTAATGAAAAATGTTCAATAAATGAGCGTCGTGTACAGAAAATCTGGACAAACGTTAAGGGTGATAGAATCTCCATCGCAATACCTATAAGCAACAACTAAATATGGTCTATAATTTTTGATCATAGAAGAATGTGTGGTTTCTGGGCCGAAAAAAATGATCTACAAAAATAACAAAAATGTAGCTACACAGGTGGTGAAACGATTTATTGAGGACTAAATTTCCTAATCGCGTTATTTCCAGAAATGGAGACTTTAATTAGCCACCGAGATCCTGCGATTTAACATCGTTGGACTACTTTTCTTTGGGACCACGTTAAATGACATGTGTACGACAATAATCCTAAAACAATTTACGACCTAAAATATGAAATATGAAGAGTAATTGGTGAGATAGAGCCCCAGGTGTGTAGGGATGTTATTGAAAATTTTAACAAAAGAATGGTTACTTGTAAGAAACCACGCCGGCGGTCACTTACACGATATTATTTTTCATTTATAAATGGCACACTCCCAACTATTATTTACAATGAAGAAACTTTAAATATAAGCGCAAGTTCTGTGTTCTATTTCAAATTAAAAAACTGTGTCCTTATTGGAAAACCTATATATATATATATATATATATATATATATATATATATATATATATTGTATAGATATCTAAGAAAATTTTCGCAATTGTCTGTCAGGTTAACACACTTTAACCCGACTAATAATCCCTTTAGGAAATCAAAGCAACGAACACAAAACATTTCCTTCAACATCTACAATCCTAATGTGGACTTTTGTCGTGCACACGAGCTAAGAAGAAGAAGGAAAAACAAGAAAGAAAATGTAATCTAAAACATGCTACATCGATATACGTATCTCCGGCGACACGTATACACATTCTCCCCGACCGGAAACTCCTCGGTGACTTTTTTTTCCATCGTTCAGAACAGAGGACGACGTCGTAGAGCGGCGGCACTGTGAAACACGGATCGTACGAGAATGCGTTTTGTTTGGAAAAGCAGCACGTAAATCGATATGGATACCGAGTTCCGACACTTTTAAAACGCAGAAAATCGACGAGTCGCACCGTCTCTCGCACACGTGCCCTGCGCTCGGTCCATCTCGTGTCGGATCGATGACAATGACGCTATTGAATTAGAGTTTAAAAGATGCAAGTGTACGGAATGTCCTATTCGTGGGTTTTTTTCTTTTTTCACTCCTCGTCAGTGTTGGTTCTACTCTCCCGTGTTGGTTTTATCTCGAATATGATATGCAAATGGTTGTGCTTTTAACGAAAACCTTGAAATGAGAACACTTAAATATTTACGTTTTATTTTTTCGAAATTCATGCACGTTTCTTCTAATATATTATATCACCTTACTGTAATTGTATCCGAGGGTTGTATAAAAGACAACTTTTTCATTCAATTCACTCCATATTCATATTATATATGACATCAAACAATCTTTGTAAACTAGATTTAGGTCAGTCGGTCGGCATGATTGTTTTATTCACATTTAAATCCAGATGTACTGCATGTGCATATGTTTTTTTCGTGCTCTTGTAACTTTTCTAACATCTTTAATACATCTAATAAAAATAAATATAATATATTCAAGAGAGAAAATAATATATTCAGATGTGTTCGAAAGTGTTCATTACTTAAATTGATGTGTTATCAATAAATTCTATTAAATCAGTATTTATTTATACATTTTTAGAGTCACAATAGTATCAAATAATTACATTTGTCCATCTCACAAATACATTTTTCGGACAGTTTATAAACTATAAAAGTTTCCGAATCAAAAATATTCAATAGTTGATTATTAATAATTTTTGATTGTTTCTTAAACACATTTTAATGATGAAGTTGTCATCTTCAGATCACTAAAGTGTAGAAAAGTCTATCTGATCAGATTTTTATATACTTAAACTGTAAGGGGAATGAAATCGTAATCGAAATGCACATAAGAAAGAATTAAAAATGAGCAATAGTTAATTATTGACTATTTTTGATCAAAACAAAAATTGTGATTTGTGGGATGAGTGAAAAATTCATCGGTGATTGTGAATTTATCCACAGTGTCAAGGTATTCTATTATGACTAGATTTTTGTTCAAGTTTCACTAGTATTAAAAAAATCTCAATGTAAATTGAATGAACTAGAACGCTGATGATCGGCAAACATGTACAGATAGAGAAGTAAGCTTCATCTTGTTTGCACACTTGCTCTTTAACTCTAACAAGGAAACATTTTGAATGTTATTTTTGACATGTGTAGCTTCAAGTATTAGTTGAATATATTAGTTGTCGTTATCATTACCTCGACTAACTCTAATCTTAAGAATCAGTTAGATATATTAGTTATTAGTTAAGGAGAGTTTCCGGTCTAGACTGCTCGAAAAAGGATAATTTTCTAAGAATTTTTTCTAAAGAAAATAAAAAACATAATAACAAATTTTATGTCATTTTGTTCGTTTTATTAAACATGTATTTAAGATTACAAAATAATTTTTAATTTTAATTTTTTTTAAAAGCAAAATGGCGTCGGGATTGGGTTTTGAATCGAATTTTTCAGAAATCTTCTTCGACGGTGTGATATCTAACTTCTTAAGTGTCGATCTGAAACATAAAAACCGAATATATTCTTAAAGAATACAAAATTTCCAAAGGAATGAATCATCGTAACACTAAAAAATTTTTTTTTGATAAAGTTATGACATTCCAAACTCAGAATCCACATTTTTGCTATTTTTTTGTTATTCGACCCCTTAAAAATTGAAAGTTTAGAATATTTCGATATATTAAAAGTTAACTGACTGGAGAAACGCTTTTTCTTGAATTTGAAAAAAAAAGGTTTACATGAATCGATCAGTTAGTTTTTCAAATATTTGTCCCGTCAGTTTGAAAAATTAAGTTTCGAAAAAAACGCTTTTTAAGTTTTACACTACAAGTGCTTTCTTCATACGCTATCCGCTACTTCAACGTCTATAACGTAGCTAATTTCTCAAATTTTAAAATTTCCTTAGAAGTGCATTCTTGAAATATTAATGAATTTAATAATAATAATAATAATAAAACGGTTTTTTGAATGTTCTTGACCGAAAACATTCTTCAACTGTAACAAGAAAATATTCTGGCTGCTATTTTTAACATGTGTATCATCAAAGTGCGATCACTAGTCTCAAAAATCAATTAGGTATATTAGTTATTTATATTAGCATATTTTTAACATAATCTCCTTGACTCTTTGATCTCCAAGTCATCATAGAATTAAACAGAACCAATTATGTAGACAAATATTGAATGTACAAAATTTAATCAAACGCCCTTTTTTTAAAAAAAAATAAAATATCGACTTATATTAAAAAATACATTATTTTAATACAAATTGAACTAACCGTAACTGACTTTGACTCTAAAATTGCACTTATTTTCAGCATCTTCCTCGTACAAATTGAATTTATTTCATGTTAGTACTTTTGAAATGATTTCTTTTTTATATTCAACGTACAAGACTAAAAGCCCTCTTGTAACAGAGCTACTCGTATTGCACTTATGCAACGATATCCCTTGATAATAATAATATTGCTCGAAGGCACAAAAAGTAATATAATTTTCTTCTTATGTAATTTTGAATTTCGTCCATTTAACATTCATATTTGTTCAGAGAAAAATGAAACCGTGCTCGTAAATAAATTAGTTATTATTCTTAAAAGTCGGTTTTGATAAAAGTCTTCATTTGTAAAATATAATTGAATCGATGTAGAAAAATGAGAATCGTTTTTATGGGTTTAGTTTGACTTATAGTTATTTCACGTTTACTTTCGTTTCAAGAAACGTAAATTTTCTTAAAAACAATATTTTAACACTTTTCATTAAACGTCTTATAAAATTAAATGTTTTTTCATTTATAGTTTGGTGTCGTGCCGATTTTTGAATTTAAAACATTGAAAATTGATTATCACAAATCTGACAATACATTAGATTAAAAATTCTACGGCAGTTTCTATTCTTTCACAAATCAGTTTTTCCTCATCCCATAAAAAAATACAAATCTGATCAAAAATATTAGTTCAATAATTATTGATAGTTTTTGCTCGTTTTTATGTGAATTTCAATACCGATGCCCATCATCCTCAGAGCGTAGTAAAAGTTCTGAAAAATAATCTGTTTATTTCTCTACCTCGCCACTCATAAGATGATGACATCGCTATCAAAATGTGGGTTAACAAAGAAAACAATCAAAAATAAACAATAATCATTTATTTGACATGTTTTTATCAGATTTTATTGAGTTATGAGGCGATAGAAAAAGATATTAATAGAAACGAATTCATCTGCAGTGACAAAACTATATTTTGAAATTTCTAATCTGTATGATGTTAGTTGTCTTTTAATCTATTATTTTAAATCAGGCCCTCCGTAAATATTATCAGTTTTTCATAGAGCAATCAAACAGACACATTGTATTCTAAACATATTTTTACTACTGATTTTTGTATTGATTTCTTTCTTTATTCGATTTTAAATTATAAAATTAGTTATTGATTAGAAGAAAGCAATTCATATTTTTAATCAACAATAACATATAACAATTTTCTAGTCAGAAAGTAAAAGACAGCAAACATTTTTTTTAAAAAATTGGCACGCTCTCGTACTTTACATATTTTACAAACTGATTATATTTTAATAATAGCCACACCTGGAGACATTTATAAAATAACCTCTAAACATTCATACTTGACTGCAGTCAACGTATTAATCCGAATGAAGTTCTTACTCAGGTTTCTTAGACATTCCAGAGGAAAAAACTGGATACGAAATAATCATTTTGTAATTTCCAATTTATTTAGTGAAAAAAGTCTAACCTACGACGAAACGAAAGCTCGTGCTCCCGTGCAATATATTCTATTATTAACTTAATAATCATTTACACCCTCAGAGCTAATTGAACTAACTTTTTATACCGCCGGAACCACTACACACGTTCAGTTAACTTAATTTAAAAGTTTCGTTATAGCAAATTGTATAATAAAACAAACTATCTACGTGACATTTTAATGAGATTCCAAGGGTGCGGTTTAATTAAATTATGTATGAAATTTTATACATCTAAAATGAAAAAAAAAACATCGTTTCAATATATATTTTTTACATAAATATGCAAATAAATGTTACCCATTGAACAATTTATCTATAAATAAAATGAGGTTAATGTGCAAGACAGAAATATCTCCAATGCTTATTAATTTTCATTCAGAAGTTTTGTGTGTGCATTTTTAATCAGCCCTTAACTTGATATTGTTATACTATTGATACATTTTTTTTCTATTTTTATTGAAATTAAATATTGTCTAGCAATATATCTGACTACTGAGTGATATTGATGAATAATATGGAAATAGAATGAGTGATCAAAATGATTTGTGCGTAGAATTGTTTATAATTAAAATTCATTTTTCATTCGCGGTTATAATTTTATGCAAATCAATACATTTCAATCCTCAGAATATCCTTTATTTTATATAACTTTGCCACATCTATTGAATCATTTATCGAATAACTGACTTATCAAAAGAAGATGGTTGCTTTGAGTCGATAAAGTCGTTAATGCATTTTCCACTGTTTTAAAATGAGTATCAGTCTGGTGATACTGGAGCGATCGAAACAGATGATACTCTGACAGGACTATATCCGGTGAATACACCCCATGAGAGAAAACTTCCCAGCCCAACAAACAGATAAGATCTTTGGTCACTTTCGTGTCATGCGACCTTCCACTGTCGTGTTGCAAAATGACTTTCTCGTTCCCTCGCCAGTGCATGATCTTTTTCTCTCTAATTCGCCACTAAAACGGATGAGCTGTCATTGATAACGCCTTGAATTTACAGTCTGAGCAGGTTCGAGCAACTCATAATATTCCAAACCCTTAATATCTCACCAAGTATACAGTAACACTTTTTTAGGGTTAGTATTTGGTTTCGTAACCGATGTTGATGGTCCACTAGATGTAATCCATGATTTTTCAGCGCTTAGGATTATCGTACAAAACCATTTTTGATTCCCAGCTATGATTTTACTCAAAAAATCCTTCCTTTTGAACTTCGTGAGCGAGGATCTAGTCGTATCGTATCTTCTTTCTTTGTTTTCCAGAATAAGCTCATGTGGAATCCATCGACCTAACTTTCCCCAATCGATGTAGATAGTAAATTACTTTCAGGGTAACTTCTAGTTATTGAGCGAGTTCCTGTTCAGTCTGAACAGAATTTTCACTTAACAGCTACGAAAGCTCCTCGTCTTTAAAATTGTTCGGTTATCCGGAATGTTCTCGATCGGAAAGATTAAAATCAACACTCCGAAGCTTTTAAAACCATTTTTTGTCATTTTGAAATCATGTTTTATGCGTCACAATACCTTCCCTAAAAGTTGAAAAAGTCATTTCTGCTGCTTCGCCAACATTTTCCAACTGGAATGTAAAAAGAATTCAATCCCTAATATGATGCTTTTCCGGGCACCGTCTTGTTCACTACTTTTTTGTGAGGTTATATTATATATATAATATCTGAATATCGGATATATCGGATATATATCGTTGTACCAACTGCTGGACCGAGAT
Source organism: Acanthacorydalis orientalis (assembly GCA_034766995.1). Lineage (NCBI taxonomy): Eukaryota > Metazoa > Arthropoda > Insecta > Megaloptera > Corydalidae > Acanthacorydalis > Acanthacorydalis orientalis. The sequence goes on along the minus strand of CM068316.1, from coordinate 3,007,839 downwards.
ATATAGTGTTATTAGATGTTTAGATTGACACTTGAAAATCCTAAAACGATGACCAAATAGTTCAATTTAAAGCAGTGTTATGAATGATTCAATTTAAGTACACCGAATGAATTTGTACACTTAGTAGATGCTTTTTTAGATATCAAAACACAATGAATAAATTTAAAGATGATAAAATAATTCGAAACTGGTATATTGCCAGATTTTGATTGTTTAATGTCGATTTAAATAAATTGTTTAATCTTGATATAAATACGGTATACTTTCTTTTATTTTTATTGAAACAACATATTGACTAGATTTACATCTAATAACAGTGATATTGACGACCGATATGGAATTGGAGTAAGTGCTGTAAATGATTTATACTTAGATATGTTTGATAGATGCTTTTATAAATAGAGAAATATAATAAATAACAAGATTATTAAATAAGATCAAATTAAAATATTTAAATATTGATTAATTATTGAATATTAGTTTATTTGTGTTGTTAAAAAATATAAAGAAAACTAGAATAGATTTTATTCCTGCGTCGAAATATTCACGTTATTAAACAAAAATATAGTATTTTAGTAATAAACTGTATTTATATAAGTATTTTTCCTTGTTTTGTGTTATTTTTAAACTGTCTCATTGATAGTAAATAAGATTAATAATAGTCGTGTAGTAATAGACATGACAACTTATGATTAAACCGGAACTCAAACTCTGATAACACGAAGAGGATATTTTTAGTCTCCGCACGTTAGAATATACTCGTGTATCGTTCGCAAATATCTATTCCGAGTATCACTTCAACATATTTATTTTCCACTGACAATTTATTCGAGTAACTATTTTCACAAATATTTGATATCATCTTCATACGATCCACTCAAATAATTAATAACGTCGTATGGATTATTTAATATCTGCAAGCGGATCCTTAACTGCTACATATTTTTCCGCTCGGGGCGTTTGTGAGGGGAAACTTCCGTATTTCTCGTTTATTCTGTCTGTTTTCTCCGTAATCATTTGAATATTCGAACGTCTACTCCAGAGTGTCGCCCGGAGCTACTGCGTCGCCCTAGACTGTGCTACTACTATTCCAACTTTGTACACAAGTCTAGTTTCTTTGCAAACTTTCGACCTCATTTCCATATTGTAAAGCATGACAGTTATGGTTTTCCTATATTACCGTATCGTGTTGTTTGAAATTAGATTTTTTTATGTCAATTATTTCATATTTAACGATTCAAATATTATCCGATTTGTTTTGCGTATTGATGGGAAAACGCTATTTTTTCCCCTCGCAAAAGCGGTTTTGTTGATCCAATTAAAATTTCAACCTTTCATGTTTGTTATACAGATTAGCTATAATTGGATTGTTATTTTATTTTCTTTTCACCAAATATAAACATATATATATATATATATATATATATATATATATATAAATATTTATTTTTAATTTCTCTTTTTTTAAATTATTGAGAGAACTGTATTATTTTCATTGTGCTCTTGTCTATGATTGTACATTTGTTTCTATGAAAAGCTTTGAAAATTACACACATTTTAAAAATAAAACAGATATATCCTAAAAGACAGGAACTGCTTTTTTTATAATATTGTATTGAAGATTTGTACACCTAATACATATGTGCTGATGCTCTTGCATCTCTTGAGCTTCTGTGAATCAATACTAGTAATGGCATGTGTGTCATCTCTAAATAGATCAAAAAGAGTTTTAAATTTTACATAAAGCACACATACCAAAATTAGTATTGAAAAACAGACATTCAGACAATCTAAAAGGACGAAAATGTATGAAAACATATAAATTTTATTTTAATGTACTTGTAATGCAAAAATATTAACCTTAAAGATTTTATTTTTATGAATTTGAAAAACAGAAACAGAATACAGTAAAAGAACGACCAAGTTATATATCTTGAATCGCTGATTTCTACTTTTTCTAAACAGACGGTTTATGAAATTACTACTTGTACTTCTTGCTGAATTTACAAAAATGTACACAATGTACAAATAATACAATAATTTCCTTATAAATCTTTATTTTGATACATTTTGTGGATTTAGGAACATCGTTTTTTTTTACGGTTTCTCATTTGTAAGTTAAAAATGGATTCACTTTTAAACTGTGCAATTTTTGAATATATTTTCAAATATATACGTGCCTAAAAAAAATTGAATGAAAAATTCGAATTATAAATCACTAGTGATGTATAAGAACCCCTCGATTTACGTTCCCCCGATTTCCCTATTTTAGATTTACGTTGCAACAAAATTTACGACTGCATTCCCTCAGTGCACATCGTTGAATTTTCAGATTTCAACTTACGTTTTTTTTTACAAAACCGTCATTTTGAAACGGGATAAACTTGTTAAAAATATTTTCTTTTCCTTTTTAAATAGAGGAGGAGAGAGAGAACTATAATTTTATTCAACAGACATATTTAATTATTGTTCTGTGTGTGAAGTTGTACAAGTTAATTTTTTATGATCGGTTACCACTTTTGTTATCTTTAAGTTGATTTTGATTTGAGTGTAAAAAATAATCAAAAATTATCAATAATTGTTTATTGACACTAGGGGGTTCCGCCTTCTAACGGTCACTCCTCCTTTTAATAAATAATAGAAATTAACAAATTATACACACATATAATCCGCGTGAAATTAAGTCCTGAAAGTTTTATTGGAAAAGTTTGTAAAAGTTAATATAACAAAATACAGTATTAAAATATGTAACAATTGTTTTATTCTAAAGCTTCAGTGACTACAATACTTTGAATAAATTCTTATTAGTTTTACACTGAAATCGTATACCCTTTCTCGTTGTTCACCATGAAACAGAACACTGGTCATATACTTATATGAACCAATCAGAAAGCAGATCACGTAATCACCATCATCCAATCAGAACACAAATAAACCGTTCCACGATGACGGTTTTGATTTTCATTAATAGAAAGATTTCCGACTAGACTTTTTCTTTGTTGTTTATGGAGCGAAAAAGATCTGTTAGTTTATTTTCTGAAAATAAACTTGCACAACCTTATTATTACTCGGTATAAGATTAAAGTTAAAGAAAGATATTTCTCACTTTTTACTAATTCGTTGAGAAAATGTAAATCTCACGGTTAATTTATAATCGAGAAGCGACTGAAAGCGGAACATAGATAAAATGTTATTTTTTATATTTTCACAAATATTGTTGCAGAATATTTTTTAAGTTGTGTATTCAAAGTAAGTAACTGAAAAAAAATAATGTCGTTGAATAAATAGAGAAATGAGGGAAAAACGACCAAAGTTCACTTTCATTCCAATAAATTTATTCTTTTTTTATTCTGCAAACAATGTAACTGATCAAAAATGTTCAGTCAATAATTATTGATCATTTTTGATTGTTGCTTATGCGAATTTGATGATTTCTCATTTTGACTATAAAGAAAATTTGTTGTTCTTAGAATGAAAAAAGAATTCGTTTTTGAAAGGGAATTTAGCCCCACTGTCAAAACTGTATTGTTGATTTCGTGGTATAAAATCAGTATTTTTGAACCCCTTGATGAATGAACATCTTTCAGACATACTGTTTTCTTATTTGATTAGGTTTTTCGGTTTATATTTTATCGAGAATATACCCATACATCATTCAAGAGTTGACTGTGATTTGATTATAGTTAAATAATTCCAATTTCATTTCGTGCAGATATCGTTAAATCATTTTTTAATCAATTATATTGTGCTTTTTGCATAGCACGTTTGTTTGTCTCTGTGTTTGTTTATAATATATCGAACGTGGTACATGTGTAAAGACCATTTAATATTCAATAAATCGGCACAACATTAACGATCGCTAACTGGCTCGATATAAAACAGACACACACACACACATACAAATCACACGACAAAACTTGATTATAATTCGTTCATGTTGAAAGCGGAGCACGTTCGGAAGGTTTTATTACGACCATCGTGTAATTTTCGAAATTGGTTTCCCGCGAGACGCACAAACACACACAGTTCGAATTCAATACGTTTCGATTTTACGTCTGGCTATTGGAAAACAAAACCGTTGAACAAAAACACACACACACACACATTGAGTAACCCGTTTCTGCCTCTCGTCCGGATATCGTTATAACGGATGGCGTTGGAGAAAGGGTCGCGAAACGAAACTGAAATTTAAATTCACTTTATGCGTTGTCCAGATGGTTTTATTCGGCAAATCAATGGATAAATAAATAAAAACACGCCGGTCGCTTTTGTATCGTTTTTCCACCGGATATAGTTATAATAGCTTTTCTTATTATATATAGATATAGATATGTGTGTGTATGTGAGTAATTGTTGAAGTGGAAACGACAAAACCGTTTTGTATAAGCGGAAACGTTAATTGAAAACAGTTGCTTTTAAAAAACTTTTCAATTAACAACTTTCTGAAATTCGCAAATCATTTTTAATTAACTCGATTTTATTCCTTTGTCAATTATTATATTTTATTTCGATTATTATATACATATATATATATATATATATATATATATATATAACTTTTCAATCTATAAAAATCATTTTTATTTCACTGAACTTAGATACACATTGATATTGATGTTTTAAGCTTATTTATTAATAGTTTTGTTAATATTTTTTTAATATATTGTAATGAATCGTTTTCATATTATCTTGGTAGTCTTCTTTGTCCTTTTTGTTCATCTGAACTATTACTACGTGTGTGTGTTCTCTACTACTAAGTGCGGCACGTGTTTCATCTTTATGTAGATATTGAAGCGTCGGCTCAAAATACAGAGTGTTGCAGAAAAACCACAGATTTTCAAGTTTAATAAAAAAGGCATAGTGAATGCTATTCAAAATTTTATTACATAATCTCAAAGTGCATGGAAAACATTTTATTTTCCATTGGTTTTGAGTATGATATCGACCAGATGGTGACTTTCATTCACAATACACATTTGTAGTCGATTTCTGAAGTTTCGCATCACTCGGCCGATCATTTCCGGCGTTATTGACGGAATTTCTTGGCATATCGCAGCATTCAGTTCGTTAATGGTTGTTGGTCGATATTTGTAGACCTTAGCTTTAAGACGGCCCCGAAGAAAAAAGTCACGAGGGGCGAAATCGAGTGAACGTGCAGACCATCCAACGTCACCGCGTGACGAGATCAAGTGCCCTGGAAACAGTTCTGTCGAAACTTCCATTAATCTCCTCGTACTTGTGAGCGGTGGCCCCATCCTGTTGAAGCCACACATCTGGATTTTCAAATTCGGCGACTTTCGGTTCCAAGAAGTGTTCCGTACCTTCTCCACATACTGATAGGAAGTTATTGTAATCGTTTGGTCGGCCCCCTCGAAAATTAAGGGTCATAAACACCAAAATCTGCAACAATGCATCAAACAGTGAGACTTTGGCTGAGTAGAAGTCTTTCATGAAACTCGTGAGGATTGTTTTCCGCCCAGTAACGAAAATTCTGCTTGTTAACGTAGCTAGACAAATGAAGTGAGATTCGTCACTTTTGAGCAGAACAGCGTTTGCCGGAACATTTTGAAGGATATCCACATAACATGTTATTCGGTTCTCCCAGTTGCGTTCCTTCAGTTTCTGAACAACCATCATTTTGTACAGATGGAACCTAAGATCGGCGTGTAAAATTCTCGTGACAGTTCGATCAGATAACCCCAAAGCAGAGCATGTTTACGGGCTGAACGTTTGGGAGTTTGTACAATGGACTGTCTCACAGCGTTAAATGGCGTTCGAACGCTTTATGGTCTTCCAGGTGGTTTTCGTTTTAACGCCGAACCTGTGGCTCTGAAATTTTCAACCCAATGTAATATAATTTTTCGGCCCGGAACAGCAGCATTTCGATCGAGTGTGAAGTGGATTCGAAAAGCTCTCTGCATGGCGATCACAGATTCGTTATTTCGCATAAATGATTTAATAACGAACGCACGATGCACACCCGTACAAGGCATGGCGACAATTGAAAACGGTAAGACACATGATATCGGAAGACCTCACTATGCCCCGTCCCACTTTACTAGCGCCGAATCAATGGCTGATTGAAATTCTTGTTTTTTTTTTTTGCTACAACCTATACATATATATATATATATATATATATATATATATATATATATATATATATATATATATATATACATTAAAATGCTCCTTAAAAATATCCTCCTCGTTAGTACTTTCTAATATTCCCACGGCATGATACACTCGATAAATCGAATCGGATCATTCCTGTATATTAAAATCCTTTTTCATTCGTCGCTTTTTCAAGAATGTTCCCGTGGAGCGCCACGAAATGATATAATACAATCCGTTCCGATTGAAAACAGCCGGCTAATTTAAAATTGTAATTTGATTACGTTGTGCACGAGAGGGGTGGTTCGGCGGTGGTGGTCGATCAATCGGTTGGTTAGTGGTTGGTGGTCGGTGGTCGTCAGTCGCTTGAAACTTTTAGCTGATAGCAACGTACACTTTAACTTTAACCATCGGCTGTTTTATTAAGCGCTCGTCGAACTTCCGGATCGCACGTTTAACGGGGTCGAACGTGCGCGTTGTAAGTAAAAAGAACAGTCATGCACGGATATTGAGCTGACAGTTTTTATTACTGATCTATGTTTTTTTTTAGATTTGTCAAATGTTTATATTTCATTTAATTTATTACAAAGATGTCCGATGAACGGTGTGCTATGGATGAAAATGTTAGTCAGGTAATACCGTAGTCAGGTGTGGTTTTCATCAAGTGAGACCATGAAATGTTTTATCCTGTATCTGTCACGAGCATTATCGTTCTCTTATTCTAAATTTATCTGTAGAAATTTCAAATAGGAAGGCTATTAAAACTTTTTCAATCTTTGTCTCTATTCTATGTGTGTGTGTATATGTATACATACACACACACAAACACACATTTTCTTAAATGTTTGAGGTATAAGTTAGAGCAATGTTTATTTGACACGAACACGACAAATATTTACACAGTTCGTGTCAATTTCTGATTTTTATTACACGAACGCGAGTTATCAGAAAATTAAAAATAGTATTATTCACATGATCGGGCAATCAAGATCGAGCCTAGGAACATAAAAATCTCGTTAGTTTTTCTAATAAATTTTAATGATATATTAGCTCCTGTAGTTCTATTAGAACGAAATTTAGTTTATAGATAATTTTACACGTTAATAGCTCGGGTAGTTTCATTCACATTTCCTGTACTTTTATTTTATGTTAAAATAGTGTTGAAAATTGAAATATAAATATTCGATAATGTTTTTTTCGAGGACAGTTTTGACGATATTCAAAAATTGAATCAGTTGTTCTAATTGACTTGGTGAATTATTTGAGTATTTGTCCGACATTGTATTTTCAATAATTCACTTATAAAATAGAATCATTGATTCTCACCTTATTTTAATAATCACTTAGAATATTATATCGAACAATCTAAAATACGGATATCGAACCTTTTAGGTTCTCTGGGCCACATCGAGTCGTAATGTAAAATCGAACGTTTATTAATATATCATCCATATTAAAACTGCATTTAATTTTTTTATTAAAAGATGTTTATTAGAAAAAAAATACAAACATAACAAAATTAATGAGAAACTCCAGTTCGTTTTCGTGAAGCCAATGTATTTATGTCAGGTTTAATGGATGTGGTTAGAATTCCAATGGAATTTTCAAGATGTTCATTAGAAATGTTGGTTGTTATTGTACTTTTCGTTCAGTCTTCAGTATTATTCAGTAGATGATTCCATCGTAAAATCTCCGTCACTTATGTATTTAAAGCAAGTACAGGGTTTTCCAATAAAGACATTTTTTTTTTAATTTGTAATAAAATAGAATTTTTGTTGAAATTTCATGTTTCATTATTCTAAATAATAATTGGGGGTATGCCATATTTATAAATGAAAAATAATATCATATAAGTGACCGTATCGTGCTTTCTTTCACGTAACAATTCTTTGGTTAAAATTTTCAATAACACTCAAACAACTCAGGCTCTGTCTCACCGATTACTCTTCGGATTATTTTTTTTTAGTCGGAAGTTGTTTTAAGGATTATTGTCGTACACATGTCATTTAACGTGACCTCGATGAAAGTAGTTCAACGGTGTTTAATCGCAAGATCTCGGTGGCCAGATAATGTCTCCATTTCTGGGAAATAATGCGACCAGGAAATTTTGCCCTCAATATATTAATTGTCTTCTCAACTGTGTGACTTGCTGCACATTCTTGATAGAACCACATATCCTCCATATCAATATCATCCAATTCTGCCTATAAAAAATTGGGTATCATGTTTTAGTATCTTTCTCTATACACAGTTATCGCTTTACCAGCCTGATTTTCAAAGAAGTAGAGACCAATGACACCACCGGACCAAAGTGCGTACACAACAGTCACTCTTTCTGTATGCAGTGGCTTCTCATCGATCATCCTTGGATTTTGTTCACCTGATATTTGACAGTTGTGCCTGTTAACGTGGCCAGAGAGTTCGAAATGTACCTCATCGCTAAAACGTGATCTTTTTTTAGAAAAATCGTATTGTTGTTCAAGTATCCAATTAACAAATCTTCGACGTTGTGAATGGTCTGATGGCTTCAATTATTGTGTTAATTGGACCTTAAACGATTCATCAATAATTCATCAATGTGGACATCATGAACGGCCCAATTTCTGTGAAATGCGCCCCTATTAGAAAACCCATTATTTATAAATATAGTTGAAATTTATGTGCGAACCGAGTTATTAATCGAATTTAAATTAAAACGAAAGCTGCTGCGCGCCGTGATGAAACGCACTTCGTCCATATAAAAAAAAGTTCTCTAACGAATGTCAATCAGCACGCGATCCTGTACAGGACATTCTTTCCTGTTGCCGTGCCGCCGTGTATCTGAAATTTCGATGCGTAGCACGAGATATTGACGAAATTAATCAACGTCAAATTTCATCAAAACGTGCCTACTTGCAATTCCGCATCGTTCTCGCGTATTTCCATTGCGTCTGTTCAGACGTACGCACATCGACCTCTGACATCTTCAACCGACGCGACAAAACGATGTCAACCGCTGACGTTGCTCTTTTCGTCGTGGCATATCGTGTACGATTAAGATCATATCTTCGGAAAGTTGAGCGACGGTGGAAAAAAACCCCGATCCGTTACAGTCGGTCACGGATATTATTTTATGTAACGCGCACGGCTTGGATGTATTCTCGGCGAGGAGTTGTCAACAGCCGTGATAAATGAAATTAAATATTAACCAGTCACCACACACACGTCTGTAACGCGGGATTGGATGAGTGGACTGAAGTGACGTTCCTCCGCTTCTGGAAATTGATTTCTCAAACGTGAATTCGTGTGCATCAAAGAAAATGATTTCGATTTACATTATCGAATACTATATTTCATACCATATCAGTTGAAAATAAATTAATTTAAAGAAAACAACTTCTTTAACACAGTACTGGATTTAATATCATACAAAATAAGTACATTTCGATAATGATTAATGGATATATATACTTTTTAGGACGTCTAAAATAGCCTATATTCATAATTTTTTCTCACACGGAAAATAATATTTCATTGGAAAACTAAAATATACATTTTAAAGGACATGCACTGTAGACTGTATTAATATTTTTTTCAAGTCGATATTTTGTTCCACGTGCTAGTAGTAACTCATTATTGTGGTGACTTAATCGATGTAGCGTTCCGCAGTACCAGGTATATTTCCGGGAGATGTTATCTGAATTACAATTTTTTAATTGCAAATTAAAGTAAATAGACTAAACTAATTGGTGACGTATTTGTTTAAACAATATTTTTTTCGAAAATGGCAGCTATTTGAAAAAAAACTGAAATTTCGGTTCTGAAATGGGCATCTATTTTGTTAATAACAAATGCAAATATCGAAACGATTGTACTCGATGAAAACTAGATAATGATCTAAGAAATATTTATGCAAAATTTCATGCAAATCGGTCAAGTATTTGTTGAGATATTTGTAGTACCGATTTGGAGCACTTAGCTTTGAAAAAAAACGCGTTTAATGTTTCAAGTAGATTTTAAAGCCGAATCTCGATTAAATTTTTCTGTGAATTAATGTTTTTCTATTAATTTACACGGTATAATCGATGACTGAACCGTAAATTTTACCTTCCGTCCGAGTGAAGGCTTCTTCTTCCTCCTTTTTTTCGGCTTTGCGCGCTGTCCGGGCTTCCTTCGTCGCGCTCGGCGGAACTCGACCTCCCGAAATCGTTTTTCTCGGCCCACTGATGAGCAAACCTTCCACAATTGATTTGCATCATTTTTAAAAGTGCCATTGATATCTCGTTAAATACACAAGCGGTGATATTTGTGACAATTTCAACTACGGAAAGACCTCCGTGTAATTCCTTCGAAACTGTTTTCCATATCAAGTGATTTGAACTTTCATTGTCATTTTGTGCAAATCCTTCCGCGCACAGGTCCAGTAGACACTCCGAACTCAGATCTTCGTAAATGGGTTTTATCATTTCAAGAACATTCCGTGGAAGTGCTCGATAGTCATATTTATACCTAGACAGTGCCAAAAGTAGCACGGCAGGGCGCCCGACCACCAGCACATTTTTGTCTAACTCTGGCAATTTAATGAATTTTGCAGCACATTTTTGTGAAAATATTTTTTAAGGATAGATACTACTACCCGAATATTTGAAAAAATCGTTTTTTTTCATCGTTCAAAAGATATATACGCCCTTAATAATTTCGTTCAAAAATTATACAGAACGAAACTTGAAGAAATATTTTTCAATATAATCTTCGTTGCCTCAACCAACTTTTCACATCTTCTATATGATGATAAAAACACTCATACGTTTTGTGTTCAGAATAATTAAAAAAATAACTTACACTTTTTCGCACATGCTGAATATTTGATCTTTTATGTCAGCTTTTAATTATGTAAATAAAAAAGTAACCGATAGAGATTTAGTCCATGAGTATTTCATATGACATAAATAAAATGAATATGTTAATAGGAAGAACCATTTTCTTATTGGAACGAAATTATGAATGAAACATTGGAAACGACATCGTATTCCCTTTTTCCCAGTTTGATTTACAGCACTACATTTAAAGTTTAATATATTTAGTACACGTAGTAAATATGGATTAACAAGTTATGTCACAATCTGTTTACTATAAACTATGATCTTTCGGTCGGATTACAATTTCTCAACTGTCATACCTGTGTCATGGTCAGCTTAGTAATGACAGCTGTGTGATTAATAGTACGCAGTGCACGCAGTATCGTCATATCAGATCATACGAACGTTATTTAGTTGTCGGGAGTGGTGGTAGCACCTTAAGAACATATCGGTTTTGCTTAATTAAAAAAGTTTCCAAGTACAGCGTTCGAAGATGGCGTCACGCTTTTAAAGCTTCACAGTACGTCGTCGTTTTGGCTCGAATGTGCACTTGTTACCTGTAATTTTAAATCAATTTTGTCTGGTATTTCATACAGTTCTTTTTTCTACTCACCCTCGATTACGAATCTTAATTTTTTTTATTGAAAATTGAGTCAATAGTTAATTTTTTATTGAATAATTCAATCTATCTTTATCACTGTTTTATTATTTATTTAATTATCTTTGATTAGTGTATAAAATTTTAATTAAAGAAATAAATGTACTTGTGTGTTAAATTAGTCGACATATATATATATATATATATATATATATATATATATATATATATATATTCAGTGAATTTAAATAATCGTCTTAATTTTGTAAGAGGTTTATATTATGAAGAGCTGAATGTCACGAATATTAAAAGTTTTTGTATAAAAATCGAAAATTTCTTACCTAATTTGCATTAGCGCTGTGACGTCTGAAAATAAGAGAAGATTGACAGAGATTGGATGATTTCGTAATTTACATATATACATATATATATATATATATATATATATATATATATATATATATATATATATATAAAATATGTCTTATGAATTTAAATTCTTAAATTACTTCAGAATTTATCAGGGGTTTACGATAAAGTCATTTCGAGTAGACTTTGTGTGTACATTTTTAATACAAAATATAGCATATAACTGTGATTAAATTCAATATGAATTAATTTTGAGTCATTTTTGTGTTTGGAAGTTGTAATGTGAAATTTAGAAAGAATGTTGGTTTGTTTGTTGGAATACAAATGATGTTAATTGGTTAAAAAGTATATTACGAAAGTATAAAATCTCGAACACAATTTATATTTAAAAAACTGATTATTAAAATTGTTATAGATTAAAATGTGAACAGATTTATTTATTTTCATAAATGAATTATTTTTCATCCCACAAACCACAACAAATTCTAGCCAAGAACAAATGTTTCTCACACAACTGATTTATTTTATACCTTGACGTGCTGAGGATGATGAAATAATAATCGAAATACGTTTAAGCTAGAATTAAAAATAGCCGTCAATGATTTTTTTACAGTGGTTTCCAATCTATGGTCCGCGGACTCAGAGATTCGTGGGTAACATCTGAGGGGTCCGTAAGAAATTAATTTTTGCAAAGAAATGTTTTACATTATGAACAGTCTTGAGGAAACACAACAGGCTATACAAACAGGGAAATACAATCCTCTCCAAAGGGGGACGCGACATTTTTCAGGTTAATATAGGGTTCCTCAAAAGATGGTGAATCGATGACTTATGAAACATTTTTGATCAGAAAAAATGTTCTGATTTATAGGATGGAAAAGAAATCATTTTTGAAAGTGAATTTAGTCAGTGTGAGAACTGTATTGTGATCTATTTACTAATTTAAATTCGAATTCGGTACAATCTTAGAATCAAACTCGATTAAAATCAAATTTTACTAGATATTTTTTGTATAATTATTCATTTTTCTTGTGTCGTTAATTAATTAATAATTCTTAAATAGTTAATGCAAAAAGAGTTTGTCTGATAGCAACGTTACTTACAATTTACGATATCGTTTTTAAATATTTGTCACTTTTAGTTAAGTAAAACTTTCTATCTAACGATTAAAAAAGACAACACATATGGTGTGACCCTCATAACGTCTAACCCGGCTCTGGTCGTCCAAATCCTTGTTCAATTTATTTCTCATATCATTATATAATTTAAGGAAACGACTTGGTAAAGTATGGAGCAGTAAACTGTTAAATATACTAGAGATATTTAATACAATTTGATAAATTAAATCTTTTTTTAAGCCACATATCGCAGAAGTCTGTACCTTGACACTTTGAGAATAATCGTCATCGAAATGAGCATAAACAGCAATAAAAAATGATCGTTAATGATTTATTGAATTTGTTTAACCAGAAAAACTTTTTTTGTGTGATTTATGGGGTGAAAGAATTATTCATTTTTAAAAGGGAATTTATCCGTAGTGCCAGATCTGTATTGTGTATTTAATTCTTATATATTTTTTTACATTAAACAAAATATGATTCAACATTTAATACTTCCTTTTTTCTGTAAAGTAAGAAGGTGAGGTTATACACACACATACACTCATATATATATATATATATATATATATATATATATATATATATATATATGTGTGTGTGTGTGTGTAATGAAAGATTCGAGTTTTTCCATACTCTCCTATTTCACTTATTGAAACTCTCCTCGCTTCTCGCTTACTGGCCGTATCTCAAATTGTCACTCGAATGAAAAAAAAATCGCCAGTCGTTTAGTGTCAGTTAGAAAACAATCCTCATCCAACCATCAACAATTCAATTAAAGCGACCGCGAGCAATTCCTAAATCGAATAATGTACGAAATTGCGTTCCAGTGTGTAATTTAACTTCATCGCCGGATGGAAACCCGACTCGTGCTCCCAGCACACACGCGTTTCTCGTAACACTGTAACATTATCAATTAAGGGCACTAACCCGAAATAATAATCGATTCGAATTCAGCAACATATCCGTCGCGTGAGATGGCTACATGTGACTGTACGACGTTAGTGCATAAGTTGACAGTGAAAACGCATTGGCGGATCTCATTAGGGCTCAGACCCTCCGTAACGTGAAATTAATTGTAAAATAAACGTGTAATAAGTGGGCAGTGAACTTTGGACTAATGCGATGTCGCTGGTTCGGCGCTGAGTATCGTCGCGCGCAGACCACCCTCTCCATCCAGTGTTGTGTGTTGTATAATATATATATATATATATATATATATATATATATAAGTGCGCACGGTGCGTGAAGATAGAATAACGGCGAACGAACGACGACGGAAATGACGTCGGGTAATCGTGGACGCCACCAGTTCACGTTGGGGAACGCCGTCGTACCGCCTGGGGGCTCTAAAAAGCGTCCTCACAGCTGGCACAGTACGACGCAAGCACCTGATTCCATAGCAGCAGGTACTAAATATGTGTGTGTGTGTGTATACGATATGCTATATGTGTACGTTTCTTCTTTTTCGGTACGCTGGAAGAGTTTTAACATTAATTTCTACTTAAGGAGAAGTGTTTTTTTTTCCTTTTCAGAGATGAAACGTGTGATAGATTTTATTGCTGTCGGTTTTTGTGTCGATAGAATGTATATGTTTCGACTTTTTTACCTATACACATCATTCAGAAGGTTATTTATATTTGTAAAATTTCGATTTTGTTACACTCGGTGATAGCGGCTGTGTTTTTGTGGTCTTATCAAAGAAAATTGCTGTTTTCAAAGTTGAATACTCTTTTCATCCCACAAACCACAAAACATTTTCTTCTAGTCGAACAAATTTGTATTTATGTCTATGTACATTTTTTTAATTGAAATGTATTTTGGTTACTGGAATAGTTACTGTTCTATTTGATGAATTTCTCATAAACACCAACGGTTGGGAATTTATAAAAAATGTATGTGTAATTCTGAAAACTGAAAGTTATTTAGTTATTCATAAAGTAAAATGTTATACATATTTTTAAAAATGTAAAAAAAATTAAAATTACATTAACGAGTGAGTTTTTTTGTTCACTCCACAAACAGTGTTTTTTTGCTTAAAAATTTATTATTGATCGTTACTGCTTATTTATATTCATTTAACGGTTGTATCATCCTTAGAGGACTAAAGTACACAAAGTGTGTCATTTATGTATCTAATCTTAGCGCTAAGATCTAATTTTCTGTATTTCACTGCTCTGAAAATGATGACATCATCGTCGTCGATAAGAATAGACTTTTTTAATTGAAAGAATTTAAAAATTTTTCAAGTACTCTACTAGTCAAATATTGAAAAATGATATTTAGTTTCTCGTTGATTTCTATAATTTTTCATGAATGGATCTGTGAATATTAAAATTCTCGACGAAACCACTGAAAGAAATCTTGGTTTCAAGATGCAGGAATAATGTTCAATCCAAGATCGAGTGTGTTTGTATGAATACTAAGTAACTATCTGTTTATAAATTTCTATTTTAATTTTTAGTGCATGCTTCTTTTTTATACAAAAGAATGCGTCAATCTTTGTTCGCATTTCTCCTATTCTGGAGAATTTAATTGATTTTAATTTACAAATTATAATTGTTAAAAAATAATTACGAAATATATAACTGTTTCAATAACACTGTAATTGCGTTCAGTGTTTCAACACAGTTTTCTTTTCCGAATTAATCTGAAGGTGTTGTATGGTACAATACAACAGAACATTCTGCTTGAAATAATAAACAATAAAGTCGAGTTTCAGTACAAAAATACATGTGTTTTTTTTAAATTTGCATGTATAAGTGTTTCGTATTTTTTTTTGTTTCTGTAAAATGAGTCATTAGCATTACAAAAAAAAAGCACCAACAATGAATACACAACAATTTATCGTACAAATGCCCGTCCGTTCTGTTTCGAAAGTAAACAAAACTCTCTCGATATTTTAATGCGGACTATTTAATTTCGAAACGAATAAATTTGACGAAGATTAACAGGAACACGCACCCTGCAGGTTGGTATTTCATTATAAATTACATTTTGTGGCGGAGTCATTATTTATCCGACGGTATTTTACACGAAACAATTGTGCATGCGCCGTGCAACGTCGTGCGTTGCTCTCATTTCAGCCAGTTTTTCAGGACTTGCCGAAGTCCGTAACACAGACGAGGGAAACTTCGAAAAAGTTACACATTTTTACAGTGCCGTGTTTCTTTATTAAGCAGAACATGGACTTGTTTCAAGTTTATTTGTGAAAATAATAAATGAGACAACATGGTCGGTTTAATGGTTCGTAATTTTTTAAACAGGATATTATTTTTTTCTACTAAAAGTCAACGCTCTAATTTTAATACAAAATTTACTCATTCTAAAATACTTATTTAATTTCTAACATAGTTGTGCTTCATTCTATTTTCATATTTTCGTAGATATTGAAACCAATTTTTTTTCTAAAACATATCAAAAACAAGCTCTAGCTGTTAATTTTCTTCTACTCGTGATCTCATTGATATATTTTTGCGGTACTTTTAATCCTTTCGAATCGTAAGAATCTTTATCTTCTTACCACTTCAGTTCTTGTACCATTTTTAGATAGATGTATATACTTGAACTATTTTCACCTGTCTTTAAATGATATAAGAGTTGAAATTAATCGTAGAAAGTAATATTTTCGCAAATTTGTTTCTACGTCCCACAAATCTGTATCTTGGCACTCTGAGGCTGAATGTATTGCCTAGTTATTGAAATAGTAAAATACGTATTACGTCGTGTTAAAGGCGTTGTGTTGCTCCATCACAAACCTTAGACATATCTCTTCATCTTACAGACAATGGACAAGAAAGTTTTGGGTGTGTGCAAAAGTTTTAATGGATTTCTTGATAGAAAAACGGACCAAGTAATTTTACTAAAATAATTTTATTCATTCTACCAATTAATTGCCACTCTTTTCTATAATCTTTCACTATAACGTTCTAGTAGCATTCGTATACCTCTATCATAAAAAGTGTCTGGTTTCTTGCCGAAGAACGAGGAAACGTAGTTTTTTAAGTTAAACAAAACAACTAAATTAACCCAAATTAAACAAATTCTCGCTTGAAATGACAGCTAAGAGTGTGATCTTTACAACGGTATATATCACAGCAGCATGTGTTAATGTTGCCATATGAGACTGCATTAATACAACATATATTAGAAACCCATCAAAAATTTTGCGCTCACCCATCTCTTATAAATGTAATTTCTGATCCAACATATTCTTCACCCAACAGTAGATTTTCTGTCCCAACATATTCGTCAATCTTGTCATCATTTGGTTACCTATTTTTTAAAAATCTAGATTTACTAGTCTAGTTTTTAGCTGTCAAAACGATCAGTAAAAAGGAAGAAATTAAAAACACCTTCAATTAATTTATAGCTTCCACGAATTTAGATTTGTATAAAAGAAAAGTTGCTCCTTAAATGCACTTGTATCTCGTCGGTTGAAGTGTGTCAAATCTATTGATGCTTATTTTGATGAAAGTAATTTTTTTTTGATGAAGTTACAGTTGTTTAGTGTCATTAAAAGTCAATCATTTCGTATGCAACAAACTAATAAAGTGCAATAGTCGTGTTTATCCTTTTAAACGGATTTATAAACTCGAATATATCGAATTTAAACATTTATTTAAGTCAATTGTTAAGTTTCAATCAAATTCAGTACAGTTTCGAATCAAAACTTATTTTCCAAATTTAACGATTCTAAATATAAGAATTTCTATACTCATTTCATTTAAGCGCAGACGATGATTTTCTTAAATGTATGTTTTAGGGTAGGTGAACCATTCTTCTTATCACAGTTCTATATATAACTCGTCGTCTTATTTGAATATAAACTCATCGAAAAATAAGTACGAAAAGAAAGAAAGAAAATCGAATCCGATGTTTTATAAACTTTTCCCGCGTCGTCGGTAACTTTCCTTCGGCCGCGCATTCTTCGTCAGCGGTACAAGCGCGTTATAAATTTTTCTGCGCGAACTTCCACGAACAATTTCTGAAATCTAGGCATAGAACTTTTATCCTGTAAGATCTGACAATAAATTCTTACCATCATCTCTTGAAAGTCGGCAAGAAAGTTTTAACGTACTACGAAACACCGCCGTACACTAGTTTCACTGAAATCTGCTTACAACGCAACCGAGCAATTATTCATTCGTGCACGTTTCATGTAGGTGGATGTGGGAAACGATGTACAGCACGTTCACCGAAAAATATTGTACGCCGCTGAACGGAAAACCCTAACACATTTCGGAATTGTTTCGCTCGACGTTTAATGATTCGCATCGGTTTTAATTATGGGTAGTAGAGCCTCCACACATCGATCCAGCACTGAAAAAGTAACAGTGACGGGCTTTAATTTTCGAACGTTTGTAATTCTATGTACAAAGCAGAATAGTAAAAAATACGGAATGCTGTTTAAATAAATTGTTCTATTTATATTAAACTGTTTTTCTACTAAACGCTATCCACAAATCACACGGAACGATCCACATATTTGTTTTTGTGTACTGTTTAAAAAATAAGGTACAGGTTCAAATATCTCAAATAATTTTACTTAAAAAAATTTGAAAATTATACTAAAACTGGCCTAGTTTCAACCCGTATATTTGATCGTATTCGATATTCAGAAAATACTTTATTTAATCAAAGTATCAGCTTGCAAATTCCATCACAAACATTCTTTTTTCACGATTTAACGACCAGTATGCCAGTTTATTTCTGATTTATTTTAGTGATATTTAGCAATATTGTATTTAAAATAAACTTAAGAGAATTTTTAAAAAAATGTGTTGATACTTCAACAATAGATTTTCTAAATAAATGGACAGATAAGTCATAATGTTCAGTTAATTCCCTTATGGAAATTGTGTTAATCTTGTATTACTTCAGATACCTTACGACACAGTCGAGAATTCAAACAAATTTAATATATATATATATATATATATATATATATATATATATACACACATACATACATACATATATATGTATATATATATATATATATATATATATATATATAATTAACAAATCAAACCATTCGTTCTGTTTGCGATTTCATTGCTTCAAGTTAGTAGCAGTGCCTGGACCAGAACTGACATCATTTGAGCACTTGCGTTAATTAAAAAAAATCTATGTCCTTTTTTAATTTGATGTTTTAACCGTAAATATACCATAATACATACTAAATTGGTAATCTTTCAAAGTGCGCATAAATGTTTCGGGACATCTGTATATATATATATATATATATATATATATATATATATATATATATATAAAATAAACAGATTCCAAGTAAAAGAAAAGCACTAAGGCTTAAGTAAATATGAACAATTTCATAGTTCATACATAACGCATGAAAGTTTCGCTGATTAATAACTATTTTGTTCTTCGCTAACTCACTTCGTACCAAACATTATGTTTTAATGTATACGCTTTTCACAACATATTTTATTTAATCAAAGTAACAGCTTGCGAATTCCACCACAGAATTTTTTTTCCATGATTTAACAAAACATCTACCGTTTTATTTCTCATTTCTTCTTGTTTTCAAATCTTTTTTCGAGAAAAAAAACTTCCCAGTGCTCGAATAAATCGCGAGAGGAAAGATGTGTAGACTATGTTACTAATGAGAAAGACTTCTTCGCCTTTGCTTTATATTGAATTGTCTTAGACATAGAATTAGACTTGATTGATACTTAGTTTGGTTTGATTCTAAGATCTTTTTGTATCTCAAAAAAGATTTAATCCTCCTCGTCGTTTCTTTCGATTGGATCTGTACAATTTGTCGAGTTTCGCTAAATATCTCTTATTCTTATGTTTATTCTGAGAAGAGAAGTTCAATGAGAAGCACTTTTTGTGTATCTATTATTAAAAACCTAGTGAATATCAGAATAATTTTTATTACAAGTGTTTCAGTTTGAAATTTCTAACAACTTTTGTTCGAAATATTTTAAAAATATGCAGTTTCGTAACCAATTTCTTTTCTATATTTGATTCTTTTTACACGATCTGCAATTTGATTAAAATTTTAACCAGTTTTTGATATCCTAAGTTTCCTTATCTTTTGTGAACATCATCTTACAGTTTTATTTTATTTCAATAAGTTTCACCATTTCACAGATGAATTCTTCTCTCACTCCATAAACTATAAAAACTTCTTCTGGTCATTAATGTTCGATAAATCATTATTGAACATTTTTGATTCTAGCTTATACACATTTCGATGGCGATTCCATGAATTAAAGAGCGATAAGGTACAGAAACATCTGACTTTTAATCTACTTACAACTTTTTGTACTCAATACATTAGAAACATAATTTTGAATTAAGATTCGACGATTTAAAATTTGAGTACATTTACACATAACAATAATAGAAATTTCCGGTCATTGCTATAAGCGTGTACTGTTGAATGTGATTTAACTTATCTTGATCAATGTTTAAGTTCTTCAATCAGTACTGAACATAAATGCAAAGCAACTTCGAAAAAGCTCTTACTGGTAGCTTATTTTTTTTGTAATCTTTGTATTATAAATATTATGTTATCACTGATCTGCGTCTTTTTCATTCAGATTATTAAATAAATCTTGAATCAATCTTGAAATATCTGTTTAGATTCAAAAGTATTAAATGTTAAGCAGGTATGTGAGTTTTTTATATTTTAAAAACAAATCAATCGATGAAAAGAAACGTTTAACTAATTTCCACCGACGGCATTATAAAATAAATACCAAAAAAACAAGAGAGTCACATACGCTCACTGTTCTACAGTTCAGTCTGTCGTTTGAAAAAGCGCCAGTCGAAACTAGTCCACAGAGGACGACTTGTCGTTCGGCACGATTTAAATAATGTTATCAATGTCGGTCGTTTGTTGTGATCGAGCTGATTATATATCTTCGCCACTTGTTTGTATATATACTTAAAATATAAATAAGGGTAGTTTCACTACCGTAGTAATATAAATTACCGACTGTATCTGATATACATATACACGGGGTCGATAATTTTATCTGGTTTCTGTACAAAGTGCCGTGCATGCATTTGCACTAGTGACCTATTGAAACCGTACATGTGCCGTGCTTAACTTGACACCATATTATTCATTAAACGTGCACGCATACACATTATATTATGTGTTTTTATGTTAAAAGGTGTCCTCAGGCCGATATACATACACAGACACACATACATACGTAAATATATATATATATATATATATATATATGTATATGTGCGAAAAAGACAGAAATTAGATGTCGGTGTATAGTTATCGCATTGCGGTTTAATGTACTAAAACTTACTATGATACGTGGTAAGTCGAATGACACTAAAATTTACTTAAATCAACACCCGAACTTGTTTGCGGTAATAGAACATAAAAGTTATGGAAACATTTCTTGAGTGTAAACATTTCAGCTAGTTTGTGACTGTTAAAATGTAGAAGAAGTAGAACCAAACACGATATCATTCTAGAATCAGATTTGTTATTTTTAAGTAGGAAATCAAATTTTTGAAAAGAATGTTAAGGAAGATGAAACGTTGATTCTACATATTCGTACACGAATCCAAGCGAAATTCAACATCTTAGAAGCTCTTAGAGTCTCCAATTGTTATAAATTGGAAACTGAAACTCTTGTAACAGAAATTATTCTGATATTCACAAGGTTTTTAATAATAGATGCGCAAAACGTGTTTCTCATTGCACTTCTCTTTTCAGAATAAACATAAAGAATAAGAGATATTTAGTGGAGCTCGACAAATTGTACAAATCCAATCGAAAGAAAAGACGAGGAGGATTAAATCTTTTTTGAGATACAAAAAGATCTGAGAATCAAACCAAACTAAGTATCAAACAAGTCTAATTCTAAGTCTAAGAGAATTAATTATAAAGCAAAGACGAGGTCTACATCTTTCCTCTCCCGATTTATTCGAGCACTGGGAAGTTTTCTTTTCCGGAAAAAAGATTCGAAAACAAGAAGAAATGAGAAATAAAATGGTAGATGTTTTGTTAAATCGTGGAAAAAATTCGCAAGCTGTTACTTTGATTAAATAAAATATGTTGTGAGAAGCGACTACATTAAAACATAATGTTTGGTACGAAGTTAGTTAGCGATGAACAAAATAGTTATTAATCAGCGAAACTTTCATGCGTTATGTATGAACTATAAAATTGTTCATATTTACTTATGCCTTACCGCTTTTCTTTTACTTGGAATCTGTTTATTTTATATATATAAATGTCCCAAAAAAAATTATGCGTACTTTGAATGATTATAAATTTAGTATTTATTATAGTATAGTATATTTAAGGTTAAAACACTGAATTAAAGAAGAAAGACATGGATTTTTTTTAATTATCGCAAGTGCTCAAATTGATTCCAGTTCTGCTCTAGGCACTGCTACTAACGTGGAGCAATGGAATCGCAAACAAAACGAATGGTTTGGTTTGGTATATATATATATATATATATATATATATATATATATATATATATATATATATATATATACTCGTATATATTAGACTTGTTTGAATTCTCGACTGTGTCGTAAGGTATCTGAAAACTAATACAAGATTAACACAATTTCCATAAGTGAATTAACTGAACATTATGACTTATCTGTCCATTCATTTATAAAATCTATTGTTGAAGTATCAACACATTTTTTAAAATTCTCTTCAGTTTACTTTAAGTACAACATTGGTAAATACCTCTTGTCAGTTAAAACACGACTACGAATACGCTTCTTAGTTTTATTACTTATTTTCTTGAACGTTTCAGTAAATATATTCTATATATATATATATATATATATATATATATTCTCGTACTTTACAGTTAAATATATAATAAAATCATTTTTATTCTTGTTAATTTTTGACACTTCTTTGAATACAATAATGTATGAAAATAATTCAAGTCTGTTTTTAAATCACTTAATATATATTTTCTAAAATTTAATAACTGTTTTTATACGTGTATTAATCGTTATCTGTGTATTAATTTTTATTCTAATAATGAATTAGTGGTCTAGTTAAGAAGCATAATTACAAAATAATATTTTATAATAATAATATAAGAAAATAATATGTAAAATGATTCTTTGTAAAATTAAAAAAAAAAGTTAAATAGCTATCCATAAAGTTTGTATATATTTTAATAGTTCGTGCACACCGGTGATGAGATATGAGATTAGGATTAAAATCTGCGAACGAGATTTTAATTTAATCATCTCTCATTAATTAAACATTGTAGTATAAAACAGATTGTTTTATTATACTAATTATTTGTTTCTATTGAAAATTACGATTTGTTAAATGGTGTGAGATTAGGTTTTCTCTTCAGTTAAATTGTTTTTATTAATGATGCAACAATTAAGATACTTATTTTGTATAAAACATATTCAGTGTTTTTCAAGTTTGACAATTTATTACACTTTGAATTTTCTTGTAGTTTTCAGTTTAAAATTATTATTATAAAATTGAATAGATCTCAATAATTAATAAGTTTTCTCTGTAATTGGTATTTGTTTAACTCTCTGCATATTTCTATATGACAATTACTTTATATTCTCGATAAAATGTGTGTTTTTCAATGGAATAATAGATTAATGGATGAGGTCAATATTAAAAATAATAATTAATGAAATAATACAAGGTGCGCTAGAGAAATTGGAAATTTTCAAAACGTGATGATTAAATGAATTTTTATTTTTACATAATTTTGATGACATATTCTTGTTATTATATCGGGCGATTTTATTTTTTTAAATTAACACTTGATAGATGAGCACCATTTCAGCACACGCATTCATTTAATCTTACTCGGAAAGTTTCCATTGCGCTTCTTAACATGTCTAGTGTAATCCTAGCAATTTCTTCTTGGATTTTTAATTTAAGTTCAGGGTTAGTGTGTGGTCGATCAGTATACATCGTGTTCTTTAGATAACGTCAAAGAAAATAATCACATGTCAAATATGAGAATCTTACTGGCCATACAACATCTCCATTTTCAGAAAGGATATAGTTCTGATAGAGCGCTCTTACATCAGTCATGGACACTTTAGTGGTATTACTTGCTGGAACCATGTAATTTGTAGAAATCGAATTAATTCCTGTGTCAGAAATGTTGTATTCACGTCGTGGGTTACGCTTTACATCTACTCGAACACGGTCAATGTTTTCTAATGTACTTACTGTTCGTCTGAATCTTTGATACTTCAAATTTAATCCGAAACCAGTTTCTTCAAACTTCTGAAGCCACAAAATGATGGCATCAGTGGTCAGTACCTGCCCGCGATGCGAAATGTTATAATGGTTGCTAAAATTCGTCATTTTTGTAAAATAATTTCACAGTGAAATCTCGATGTGCATTGGATCACGGGTCCATGTTTACTAAATAGTTATGAATAACTTACAATATATCATTTAATTTAATAAGCATGCTCTAAAATGTCCCATTCCACTGGCGCCCCCATTATAACAAATAATATACAAAGTTATTTTTATGGAAATGAAATGAATTGTATACATATGTATTTATTATAAGAATCAACGCGGAGATGAAAATAGTTTTTTGACAAATGAAGATGCTTATTTACAAATCAGATTTTAATTGTTTATTAAAGATAACAAAACGAGATATTTTCTTCTGTTAGTAATATGTTTTAATTAAAATTCAAGTTTGATTAAATAATGCAAATTTAAGGTTGCACTTGACTGAATTGTTTTTATTGAAAACGCACGATTACTTCTGCTTTATTTTTTATAAATCGTATCCGGTGTTATTAATATTTGCAAATTGTACGCTTTCTTTAATTCAAAAATGTAGTGTAAAATTAAATATAATAAACGTATATTTAAATCGTAAACGTTTCAGTAAGTCGATGGTGTTCGTTTATCACTCTAGATGTTTCTCGATGATTCGACAGTTGTTATATTTATTCTGTGTAAAGTGTGTCTCGTATTCTTCTTCCGCCCACTTAATTTGCACGAATGGTAAACCGATTGTTAATATAATACGTGACGTAATTCTATATCTAATATTACAGACAACACATCGAAACACTCGGCTAATACTCGTTTATTTGATTCTTTCCGTAGGAGGTGTCGGAGGACGCTCTTCAGGTGTCCGGCGTCGGCACGGCGGCATCGCGACGGTGGCCGCCGCGACGACGGACGGTGGCTGCGAGGCGGGCGGCGGCGGAGGGGGCGGTGGCGGAGGAGGCGGCGGCGGTTGCGGCGGTGGTGCTGGTGCGACGGGCGGTGCCGGTGCGGGGCACGAGGGCAACGCGACGGAAATGGACGGCGGTGTTCGCGCTCTCGAGCTGATGCCCCTGTTACAGGAGCGGCTCGTCGTTTTGACGGGCGGCCGCGACAGACGCGGCGGGCCGCTGCTCGCGTTCCCCGGCAGCCCGAGACGAGAACGAGCCAAACCGGAGGATTATCGCCGCCTGCTCCACTATCTCATGCAGATACCGAGGTGAGTCAGTGCGGACAGTGTCCCATTTTAAGACTGTTTTCTTTTTTTAAAAAAAGAAAGTATGGATTTAATTGAAATACGTAGTTTGTTTTAATAACGATTATATCTCAGAAAACAAATTTAAATAGCTTGTCAAAGAGTACACGTACTAAAGGAATAGAACCCAAAATATTATAGAAAAAAAATCTGTTTTATTTGCTTTCTGTAGAGCCCATATATCAGTCTGTTCAAATTTTTTCTTTAAAAATCTCAGTTTTTTTTTATTATCGTCTTTGTGGTTGTTTCCCCTTCCTCAATATTCGGTTTTTATTTCTATTGTATATTTTGGAATTCAAAAAGTCAGCTTAATATCAATTTTGTTAAATATAGATGACGGTTAGGTGTAGTGATTTGTCAGTTCGCAAATAGCAAAACACAACACTGAGTAAACAAAACATGTGTCATGGGAAAACAGTTGCCCGTAGTAATGTTTACTTTGAGTACCACTGAACAATACTAAAATCACGTATTATATAATTGGTCCGGATATTTTCTTGTCAAATTTTCGCATTTTTCTCTCTGAACGGTTTTTTTTTATTGAATTAATTTTTAAAAGTAAAGAACGACATTGATTAAACTCGCTATACGGCCTCTGTTTTAATGATAACTGACATGTGTCAAGTCGAAATTCATTGGACATTATTTAACAGTTAAATTGCATTAATTATTAACGGCAGTCCTCTTAGTAAATATCTATTAATTTTCGAAATATATAAAATTGCAGATCTGACACTGGCTAAAATCACTTTCACAAATTAATTCTTTCCTCCGAGCATTAAGGTACAGAAATATATTCTAAATAGATGACATAACTATTAAAATATGTATAAGCAACGATTAAAAATGATCAATTATGATTTATTGGACATTTTTGTTCACAAATATTTTTTTATAGTTTGTGATGAGGTGCGGAAAGTAAATTCATATAGTAAATTCACTTTGGCCTCCTATTATTTTTAAACAATGTTTGAATATGATTATATAAAATGACGAACTATTATCTCATTCCAAGAATCTGTCATTTTTGAGTCGTGTTAAAATTAATAAAATAATTTGTGTATTTTTAAAGTCATGAATAAACTATTAAAGAACGTTGCATGTTTCTGATGGAAAAAATATATCAAATCATGAAATAAATAAATGTTACAATTTCCAATTGATAAACATTTTATATATAAAAAAGAGTCTGTAATATATTTTACAAAAACTATTGGAATCTGATATGAGTTGATTTAGCCTAAGTGGCCATTTTGAGTAATTTAACTTTGTTCAAGAAACAAAATCTGTTATTAAAAAAATAACACTGCTAGTACATAAAAAAAAGGTTACACTGCTTTTTTATATTACTCTTATATAATCGATAAGCATTTTTCACTTGTTATATTGTTGTACTATTGAGGAAAAAAATTACCGAAATGGTTTTTATTGGTCGTTGTTTTTGAATAATGCATGTATTGTGGTTCATTCGATGTATGGTCGATCAGCTTTTAAGTACCAACATCGAAGTTTATATCGTCTGTTCCCGGTTGTTTATATCTTTGTTTTCGAACTCGAGTGAATTACATATCCGTTTATGTAATTCACTCGAGTTAGAAAACAAATTGCTGATTTAATACGCATTTCTAGTGCGTACGGGTGTCGGTGGCCATACGCACGTACACAAATGTATATTTGTAGCTGTTTGGAACATTTTCAAGAACTTCCATTATGTTAATTGTTTCGTAGAATGACATTTCATTAAAGTTGATAGCTTCTTAGAGTAATTATGTATATATATATATATATATATATATATATATATATATATATATGTATGTATATATGTGTGTGTTTGTGTGTTCTCTAGAAAATGAAGTCAGTATGGAATTAAACACTTAATATGGTCAGATTAATTTATGATTAATATATTCGATAATGGATGACTGGCACATAGCGTTTAATTTTCTTAAAACGTATCGGAAAAATTGACTCAGGCATATATATGTATGTATATATAAAGAAAAAAGTATTGATTATTCATATACATTATTATCTATTGATTTGTTTTCGGTATTCTCAATTGCGTCACATTAATAAAGAAAACAAAACATTAGAGTAGTCGTCCTTTATGTTATTAAGTATTTGACCCTTTATTTATTATCGAAACTTTAAAGTCTTATAAACAAAAACTTATGTTAAGTAATCAGAGATTCGTCTTTCACATCATAGGATCTTCGGATGTCTGTTGAAAAATTACCTTATATATATATATATATATATTATTTTGTACGTTTTCAAATATTATCCGTATTAATAACAAAATTAAATTGTTCTATTTTTACATTTTAATCCAGTAAACAAAATTTTTCTTATTACATCAAATAAGAAATATAAAAAATCACGATCGAACAGATTTCCTATGCTCTTACATTTTAATGATGACTCTATTTCAATCGAAATACTAATAAGGATTGAAAATAAACAGTTAATTATTTTTGAAAATGTTGAGAAAGAGAGTTTGGATGTGTTTGGGGTATTAATTCACTTGTGAAAGTGAATTTGACTACAATATTCAACTGTTGTAGATAACGTAACACATTCCATTGATTACTTTTCAATTTTCTGGTATTTTCTTTCTTATTTTATGAATACATTCCAGTTTTCTATAATCTGAAATGCTTAGAAGATTACTTTTTTCTATCTGAAGCACATTATGTTACATTATCTCCATTTTATTTTTCCACTCGTTTGTAAAGTTTCCAAATATACCATTTATTTTATATTTTCTTATATAATGAGCAATTCTTATGATGATATGTTTGATTATCCTAGACGGTGATTAGCAGGCATATAATGGATGTAGAGTTTGAAATTCATGTCGCCTAGACCATTAAGTCGAAAGATGGTTACGAATTAAATCAGGATTTATTATTTTTCATAATTTTACAAAAAGATTTTCATGTGCAGCAGTCATGCAGTCATACCTTTACCCTTTTGTCATTTCTTTTTACTTTTTTATCTCAATTATTTAATCAGAATTTTGCTATTATTCATCCGTTTTCATTCTTATAGTTGTGTAACATTTTTTTTATATTTTTAAAATATAGTTTCAACCATCAGTTACATTCTGTAAAAGTGTTTGTAATGTAGTCATCTTTTACGTTGTTAATTAATTTAAAAAACGAGTAATCCCGGTCCTGCACGTTGTACATAACAATAACACAATGAACACGATACGCAGTTCAATGTACTTAATGTACAACATATATGACTACCATTCGTCATAAAAGGGCTGTGTGTGTGTGTGTATGTTTTGTGAACGGTGCTAAACTCAACGCCGCACCGTGCGAAATTTATTCGCGCCTGGAAAACACAACTCGTGGAAAATTAAATTAAACCCGTGGATGATATTCAAGATGCAGAGCACACGCGGCCCGCAACGGCGTCCGCCCGTTCACAGTGCAGCGTCGCGACGGTATTATTTTCCCGCTATAATAAATATTTAAGTAAAACGCAACGCCGTTTAATATAAACTGATTAACGTGAACGCGAGCCATAACGTTCCGAAACGAATTGCAACAACGGCCGGCGGTTGCGAGCGGCGTGGGTCACTGCACCCCGGGACTCGTTATGTTTGTGGGATTTACGGCCGATTTCCACACGGCCGGTTAATAAATCGTCGAAATTTATTAAGACATTTTCGCGTCATTATTTAATCATTAACCCTGATTGGTATTGGATGTTAATAGCTTCGAGTAAATCAGCATTTTTTTAAACCCTTAATTAGCATTCCGACTAATTTACATTTAATTATCTGGACTTAATAATCAAATCGGGTTGATTTTTTATTACATACATTTCATTTAATGGCATTCAATCACTTTAAAGTGAATTTATTTATCTCTACATTTAATTACTTACTCTTTCAAATAACAGATCTTTAAATAAACCCCATACTTTTTAACATAAACTTGCTATAAAAAAACTATGTAAATAAATAATATATTATCTGAAAACCTAGTAAATTCTATAGTGTCTTCTCATAAGTAATGTAATTTTTTAAAACAAGTTTTGAAACATCGAAAAAATTCATGTTTTAATTTTAGTTCTAAAACATATCTAAATGTATAGCAACAATCAACAATGATCGATAATGTTTATTGAATATATTTGATCAGATTTTTTATTTATGTTTTATAGAACGAAAAAAGATTTTCTTTGTGCAACCATTACACTTTTTTTTAAAAAAATAAAATGATTAATTATTTATTAAGGGTCATTTTTACTGCTGTATGTTATAAAATATTGAATTCCGCTTCAAAGTTTTGGTTTTTACTTTTCCAGTAATAGTATTTAAATAGCAACATAATAAACTTGCACACTACATGCTTTCTTGTATAGAAGTGGAATCGATATTACAGCAAATTACTGCTTTTGAGTGATTAGGTAGAGCTTGACACTTGCGTTTCTATGTCAATTCCAACATGTTTAGAGCTTTATGTTGTGACAAATCTCAAATTTAATGATTTGTTTATTGCACATAGCACTCTGAAGATGATATCACTTCCAAAGAAATAATAAATATATAAATAATAAATAGTAAATAATCAATCACAGATCATTTCGACCAGAAAAAATTGTATAGTTTATGGTAAATGAAATAAATCATTTTTTAAACTAAATTTAAAGTACCAAAATTATAATGAAAATCAGCAAGTATTCGCTACACATACTACATTAGAAAAACTGTTATTAGATAGTAAGTCGGCTTACACAAAAATGATGTAATTCACATCGTTAAGTTGCTGATTTTTTTTATAAAACTAGAAAACGTGCAGGTAATTGAGTTAGGAAAGCGCATTAACGTTAATTTGAATGCTAAACAGTTGACTTTTTTCAACAGTAAATATAATCAGTGGGTCTTCTTTATTGTAACACTTCCTTTCTCTCTCTCTTTCTTTCTTTCTATATATATATATATATATATATATATATATATATATATATATATATATATATATATAATAAATACTCTGTCAACTGATCTGAAAATGCAGAAAGAGGAAACTAGTAGTACAAAAACAAGAACAAAAAAAGTAACATCAAGGAAATAACACTTAAATGTATGTTATCGAAAAGTAAAAAAAAAAAATACTTATTACTTAACAAAACGGAACAAAATTGTACCCTCTGCTTATTATAAAATTGACAGTATTTGATAATAAATACCGAATGAACTCCCTTTTCAAAACAAATTATGAGCTTGTTTTCATCTGAACTCTCTTTTTTCTCTTGAGTTTAAAATAAACACTTTTCTAGTCTATAAACTTTTATAATCGTAAAATGATAGCTCGTAAAATATGAAAATGAAGTTAAACAGTAGATAAATCTTATTATTTTTTTTTATAAAAATGTAGATAGTCGCACACGAACGTATAAATCTCTCAATATATTTTTTATAAGACTGTAAAAGTTATAAATTGTAACAAAATAAGTTTAAGTTTGGATCAATCTTTTATATTAAAATTATATATATATATATATATATATATATATATATAGTAAGAAGCATTTTTAGAAAAGAAAACATTTTTTTCTACGTAGCGATAAAATTGAGCAAAAAATCTCAACAGACATTGTTGATAAAATTTTGTAATTGCTTGATTCTATAAAATATTTCAAATAAACACAAACAGATATTTTGGTAACAAATAAAGTAATTTATATGAAAATAATTATGGAAATAATTCAGGTGTGGTTTAATTAAAATAGATATTCTACATTTCTCTCTCTTTCTGTGGGTATATATATATAATAGTGTGTGTGTAGACCTGAGTACAAGGCACGTACACGTGTATGCCATGTCCTGGATACGAAGTGTTAGTTAATGTTTCACATGTACTAACGAAGAACTTTGTCTAATAGTTAACACTAGCCGTACATCATGCTGTCCACGAAAACAAATTTCATTTCACAAGTAGAGATAGTAGCAAATGGGTGCATTCTATGTATGTTTCTGCATCCGACTTCGTTGGCACTGTTTCGTTTTTGTGTAATAGAAAAGCATACAATGGCATGAAATTTCACTAATTAAAGTTACAGTCGAAAGGACGAAAAGCGTACGAAGTTACGTCCAAGCTAATATAACTAAAACTGATAATATATCGTTTAATGATTTCATGTTTGAATATTTAAATATTTGAAATGGTTGTGTGTACGCTTGCTCTAATTTCAGAATAGTACTGTCATTTTTCGGGGTCCTCTCGGTTCACTAATTATTTAATCTATTTTTTTTCTCGCTTTTATTAAATTAGTTTTTAATGTTCTATGCGCAGAACTAAAACGATATGTAATTAACTCCACATTTATAATTAAACAAACAAAACTGTTACGAAAATGGAAAACTAACAAGCAATTTTAAGTTGAAATTTAATTTTAAATATGAAGATCAAGTGTTTTTAGTCATCAGTTGTACTAAAAATGAATTATATTTCATAGGTATACTTTTCATAGTTCATATTATGAATTTTTTTATTATTATAAAATGTTTGTTAAAAGAAAAAAAAACTTATAAAAGTGTTTTGAAGC
Organism: Acanthacorydalis orientalis; assembly: GCA_034766995.1. Classification (NCBI taxonomy): domain Eukaryota; kingdom Metazoa; phylum Arthropoda; class Insecta; order Megaloptera; family Corydalidae; genus Acanthacorydalis; species Acanthacorydalis orientalis. The sequence continues at coordinate 2,975,711 of CM068316.1, read as the reverse complement.
AAATTTTATAAAAAATTATTTTATTAATAGAATTAGTTAACGAAGCTAAATAGAGTAAGGTTAGATTATGTCTTACTTACAAATTAAAGAGTGACTTGTTAGCTCACTCAGATACTAGTTCTCAGAATACATTTAATTGTCCTTTGATGTCTCCTGGAAATTAATACCTGGTTGAATCGTCAATAGATTCTTCACTTTATGACTAACAATAAGATAAACTTATAATTATTGCAACCTAATATCAAGAATTGAGTAGTTAACAGTGAAACAATATGATTATAGTATTAAAATAACCGAACTGGAAAGTATCATTAATGTTTTCTTACAATAGCTGCTATCAAAAGTAAGTTAAATGCAAGAATTGAATACAAAAATGAGTTTCTTTTATCTGGAATCTATTTTTTCGTTTCTGTTTAAAATAAGCACCTTTCCAATCTATAAACTTTTATAACTATAAAATAATAGCTCGTATAATATAAAAATGAATTTATAATGCATATATATCTTATTTTTTTATATAAAAATGATGACACATTTGTATATGTGCAAAAAAGTTAAAAGATAAAATATATTCTAAACAAAAGCATAAACAAAAATAAATAATGATCGATAATTAATTTATAATGATTTTTTTCTGTCTTAGAACTTTGGGGATGGTGGCATTTCATCGAAATGCACTTAAACGACAATCAAAAATTATCAACAGATTTTGTGGTTTTTAAGAGAAAAGAATAATGTATTTGTGAAATTTAAAACATAAAGAGTTAGTTCATTGATTTTTTTGTTGAGATATTGTATGTTTTTTTGTGAATTCAGAGTCTGAATTCTAAGGTCACATTTCTTGTTAAAAAAATCAGTTGCAACCGAAAGTTCTGTGTCTTTTTTCCTACAAAAACTTTTAATTTCTTTGTAACACTATTCTTTTTAAATCAGTCATTTTTTAATATTTCTAAATAGAATTAAAAGTAATTTAAAGCTTATTAATAATCTGCGATGAAACGTAGAAGGTAATAAAAAGAAGAAAAAAAATAAATACGTGAATATTAATTATTTAAAAAGACAATTCAGCACTTCTGCTTCCTTAAATGTGTTTGTAAATAATTAATATTTGTAATTTTCTAAAACGGCAAAAATAAATATTCAGAAGTAACAGACAAAACAGCTTCCATTACTTATGAATATTTAATATCTGTTATTACAGAAAGTACTTTCGAACTGTACCTATCAGATAATTTCGAATCGGGTTCGTACATACGTACAAAAAAATATGCAAATGTTTGTTTTCTATCAATCACATTCGATTCGTAAAGCTCTGTTTTTTCCAGTCATAAACTTTTGACCGTTGTTTACATCAAAAAAAAGATTGACAGTTTTTCCTGTATAATCCTCCCTGTGACTGTTTGGCCATCGAAGAGGGTCCATATATTTCCATCTCGTTTGTTGAGATAAATCAGACTGTATATTGACTGAAATGTTCAACTAGTAGCGCGAAACAAGGAAAAATCAAACGGATCTTGTCTTGTACTCCAATCATGTACACGTATCGACGGCCTCACATGTCGACTTACCAATATTCGAAATGTTTGCACGAATTCCCACGACAAACTACGTTGTAGATGTGTCCAAATATGATTATGTAAATGTAACATGCGAAAATTGAGCGATGCGTCTATGAAAATGACAACGAATACATTAACCGGAGTGTTTGCTTGCTCGTACGTTTGTGTATTATTCAAGCACGAGTTTATTATGTAACTGTGTGTGTGTGAAATAGACAGACGTAGTGTTTTCTTTAAACCGTAACGAAAATGTGTTCAGAATTAGTGGTACGTCAAGGCACTGACTGACAATCTTGATAACGGTTGTTGTCAGGTATTTGAAGAAAAAAAAATGATTTTCGTTTTAAATTTCTATCGACTTGTATATCTTTTAAAAATGTATTGATTGAAATATCTCTCTCTGTGTGTATATATATATATATATATATATATATATATATATATATATATATATATATAATTGGGTCATCCCATAAGTAATGCGGTTTCTTAAAATAAGCTTTGAAATAGCAAAAACAAAAATTTACGTTTAAATTTCGATCCAACATGTATTTTCCGTTATTATTTGGTACTTCTTCCCATCTTAATCTTAAATTTTCAATACTCTGATGACAAAACTTTTTGGACTTTGCATTAAAGAAAGGGATAAGCTACCTTCGAACATTACTCTCTGTATTAAACTTCTCACTCAAATTGTCCCAATGTTTGAAGGGTTTTTTGGGTGCCGTGTGAGGTCGGACATTGTCGTGGTGAAAAATTACACTTTTTTTGTTGGATAATACTGGTAGTTCTTCATCAATGGATTGTTTTAATCGTACCAGTTGTTCACAATACAACTCCTTTGTGATGATGATGATTCGAGTCCCTGTCAATAGGTCGTAATTGATAATTTCTTTTATATGCCATCAAACAGACAATATAACCTTTCTTGATGAATCCCTCCTTTTGCAATTGAAATGGTGTTTTGTTGCGGTCTTTGACGTTTAATATTGTTACAAACAATTCATTTATTATCGCCAGTACCAATTCTATTCAGAAACGAATCATTTTCCAATCTGTATAGATGAGAAGTGCAAATATTCACACGTTGTTTTCAATTCACGTCCGATAACTTGTACGGAACCCACTGACCCGACTTATGAACCTTATCAATCATTTTCAAGTACCGATCAGTAGTTAAATGCGTTGATTTTAGATTCTTGGCTAATTATTGTACTGCTGAACTAGGATTTTGTTCCACTAGTATTCGCAGAGTCTCATCATCAAATTCTTGAAAACGTCCTGAAATTTTCTCATCTTGAAAACTGTAATTCCCGGACAGACGTCATTGAAACCATCTTTGTCCTCGACTAGGACTTGAATAACATCTCAACCATAAATTTCTTACAATTTTTTCACTGCATTTACAGCGTTGTTGCCGTAACGAACCTGCCAAAGGAAAATATGCCTAATATGCTCTTTTGACGTTTCCACGATATCTTATTTTTTTCTTGTAAATTTACGAGATCACTGTTAATCTTCCACGATAAGACTGAGAAAACATTCTGTACAATTGAGCATCATATGCATCTAATACGTTTTTGCAATAATTGCAAAGTTTGTGTCGTCCATTTTTACTTATATGAAAATACCGCATTACTTATGGGATGACCCGGTATTTAAATTTACAAGTGTTTTTTAAATTATGTGTTTAATTCGTTTTAGACGAAAAATATTGAAAACACACTGGGTACACTCGTACACCTTCCAATATTATTAATATACCGCCCGCTCTCCAAAACCGTTGCAAACATCTCTTCTCTCGTCTGTCCATAAAACACCTCTTTCACTATCTGACGCACGAATACAAAAATTGTTACCATCCAGTTAATTACAACTATCAAGGTAGCGCTCTAATCTAATATACGTACAATATCTCGGATCTCAATACATCGTTCTAAATGTAAATTAATGCGAAACCTTTGCGAGCGTTTCGCTCACAAAGCCGAACGTTCGTTCGAACGCCGCACACACACACACACGCACGCACAACACATACGTGTACACATTCTCTCAAGTCTCTCACACTTTGCATAATGTATATATCGATGCTCTTCACGTAGAATATTTAACATTCTGTACATGCGAGATGGTATTCGATATGTGCTGCCAGAGCGTCGCCGTCGTCGTCAGCTCTTCAGAAGTAATCGACAGGTGTACGTCCTCGCCCCGCTTCCATCCGCCATAATTAAGAGTGCATATATCGGGGGGAAGTTCGTTTTTAACCTGCTGACTCGAGACGTCGACGTCTAATCGAATTTGTCTCATACGTTTCGAGAAATTAGCATGTGCGTACGTGTCTGTCTTCCAATTCGAAACACATGGAACAGTGTTCTGTGTCGAGTCGAATTACTGTATTTGAGTTTTGAACGTTTTCTGACGTTTAGTACGAATTATGAGCGGTGCCAAATGTTTTTGCATTCGATTTTTACGGTCTAATTATCGTTCTTATGTTTTTATAAGGAGAACACTTCGTACAATAGACGTTTTGCTGCGTACTAAATATAACTAAATCAATGTCGTGTCTTAAAATAACATAAAGAATCAATTTTATGCATGAACATGACGTTCGTGAAAAGTTAATTCGAACATATAAATGAATAAGAATACTCAGCAGGATTAGTTAATCAGCTACCCTTAAATAAAATCAATCTATTACTTACAAACACTATAAAAATGCAATCCTCCACGTACAGCAGTATCTTATCCATATAATATCTTATCCTATAGCCCAATCTTTGAGATACGTTTTCAAATAATCATTCGAGAAGTTTTAAATCTCTAGATATATGCGAAAATACTTTATCTTTTCTGATTCTCACAATAAGAGGTCACAAGAAATGACTTTACATTGATATTCTAGTTCATGAAGTCTACAGTGGCCTTTTTATTTATGAAGTTGACAGAAAGTCTCTCGAAATGCACTTTACCAAGAAAAGGATCGTCGTTTTACTAAATAAAATCCATATCATCCTAACAATAATGCTTTCTATTTTTAAGAATAACGTTTCAACGCATTTTCAAATGATTGACTCAGTGATAGACTTACAGGAGTCATGTTATAATGAACAACAGATACACAGAAAAAACGCACTTAACAGTTCGTATTCTAAATGGTGAATTCAAGCATGTGGGATGAAAATCTGGTTACGGAATAATGAACAGCAGGCGCACAAAAAAACAACATACTGAAAACAGGAAAAATGTATGGTCAATCAATACCTTCACTTTAAATTTCAGTTAAATGACAATTTCATGAACATTAAATTATTAATTTCTCTAATTATATCATAAAAGATATTTTACTTGCTTAGAAATTTTACTAAAAGACTTGTTTAATAAACACAGTTGTAATTATCGATCCATCTATTGAATTTGAAAGTTGCATGATCTATTCAAAGAATTGTTATTAAAAAATCAGGATCAGTTTCGTTCTGGATGAAATACTTCTCAAAAAAATTAGCAGGATGGTCCATATCGATCTCATATAAAGTACCTAACAGATTTTATGTTCAACTGTCTTTTAATTCTTTTATAATTTGATACAACAATACCAAAAACTCAGCAGGTTACTTCTTTCAAAATTTACCCGAACTGACAATTATTAACACTCACTGCCTGTAAATTATCTTCATTGCAATTCTTGTTCGTACTAATATCAATAAATCAATTACAAGATGAATTTCTTCAAATATTTAATTTATAATATAAATTACGTGACGAGTAGATGATTCGACAACTGATTTTTTTTAACAAGGTTTCTCTCTCTGTCATATAATGTTTGTCACGTTATAAATAAATAAAAAAACGCGTTGTACTAGAGTTTATTTATGGTTTTCTGTTCACGAACACAACTAGTATTCAAATAAAACTGAATGAATTTGAGAATATGGGTCAATAACAACATTGGTCTAAACAATCATTGTTGTTCGCCTTATCTTAAAAGGATAAGCCGGTCAACCCAGTAAAATCAGATTCAAACTTTGAAACATTCTCGGTTAACTAACTTTTACCCCATTTGGTATCCTTAAACACTCGCATTAACTTATAAGAAGATTCTGTTTGATCCGATGTACTTGTGTCATGTAATACAGTTTGTTAAATTTTTGAATAAGCTTTTTTCAAGTCGATGAAATAGTAATTTGAAATTATTGGGTTTTAAATATTGAATTCTTCTTTATAAAATCAATTAATGCTTGAAATGGATAAATTACTGTTATTTAATGTCGAATCCAATGTGTGATTTCTGTTTGTCCAGTATATAAACGTTGTTGTAAAACACAATCGTTCAAGTTCTTTAAAATATCACAAATTTGTTTTAATTTTAATTAAATTAGATTAGAAAATGAAATCGTTTTCTTACTGTAAAACTAGCTATCGTGTTATTCTGTATTTTAAATTTGATTTCACAAATATAAAATCACGTACCTGTATATTGTATGGAATAAGGCCGGATGTTTCTGAATTTATTTTATACAAAGCATTTATTTATGACACTATTTATCCCACGTTCTGAGAATCGTTTTGTCGCAAAAATGAACTGGCGAAGTTTATCCATCGAGTTTAAATGGAACGATGACAAAGTATAATAAAAGTCATCTCCACGAACCAACAACAGAAATTTGTTTTACAATAGATATTCTCATAAAACAGAATCGTCTGTAATAAAAAGAAAAAAAATGTAAAACAGGAGCATAAATCTCATCTAGCGACCAGAGATTCTCAAATAAATCGTAGACACGATTCATAAACACAGTGACGTCGGAGTCCATTATACAGGCGGCGTCGTATTTATCAAAGTTCTAATAATAATAATACTATTTAGAAAAAATATTAGATGACGAATGTGCGTTGTTTTGCATAACGAAAAACAGAGAGCGTAGACGCACGCATGTCCGAAATATTTTTACTACGACTTTGTTTTCCGCCTCATGGACTGTGAAATCGAAATGTGTACGCCATTTCCGTTCACGTCTGGAATGAAATGAGATGATTCTCAGATAGTGGCCGACGTTTTCAGTGTGCTTAAATACGATTCGGTTCTATGCTGAAAATAGACGTTCGTGGTTTTAATTTTAACTGTTTTTTTTTTTTAAAAAATGCGAATCGACTTATTAATTTTTTCCTCATAAATATCATGCGCACACATATGGCTCTGCTCTATATATATATATATATATATATATATATATATATATATATATATATATATATATATATATACATATACATATACATATATACATATACACTTTTTTTCCGTTATCGATTTCTGTTTATTTTTGTCTCGTGTTTTGATTAAATCAAGTATATATTTAGAAATAGGTCTGTTTTGTTTCATTCATTTTATGAATTACTTTCATATTTAAATTATTAGGTATATACAAATCAATCCAATGCCTTCCTTTATAGAAAATGAATGCCTTCTTACGGAAAAATGGAATCCATTTCAATACTCAAAATATTTTCCATTATTTTGTATAACTTTGCTCCATTTGTAGGCGAATTGACGAATCTGTTGTTGAAAAAAGATGGCGGATTTTAATCGATGAAGTCGTCAATGCATTCCGTTGTTTTAAAATGAGTATCATCCAGGTGATAATCTGACGGGGCTATGTCCTGTGAATAAGCCGCATGAGGGATAACTTCCCAGCCGAACGAACAAATAATGTCTTTGGTTCCTTTCGTGACGTATGGCCAAGCGCTGTCGTGCTGCAAAATGACTTGCCTCATTCCAATTTTGGTGAATGGCCTTTTTCTCTCTAATTCGTCTCTCAAACGGATAGGCTGTTATTAGTAACGCTCTGAATTTACAGTCTGATCAAGTGCGAGCAACTAATAATACAACACACTCTTAATATCCCACCAAATACAATATAGCATTTTTTTGGCGCCAGAATTTGGTTTTGGAGTTGATGTCGATGGTTCACCGGGCGTAACCCATGATTTTCGTCACTCACAGGATTGTCATACAAAACCCATTTTTCATCCTCGGTTATGATTTTATGCAAAAAAAATCCCTTTGAACCTTGTCATCAAGCACGTAGCCGTATCGCATCTCCTTTCCTTGCTTTCTGGGATGAGTTCGTATGGAATCCATCGACCTAGCTTTTGATTTTTTCCCAGCTGATGTAGACGATAGGAAATTGCTTGCTGGATAACTCCGACTTTTCTGTCATATTCCTGTTCAGTCTGAGCGGAATTTTCACTTAATAGCTGCCCAAGATCCTCGTCTTCAAATTTTTTTGGCTGTCTGAATGTTAAAATTATTATTTAAAAACCTTTAAAACCATTTTTTGCATATTTTATGCATCACAGCACCCTCAAAAGCTAAAAATGTCACTCCTGCGACTTCGACAACCTTTTTTTTTCAACTTGAATGCGAAAAATATGCAATTCCTATTATCCTGCTTTTCGAACTCCATCGTGTTCACTACAGTTTTGAGATGGTTTCAACTGCTTGGCCAAGTTATGTGGTGTTTTGAAATGTTAAGGCTGGCACTTCGATAGCCTAAAACGACGAGAAAACATTTTAACTGAAAATAGATTTATGATTGATTCAATTTAAAGGCACCAAATTAATTTAAATACTTAATAACATTTCAGTACAGTTTGGAAACATGGTTTTTATTATAATAATATATAGTTTTTGATATAATACCTTTTTCTTTACAGTTGTCTACTGAACACATTCTTATAAAATATGTTTGAACTTTCAGTAATATTTTATCACTTTCTCTGTTTGAGGATCGAACCCAAATAAAAGACTAAAATTCAAAGTGTACTATTTCTTGTCCGAGCTCAAAGTACATTCTTCTTTTAAACGACTTTTGTAACTGAAAAATGTGTATAATTATACAAGCAGAATCCATTACGAACACCTGGTCGGAAATTGTTATTTTTCACAATACCTGGCCTATTATTGCAATGAAATATTAACACATTACCAATGTTTTTGTCGAGAATGATTATATGTGTGTATGTATATATATATATATATATATATATATATATATATATATATATATATGTATGTACGTATATGTATATTTATACACATATACATATATGCTTGTGTAGATATCTGTGTGGGCGTGTTCGTGCACCCTATATGTAAATATTTGACGGCATCTTTGTACATAGTACACCGTTCATATCCACGTAACGTATGTCGATATTTCCGTTTTACGCCTTTCGCCGCGCGTATAAATCCCAACGGATTTCGATGTTTGAATTATACTTATGTATTGATATGCAGAAGTCGATGTCACGCTTTGTAATAATTCTCGTCGGCATCGATTTCGTATTATTCGTTGATATACGGGAATCATGTCTTTGTGACACGTTCCGTGATTTTATACAAAAATGGAATTTTTCAGATCATCGGATACGTTAAGAAAGTACCAGATTAGAGGGTTTTTTTTTCTTCGGCGGACGATTTTATAGATCAGTAGTTTATATAGAATGAAAAAAATAAAAATCGATATCAGGTCTGTTAAAAAAGAAAATATAGCTGTCTTTGAAAGATTGATTGAAAAATTGCAAGATTCAAATGTTGTATTTTTCAAAATAGTTCTGTTTAGGTTTAAAGTACTTCTCCATTCTCTCTCCGCGTTTAAAGTCTGAAATATTTTTTTCGGTTCTCCGTTGCACGGCTCTGTGTCCTCAAAACAAGCTCCTTTCAGGAAACTTATCTGTTTTGAAAATATCAATTTAGCAAATAGCGTAGCTATTCTATCACAGTAATTTATTTCTAACTTTCTTCTCTAATACAACTAAAGGAGAAGGAGTGTTATCATGATAAAAAATCCTCTTATGAAGCGACAAATCCTATCTTACAATAGTACTTTTCTTTCAAACACTTCAAAACATCATTGTAAAAGTATTGGTTATTCTTTTGCCTTTCTAGAAAATATTCACAATGCACGATACCTTTTACATTTTTGTCCCAGACACATTCAACCTTTTCTTTAGTTTAGACCATCTGTGCCTTCTTCGATTGACGAAAAATAGTCCTTGTGGACTGGAAGCTTTGTCTTTTAATTATGTGGTTGATTGGTTGGTTAACTCATGAATTATTCCAGCGATAATATTGTTCAGAAATATTAGAAATTTAATATAAGATGCTGCTTTAAATTTACAACATAGATTTTCACTCGAAATAAATAAAAAAATACTCTTACACAAACGGACTTTATATAAGCTTTATTTGTCTAATTTGAACATTTAGGTACTTGTTAGAGCTATAAAAGATCCCATTGAACAACACAGTGATTTGTTTGATTGCGGAATATTGTTGTTAATTGTTCGTTGAATATTCTTTCTTGCTCCATCTAGTATAATACTAAAATTATGAAAATGTTACGAAATGTTATTTTCAAATCTCATAAGATTGACTGCCTGTTTTGGAATTTAATTGAAGAAAATTATTATTGATAAACGTAAATGCCCTTACTGATTCCATAATCAAATCATATATTCTTATCTTTGATAAATTAACACGTTTTCAGCTCATACGACCATCACAATATGTCCGCGCCTTTACTATAACAGAAGTTCCTTTAATTACTGAACGCATACATTAATTATAATAAAACGGGGCATGTACACAGGACCGCAATGTATATGTGTGACAGTGTACGATATCATCAAACATAAACTGCACCGAAGATTACGAATTAACGACTGTACTGCGGTTTACACAACCATCGTAAACAATACCGACGTCGCATATAATGCTCACGCATAGCAGTACGGAGAAGTGTAATACAACAACCACTCTTTGTTCAGAAGTTCCTGGTTCGCAATCGATCTCTCGGGCCCAATAAACAATACAGTTACTGGCCATGTCTCCATTACTGTGTCGCGCGGTGCTGATGCTGACGCTTTCTTGTTTGTTTTTTTTTTCGCTTTATTATTATTAGTCTTTGGATAGTTGTGGAACAATATGACCGTAGAAGAATTTACAATGTCTTCAAGTTATATAAAAGATAACTGTCGATGAAGATTTATTATATTTTGTTCCTATACAAAGTTTCTATTTAATACCAGTAAGTCCAGTTTTGATCGATTCAATCGTCTTCAGATAGATTTTTGAGAATTTCAACTGAAAAGAGGTACGGTTTCCCTACTTAAAAATAAATCTGTTAAATTTCAATAATCAAATCAATACTCCACCGAAACCATCACTTAAACTAAACATAAATTAATTAATTTTTAACCGTTAAATCATGCTCATACGAAATCTTCTTGAAACCCATTTAAACTAAAATAAATCAAAGTTATAATTTTATGTTTCTATGCCTGTAATCTCGTCGATACATTGTCCTAGTGATTTTCATCCTTTCATATCATTTAAGTGTTGTTTATCTATTACTAGTTTCGGTACGTGTATCATCCTCAAGTAAATGTTGAAGACTGAATTCAAATTCGTTCAATTGATATATGTTTTAAGATAGATTATAAATCACATCTAATCTAAAACATGTATAAATTAAACATAAATCGAAATAAAATCAAAATAGAACCTCAACATCTATCTGAAAATGGCGCGTGCTGAAACTAGTAATTGAGAAAATATACTTAGATGATCGAAAAAAGAAAACCACCAGGTCAATGTAAAATAAATCAGATGATTTAATCTAATGATATTTTTTATCAAATGTACCTTCACAAATAGTTCATAAAACATTTATTATATAATCCAAACATTGAATCAATTTCAGACATTGAATAAGAACTAACTCTTTTCTAAGACGAGTACCTAGTAAAAAAAAACACTACATTTGTCAAACTGAAATCAAAAACTCTTCTCAAATCGTTCTGTCAACAGTAAACACTCCACAGTCAGATTTTTGTATGATTTTCAGATATTTTAACTTAGTATTAGTATTCTTTATGATTACACTGTTTTTTCTTTTTGTAAATATATACATTCACACACACACACATATATATATATATATATATATATATATATATATATATGAATGTATATGTTTATATTTTAAAATCAATAAACTGCTGGCGACGACTAGCCAGTTTCATACATTGCTCATCCTGTTACCGCGTCTCCTCAAAGTTAAATGTTCTGGCAACATGCCTACATCAAAGACTTTTATATTAAGACCACAGTTTATAGAAGTTCTATAAAAAAATTCTTTCAAAAAACTTTCATCAGAGCCATACATATATATATATATATATATATATATATATATATATATATATATATATATATATATATATATATATATACACAATAACTGTATTTTTCTACAAGAATTATTTGTAGTCATATTTTAAATGTTTATTGATTTTTTATGTAAAAGCTGTGATACAGGCTTAATAGTACAAACATGGTTTATAAACTTGGAGTTTTATATTCAGTAGCCATGTTTTTTTCATGAAAATGATACTAAAATTTCATTACGGTATTTTATATTTAAAAAAAAAATGTAAGAGCATTTGTACTTTGTTTCATTTCAGTGTACATGGATTTGAAGTTATTTTCTTTTCCTTATGGTCACTAATTTTTATTGTTGTTTCTCTATTACTGGTTTCGTCTTTCGGGACCTTCAGATCTACAGAACCAATCAGTATTCATCTGAATGTATCAAAAGATGAAACCGGTAATGGAGAAACAAAAACAACGAATAGTGACCACAAAGAAAAGAAAATAACTTCAAAAGTAACAGCCATTGAGAAATTGGTTATTATTGTTAAGTTCTTGAAGTTTTTCTCATATATTTCGGTTTATGTATATATATATATATATATATATATATATATATATATATATATATATATATATACCGGGAGGATCCACCCCCTGGTTTATATAAGTTTATAAAAATTAACATAATAAAATACAATGTTAATAGTGGCTTTTATTTATTCTAAAGCTTCTGTGAATAGAATATTTTGAGTAAATACTTATGAGTTTTACACTGAAACTGTATACACTCTCGTTGTAGACCATGAGAGAGCCACATGCGTGTGACTGATGTCAATCAATCATAACACAGTTCACAGTTCTCCAGTACCCAATCAGAGTATGAATAAAATTTTCTAAAAGTGTGTTCGGGACTGATATTTAATTATATATATATAAAAAATAAAATTATATTATTTTTATACTTGCACTAACCAGTTCTGATTATGACCAATTCATTTCCACAATTGAATTCTCTTTATTTCACAAACACAAACGTTTCCTGATCGAAAATATTCAATGAATCATAAATGATACGATGCCATTATTTTAAAGTGTCAACGTATGGAAAAAACGTTCAGGTAAATCATTCTACACGTTCTCTTTGATTCAGTCTGAAAATTGATTTTAAAATAAAAAAACTTACTTGTCAATTTAAATATCTTATCCTACCATGAACTCCAATATACTTATTGAATATTTAATTTTCTATCTACGAAAAATATAGTCGACATATCAAATATTCAAGAGTGTGTTCATTTCAGTGTTGTGTACTTTTTAATCAATTATCCTTTCATTATTGGAACAAACAGAGAAACAAACAAAATTTGAAACAAACCAATCTAAACTATAACACTTTCAGTTATGATAGTCGAATATCTTCGTTTGAATGAAACGTTATAAATTCGTCCAGTTTAATACGAATACTACATTTATTACCCTGTCATTTTACAAATATTTGCAGTCAGTATGTGTGTTAACGACAGGCAGAGACGATGTTGATATTCGGGTATCCATCCTGGCTGTAATATCGACATCATTCTGTACATCTGTACAGCATCGTGAATTTTCTATACATGAAAAACACACATTGTATATATATATATGTATATGTATATGTATATATATATATATATATATGTATATGTATATGTATATATATATATATATATATGTATATACATATGTATATATATGTATATATATTCATGCATTCGTAATGCCAAAAGCAGTATCCAGATTGTCCGCCACATTTGTCATCCGCAATGCAAACAGATACAATTTTCATACGACGATGTTGACTACATGTTTGTACATGTACACTACTGGTCGTTTATGTTCCAGTGTCTCGTATCCGTTTTTCCATACCAATATGATGCAGTGGAATCATTAGTATAATATTTATTATTCGAGACGATTTACATTTTCGTCGTCTGAGAATCTGCTTGCTCGCTAGTATTGCTTTACAGCGGTGCCTTTTTTACAGCCCGATTCTCTTCGAAACTTTTTCTGTTCTCGAATATCGTACGTTATGTGCTGGAAATGTGCCTCATTTATTTTCATTTCTTTTTATGTTATTAACGATTCGTTACGGATATCAATTCGAGTTCTTATATAAGTTTTCATTTTATATATAAGTATACTTATATATATATATATATATATATATATATATGTATATATATATAGTTTTATTTTAAATTGTTATATCTGTTCGTCTTGAGGAAATAGAAAAAAAATACTGATATGAGGAAGCATTCAAGGAAAAATATTATTAGTCCGTGCTTACTTATTAACTTTTTTTATATCGAAACGTTCGTTCGTTTAGTAGCATTTTCATATACTACACTTCACAGAAAAAGTATTTTTCTTACATTACAGTATAAATAAAATTACAGATATTGGTTATTTCTACAAAATAAAAATAACCAAGTATATACGCTGAAGTGTAAGTGAATTGAATACTTTTTAAATGGTTTTTCGAATGAAATATTTTGATATTCTTTTCATATCTTTAGAATAATTTACAGAATAGAATATTTAGTTTAAGTCAAGGCAACGATACTTGATAGTAAAAATAATTAAGAACTTTAAAATTATGATGTATCAAACATAAGAAACTTTGATTCTGATTTTTTTCTTCATTGTTTCTAACTAGTCTTGTTATCATATCTTGTTTTTTAATAGTTTCAATTTTTTTATTTGTATTTTATTGTCGTTCTGTTCCTTAACTTCTTAATTATGAAATGTTAAAAAATATAACATATGCATATCACGATATATATCTGAAAATGGGGTTAAATTCACTCACAAATTCATTTTTCACTCACTTCGCAAATCATAAAGAATGATTTCATCAAAACAATAAGATACAACAACAACTCTAAGATAGAGACGAATCTTGAGTTTTCGTTCAGATTTTTGTCATCCAGATCTCTGTACTTAATCTCTCTAAGTTCTTAAATACAGAGATCTATACTTGAAAGCTTCGAGGATGATGTCATCGTTATCGAAATAAGCAGAAGTGACAATCAATCATTATGGTCAGAAAAAAGTTATTGAGTAGTGAGTGAGAAATTCATTTCCAATTTTTACAAATGCGTCACAAATACTTACAGACGATTGGTATCGTAGGACATGTGAAATTAAAGTGTTTTGTTAATTTTTTGTCAGTTTTTAAGCTCTCGGTTCAATTAAAAAGAACCCATTCGATGTTCCAAGCCTTTGAATAAATTTGTATCATAGACTAGCAATTTTGACATCTAATTTTCGAAATAAACACAATCTATCAACATTCGAATAGGATATAAATATTAAATTTGACACCCACTGATACAACCAAATCATTTCAAAACCTTATGATTTTAACAATCGGTCGATGACTTTTTTACGTTCTTATTATGTCTCTGTGGACTGTATATATCATATCCTTAAACAGGTTTCTAAAGTAAAATAAAGAATGATAAAGTTGACCAATTGTTCTGATAATTTTGTAATAAAAGCACTAATACATTAACCTTGTTTTAAAGAGCAGACGTTTGTGCACATTTTAAGAGGTTTTAAATGAACGTTTTTGCCGGATTTTAAGGTTTAATATAAATGAAAGCAGTCTTACTCACTGTTTAGTTTTATAAATTCTAGTACATTCTTAAAAACAACTGTAGCTGGAGACTTCAATTTATGTGAAACATTTTTGAGAAACCCTATTTAATGATAAAGCTTTTTTAACAGTACATTATGATTAATTTTAAAGATATCTTGCTAAGGATAAATCTAATTTTACACAGTCTGTTTATCGCTATTTTCTATTTTCAGTTGATGTCCAAAAAAATTAGAAGCGTGTTTTCTTTGGATTAAAAAGAAATGTTAAATATATATATATATATATATATATATATATATATATATATATATATATATATATATATATATATATTTGGGTGAACAGACAGATCAGAGAACGTGTACTTCTGTGTAGATCATTTTTGAAATCTTATCATTCAGTTGTCGAATGCTTAACATTCATAAACAAATATCAATATATACAAATTGAAGTCCAGTAAAATTTTATTCATTTGTAAATCACGTTTCGTTAAAAAAGAGGCTCAAATCAGATACTAGAAAATCGAATTACCGTACATTGTTTTTCGAAAAAAAGAACAAAACTAAAAAACCGATCCGACAGGATGGGTTTTTTACCCTTTTGATACATACGATAATAAAACACACGCGTGCACGGATCGATTAATCCTTGTGAATTGTACGATTCCGTCATCCATTTAATGCCAAACTAATATGCTTTATGAATGTTGTACATGGATGTAAAACACACACACGTATTTGTCATAAACAGTGAATGAAGTGGAACGCAAACATAATATAGCAGAAGGCCATCGACGATTTACAAATCGAAGTACATGGTTTTTTTTTTTGTTTCAAACTTTTACAACTGTTCAAAACGATGTCCGTATCGAAACACATATGAAATGTGTCGTCCGTGTCCTGGAAATTTGAATGTGCGACAAAATATCGTCGCAATTCGCTTTGGACGCCGTTTATTTTATGAAGAACACAACGCGCGCAAGTGTGTCGACATATTTGCATGTCGTGTCAGTGTTTATATATATATATATATATATATATATATATATATATATATATATATATATATATATATAAATATGTATGAAGACAATATATCAGTCGTCTCTTAAAGAAAATCTAATATCTTTCATATAAAATAAAGAACTGTCATTTTTGGCTCTTTGTTATACATGTCTGAGTTTCTAAAATTGTCAATAGAAAAATTACATTTGGTGTGTATGTGTATATATATATATATGTATGTATGTGTATACATATGTGTGTGTATATATATATATATATATATATATATATATATATATGTATGTATGTATATGTATATATATGTATGTATACATATGTGTGTGTGTGTATATATATATGTATATATATATATATATATATATATATATATATATATATATATATATATATATATATATATAGAAAGCTGTAATTACAGCAAAAAGAGATCCGACAAAATGTTAAAAACGCTTGTAGGTTATTAATTAGTACCTTTAACAATAATTATAGTGAATTGTACGGGCGCTTTTTTGTCTTTTATCATGTTTTTCGGTTTTTTAATTTATTTTGATCTTGTTTTCTTAGAAATAAATTTAAATGTGTCGATATTTTTAATAATATATTAGAATAGATAGTGAAGAACGTTTTTGTTAACTTTTATAAAAAAATGTATATAAATGCAAAAATAATTCAAATATTTGATTGTAATTCCAAATTTGTGAGTGTACGGAGACTTTTTTATCTGTCTATATGTGTATATAGATCAACCAAGAAATATGTCCATGAAAAATATAAATAATTGATCAAACGTATTCTAAACTCATGGCAAATAATGCACGCTGATGTTTTCTTCTTCATTGCTGCTTAGTACAATTAAACGAGGTCGTTTTCTTTCTTGCAAAGTATCTTCATTTTCAAAACTTTCTTCTGTATCGTCTAGATCTGTACGTTCTGATTTTTTCAAACAATCTGTTATTTTCTTTTGTTTTTTTTTCTTACCAGATTTTTATAAATTTCGTAATATTTATGAACTTCCTTTTTTAATTTTTGGTTATTTTCAATGGAAGGATATGTATTGAAAAAATAAAATTCTAATTACTTAGCTAAGTTTATGCCTTCCTGTACGTTTTTTAGGATAAACATTTGAACCTCAGAATTTTCGACTGTACTATCAATCCTCTGAATTAATTTGGTTCAGTTCAGATACCGTTTTAACCAAATCTGTTTCATCAGCATCTTCTTCTACGAATAATTCATGAATATCTTCAATCTGTGTTAGAGTGAAAACGTTTTATAGAAGTACTGTACTGTATTGTACAAGTTGTAGCTATATAAAGAGTTATATCTTCATATTGGATAATTAAAAAATAGAAAATGTTTATAAATTTTGAAAGTTTATATATATATATAAGAAATATTCCTTCCTACACGCAAATAAAAACAAATATTTTCTATAAAATGTGGGAGCAGGTGTTCAATAATTTGTTATATTAAAATATTTTGACATTTTAATACGGAGAGATATTTCGATCCAATTATAGAAGATATTCGTTTTGTACCGAAAGGACAGTTATTGTGTATTCGTACAGAAATAGAATGTTTATTAAAGAATACTTTTTTATTACGAAATCAATAACGAAGGAACGAAATTCGAATATATATATATATATATATATATATATATATATATATATATATATATATATATATATATATATATATATATATATATGCATGTTTACATGCTCATATAATGTGTTAACCAGTGGTATTCAAAATAGAGGATAAGCACATACTCTGAAAATGTATGAAACTGTCCGTGAAAATTTTCGGTTTTCAATAAATAAATTAAAAAATATGTCGTAATCGCTGTGCTACAAAATGTCTTACCAATATGTTTAGAAATGCTAAAAAGTGTTCAACTTATTTGTTGTACTAAAAATATATTCTAGTTTTTGTCGTTTTCGTTTCCTTTATTTAATTTTATTTCTATTTAAATGTCTCTACATTTTTGTATGAAATTTTAAGTATAATTATATGTAAATATAGCTGTAAATACATATTAATTCGGTACATTTAAATTGAATTAATCATATTTCTGTTTGAAATAGAAATATTTTCTGGTCGTTTTAGGATTTTGTACTATAAGCCTTAAAATTTAATATATATATATATATATATATATATATATATATATATATATATATATATATATATTGACGAAACAATTGACATAACCTTATAAGACAGCAGTAAACACGATTGAATCTGAAAAGCAGTGTAATAGGAATTACATATTTTTCGCATTCCAGTTGAAAATAATACTGCCAAATCCGTGAAAATAATTTGAAATATGTTGTGACGCATAAAACATGCGAAAAATGCTAAAAAAATGGATGAGGTCCGAAAATGCATTACGACTTCATCGACGAAAGCTGCCATCTTTTTTTGACAAGAAATTGATCAATATCTAACAGATAGAGCAAAGTTATACAAAAAATGGAAGATATTTTGAGATTTTAAATGAATTTCATTTTTCCTTAAATAATCATTAGTTTTCTATAAAGAAGGCACCGAACTAATTTGTACATTTAATAAATATTAGATATATCAAGCGATGCTTAGTATCTTTTATTAAATGGTTGTGGCATGAAAGAGGTTTGAATACCACTTCTCTATATGTAAACAAACTTCCATAACTTTTTTATTACCTAATACTTTTATTATTCTTTTCCGATACGCAAAAAGACTAGCTAGTATAAACAGTTCGCCTTTAATATCAAATTCATTAAAATTTTCGACCGTGACATGCCGATCGTTTCGCTCGCCCCCTTCCTCTATGCCCACATATATCGGGAAAAGACATCGAACGGAACATCGGCAAAAAAAAACGGAATTAAAATTACCCGGACATAAAAAATCGATAGTCGGTAGTATAACGTCGGCATGCGGAAATAATGTATGTTGTCGGAGTGTTGTACAAAAATTCCGCAATATACTCTCGCCCCACGTCCGCCGTCAGTGTCTGATGGTCGTTCGTTTCGGGAAAAAAAATCCGATCTCAATTTCCGCGACACGTTGACATCCCGAAACAGACGCGTGCACGTTGATAAATAAGAATAATAAACTCACCATTGCATCCATCCGAATGGGGAATGAATCGAGTATGTTCCCTTGTTATTTGGGTCTGATTCTGTTGTGTATGCACTTGTGTATTCAATCTGAATGGACATGGTTTTTGATTTGAATGCTGTGGTTTCAGTGGTACTCTTTTGTTCGATTTTTAATGATTTATTCGTGTCGTAAATAACTGATACATAAATATACTTCTGGACTAAAATTAAAAATTCATATTTCTGATTGAAATATACACTTCATAACTCAGTTTCTACAATTTGGATAAGTGTACTTCTACAAATGAATAATTCTCTCAACCCACAAACCACAAAACTGTTTTCTGATCAAAAATGTTCATTAAACATTAGATGTACAAATTAATTCGGTACTTTTTTTAATAGAAAATAATGTTTATTTATGGAAAAACGGACTACATTTCAATCTTCAAAATATCTTCCATTATTTTATATAATTTTACTCCATCTGTCTGGTAGCTAATGAATCTCTTATCAAAATAAGATGAAGGCTTTGATTCGATGAAGCCATAAAACATTTTTTTTTTTTTGAAGCTGAACGTATTGCCATCAACCATTTTTCCTTAAATAAATAATATTTTTCTATAGGAGTTCGTTATATTAAGATTTCTATACCATTCAGTAAATATGCTACAAACATTTCGGAATGTAATCACACATACTTAAATTCAATTTCAGTCATTAAAAAGGGATCATAATTCATTCTAAAGAGTAAATTTTGTTCATAAATTGGAAGCTACAGCTATTGCCAGCGACTATTTTTCCTCATTTAAATTATTTTGTTCGAGAGGAGTTCGTTGTATGAAGATTTCTGAATAGTATTTAATCTATTGGAATCAATCAAACATTACTTATCGATCAATCAAACGTTTATCGATAGACCCCTAAACTTTAAATATCCATCGATCAATTAATCAAATATAAAAACTGATTTCTAATTTTTATTTGTGTGTTTTTTTTAATCTATATATATATATATATATATATATATATATATATATATATATATATATATATATATATAAATAAATAAATTGATTATTGTGCTATTGTTTCAGCGAAGAAACTCGTTCGCTTGGCTTCACCGTGCTGGTAGATATGCGTGGCGCCACGTGGAGCACCGTGAAGCCAATATTGAAAGTGCTCCACGAACATTTTCCAGCAGGCGCAGTCCATCAAGCGATTATCGTGAAGCCGGATAACTTTTGGCAAAAGCAACGTACCTCACTGCATTCACATAAGTACAAGTTTGAGGTTAGCATCGAAAGGTTCGCTGGTAATAATGATCCGCTCGCTGTGAATGTATATTTTTATTGTACATGCTGGCGATTTCAATTTGGTTTCCACGCGTACACGTACATAAAACATGCGAACAATAAAGTCTCATTTATTCAACATTTACATTTATTTATGTATACGAGAGGAAAAAAGTTCTGTACTCGGAAAAGTAACAAAAAAAAAATGTTGTACAATGAGATGATTTCGGTGCTTCGGAAGCCTGAAAAATTGTTTTCATAAAATTCGAAATGTTAATGTTTTTGTATGGAAAAAAAATTCAATATTCAGTTGACATTAATATATTCTCAACATGTTAAATTTTTCAACCAGATTAGTTAATTAGAATTTTTGTAAAATAACATGAATGTTTTTTTTTTAAATAAATAATATACCCACACATTTAATCTATAATAAAGAATAAATGAAAATATTTTTCAGAATTACCTCTGAGTAATTTATATTTTTTCTTAATTCTTTCCAGACAAATATGATAAGTTTAGAAGCGCTACCCAAATTCGTAGATCCCTCCCAATTGACGTCAGATTTAGATGGAAGTTTACATTACGACCACACTAGTTGGTTGGAATTACGAGTGGCTGTGGAAGATTTTGCCTGGCAGGCTGCCGATTTACTAGATAGGCTAGATGATTTACAAGAGGATCTCATGCGAAACGATTTCGCCGATGACGTGTCCGGTGCGAAACACGGCATCGATATGCATAATGAAATGAAGAAGAAGATTATGAAGGCGCCCGTCGAGGATATAGAAGTTTTAGGTAAATTCCAACAGTTATTTTATATACACTCACAAATTATACGTTGAATTAAAAAATACATTTTTAAATCACAAAAAGTCTAGATGAGAATTTTAATTTTTTTAATAAAATTCGGTGTTAACGGGCCGAATGTTTGTTGAAATTTAAATAAATAAATTGAGTCTATTTGGATTATTATGAATGAACTGTAAATGAAAATATAAATCGTATTTTTTTTCAAATTTCATTACATCGTAGCGCAATTGGATGTGTAATATTAAAAGATCATCGAATTCGAATCACTCGTCGATAGTGAAAAGAATTTCAACACTTTAAACATTTCAGTTCGGTTCATAGTTCGCCGTTCATTCAAGCATCGTGCGGATAATCGAACAGGTTCGGCTTTAATGCCGACCCATTGAAATATCAGTCAATAAGCACGACTACCAAAGAAATGATAAAACCGTATAAATTACTCTCGAGGTGCGATTTGCCTACCGTTCGGAATTTCAAACACGAAACACCTCATTAAAATACAGTTTGACAAAGTAGGTCAGGTGTGCGAAACGAGTGGGACAAAAATTATATATAGTACGGTGCCGGAATGAATGTCAGCTAAAACGAATTCCATTGTATAATCCAGCAGAGCGGAATAAACGAGCGCAGTTTTTCATGAAAAGTAAAAACCGCTAGTGCGCCGAGCGACGCAGACGCCGATGCGACGGCGGTCGTTTGTGCACTTTTGATTTTATTTTAATTGCACTTCGTCGTGCGTTACGACTGTTTAACGGATAATTTATGCAGCTGGCGGTTTTCGGTTCCGAATAGTAATGAAATACATTAAAACGAATCGTCTCTTGTGTCTAATGAATGCCATTAATGCTATTCGATTGTAAATTAAATCTCGCTGAAATATTTATAGGTTTCTAAATTAAGAGTCGCTTCCTTAATAAGAAATTTAATTTGTAAATCACTAAACTCGAGTATTAGATTCGCCTGTATGAACTGCGAAAGTGTCACCTTTTTTTTAAATAATTCATTTCGTTAAATATCTCTAAGCTTTATTCAACATCAAAGACATTTTTCATTTAATTATGTCATCGTAGTTCATGAATTTATTTTAAGATTTCTCACTCCGTCTCTCTGATAATTTGATTCTAGTTATTTAACGCATATTTTTTTAAAAAATGGTAAAATGTATCTAATTACTTATTGGAAAAAGTAATATTATCGATTATATCTCAAGTATGATGAATCCTCCGTTCTTTTTCTTTTTATTTTTGATCAAAACACTGAATAAATTGAATGCTTTTATATCCTTTCGTTTGAGAATGTAATAAATTATTCTTATTAATCAAGCATTAAAGTTTATTCAAAGTTTAACAGTTTTAAACGCGGAACAGAATTATAGACTAATTTTTCTAGTTACAAGTGTTGACCATAAAAAGTTCTGACACGGTGCCTTAATTTAATTTCACCAATAAAATCTCTTCATCTCGTAAATTTTTATTTGGTTGATTGGATTTATGGCGTGAAAAGAGAATTCGTTCCTGAAACATTTTTGATTCTTTCTTATACTTATTTCGAATGCAATGTCGTCATCTTCAGAGCTCGTAATCGAAATGCACATAAGCAACATCCAATAATGAGTTATCGTACATTTTGATCAGAGAAAATTTGGTCGTTTTGGGGACGAAAAAAGAATTCTTTCGTGAAAATCCCTGCTAGCTCTAACGCACTCTTCTGTTCTCTTCTTCAACACTTCATAATATTTTTGAAAGTCCTTGCATTTAAGTACTCTATAGTACATTTATATATATATGTCCCACGTCGGAAAAATAGTTTTTTTTTTTAGAAAACTAGTTTTGGAAAAAGAAAAATCACAAAAAACGAGATCGGGTAAAAGCGCGTGTTTCATCGTTGCAATCTGTTTTTGGATCAAAAACTACTTCATTGATAACAATCAATGAGAATAAGAGCAATCTGATAAATAATCCACTTACAAAACCGTAATTCTGGACTTTTACGACGATTTTCTTTCTCTTAAACTCTCTAGAACATCATTAAGGAATTAGTTGGTGATTGTTTGTCCTGCTGAGAGGTTCTCACGGTGTACGATACTCTCAATATCGAAAACCCAATCAACGTTATCTATTTTGCCTGTTTCGATTACTGAAAAGGGTCGCTGTCCACTGGAGATTCTTTATTTTAATTTAGGAATCCTATTGAAACGCCTATTGCCCCGTAACCTGTGAGAAAATTGTTCGGTGCTCTTGTCTGCCAGTTCGTTCAGTTACAATTATTCTCATTTTAACGACGTGGAACATATAATTCGATTTTTAAATGTACCCTCGTAGATGACTTTAGTAAAGTATTGCGAAGAGTAGAAAAAGAGAAAAGAAAAGTGTGTGGGAGTTAACAAAGACTTGAACAGATGAATTTTTCTTAATTTTTCCAGCATGAAGAAAATAATTCAGTAGCCACAATATAGTTTCAACATTGTGTCTGAATTCACTTCGACGAACGAACTCTTTTTCCAAACCGCACATTTTTTTTCTAGAGAGACATCTCTGTCAATGGTTCAATAACAAGATACGCTGGCCGACATTTTCTCATGCAGATACCTCTAACGGTAGAAAAGAGAAAGAAAACATCGAAGCTACGCATCGTATGTTTATCTAAGTCACTTAGAAGAGAAATTGTTTTTAAATGTGATATTTGCGATGTACCAGAATGTATCGATGATTTCGACGATGCTACAATCAAGAAATGATCTATTGAACATTTTTGACCAGAAAAGAGTTTGTGGTCTACGGGATGAAAACAGAATTCATTCGTGAAAGTAATTTCGTAATGTATTTAAAAATCATTCGTATCATTTTAATTGTTTGTCGTGTATGAACTCTTAGAGTTTCCGGCAAATGTATCTCGTTCATCCAAGTTGCTCGTTCTTATTTCGATATTTTAACGAAACATCGTCAGACGTGAACTTCAACAGCTAATAATTCGATTTTTTTCTTTGCATTCAGTTCTCACATTTCTTATGCATAAGTAAAGTTAGTTCATATAATATGTTACTGGTCTATCGAAATTATTATTGCTGAGTATCGATTTTAAAGTAGATTTATTTTCTCCTTTGAGTAATATCCGCATTGTTGATCCTTGAGTTTATATCCGCATTATTATTCATTTTTCATTATATGTATTAATATAACATTCCTTATTGTTTACTTACGTGATAAATACGTATGTTCAAACGTATGTAGAGAAAATGATATCGCGCATCACTTATTTGCATCGTTTATCCTTTTTTATCCAGTCTGTTTGAAAAGAATAATGCGTGTTACATCATTGTACGATATTATTGTATTTTCATAGCTGTCTTGTCGATTTCTATCGATATAAATGATCCGAGTCACGTGGTTTGAATTCGTGCAGCATCTGTTTAAGGATCTTAATATGTATTAAAGTAGTGATATTAGTCTGAAAAAATGTACTTTATTTAATTTAACGATATGTGTACGTGTGTATACTCGACGATATTTGTCCGTTTGTATTAATTTTGGATCACGGATGTTCCAGGTCAGCGGCTATTGCAGCGATTATCGTCGGACAATAATTCAGGAACCGCGAGCGCTTCGAATTGTAGTAATAATACAAATAATACAGGAAGTAGTGGAAACATCAGTGCCAATAGTTCTGATACACGTGCTCTCGTCCTGCAACATTTGGAAGCCGTACGAGCAGCCCAGCAGCATTTGCTTCAGCTGTGGCAACATAAACGAGGCAAACTGGACCAATGTTTCCAACTGAGGCTGTTCGAACAGGATTGCGAAAAGGTACGGAAGACGTCCCCCGCTACGATCGTATATCGATCGTCGACGTTTCCCGACGTACGTGAGACGATCGTGTCTTTCGATTTATAGATGTTCGATTGGATCTGCCATAATCGTGACGTGTTCCTCTTGAATTACGTTGAGATCGGTCACTCGTACCAGTTAGCGAAGAATCTCCAGGAAGAGCA
Organism: Acanthacorydalis orientalis; assembly: GCA_034766995.1. Classification (NCBI taxonomy): domain Eukaryota; kingdom Metazoa; phylum Arthropoda; class Insecta; order Megaloptera; family Corydalidae; genus Acanthacorydalis; species Acanthacorydalis orientalis. Next base: position 2,950,083 of record CM068316.1, on the reverse strand, counting down.
CCAGCACTTCACGATGAGTAGCATGAACGTATACGTCAACATCAACAGGATTCTGACGGTCGCTTCGAGATTGATCGAAAGTAATCACTACGCCGCTCAGCACATCAGGGCGGTGGCGAACAGGCTCGACCGGACGTGGAAGGAATTCGCGGCCGGTCTCGACGAGAGGACGGCCGTGCTCGCTCTCTCCGTTATTTTCCACCATAAAGCGGAACAGTACGTCGAGAACGTGCCGTCCTGGAATCAAGCTTGTGAAAATCTCGCGATTCCGAACGAAATCATGCACTTAGAGCAAGCGATACATCAGCATCAGAATCTATATGAATCTATGTGTCAAGCGTACACCGAGGTAAATATATAAATATGAATTCGAGAGCTATTCTTCATTTAGTGTACTTGAAACTATATTTTCATGAAGGCACATTTGTTGTGATGTCGAACAAAAATATTAAATTCGTAGGGGTTGAATATTTATTTAATTGTAGAGAACTGTTGTGTTTAATATTTGATAAAACATCGTGTTACTTTATTCGAATGATAAAATATGGCTTTAATTTTGAACTGGCGAAAATCAGAAAAAAATAGAGATTCGTAATATTTATCCAGAATAAAAAATTTACAGAATGTATAAACAATTTTAATGATGAAACATAAACTTAGAAAATAATTTGTAAAATAATTAATGTTTTTTTTTTTAAATTTTCATACCAATTTGTATATGGACTTATATGATGTTTTGTTTTGAATTTTTTTTATTTCATTATTTTATTTTTACATTGACAAGCTTTATTAACCAATTTAATTTTTGAATTTTTGAAATACAATTTAAACTTGTAGTAAAAAATAGTGCTTAATTAACCATAATTTTGGGTACGGCCATAAAGCCGTTTTTTTGCATATAATAGCTTTTAATATAATTATTTTGATTTGTGTGATTTACAAAAAATCACGTCAGCAGTTTTTATTATAATCGAAATTTATTTATTTTTAAAAAACAAATTTTTATAGACAAACATACGAATTTCGGTCACAGCGTTGAATATTTTGTGAATGTGTATATTCCAGGTGTACGATGCTTATCAATCACTGCTGAACGGACTAGATGTGATGTTGCAAGTGTGCCACAACGTGCCAAATTCACTCATTGTGTATGCCGATCGCAATGCAAACATACATAATGTACGCACAGAAATCAAAATGCCCGTTCGATTGCCTTACGTATCTGTATCACTCGAAACACGGTTGCATGCGGATATTCTTCCTGGCGTTTTTCTTTTTGTTCTCAGAGTAATATACATTAGATACAATTTAAATACTTTCATTGTTTAATAAAAAAAAAAGATATCTGTATGCAATTTGTGTGAACTAATCAGCTTTTCTTACAGTCTTAAGGTGGTGGTTCCTGTTTTTCATGTCAATAACAATTGTAATGCTAATCTGCTAAGGCTATGGTACTGTCGATGTTTCATGTGTGCAATGTTGAAATAAAGCTATATTAGATTTCGGTTTCTTTTTCATTTTTTATGATTGGGAATAGTTCTGAAAAGTCTAAATTTCAAAAATCAGTAATTGTTGAAAAATAAACATCTTTTAATTGCTGTTCAATACCTGCATGTTTTTTTTTTTACTAATTTTCCTGAATAATTTAATGTACAGACATCAGGATTATAATTATTATTATTATTTTTTTAAGAAAAATTATCAATAATTTATAAATTTTATTTATTGAATTCAATATTACATGATCTATGGTTATTTCAACACTGCTTCTGTCCATTTCTCATCGTTTGGGTTGCCTGAATGTCGTTTTGGTGGCAGTGTAGTTTACTAATTCTTCGGTATTTCCTTGGTGACAGGTTCACAGTACGAGTAAGAAGTTGCTGTACCAGTTAGATCATCTCGTTCAAATCTGCAACCAGCCTGGTCTTGACTCTCGCAAACATGTAACTATTGTTTTGTATACACTTTTTCTTTTGTGTTATTGTTTTCTCAATGTGTTATTGCACCAATGTATCATTTTGTGAACTGTCCAAATTTTTGTATTATTTGTTTTCAAATTTAGAAAAAAAAATCATTATCTTACACCATTTACCATTGAGCTATATGTATTAGAATTATATTTCATTTATGTGGTTAATCTAAAGAGATCGAATAATGCTGAAACAATATTAATCATTTTAAGTTTGTGTGAACACAAAATTTATTATGTGTTTAAAATATAATGTAAGTAACAGCTATTCTAAATAATTGTAATTATTTTCAAGTATATTTTTTTTTAATTTCAGAATACTATTATAATTTGATATTATTAAAGTGGATATTAGTTAAAATAAATGATATTTTCACAATAAAAATAATTTTTTCATTCCACAAACCACAAAAAAGTTTTCTAATCAAAAGTGTTCAATGACTTATTATTGTTTATGTATATTTCGATTGTGATATCATCATCAGTGTCAAGGTATAGAAAAATCTGTATTTTTTTTCAGTTTTTCTGTGCCTTGATGATCTTAATATGAGAGGATCGGTGTTAAAATTCACATAGGTAACAATCAATAATGACTTGTTGAACATTTTTGACTGGAAACAGTTTTGTGATTAGTAGAGTGAAAAAAGAATTCATTTGTGAAAGTAAATTTAGCAAGTGTTAGAACTGTATGGATAAATAATGTTTTTCTATCTAATATTAGTTCATTAGCTGTGTTATTCAATTGTCAGTTATAAATTGAAAAGTACTTAGAGTTGCCTTTATTAACAATGTTATAAGTATTAGTTTTTTTTTTTTTTGTAGAAGAATTCATTAATTTAAAATAAACTTGGTGCTGTAATACTATAAAAGTAATTTGGGCTTAATAAATATTCAATTAAATATTATATTTTTTAAATTATTCTGTGTACATGGATAAATTAATTATATAATATTTTAAATTAGTTGTCTATGTATGACAAAATTTATCACTAACATAATTTATTTAAATACAAGCGAAATCATAATATTTCACTTTATCATTTTATTATTTATATGAAAGATGTGTAATAATATTTTTTTTTCAAAATATCGATAAATTGTTTACAATTATTATTTATTAGTACCATTAAAGGTCATTGTTGCAATTGTAAATACTGTTTTTAAAATTTCATGCAGATTATATCATATAAATAATAAATTGATAAAGATTTAAGCTAACAAGATAGTAATTAAACATAATTAATCTTTTATTTCTTTTCAAACAGTCGGACAGTGACAGTGGTGTTGAGAGTGTTGTGAGAGGTGGAGGCCGTGCTGGTAATCCAGCTGCAGATTACAGCGAAGGCGCCAGCCACGTTTTGGCTGTAATCCATCAAATATTGAACCATCATCGTGCTTTAGAACAACACTGGCATGCTAAGAAAATTAAACTACACCAAAGATTAGCATTGAGACTGTTTCAAGAAGACTGTAAACAGGTAAAAAAAATTATGACTGTGTTATCAGCTGAACAAATGTTTAGTACAGATAGACGTTTTTAAAAAGAATCCTTTATTATTGGTTATTAGTGGAAAAGACCTGCCAGTTTTTGGATGAACCAGTTATTTGTTATGAAATCCCAAGTAATGATTCATAACTCATACAGTAAGATTAGCAGGTAAAAACTACCTGCATTAAGAGTTCGAATAATATCAAATTCAAATTAGGGATTTCGTTATTTTTTCTTTTAAAATTGTTTAAACTACTAACATTTGTACTGGCTCAAAGGCGCTAATGACAAATTCATATAATATAAAATATGTAGAGATCTCTAAAGGACCCAATAAATTAGTAGAAAATTAGAAGATATATAAAATAATTTAAAAGGTTTAATGTATATGCCATGAAATAAAAGTTTAAAAAAACTTTTTCATTGATTAATAAATTCAGTTCCTTGTGAATCATGGAACATTTTCTGATCAAACATCAATCATTAATTGATTTTTGATTGGTGCTTATCTGCATTTCAATGCTGAAGATATTATTGAGGGGTACAAGGCTGAAAGAAATATAATTTTTCTTTAAAGATAATGACATGATCATCACCAAAATGCATATTAGCAACAATCAAAAATAATTAGTAATGAATTATTGGATATTTTTAATTTAAAAAAAAAAATTGTGAGCTGTGAAAATATCAAAAATTGATTGTTGTAAAAAAATGCTTTTAAAATTTATTGCATAAAAAATGATGAGAAACATTTTTTTTTCAAGACGAGATCTGCAGATATCATTACAATTAAAATCAGTATAGCAGAGGTGAGAATGATAAATAATCAATTATTGAACATGTTTGATCAGAAACATTTTATGTAATTTGTGAGAGTGAAAATTCATATATAAAAGATCCCATCGACTGATGATTCATTCTTGTTCTTGTTTTATTTTACAGGTGCTTGATTGGCTTGCAAATCATGGAGAAGTCTTCATTCGTAAGAACACCGGTATTGGGAGGAATTTGCAGAAGGCACGAGTGTACCAGAAAAGCCATGAACATTTCGAGAATGTTGCTCAGGTAAGTGCTTTTTTATATTTATAAAACTGTTATAGCCATATAACTATTCTTTATTATTCCCGTTTTTATTTCTAATCATGAAATGATTGTGTTAAAAAATTCAAATTTGCATAAAAACATTTAATTCAAAACATATATTTGTGTGTTTATGTAAAGAATGGTCGTGTTTAAAATTATAATGGACTGAATTTAACATGTTTTTAATGTATATTATACATTTGTAAGAAGTTTTAATATTATTTAAATTGAATTTAAATGAAGTTTTTCTGTAAACTCTCTTATCAACGAATATAAACATTAATTAAACTCTTCATGTAGATTATAATTTTATAAAGTAACATTTATTCTTTATCTAATTTTGAATTTAATCTAAATTCACATATTTAATACCAAGCAGATAATTTAACACAGTACACTATAATTTTTCTCATAAAATAATTAGTATCAATTAACAAATAGTTGGGTACAAAGATTTCTATTTTAATATTTTGATGGATTGGAAACCAAACCCTATTTGCATTAAGACAAAATCTATAATTTTATATAATTTTAATAACTTTATTCTTTGCCCTTTTAAACTTTTTAAAGGTAATGATAAATATGTAAGTTTTTTTTAAAAAAAACGTATGTACCAGCAATTTTAAAGAAGTTGGATAATTTAATGTTCTCTCTCTCTCCCTGTAGATATATATATATATATATATATATATATATATATATATATATATATATATATATATAAATAGATAACTGAATGTATTATTATTTAATTAATATTTCAGTACAGGCATGTTTTATTAGTTTATTATTTATGAAGCTCTAATATATTGATCCCTTTTAATTAGCAAATCATTTTATATTTTAATAGATAAATTGAAATTAGTTATTTCAAAGAATCTTATATATGTTTTTCTGTATAAATAGTAGTAAAACTTATAATTATCGATTTCAATATGTATAATTCGATTGTTTTTTTTTTTATCTTGATGATGATGTTCCTTATAAAGCACTTAAGATAGACAGATAACTCTTCAATTGATTTATCAAAACAGACAGGGAAAACGATTGTGAACTCTAGTTTTGTTATGTTTTTTTTTTCCTTTTTTTTAATCTGTTATTAATTACATTTTATAAGGGAAATAAATAAGTGTACAATTTTGAGAAACTTCAGTATAAAAATAAAGTATTTAAGTCACAATATAGTTTTGACCATGTGAGGTTTTTCACTTGTGAATTCACTTTCACAAATTAATTTTGCACACACTCCTGAAACCACGAAGCATTTTGTGGTCATAAATTTTCATTAATTGATTATTAATAATTTTGGATTTCTACTTATGCATAATGTATAAGCAACAAACAGAAATGATCAAAAATCAATAATTGAACATTTTCAATCAGAAAGTAAAATTCCAGTTTCGAATCTAGAAAAAGTCATTTGTGTAAGTCGTGTGTGACTGGAAGAACTGGGACTCTTCTGTGAGAATAAGTCCCGAGCACTGACGCTTATGGTTCACACTGATCGAATTACTTAAAGATTTCATAAGTCGGGGATTTTTACTAATTGGTAGAGCAGTTTTTCATGGTTCTTCAATGAGACCGCATCTCATAGTTAGTCCAGTGTAGTTTAGAATGCTCACGAAGGGAATCTATTACTAAAAATATTTTAAATATTAATTTTTATATGCCTTTATTGGGCCTTCACGGTTCTAGTAAAATGTAAATGTTTGTTCTTTTTTTTTTTTGATCACCCTTCGTAAAGTAATTTATATTAAAGAAAACAAAACATGTTTATTATTTTTAATGGAATCCGTCGAATATTCCTGCACGTTTTTATACGGTATAATAAACAAAGGGATACAAGAGGTTAATTTGCTTTGAAGTTATATGAATAAACCAAATAAAATGAAAACCAGTTTACCAGGAATTTAATTATAAAGCAATCAAATACTTAATCTTAATTGCAAAGCGTATAAATTTATATATATATATATATATATATATATATATATATATATATATGTATGTATGTAATTTTAATTCGTTATATTCTAGTTAATATATACATAACAATAAAGATAAGTAATAATAAAAAAAACTCAATTATGAATGATTCTTAGTAAAACAATGACTGTTTTATGTTCAGGAATCCCAAGTATTTTAAAAGTCCAATTATGTGAAGTGAATAAGTGTACTTATCGATTCGTATTTTTAAAAACAGTAAAAAAAATCCGAATACATATTAAGTAGGTTGAAATAACTGGCTGGTTAGACAGTTACTTTATCAAATATGGGTTTGCGTATGATTATGTAAATTTTTTCGGTACAAAAATAATATCCGTTCAGTATGTGCTGAACATATTTTATGTTTTAGTAAATTTTTGTTTATTAACAATAACTAGCTTGTATTGATTGAGATTTTTATCGTATAGTCTTGTACTACGAAACGCGAAATTTATATATATTAGATTATAGAGTATAAAATATTTTAAAAAGCATTTTTTTGGAAACTGATATTTTTTTTAAAAACTGATTGCACAGTTTTTGTTACTTTGTGTAAATAATTCTGAAAATCTATTACTTTTAAAATATATTTATCAAAAAAAATACGTAACAAAAACTATATAACTGTTTAATTCCATCATAGAAAGCCCTTAAAAACAGAAAGGAAAAAAGTGTTTACCCATTGTTTAGGAAAAATTGGTAATTTAAATAATGTTTATAAGTTTCAAAATAAGTTTTATTATTCACAATTGGTTATTTTTATTAATAACATTAATATCTTTGAAATTCATATTTGGAAATTAGTCATTCTTTTTGTTTGATTAACTATATCAGTTTTACACCCAATTCTATGAATCAAATTAAGATTAACTTATTTTGTTTCATATTGTCGCTCATTTTCATAAATCGTCCTAGTTAACTATTGCCAACGAATTTTTATGACATTAAAATCTCGAAAAAGTGAAGATCAATTTATTTATTCTTCTTATATTTTTGCCTGGAAATTTGTTCGTAATTTTTACAAGTCAATCTCTGTTGTACGATTTGTTAGATGTTTTAATTTTTCCATTTCTATTTTTTCTTTTCTCTGTATTTATTTTATTAACTTTTTTAATGATTTATATGTCTGATAATCTTATACTAGTAACTTTCCTGGAGGCGAATGTAACATTAATCCTTTATATGAATTAAACCGCTTAACATGTACTATCATATTTGTTTTAGTTTTTCTTTTTTTAATAGTTTTAACTTTTTTTTATTAAATGTTAAGCAATTTAAGTTTTGTCTGTTAACTAAGCTAAATATGTATTCTCTGAAAATATGCTTTTTTTTAAGGAACCAGTTAAACTAATTTCCATTGTAAATCAAACATATCAGTGATATGTAATTATAAAAGTGTATGTTCTTATATCTGTGATTATCTTGTTGACCTTCGTCCTTTTAAATCAGTTTAGTCTATGTTCTCCATTACTAGTTCAAGCACGAGTTATATAACCTCAGGTAGATGTCAAAGACCGTGAAATAAGCCTTCAACATCTACTTGAAAATGATACTCATATCGAAACTAGTAGTAAAGAAATGACAGGCAATCCAATAGGATAAAAACGAACTATTCTCCAGTACAGAGATGCGAAATTTAAGAAAATTCTATCATTAACTAGTATAATAAGACTGTATTTTATTAATAGTATTTGATTCGTGTTTAACAAACACCCGATATTTCAATATTGTGAAACTTTCATCCGGAAACCGTCGATAAGTATTGCAAAACATTCTAAAAATACAATAAAATGCTGATATAATAATTAACTAACGTCGAATTCCATTACACCACTAACAGATGGCCACAAATTCATCACGCACACACATATAAAATATATTTATAAGCCCGGTCCCTTATTCAAAAACACATTCCATTAAATACTCAAGACTCGGCCCGATCACAATGAACGTAATAAAGACTTTAAAATATATATATATGTATTATATACACATACACACAGACCAATTAATGTCATTGTGAAAGCCAACCGTAATCATTGCCCGTAAAATAATCCGTGTACTGAGAACAACTTGCCGGGGGTTCGAATACTCGAACGAACTCGCCCCACCGTGTATGTAAATATTATATTGTAATATACACCGTGTGCACGGGGTCTACACCAGATCTGTATTATATAATTCATGTTTTGTTTATTTAAGCAGTGATCTTTCGTAATCCGACCGGTTAATTCGAACCCCCTAGAAGGTCAATTTGTCTAGCGTGTGCGTATATTGATTTATAATGTGGACATTTTAAATACTTGTAAGTCATTACCGTATTTTATTTGTCATCGGACTTGAGATTAATTTTAATAAATTATATATATATATATATATATATATATATATATATATATATATAAATTTGTATGTGTGTATACAAAAATAATACAATATTTATTGACAGAACATTAGAACAATTTCAAAATTACAGAAAATATGTACTGAATGATTATAAAAATTTTTATTAGGTACTCGTAACTCCTGAATGGTTTGAGATATTATGATGAAATAAACAAGAAAGAAAGTTTTGAATATATTCTCTGAAGTAGTTTATTTATTTCCAACGTAATAATAATGATCTTTGTCAAAAAAATTCACACAACATTTAATAAGTGTTCTTATTTTGTCAGTGTGGAAGTTTGGCGATTGTTTCTTTGGGTAATCATTCATGGTAGTTTTAACTTAGTTGTGATCAAGCTATGCCTAATTATGATAATGTGTTTCTGCATACTTTAAAATTCAAACAAAAACCTTCGAAGCGAGCCCAATCTGTTTTCTCCATGTCCTGGTAATATCTTACTTCCAGCCCTCCGACTCCTTCCAACCCCCATTGTTCCCAATATTAAACATGATCTGAAAGGAATTTAGTTGAAGGATAGTCTGGAGGAGTAAACACAAGATTTCTTCATTGAAACAATGAACAAACTTGTTACTCTTTGATAGAAATGTATTGACAATTATGGTAATCGTGTTGAATAACCATTTGAAATGTTATATTCTAAACGTATAATATATAATTTTCTATACTTTGGCATTGTATAAGATGGACATCGCCATCAAAATACGCATGATCAGTAATGATTTATTGAACACTTAACCAGATTTTCGTTTGTAGTTTGTGCGATGAAAAATTAATTAATTGGTAAAATAACTGTTATAGAACTGCTGTAAGATTCTAAGTTGCCTTTATTTTTTGCTTTATCTCAAAATGAAAAACCGTTCAAGAATTATCAACTCCCGAGCAAAGCTTTCAGCTGCCCTTCGTATATAAAAATTCAAATAATCATCTCCAGCTTAAGAATTACTACAACTGACCGTCATACAAATAAAAAAATATGCAGTACTACTTAGAAAACATTTTAGACTAAAAAAATTCAGTCGTACGACTGAAATTACTTTAAAGTAATGTAAATTATTTCGAAATGAAAATATTGGAATATGTCGTAACTAGTTCATGTATAAAGCTTTCTCTCTCTCTCTCTCTCTCTCTCTATATATATATATATATATATATATATATATATATATATATATATATACTTCAGCTTTTGGCTGATCACTGATTAAAAGCTTCATCTAATTTGAATGATCCAGGACCTCTTTTTCACAAATTGTCAATAGATTTTTGATAACTTTATTCCATGTGTTCATTAGTCTCTTCAGGTAATTTTTGACTACCATTCAACTAATTTTATTTATTTATTATCTTCTTGCCATATATTCGGTATCTCACTTATTTCTATTTGATATAAAGCCTTGTATTTCTGTTAATTTACATACCTTCCTATAAATAATCCTGTTAATACTTTCATTATTTCAACGGAATTCTTGTCTCCATAACCAATTAAAAAAATAACCAAAATATTCAATAATTGCCTATTGATAAATTTGTTTGTAACTTACATGCATTTTCAGTGCCATTTTGAAAGTGGTGCAATCATCTTTAAACCATTAAAGTATAGAGAAGTCGTTAATACTCGAAGGATGCCGGCATTACAATCAAAATTCATTTAATCCATTATCAAAGTAACCGCTAATCAACTATTGAACATTTTAGTCAGAAAAATGTTTTGTGGTTGTGGAAAGTAGTAAATTATTTATGAAAGTGAATTTGAAGTCACACCATGCCAAAAAATATTTGTGAATAGTTGTTAAAATTCAATAGCGTTGTAACATAAGTTTATACAATTAGCGGTTTTAATTTTTTTATCGACTGAATATCCTATCAAATTATGGAGAGACTTGTTAGACTTCTGTGTGTGTGTATATATAGATAGATAGATGTATGTATGAAAAATTGTATATTTATGTATGCACGTATGTTTTGCTTTTATGTATGCGTTTATATTTAAACAGAGCGCCCTTTATTTTCAAGACATTGCATGAATATATCATGTTTCATCGCAAAGCTATTTAAAAAATATATTCAGTGCTATGTGTTCTAGTCCAATTTTTTATTTCGAATTAAATATTTAATGACGCCGTGAAAGAGCGCATAAAAAGAACTCTCCTCGACATATTATGTATATTTCGACACCCTTGAAAATGAGATATTTATTTTTTTATGGTATCCCTGCATGACTGCGTTAATACGTTTATGATGTAATATTTTTTTCTGTACTTTATAGAATATATAGTATTTTTAGAAAAAGTGTGCCTCTGTGGGGACCCCCCCCCTCCATCATAGACAGTCTCTCTCCGTGCGTTTCGTTTCATTCGAGTTGTGTATATTTTTTTTTCCACAGAAAGGAAATGGAAATCCTGAAACCGTTTGTCACAAATAAGTATGTTAATTTGTGCCTTTGTGTGTATACATTTGTGTCTAGTTATAAAACCATTGGAGAGGTGATGATGTGAAGCGACTCTCAAGGATTTTTAATGGATACATTTGAGGATGTATTAAATAAAATGATACGGTGACTTCTTTCAATGTTTTTTGTACAAATTTGAAGTATTTCTACAGTAAAAAAAGTTAACATTTCTTTACCGAGAATTTATTTTATAAATCATAAATTGTGTCATATGTAAATTCGCATTTCTTATTTTCAATTGATTATAATTTATTTCTATCTTCGTTAATTGTTTAATGAAAAATATATTTTAATTAAATAAATAATTTATATATATATATATATATATATATATATATATATATATATATAGTGCTGTGCAAAAAGTAGCACCAACAGCTTTTGATATAGAAAATTTCAAAAATAAATAAAACAAACTAACTCCTTAAGTAGACATTTTTTTAATATAAAAATTAATGAAATAGCAACTATAAAGCTCCATAATTACATTATAGTATATATTTAATTAAGGGTAAATCAATGTGTTCTTAGGCAAATTTTATTCGACTTGCTAATTTTTTTTGTTCAATAATGGCACTTATACTGGTACTTATCTAGGACTTCTGCCAATCAAATTCTTTTCGATAAGTCTTTTTTTTATTGTAGAGACATATACTTGTCAATTTAGCTCCTGCTTGATTTTTGTTCACGTGATAAACGAGGCTTTCTTCACTAACCTGTCTATAGGATGATTCAACTTAAGTTTCCAGACGAAAGTATTAAAAAAAACATGTTATCATCCCCCATTTGGTATTTTAGTTCAATTGTATTTTAATATCGAATTGAACTAAAATACTTAATAAAAAATAACACGATTTTTCTTAACCCCTGCGCCCCCTTTTAATACTTGCACTGTATGCAAAGTAAAAGTTCTCTATTTGTTAAATGTCCATTTCTTTTTGACTGGTCCTTGTATGCATGTTTAATCTTTATCATTGTTGGATATAGACTTTTTTTACCTTATTTCGCTCTTGATTATTCTTTGGTTCTCCACAAATGTATATTTTTTAATTATTGAAAATACTTTTATTACCATATCGTTTCTTTTTTAATCTTTATCGATTTCTTTCATATAATGTTTCTTTCGCGTAAAAGTTCATCTCGTAAAATGATAATCTTCTCATTTATGTTTCTATATTTTTTAAACATTTCCTGTTCCATTATTGAAAACCACATAAGCAAATAAAACCAGTTGGAAACGTGGAAAAAAATCAGTTAAACGTCTTTCTAGCCGAGCAAATAAAATAAATCCCCGCTGCCAATTCATCAAAACGAAAAGTGCGTGAAACGGAAAAAGTACGCAGCGGATCTCTTCATTGATGGACTCCGCTGGCGTCGTTTCGTCCTGGTGAAAAAAAGCTACCGGCTCAATGTTATAAAACCGTCGTTCACGTCGCTCCGTTGCTGATTGATCGGCGTTAAGGGGCTGGAACGAACGAACGCTACGTTCGAATTGACGCGGATGATGAAGCGGCTGTTTCGCCGTATTTTCTGTACGAAGCATCTCTTGTACACGACGAAATGTAAATATTTGTCACCGCAAACGAGTACCGTTGCGTCGTTGTGCCGTGTGCAAACGTGCGTTAAGTTAACCGCTTTCCGTGCGAATCCGTATTGGGTTTTGTTGCTATGTTCACGTTCATATGGAACGCTCGTTGTGTGTACGTTGGCTCGTTGCTACGGTTACGCGCCGGAACACTGATTTAATGTATTTTAATAAATTTGAAAAATCAGCGAAAGCCACTCTAAATGAATATAAATATATGTGCTGAAAAGTAAAAGAATATGATATATTACGTTCGAATTTGATGTCATTATTTTTTATAATTTATGTCTAGACGACTTTCTACATTTATCTATTATATATAACAGGCCTATTAATAAACGATTGCTGCTTTCTTTGGACATCAGATCCGTATAACGGAGTCTCGTCTTCAGTTATGATGCGTTTCATGAACGTAGGGTCCTTAGATGCTTCAGATATCATCTCGACATTAACATCTTTGTGACGCTGTATTCGGTCGAAATTTAGCGTTCTTGGCACAAGTCTCACTGCGACAAGTGCAAAGTATAGGTCAATATGATTTAGCAAGCTCCATGCGATCAGCAGTCTTTCACACATCCAGTTGACGATCATTCAGGATCAAATTCTTCACTTTTTGAACACGTTCTTCATCAGTTAATGTCGACAGCTGTCCCGAACGAGGGGCATCTTCTACCGACTCTCAGTATTCCTTAAACTATCACTGGAATACTCACGTTTTCGATCAACACTCATCTTCAAATGCTTTTTCCAGCCTCTTTGAACGTTTCAGCACAAGAAATTTCGCTTTTGACACAAAATTTAATACAAACTCGTTGCTCGATGAGTGTAGATATACTAAAATTCGCCGAACACACCAAACTAGTTTACAAAAACATCAGCTGTTCACGAATGTTGTGAGAGATCGCAATAATTTTTGGTGTGACAGTGGAAGGATTAAAAACGTTATCGTTCAAAAAAAATTAACATTGAGTTTGCGTGATTCTTTTAAAATAAAAATTCCCGAAACTTTTTGGTAAAGGTAATTGATTTATTTTTAACATATGCACACATACATCCTTTCTCTCTTCTATAAAAAAAGTTTAACTTCCAGGAGTTTCTTCTACATCATATAGACTAGTTTAATCATCGATGTTATACCAATTTTTTTTCTTTTTGTCTAATTCTCAGAGTATTTCTTTTAAAAAAAATATGCGTTTAATAATCTTTTAATTTCTATAAGTTTTTGTTTTGATGCAAAACTTAATACAAAATCTGTCACTGAAGTGTCTTATTGATTTTCGCATAAATTACACGTCGCCTTAATGTAATCGTTGTAAAAATAATACCGAACTGAAACTTTACGAAACTGTATCCTTGTCATCCGTGTCCATTGTACAAAGGCGCACCGCCGATACCGGAATGTTTCTGAAAGATGGAAAGACGATAAATTCCAAGTTAGTCCTAGAACATTTCGAACAATGTAAACAATCGACGGTGGAGTGCGACGTACGCGAAAACCGCACAATTTGATACACGGCGTACGGGTAACCCGTTCGAATCGATACGGAGCAACCCGTATTCATCATCAGTTTCGGTAACTAACCCAATACCGCATGCCCAAAAACGCAAATGCCGCTATAATGTTACCTTTTCGGCGCGTCAAGTCGACAAGCGTACGCTGTGTGCCTACGCGAACACTGTCGTACACTTCTTCTCGCACCGGACGTGCTTCGAGTTACTTCTCTTGTCTGCACACACACACACACACACACATACGCGTACAGTCTATCCCACCATTCACGAGCACCATACCAAGCGTCATACAACTACAACCACTCAGACAATGCCTGTGCAGACCCCCATAGGACATTGGCTTCGCCTTTGAACAGTTCTGTTGCTGCCAGCAGTCTATCAGAGACGTTGCGCCGGTGAAGGAGTGAATGTGACTCGCATTGTGCTTACTCTTGTACCAGCGTGTGTTCTCTGTGCCAACTACACGTGATCTTGTTCGATCTTTTCACTGCGTTTTGTGTTTTGACAGTGAGATGGAATCTGTGATACCATTGTACAATGTGTGCCCCTTTGTAATTTTTTAATCAGGATTATACGTTATCGAGGATATCTGTTTTTTAAAAAAACGTGAGTGGTTTCTCTTTATTTTCATTATTAAAAAAACCCTATATTCAATTTATGAATTCATGTTTTTTTAATACGTGCACACATGCATACATATATATATATATATATATATATATATATATATATATATATATATATATATATATATATATATATTTATATATATATATATATATATATATATATATATATATATAATATGTGTGCGTATGTATATGTATTACATTCTTGAAAGATGAAAAAAACGTTTTAAACGAGTCAGTATTTATTCTGCATGTTTTATAATTCAAAGAAGGATTAAAGTTCTTATCAATGTGTCATCGTAATATTTCCAAGTGTTGTTATTATTTTCCTTTTGCACAATCGAGTTTTATTTTCTATAAATTATTTTATTATGAATTCTACATAAAAAGTCATGGAATATACACAAATTTAAATAAATCAGTTTTATTTATTTTGTATTTGTATATTTATTTATACATATCTAATGGTTGTATGCGTTGAAATATTCTATTGTTTGCTTTACAAGTCGTTATGTGTTGTATTTATATTAATTTATGTTGTTATAATTAGGTAATTTTCGATGATAAATCATAAAGGGTTAGATAGTTCGTGTGGGATGTTATAAATTTATACACATTCATATTTTACATACATATGCACCTGTTATACAAAAATTAAAAAATAATTTATAAATATAGGTTTCTTTTTATTTTATGATATTTGTTAAATAGTAAAAATTAGAAAATGTTAGTTACAGTGTACTTAAATGCTGTTTTTTTTTCAAAAAATAGAAATAGTATTAAATAAGAAACGTCATTTATTTATATTTAATTGATTGAAGCCGATTTTCAGTAAGTGTTCGTTTTTAAATTACTCTGGGAAACGTAGAAAATAATACTTTATTTTCTATTAATGCTTGTGAATTTAATTTTTTTCTTTTGTATTTGTTATTTATAAAATTAAGATAAAAAATATAAGATTGAGGAAAATAATAATAGAATTTTATTGTGAAATGGACAGAACCGTGTTTAATAAAAAACATTAGTTTATGGTCATTTCTATTTCATAAATAACAGTGCTGGTCAGGACTGGCTCAATTGTTTATTTTAATTGGTTTTATTAGTATTTTCTAATCTATATACGTTTCTAAAACCTATATAAATATATAGAAAAATTTACATATAGCATTGTTTTTTTTTACTTGAATGCATATTTTTTTTAAAAAAATCATTCTCTGACAAAATTTCATTAAAACAAACCATATATCTGTTCTAACATACTTCAACCACCCCCATACCCCTCCCCGTATGAAAACGTACACGTCGACACTTTCGCGCCATGCAACTCTTGCGAAGATGCTTTTTTATCTCCGTAACTATTTTTTTTTCTTTATAATTTTATAGCGCGCGTTTCCTTCATAATGAAGCATAGAAGCATAATAAACGAAGCTATAAATTTGTTATAACATAAGCCCTGGAATTGTTTACACCGTCCGGTCTTTTTACCAGCGAGCACGCTTTGCGAACATGTAATTCGCGAATTCTGTTCAATAAGAAGCTTAATAACAACGCATTTTAATACGTTTGAAAATGTTTTATTATTCGTCTCTTTCTCTCTCATCTTTCTGCACGCACACGCAAACATTGATTATTTTGCTGTTCTTATTCGTTTTAATAAATTAATAATTATTTTTTGAACGAATGAAGAATTCTGTTATTAAACTACTCTTGATTTGTATTGTCCAGGAAGTTGTTTACAATTATGAAGCTTTTGTTATATAAAAAAATATACTTTTCATTTTAGTAGATTTGGGTTCTTTAAGAATGATTTAAATGTATCTGATTTATTTTTTTTTAATACGGTTGCTTTTTTACAAAAAGTATTCATATATTTCTAATCAAAAAAAAAAAATCGGAAAAGAATAAAAGTTTTTAAAAGGAATTTAATGGGTTTAGTAGGAATGTATTTGTGCTTTTACGGTACAAATCCTAGAAGGTACAAATAAGTTCTTTTCTTCTATGGTAAGTTTTGGTGTTTGTCATTTTCAGGTACGTTTAACACATAATTCAATATCTAAGTCGACGACAAATCTATAAAACCCTGAACTGATCATATAAGAAAGGAATTCATACATAGACTCTAGGATTCGTAAAGGCCAGGTTTATAAAAAAAAAATTACGTAATGGTGACAAATATACAAAATCTGGTAAAAAAAAAACGAAAATATGTTAATAAATGTTTTAATACTGAAAAAGTACAGGATTTAAACGATTCCGTCTCCTTCAATTTAATTTTTGTAGATCCTGATTCAACCCCTCATTCTCTTTTTCCATATTTCAAAACATTTTTGAGAATTATTTGTAAATGTTCGATCGTTTACTCTTTTATGTATTCCAATGAGATCCTTTCCGAATTCTTTTTAAATTTGGAAACAAAAGTTACACAACCGGTGAGTTCTGGCGAATAGAGTAGGTGTTCCATTTTTGTGATGCTTTTTTTAATCAAAAATTGATACAGGATAATGGAGGATATTTGGAGAATTGAAGTATGTTTCGTTTTTCTATAAACAGTCTAATTATCTAAGTCTGAAAAAGCTTATAATAATTATTACCAGTTCATGTTTTCCATTGAAAAAGTACCCTTTCGATTATTTAATACAACGATCTCGTTCATAAACAACAACGCGTACAAACCTTGCGCTAAAAAAAGTTCTTTGATTATTGTCCCTGTGTTTAATTTACTAATTACACGTGTAACGATGCTTCACTTTAAACGCTTCACATACAAAAATGTCAACACACAAATATAATTATGTAGTCTAGAACGACATTTTCACATAATTTTTACTCGTTTTTAAAGTGTTTCGATGACACATTTTTCATGCTATTAAAACAGACGTTCGTCTGTATAATGAAAAAAAAACTAGGTGATATTGAAATATCAATTCGGCCGTGTGCTGTACAAATAACGTACAGAAATTATCGTCATCGGACATGACGGATAAATACGATGCCTACGGCTAAATGAAAGTTAAGATAAAGTACGAATACGCAAACATAATTGCGACGAACATCGTACGCTTATTGTAATCAATTTCCAAATGGATCTGTTCGGTGATAAGAGTTTAAGCAAACTGTCAGGTGGATATTAAACATTGTCGTACGCTCCTAATGAGATTACGTGTTACTTTGTGAAATATTCTAATGTGGTTACATAAATTTGAACAATGGCGGTCGAGTCGAATGACCTGCGGGTTAATTTCAAATACGAAAAGAATTTCGAACAGAAACGAATGCGTAACAGACAGACGTTTACATATTTGTTTGGTTCTATTATATTTTATTACTCTTCATAAAATATAAAATCGCCTTCATATCTGTATTTTTCGGTTAATGAAATATCGCTTTTCATCGTTTCTGATTTTCAAAGTGTAGGTCCGTATGTATTAGGTGTAAAATAGACTTTTGAATAGAATAATAAATATATAAATAAAAAATCATCATTCTATTTGGTGATTTTTTTAGTTGTGAAATTAAAAATATTTTTTTTCAAGCTCAGCTTGATAGATAAACACATTGAGTCATAATATAAAAAAGGCAGTGAGGAGGAGATTCAAAAGTTTAAAATCTGAAAAATCTAAAAGAATGACTGTAAAAAATTGATGATAAAATACGTTGTCGTGATAGACCTTCATCCTTTCGGATTAGCTAAGTGTATGTTCTCAATTGCTGATTAGAGAACAGATACTTATCTGATCTAAAATGACGAAGACCGTAAAGACTACGTGTATATATAATCACAAATATAATATTAAAATTATAATTAGTTATAATTTTTACTACGTTTATGCATCTAAAACAGTATGCTGTATTATGTCCACAAAACATTATTAAAGAAAAAAATTACTCTACTGAACGAGCCTTATTTCTACTATATCGATAACTACTACTTTGTCGAATTATTGCCCTTCCATTAAATCCAAATAAACTTAAAATGAAATAAAAAAAATACAATGTGAAACAATGCTCATTTTTACTATTCTTCGACCCAATAAACAGAAGTTTTCATCATTTTTTGTATTCGAAGCAGGTTTTTCTTTAATAACTGTGAATAAATTCAGTTACACAAATCAATTTTTCACTTACCGTACATTTGTATGTACCTCAACGAATATGATAGAATTACCATTGAAATATTTATAAGCAAAATGTTATAAATCTTCATAGACTAGTAACTCGTTTATGATTCACATACAAAGATAATAATAATAATAAATCATAGCTGCTACCTCTTTAAACATTGAACATGAAAAAAATGACATTTTTATTCCTTAACTCAATTTCATGTTAATGGAAATTTTGTATTAAAACGAAAAAATAAAGAACATAAAAGCAAACTTGATTATGTTGTTCATTTTCCCTGTTACACAACTAAGCAGTTTTTTTTCTGCTTATAAAAATGATTTTATGCATTTACATATATACATGAACTCTTCTACAAAGTCGTTTGTATATAAATTAACTTTTTTTATATCTTTCAAATGCACAGCACAATTTGTTACCGAAAATTCTTCACGAATAATAATGACAGCAACAAAAAGAAAAACAAATTCACTTTCTTCGTGTCACTAGATTTAGACCGCGATAACATAGGCCAGCACCGAATGGCCTTTAGCCTCAACTAGTTTACTTACTAGTGCTTGTTGATTACTATTTACATATATACTCGATTTCGGTTAGAAACGTAGTACTTGTTTCATGCAAACACAACGATCTGAATATTAAAGTGTCAATTAGTTTGACACATATTTTTATTTATAATTCGATCTTTTAAATAGCATATATGGTGTTACATTATAAAATGTTGACTGAATACTTTGATGGAATTTATATACTGTTGATTTTTATTTATTTATTTCGTTTACAAGTAACATGTTAAGTAATTATTAGAAAGATTTTTTCATAGTATCTTCTTATATTCAGCTTTTACATAGACCCCAGCAGATAGACTTTATTTTTCTCACAGTATTGTCTGTATGCATTTATTGTATTATTTAGCTTATAAACACTTGTGTCGGAGTTTATATTTTAGATCATTTAAATTTAGAATGCCAAAATCATCTTAGTTACTAAAACGTTGATAAATTCTCCTGTATTTTCTCATATGTACTGTTTAAATGACAAGAGATTCAGTGTGACTAGAATACCTGTATACTGACTACACTATTCATTAATTTGTCACGAATTGAAAACTGAGTTTGTGCTACCAGGTTGCATTAAGAAATCAATTCTCTTCAATATTCAGATCTCGACAATGTATCAGAATTAGAACATAGTTGAAGGTAATATAAGTTCTGTATTTTAATATATCTAGTTATATATATATATATATATATATATATATATATATATGGCATGTATTCAGTACATTTGAAACATAATGGCCTTAGTAAAATTAAATAAATGAAATGGTATTTGCACAAAGAAAAATAAAACCTTTTGCAACATTGTTTATTTTGCTACGACATTAATCTATTTTATCAGAAATGTGATCAAAGAATCATAGATTAATTTACGTTTATAAATGAATTTTTCACTCAGCTCAAACATCAAAGTTTTTTCTGATTAAAAATATCAGATAATTGATCATTTTTTATTATTGCTTGTCTTTATTTCGATGAAGATGTTCATCATGTCATCTCCTAAACATTGTATTACAGATAAGTCTAATTATCTGATTAGATTTCTAATTTAATCGATTTTGCTGTATTTTAGCTCTCTGTGGATGATAGAATTGTCATTGAAATATTTATAAGCAGTAATCTATTATTGAACATTTTTTGACTAGAAAAAATCTTTGATTTGTGAAGTGAGTGAAAAATTCATTTGTGAAAAGTAGTTTTATATTTTTTATTGAAAACATATCATTATTTAGAAGGCAAATTCACAATGGAAAAACAATAATTAACGGAATTGTTATTTAGAGTTCATAAAACTGAGGTGTTTTTAGAGATTTCTTATAAGTCTTAGGACCAATAATGGATCTAGCTGTGTGTAATTCCGGTAATTTCTTTTTGAATAATTGTTTCCAATGATTAAAGTGTAAAGTTGATTTTTATTTTTTCATTATATATTTAAAAAAAAGTTTTAAATGTTAATACATTCTATTAACATTTAAATGAAGTTTTTCTTTACAAATAAAATTTAAGTATCTTCTTTGTATTCATAAAAACTAGACATAGTGTAAATGTTACGTGGGTATTCCCTAAATTCTTCTTACCATTACCGCCTTTAATCTTCGTTACTGAATTCGACCTTGCTTGTGTAACGTACACTTTTTCTCTCTTCTCACTTTTCCCTCGTGTTATTTTATAAATATTTATTCCTGCAGTGTACGAAGCTCTCATCTTATGAACTGATTATACATTGATATAATATGTAACATTTTTTAAACAAATGTTGAATATTACAATAAATGGGACTAAATATTTCTGTTTTTCTGCTACATAGTTTTGATATTATGGCTAAATCCACTCTCACGAATGAGTTTTTCACTTACTCCACAAACATGTTTTTTTTTCTATTAAAAAAGTTCAAAATATTTGATTACTGATTTTTTTTAATTGTTGTTGATAAGTATTTCTATAGCATTGTCAAATTTTCAGAGCTTTAAAGAACAATCAAGTAAAATGCATTTACTTTATCTGATTTTTCTGTATTTTTACGTTGTGAAAATAATGGTATTGTCATACAAAAACGTGTTAGGAACAATCAGAAATTATGAACATTTCTGATCAGAAAAAATTACGATTTGTGAAACGAGTGTAAAATTTTTATTTTTTTTATAACTATTAATCTGTCATTAGTTAATTGGCACTTCTGTTAATGTTACCATTCATACTTAAAAAAGTGTATTCTATTGAATTAAATTCAGATTCTTTTCATTTTTGATAAGTTTACTATAATAAATCATAATATTAATAAATTTAGCGGAAAATGTTGTTGGAAAAGAAAGGAATTGTTTTTTTATATGCAAAGTGAGGTCTTCGTTCGTTATTTAGGTCACTTGTGTTCTCTTGTATTATTCGTAATGTGCATGTATTCATTAGTTTTAAATTTTGAGTAGTTTGATGATTCTATGTTTAGTATGTCTTTGATCCATCTAGAAGATTAGGTAAGATTATAGATGAATGTTTAAGACTAAAGTTTGTAAGCGGAAGGTTGAGATGTCTATAATGAAATATATTAATATTTTTCAATTAATCAATAGTGCCACAATTATTTTCTCAGTTGTTCACTAATTAGTATTATTTTTTTGTAAATGTTTCTATTGTTCAGATTTGTTTGAAATTTATTTAAAAAACGTACTAGAATAAAAGAAACAAAGTGTATGTCGCAATTAATTTAACGAAAGATAAAAATCTGAACATAAACTCACACCGTGAATTGTATATTAATGTAGAATACGTCGTCGTTTACGAATTAATCAAACTATTTGCGCAGTATATCAATCAATACGAAACGGAGTATACGCACGACGTCCACTCCTGTCGTATCAGGACCGACTTCTCGTCGAATTTACATTTTTATTTCACATTTCCATAATGTCAAATCGTCGAGGTCTCCTAATCGCGCAGCGGGACGACAGGAGTGTAGTGAACGAGAAACGCCACAACAAATAACAAAGAGCACGCGTCGGTCGCGATGAGAAATGTGCGCGCGACACGCAGAACTGCACCATTTATCTCGATGTGAATATTTTAGATTGCAGGAAATGCCGTTGCGTCGCACACCAAAACGTGGACGTACGTGCCACGGGTTCGTGAGCGCGACGTGGATTGTCGCGTTCGGGGGTGGTGCATGCGGACTCTGTTGTGTTTTTTCAACAGAAATCCGATGCCTGTTTGTGTCTTAATTCCGTCAGGGCGATTCCATTTAGTTCGTTTCCGTGAGGGACTCCGAAAATTGTTCAGATTTCGATACCGGTACAGTTTCTGATATTACTCCTAGATTTACATACAGAAAAGAGTTATTTTTTTATCTCTTATTCTAAATATTTCAATCATTTAATGACAAAAACTGTATTAAAAATATTCTAAATACTCTCCCATGAGCTAACAATTAAAACAGTAAACGTATACTGTTTTTTTATGGCCAAAAAACGTGCGAAACAAATAAAGAAAAAGTGACGAACTAATAAACTGCAATTGTCACTTTTACTCGTAACCAGTCCATATGATATTTAATATTTTATGTATGTATATATATATATATATATATATATATATATATATATATATATATATATATATATATATATAACATATAAACATGTAATTTATACGTGTGAAAGAAAATAAAGTTCCACGATACACTTTTTCATATACTCACCAACTGCCAAACAACAATTAAAATAATAAAGCGTACAATGACCGACGATAAATAATAAAAAAATTAACATAAACAAAACCGTAGATTCGAATTTCAGATCAGATATTATATAAAAAGCGTATATGATCTAATGTTAAGGATAAATTATGCCGTTATAAATCATCAAAGATTCGAACGGCGTCGGCGTTACATGTTTTTATAACGATATCCCGCCCGTCCTGACGTGCCTACGTTCCGACGATGCAGGATTATATTTTTTCCATGTGACAATCAATTAAAAAAAGTATATATAATTGAAAATGTACCGGTTGTACAGTGCCTGTTTATCATTTTATGTCGATTGATGTGGCAGGTACGATTAAGCCAGTTTTGAAACTGTTTATTTTTTTTTTGATCGGTGATAAATTTTGAAAATCCACTGAAATCTCATAATTTTAGGTAGGTTTTCATGTGCGAGTATGTGCTTGAAAATGTATGTTTTTTTTGTAATCAAATAATTGCCAACAGTAAATTGAAAGTAATAATAAAGGAATACCAGCAAAAAAGCATATCAAGCTTTTTAAAATTTGCTTTTATGATTAATGATCTGGAAAAATTTTAAAAGTGTACAATACTTCCTAAATATTATCAACCTTATTCAGCCGAACTAAACTTCAATTTAACGCTGTTCAACTTTTATGGATAATAAATAATTTTGAATGCTGATATAAAATACAACAAACAGTTAAACTAAAAAAAAATAAAACATGTTTTTTACAAAGACTATCTCGGTCAATATTTAACAACTTCCTATTTAAACACTTGATTAAAATAATCGGAAACATGTAATCACTTTTACAACTCTATCAATTTAATTCGAATGAACAAAGATACACTGTAACAATGTCGAACTTTTATCGGCAATAAATAACACCGGGTATAAAATATGTAATCCGGTCGATCAATTTATGACAGTTCGTAACGACTTTTGAGAATCTCTGTTCCGTAAACTTGTATCGATCAGTCGAGGCAGCAGAAACAGCGATTGAATATGATTTCAAGATTTGCATATTCGATACGAGCTGATATGTGTTAGTCTCGTGTTCACTACTTCTATACATTTTATATATCATTGGATTTTTTTACAGCATAACTCTGCGCCGTACGTCTCGCATATGTAATTAGCGCGCATTCTTTGTGCATTTATTATCTACTGAATTCAATATCTAATAGAAGAAACGGTAAAATATATAATTTCGTACCGTTCTGCTTCAATTAACCGAAACGTTGGACAGTAATTGATCAAATATGTTATTGATAGTTTTTTCTTCCCTTTTCAAAAACCGTTTCAGTTAGTAAATGATCCGTTTACGAAGTTCAGTTCATTAAAATGTATCCAGCTGTTCCTGTTTTTATTTAACTTTTAAACTATATTTTTTTTAAAAAAAAAGAACAATCAACTGTTTTATTTAATATTGTAAAATTTCTACTAAGCATTCTTTCTGTGCGGTTTTATTGATATTTTTGTTAAATACCGTTCGACACTTTCTTATAACTGTTTGTTGTTTATTTTTTTTTTTTTAAAAAAACTAACAGTAATTTTCAAGCTGTTACTTTCGACAAATAAAGGTCGATCTCAAACAATTACAATACAGGCCATTGGAACGAGACACTTGAAACCCAATAATTAAATATTTTTTTATTTTTACATGATTTTTGTTTACATATTCTTGTTAGGTATATAGTACAATTTTATTTTTTTAAAATAATGTTTGATATGAGTACCATTTCGGCTCCCGAATTCCTGTTATCTTATTCGGAAAGTTTCCATTAATCTTCTTAACATGCCTGGTGGAATCCTCGTAATTTCTTCTTGGATTTTTAATTTAAATTCATGGATAATGTGTGGACGATCAATATACACCTTGCTCTTTAGATAACACCAAAGAAAATAATCAGACTCCCGTCAAATCTGAGGAGCTTACTTTGTCAAAAAACATCTCCATTTTTAGAAATAATACAGTTCGTAAAGAGCTCTCTTACAGTATCCATGGCCACTAGCAGTATGACTTGTTGCTCCTTCTTGCTGGAACCATGTAATTTGTGAAAATCGAATCAATTCTTGCGTCAGAAGTGTTGTAATCATTTTAGTGTAGCGAGATGGGTTAACGTTTATGGCATTTTCTTTGTTGTGTTCGAAGAAAAATGGCCTTTTAATGCCGAAAGACAAAAGTGCACACCGTACAGTAACTTTTGGACTATTCAACAGGTTTTAATGTGATTCAAGTCTGTTGTCAACACGCCAATATCGACTATTCTGCTTGATCACCCGTTTAAATGAAAATGCGCTTCATGAGTATATCTTAACAAAAGCGTATCATATTTTGAGCAGAAAAATCATTATATTTTAACTCATGAATGATTTTTATATTTTGTACAGATGAAAATATAAGACTCTATATAACATTCGAAGTACCGATGTGTGACTAATTTTCAATGCAGATGAGTGTTTACAGATTGAACGTCGTGGGCTACGCGTTACAGCAACTCGGTCAATGTTTTCTGATGTTTTTACTGTACTTCTGAACACTTGACGCTTCAAATTTAATGTGAAACCAGTTTCCTTAATCTTATGAACCCACAAATTGATGACATGAGAGATCAGTACCTGCCTACTGTTATAATAATTGTGAAATAGCTGTTGTGCAGATAACAGACTCGCCATTTTTGTAAAATGATTTCATAGAAAAAGCTCGACATGTACTGGACCACTGCTCCATATTTACTAAATGGCAATGAATAACTAGCAATGTATTACTTAATTTTACCTTTTCATCCCAACGGCAACTGAATAAATCTGCTTTAAAAATTTCCTGTTCCACTCGTCCACTCTGTATATAAAAATTACAAGTGTAAATTTACTTATTTCCTGCTTATGGGAAATATGAATGTTTCTACCTTTATACCATTGATAATATTATATTTTTTAAACAGCTGTTATTGAATACCACTTTAAAAAAGAGTTTAATGAAAATGTATTTTAATTGAAATTAAATAACTGCATTACAAACCATTGAAAAGCGTATCTATTTTCTAATAAAAGCAAGTGTACTCATATTTATATACATTTGTGTGTGTACGAGTTTGTGTCTAATTCGAAACGATAGATAAAAAGATAGATGTATAGATATGTATTTTTTTTTTATTTGTCAATCGTAAAACTTGAAGCGGAGTAGACATCGCATTGCATTTAATTCCTCGTCGTTCCTTTTATCGGCAGTCTCGTCAATGCACAATCAAGATAAATTGCACTGACTGCAATCATCTCGGATCTTAACAGTCACTTGTATATTGCCTGACATGCACCATTTACAGTTGCAGTGGTACGTCGTCTTAAGAGTATGTATACATGCAAGTCTATATAAAAAAAAGTGTAACCACCTAATGTACGAACTCGTCGACTACCGGAACGTTTTAATCTCTGCAATGTCGGAAATACACGAGATATGCAGGTCAGTCGCAGAAAAAAATGGTACATGTAACGCGTAATTGTTTCCTCGTAGTTGATCGAAACACTAGTAAGTTTTATTCAAATTTATTCACGCCTCGAACTGTTGCCGGTCAGAGCGGCAAGCATGCAGTTAAAATTTTGTTTTATTACCGATGAAAATATTAGTCAACCTTTCTCTTATACTCTTTTTAACACATGTTTGTTTATCCAGTGTGTGTAAAAATAAAAGAAGTACCGGAAAACTTTTATACAATAAATCAAAATTTTATTCTCACATGTTTCAACTGTATTCTAATTACTCGTTTGTTAAAACTTGTTTTCCATTTGTCTCATCATTTTGTTCTTAAAGTCATTCGAATTAAGATACTGATTCCAGAATTGAAGAATACAACTCAGTTTAAGAATACTGAGCACTCGTATTAAAGATTAAAATTTATTTACCTGTTTATTAAAGATTTCAAACTTTTAATACTATTTTTTTAATAAAGAAGTAGATCATTGACTAATTAAATGCTTCTCTTGTCAGTATTTCTCATAAGTAACAAATATAAGCGTTCTGGAGAGAAATAAGCAGAAACTTATTAAAAAAATCTAACAAATCTACGCTAAAACTTTATTCTAATATAAAGTAAATAAGTAAATTCCTTCTAAAGTCTTGTTTAATTCGCACTTATTTAATAAGGAATAAAAAATATATGTTGAATGAACTTTAAAATGAGAATAAATTAAAAAACGTTAAATGAATATAAAATTGTTTAAGCATTTATATGAGTTATTAATCATTTTTATATGTATCTTTAGTTGATAATTATCAAAGATTAACACATCTTGAATCAATGAAACAAGAAAATCTATTAAATAAATAACATTTCATGAATTTAAGATTTATTTTACACGTTTTTAAATAAATAACTATTTATAATATTTTTATTATTTTAATACGATTTTATTAAATGAAAGAAAATACAATTTACAAGTTTATTCAATGTAAACAGTTTTTTTTTATTAAAAAAATTAACTATTTTTAACCAAGGTCTGCACAATTTGCATAATTCTAACCGCACTTTGTTTCAGTTTCATTTTTCTGCACGTAGTGACGAAAATATATTACATAACTGCTCAGATGTTTTGAATATTTAATTTAACGTTCGGTTACAGTTCGGTTCATTCATTATTATTTCTTAATTAATGAGATATAGAAGTTCACCCAAGGTTATCAACAATTAAATAATCTTTGGTACATTAATCTTTAATTAAACATTCTTTTCTTTATAATTTTCACGGAAAATAGTTGTATGCCTTGAAATGTTTATTTTTTTTAAAGAAACTGTGCACATGACAATTATGACACACACATATGTGTATATATAGTTATCCCTTAATTATTTACTTTATTAAGGAAGCACCATTCAAAGGACTTTCTTCTTAAAGGCCTAGTTTTAAATTTACACAGTTACTTGAGATTTTTAAGTGCTTGTTGGCAAAAGTTCACAAATTTATCTTGCAATACCAAAAACATGGCAGTTGGCCACTCTTGCATGACAGTGTTATTGTTTAAAAAGTTACAATCGTTTGTAATTTAAATTCTTGTATTAACAGAGATATCAATAATTCTTAAGACCGTTTTGATTTGTCGTCTTGTAATTATTTTCTGTTTCCTAAACTAAAACTAAAAATTCATGTGTTTTAGTGAATTGAAGATATTAATATTATGCGTACAAATTAATTCTGTGCTTTTTTTATAGAAAATAAATGTTTATGGAAAAATGGAGTACATTTAAATCCTCAAAATATCCCACATTATTTTGTATAACTCTCTATCAGACTGACGAATCTCTTGTCAAAAAAAGATGGCGGCTTTGAGTCGATGAAGTCCTCAATGAATTTCTGATCTCTCCCTTCCCCTTTTTTTAGCACTTTTTGCATGTTTTATGCGCCACACTTTCCCTCGAAGCTGAACAAGTCATTCCTGTGGTTTCGGCAGCATTTTTTTCAACAGGAATGCGAAAAGCATTCAATGCCTAGTATACTATTTTTCTAACACCATTGTGTTCGTTACTGTTTTGTGAGGTTATGCCAACTGCTTGGCCAAGACATATAGTGTTTTTAAATGTTAAGACTAGCACTTCAAAATCCTAAAACGCTGAGAAAATATTTTAATTCAAAACAAAGTTATAATTGATTCAATTTAAAAGCACAGAATTAATTTTTATACGTTAGACTGAAGTTTATAACGTCTACTTTGTACAAACGAATACAAAGAAAGATCTTCCAGCAATGTTTGGACAAGTTTTATGATTTTTCAACACATGCATATTGGTGCAAATGAAATCTATCTCAAATAAAACTCAATTAAACAATAATTACTTAAAAATATCGCTTTATGCGTATCCTGTAGGTCACTGCCCCCTGTGTGTTAAAATCTGATTCTCATTAATGTTCAATAAGTCTGTATATTTACTACTGATCTATGATTGATTCATAAATAGTTTCACGAATCGAAGATTGTGAATGACTGATATCAGTTCTTGCTTGTTTCACACATACTAATTGTTTTTGTGCTTTGATATTAACATTTACAGACTTGAAACACATAAATTATTTTATCTCTAGTCTCCAGTCTATAAAATACTTTTTTTATCTATTAATTATTTTAATAACTCATTAAATCTAAGTATATTAACCTTTTTAAATGATTATCCAAATACTGAAAAATTAAATGTTAAAAAATAAACTCTGTTTTAAACACGCTTAGGCACTTATGATTTTTTAAAGTGAACTGTAGTGAATTTTACAAATTGAGAATTAACTGTTTTTCTATTGGTGATATTTTAAAGAAAGATTTCTTTTTAACAGGTAAATAATGAAAAAAACATTACCAGAAATGAAATAATTTCAGAAAACTAAACATTTTCAAAATGAAAATAAATGTTATATACATTTACTTGACTGCCATTTCGTTTAAATGACAACTCCGGCATTTTTCTTACTAAAAACTAATTGTATGCGACAAGCTTAAACTGTGAATAAAATTTGAATATTTTCAAACTTGTTATTTTTAAAGTTTTATAAAGGAAATGTCACAAATATATGATTGATTGGTACTTAATGTATACACTGGAATAACTTACAGTTAAATACATTCGTTATCGACTTATACTACTAACTAGAATGTTTGTAATTTATTTGGTCGTATGTTATGTTATATACCAGCATTAATCTAAATCGTCCTTGTTGTTCATGTCATCTTTTATTAAAGAATCTGGTGTAACAGCAAATGCTTAGTATGTTTCAAGATCATACCATTGCAACACAGTTTGAAAATGAATAGGAATTAAGTGTATTCGTGTCTTTATTTCAATAGCTGAAATATTCTAGAATGATTAAAAATTATATAGAAATTTAGAAAATCTTTGAAATTAGAATACTATAAATCAACGTATTATAATTGGTATTATATTAGAGAATCAATAGTACTTTCATAAAAAATAAATTGAGAACCGGGACTGTTTGATTTTTTTATTCGATCAGGTCATAAAGCAAGCTAAATTAATTAGAAATCTCTTCTATGAAGTCATTCACAACTTTTTGAATATTTTTAGTATCAAATAAATGTCTTTTCAATATTAGTTTACGGAATAAAAAAATAGTGACAAGATTACAAATCAAGCTGGTGAGGAGGATAATTGAGAAAGTAGTCCTGTGTGAGAAACAGTCTATTGTTCTCGACACTGTGAGGACATTTTTTCCAATCCTTATCTTTGAACGTTTCAAATTGTCCGTGTAATAATTTTTATCAATGTTTATATCGTCAATAACACCCTTCTTAAACAGGATCAACATTTAATCGGTAATTAGAAATAATACAAAAAATCTTCATCGTTTTTGATAAAAATGTCAAATTTTACAAAATTAAACTCAAATTCAATCAAGTAACACTACTCTAACCTAAACATACACATTTTAAAAAAACCATATAAATCGATAAAATATCGAACTTCCTTATAGTTTCGTTTCGTGCGATTGAACCAAAATATGTAACCCAAACAGGAAAAAAACCTTTTATAATAATTACTACGAACAAGATTTATATCAGCTGTCAGATAAATGCACACGATTTTTCAAAACGTCTTCGCCGAAGATGTAAGACCGCGTCGGAGTGTACTCCAGACGTCCTGTTTAGAAATTTGTAGCGTCTATAGAAAAAAATGCAACGAGGGTAAAACGTGCACTCCTGCTGTTTTTGTTTACATGTTCGATGAAAAAAAAACATAACGAACGGGGGATTGTGATAAACACGTGGTGAAATTTTAGACAGAACATATTACAACAGTAATCCATTACGAAGATCTGATTATATATATATATATATATATATATATATATATATATATATATATATATATACATACATATAGTTAATACGATAAAAGGACAGTTAATTTTTTGCGAGTTACAAAAACAGAGAAAACACAAAGGACTGAATCCTGTGAAATCGAATGACGGTCCATGAATCAAATCCAAAATCCTCAACTGACAGTACAGAGCGTGGAGACTCATTCCATCGGTGAATGTGCATTGTGACGATGCAAATCCACCTTTAATTAAATCACGGCTTACTCCCCCGTTTAAAAGAACGTTTCAGCACTTTGTAACATTTTTTTTCCGCCGAATTAATTAATTTAGAAGTGATACGTATTAATATTGGAATTAAGTTTGACGAACGGTCTCTGTTATACTTCTATTATACTTCTGTATGCTTATGAAATGTACGTACTTCTTTGTTACAAAATGAGGATTTTATTAAAATTAATGATCTTTTTACAGTGAATACATATATATATATATATATATATATATATATATATATATATATATATATGTATGTATATATTCACTGTAAAAACATTTATTAATTTATACAGGAAATAGGAAGGAAGTTAAGAAAATGTAAACAATTAACAAAAAATTAAGGGAGTTCTTAGTTACAGCTTGCTGTATGGAAACTCTTTTGATTCAATCTGTATATAAATAAATATTAATTATTTTATTGAATATATCTGATATCCAATAATATATTTAAGTAAATAAGAAGATGTATAATCGAATATATACTGCTGTAACGTTCATTAGTTCACTCTTGAATTCAAACGCTTAAAAGTATTATCCGTTTCCGGTTTTAAAACTTTTAAAATTAATTGTACCTTCGACCGGGAGTACGGTTTACCCTTGAGTATGAAATCTGATACAAGTCTTCATAAAAGTTTACTGAAAACTTTTACTTCTCATTTTCCATATCACATTTCTTATATCGAAAACCTTATGAAACTTGAACAGTTCTTTTTACTCCCTCGCGTGTCTTTCATTAATTTTTTCTCTCTTGTCAAATTCCACGAATCATGGAAAGTATTGCAGTATAAAATCGTATGGTTTTCATTCAAGGAAATGTCAAGTTTTGTGAAAATGTTACGATTATTAAATTAAGTGTCAAGCTTATAATTCTGTTTAAATTGGAGAATCAGCTGTAATCTATTTAATGTTTTGTATATTTTCTAAATTGTCTATTTTGGATTTCTTTCTAAATCTGTTTCCATTCTAAATGGCACGAATTTTTTTTTTTTGAAATATTTAGAACATTTAAAATGATGTTAGAAGATATATTGAAAATGTTAATTTTTACCATTTTATCTACAGTTTTACTGAAAATTATTTTTAATCTATTTCTCCTCCTAAACATTCTTATTAGAATCCTACAAAAAATAATCAGATAAGATTTTTTTAATTATTAAATTGAATATATTAACATTTAATTATTTTTGATTTTCCTTTAGCCCACTTTTTTTCTTAGTTCCCATGCTATCGTTTTTATTTTCTACGTAGGTATAAACAGGTTTTTTAATTTATATTCGGTGTATTTCTGTATTGTGTATAGTGCTAAACGTTATTTATTAAACTAAAAGTTGTCCATTGTCAAATTTAAATTCGTCTTAAGATTTCTATAATTAGATTTGTCATTTCGGCTGTAATTATTGTATTTTGATTTGTTTTGTACCTATGTAGTTTGATTTCAGTTATTATTTTTTTCTTTTTCTTTAGTCTACTGTTTTTTTCTTGGATTCTCGCCTATCATTTTTGTTTTCTGCGCAGATATTACTGTTTCTTAATGTAATGTCTATATCTAATTTAATTTTATTTCTGTCTAAATAGCAAAACTATTCAATAATAGAAATTTTAAAACAAAATTAAATTAGATAATAGCTAACATTACATTTCATCAATAATGTTTAACACTAAACGCAATACCGAAATACACAAATTAAATTGAAAAATAGAAATATTTTTACGGAAAATAACAATAGCAGAGAAAGAAAGAAACAACAGTTGATCTAAAAGAAAAGAAAAAAATAATAATTAAAATCCCAGTAAAAAAAAACATGAAAATATACAATATTAGTATTGCTTATGTTATTTTTGAAAAAAATATTTCGATTTATTTCATTCTAAATCTGATGAATTATCTTTTATTTTAAATATAGAGACATAATTGATTTCCTCGTATTTAAAATAGTTGTAAATATATAAACTGCATGTTTAACGTTTAAAATTAAAGTTTCATTATGAAAAAGAATAACATCTGTAGATATAAAAATATAGATTTTATCTGTAAAAAAATGTCAATTTTAGATCAATTTAATTAGTTTGAACATATAAGTCTTGTGAGGTGAATGATAAATCATTGGTCATTCACTATTAGTTTTTAATTATCGATCTTGATACAACCGACAGTTCATGAAGAGTTAAATATAGTTAGATATGTCTAGAAATTATATTTATATATATATATATATATATATATATATATATATATATATATATATATATATTATAAGAACGAGTTAGAAGTTTGATAAGGAATAATTAGTTGTGCTAGTTATTCGATGAACGTACTTGTCAGTACTTTTCTGAAAAAAGTATTCCACTTTTAAAGTTTCACTGAAAATTATTAACAATAAAAACGTCATTTCCATAAGAATGTTCATGAAATACACATAACTTTAATGAATGTGCGGCGAATGTCGGGAACTTGTTGGCGAACGTACTTAGCGTGTTAATCCACGTTCTGTAATGAAAAATCACCCTTGAAAAACTAATGATGTTTACAACAATTCAAATAATGATTCTCGACGATGTTAACGATCAAGACTTTCGAGGGGTTGCGACGAATTACGTCTCAGATTGGGAGGGTGGCGGATCTTAAATAATCCCCTACGTGCAAGTTAACGTCTCGCCATGTTCAGCCGATGAGAATTTTTACCCCGCACGCTAAATTGTCAGACCAATAGAGGCTCTTTAACAGATTACAGATTGCGGTTGTCGATAAGCGGCGACATTTTGACGTTGATAGTTTGATAGACGGCGCGACGCTTTTGAGTCTTCTTCATTCTTTCGCTTCATATATATATATATATATATATATATATATATATATATATATATATATATATATATATATATATATATATATGTTGGAAGGGGTTGCGACGACGCTAAGTGAAATATCCGCATTTTCACTTTTTTGTCGAATACTATTTTCAAAGAAAATGTGTTTTTTCACTTGTTCTGCTTGTGATTTCTGTTCGTGATTGATGGAATTTTATTGAAATTGATTGTCGTTGATATTTGAACAAATTTTGTGAGTTTGTAATTTTTCTGGCATCAGTTCTACATCTCTCTCTCTCTCTCTCTGTATATGTATGTTAACAAAATTTCTGTAACTTTTTTATTTCTTTGAATTTAATTATTGTTTAACATGTTTATGGTTATTTTGTCAATCAAGTTTTTTATTTACTTATTTACATCCATTTAAAAATCAATAGTTAGAATTTAATTTTTGATTGACCCGTAACTAATTTTTTTTATAATTAAAAATATCTAATAATTTCATTCTAATCGATCGCACGCACAAGTGCACGTTCTTGACATATTAAAGAATCGAAAAATCAACAAACAATCGATTTTTTTGAAAGTTATAGACCGAATACTTCTCTTAAAATAGAATACTATACCAGTAATTTAACGAATCCAAGATCTGTAAGACATTACAGTCACAAGATCGCAGTATAAAAGCAGATGACTAGAACTTGAATTATTGACCTAATACCAAGTAAAACAATACTGTCCAATAAACGTTTATTTCAGTACAATGAATGAATTAATTATTAAATACTTTGGCAAAGTGTTAATTGATTTTTAAAAGTGAATTTAACTATAGTGTCAAACAACACTTGCAAAATTTCTCTAGACATACAAAACAGTTGTCTTTAATTCACAAATACATCAATTTATTAATTAATGTATAATTACACCGTAAAACTTGAATCGTTTCTGAAAAGAATTACCCATAAATTTTATATCGAAAAAGTGTAAAATGTGTGAAAAAATTATTATATTTCTATCGATTTTGAAAAAAATATGACATTTTGAATGAAATATTGATTGATTGTTACTTTTTTCTCTTCAATAATAATGAATTGTTATTATTACAATCATTTCGTAGATTTAACTATAAAAATAATATTAAAAACAATTCCATTTTGATCCACGAACTCATAGTTCACACTTTGAATGATATTTCCGAATTTGGTTTCCGAAAAGTGTGCATACAGACTCGATACAGTTTCAGTACTGTTTGAAATACTTTATGGATTTGGAAAAGTGTTAAAAATGTACAATATTCATATTATCGGTCATGTAATAGAGTAAATCGTATCATAACAGTCGTTTAATTAATACTTCAGTCTCAGATAGTGAAAAATCTAATTATATTATCTGTCATATTGATACGAATAAAGCAAAGTAAAGTATAAACTTCCACTTTACGATATCAGTCAATTCCAAAGATTTATCACAACCATTTAAAAATATCAGACAATTCATTAGGTATATTTTAATAATATTTTAAATAAATTGAAATATTTGCGACATAACTGATTTATTTTCCTAAGAAGTGAAATTTCTCATTATGTATCAAATATAAATACGTTTCAGTTGATGCAATCGCAATCACATCACAAAGTGCATACTTGAATCATAGAGTGAAACTTTTTTATATAAAATCGATCATGATTGTATTCTAAGCCAATTGTGAAGCATAACTTAACTATCCACTCATATTTAGAAAACAAATCATCTTTACAAAAATGTAGAGTAATTCATTTTCTGCAAAAAAAAAACTATTAATCAGAAATAAAGTGAATAAGAACAAATACAATTATATAGGAAACAAATGTTTAAAACTATTAAATAAAACAATTATAACCAGAGAAATCTCAATAAAATTTTAATGAATATATTGTAACATTTTTTTGAAAGAATGTCCATTAAAAAACGTGAAAGTATCTGAGATTGGAATAACCAAAAATTAATTGACTGAACAAATAGATTAATCTCTTCTGACGATTTCAACGAAATAATAGGATATAAAAATAAGGAAAAGTAATTTAAATATTTGTTCTGTTTAACATATATAGAAAAAAAAATGATTAAAAAGAACGTATTACGATAAAAACTCACAAAATTATTT
This sequence comes from Acanthacorydalis orientalis, assembly GCA_034766995.1. Taxonomy (NCBI): domain Eukaryota; kingdom Metazoa; phylum Arthropoda; class Insecta; order Megaloptera; family Corydalidae; genus Acanthacorydalis; species Acanthacorydalis orientalis. Next base: position 2,913,531 of record CM068316.1, on the reverse strand, counting down.
TACACTATCGACCGACTGTGTCATAAATTTGCATATTGTTTATTTTACACCCGAGAGACTTACAAATACGTGTCGAAATGTTCTGTTAACTGTTTTAGATTTTATTTTTAATCAGGATTCGACCACTTTCGAATATATCTTTATATATATATATATATATATATATATATATATATATATATATATATATATATATGTAGTATTGATTAAAATACGAAAATAGTTTCAAACAGCGTACACAAAACTAGCGACAGCGGCGTACAAAGTGAATTCCACGAACCGTTGTGAATTCTTGTACGATATCACGCAACCCATTTCAATTTCAGCTTCTGCATTGAAGAATACAGAAATAATTGTGTAAACCGAACACGCGTTAAGTGTCTGTTCGTAAACAAAGGTTAATATTCCGCGGTCCACTAAGTGCTTATACACATAAATAGTTAACGTACGTGGAACAGGACCGGCTGGTAATAGAACAAGGAGGTGTACTACAATGTAACGTAAACAATGTGCTGCAAACATGATTATAGTTCTTAGCCAGAGCAACAGCTCTGAAGACTCGTGCACATGTGTACGCATGGTTACGATCTACACACACACATACATACACACACACACATACATACACACACATATATATATATATATATATATATATATATATATATATATATATATATATATATATATATATATATAAGTGCAGGTAAATATCCAGCCATTGCAAGTAAGTAACGTCTGACCGCATCAGCAATTACCTCTCGCTTGTTGCTGATCGTTACCATGAACTTGCTTTTTTTGCTGGTTACTCTGTTCGTTCCAAATTGGCTTCATTGTCAAGGACAGTCGTGTTTGTAGGCAGTAACAGCTAATGAGATCGTTAACTGATTTTTTTAGCTCTTCAAGATATTTTTCAACCGAATTAAATGTCAAAAATGTGCCACTGCTTCTCATTATAACCGTGTTTTTTTAGTCAAGGCATGCGCTATGATATCCCTCCAAAAAAAAAACAAACATATAAAATTAATAGTTCTGTTTAACCTGTTCAGTGGTGGTGTACTTAAAAAGTTTTCAGAAAAAAAGAACGAGCTGTGTTTATTACATTATATATATATATATATATATATATATATATGTATAACAGAAATTATTTAGAAATACGAAGGGATGTTGAAAAATTATAACATTTCAATTTATCATTTATTATAGTGAAATGATTCAAATCATGAAAAGAGTGAACATGATTACAGCACTACTGTCTTCATTTTAGAAGAAATAAAGCTCTATAATCCTTTCGGACGTTACTGCATACCAAACAGTACACTTAAGTGGGTGTAATTGTTGCTGATGAAGTGCTCTTGTATTCTATGTAGCCTATGTTCTACAGTTTTGTCTGTATAGGAATCCATTTAAGTGGAAATGAGCTTCGTCACTCATATTCAAATTGTGAATGAATGCATTATTTTCTTCTGCTTGTCGGCGAAAACGAATTGCATAATCAAAGCGATGCTGATAAACTGTTGGCTTTAACTCTCGCACAAGCTTCACTTTACAATATTTTTAACATTCAAAGTCGATTTAAATGTCTTCTGCTTGACGTTTCACTACTTCGCTCATTACTTTCCTGTATACGTTGAATATTTTCCTCAGTTAGAACTGAACGATGTCTTCCAGATCCTGGACTGTTACAAACTGTACCTCGTCGAAAAAATGCAATCAAACGATTATTCATTGACTGCGATGATCCTTTTCGAACATTAAAATAACGACGATATTCTCGCTGCGTTAAAATAATTGAACACCTATTTTCAAAATAAAATTCAATTAATTTGGTACGTTGTTCCGTCGTGAATCTCTCCGTAATAAATTACCCAAGTTTTATTTATAAAATTCTGAAAAGAAGAGAAAAACATATAAACAAAAAAAATGTTAACTATTCAAACCTCTTCGTTCTTTTTCACTATCCGTTGTTAGCAAAATTTGTTTTTATGCCGGTAATTGAAAAATAGAACTTTCCTTAAACAGTATAAATCAATTAGTCGACACTGTTTTAACCTGAGATTAGTTTTACATTATTTTTAACTGAATGGTTGCTGAATTTAAAAAATGATACAAGAAGAAGTTCAGGCCGTGAATTATTGATATTTTAGTTATATATATATATCGAAATAAATGATATATAGTTTCTATCTTTTGGGATAAGATAAAATAAATTGACAACCATTTATATAAATCCGCCTAAAGTATACATTTATTTTATCTTCTATATATTTCATTCATATTATTTACATTTAGTCATTTATTGTTTTTTATGACAGTAATGTAACTGATACAGATTTATAAAAATATTTATTATAAAGAAAAAGAAATGTTCGTTGTTTATTTATATTTTTTAGTCTATTTTAAAGCAGGTTTTGAAAGAACAAAATGAATGAATTTATTCTTAAATGTGTTGCGGAAAGAACATAAATATTTACTTCTTAATTAAGAGGTTTTTTTTTAAAAAAAAAAACAAACAACTTTAGTTGTTGTTTTTCATATCGCTTGTTTATGACACAATTTGAATATTATTTTTTTAAATATGGGTGAGTGAGGTATTGAAAGTAAATCTTTGCCGAGTTTATAAAAAAATTAACAAAATGATACATATATTGGAACTAGTTTTCATTTTGAAACAAATATTAATGATATTATTTTTTTAAAAAAAAGTCCAGCCAGAATCTTTTAACGTTTACTACAAATACGAATAAATTAATTTATATAAATTTATAAATATGGAACATTCGTTTTAAAGAATCGAATTGCGTTTAAAATCTATAATTTATTTTAAATATTTAAAAATATTAATTATTCACACACTTTTATAAAAAAAAATACATTATAGCTTTATAAATTCATTTAATTTATACTATTTATAGCTTGAAGTTTCTTTTGTACTACCGACATTTATTTGCATAACTGTTTAATATAAATAATTTATAATATTTTACATAATTCAAGACATCATCGTGTTGTTAATAATTTACTATGTAATAATGTTTAATTAAAAAAAGATACACGCTGAATATATGATTATTAATTAATAATATTTTACTTAATTAGAAAACTAGACGTATTCGTGTTATTGCGTTTTTCATAACTATCGATTTATGTAAGACGGAATCCAATTCGATATTTTATATATAATTGTACGTATTTAAAAATAATTTTATAATTAAATTACGGTTATTCAAATAATTATCGTTGAAAGTCAGTTATTAATTTCAAACTTACTGTTTGCAGTTAATGAATGTAATAACAGTTTTGCAAATTACACTAATCTCATCAAATTCAATAACCACTGTGTTGAATAGTTAGTCGTAGCACTGAAACAGTTCAATTTTGCTCTGAACTGAATTTTAATTAAATAAAATTAATATTAATATTAATATGTTTGAAAAGTGCGATATTTTTATTGTTTGTTTCCATTTGAGTAACATAAATACCATTCTATTTGATATGAAATAGAAAGATAGAATTTTGGAATAATTAGAAATGGTGTTCACGAATGTAGAAAATGAAATTAACTTTGCAACAGATTAAAACTCTTAATTAGTAATTTATTCATTGCATATTTTTATTGATAAAATCAGATTAAGAAATTAGTGTGAATTGATATTTGTATGATTGTTAGAATTCAATTTATGCAACATCTGTTTTGCAATGAAAATAATAAATCAGTATTTAAAAATAAAGTCATAAAACTAGAATTTTAAAAATGTTTAATGCTTTTTTAAATCCTAGTTGTAATTCAATCTCGATTACAAAGTATTGAAGTCAATTATGATGATTTTTCTCGTATTATTTAAATTCAAATACCTTAACTTTCTTAATAAAATAATTGCGTATCAAACTTCGAATGAATAATATAATTTGTCAATCTATCAAATTCATTTTTCCTCTCTCCAGAAACAGTTGTAAAAGATGTTCTCTGAAAGTGGATTTGGCTACATTATCAAACAGAAATTATGTTCGAAATCTTATTTATTTTCTACTCTATATATATATATATATATATATATATATATATATATATATATATATATATATATATATATATATATATATATATACTTATTCACGATTTATCTAATTTCAAAATTATAGCTTTGAAACAACACAGTGGTGTTGTACGCTTTGAGTACAGAAAATTTGATTTTATATTCTCATATATGAATGTTCTTTTTATTTTATTTTTAGTCAATTTATTTCATCAATTGGAGAAAAAAAAACGAATAGATGAACGAAACGTCATTTAAATTCCTGTATAAATAAAAGATTGTTAATACAGTTGATCATCTAATCAAAATTGTTGTCTATAACAATCAAACTAGAATTGTTAATTCCAAATAGTTTTACGATAGAAAGATTTTAGTCAATAAGAATGTTTGATAAAATTCCAGGTAACTTTATTGACTATAAAAATGTTGATGAAGTGAACAAGGATGGACAGAAATCTTTCTTGCTGAATTTCTAAATTCAGTTCATATTTTCTATACATTCGTTTGGCTGTTGATATACAATTATTTTATTTATAAATTTCAACCTTTTAGTTTTAAATAATAGAAAAATAACTTGTTATAATTTTGGCTTCAATACTCTGTAATCGTGATTGAAATTACAACTAAGGTTTAAAAACGATTCAATTTTCTTAAAACTATAGTTCTCTTACTCTAGTTCAATTATTCCTATGATATCGTTGATATCTCATTCTAATAGTCTTTTTATCATTTTTTTTTCAAGATTTATAGTAACGAATATATCTCTCGTTTGTAATAATTACCAAACGACTGTACTTCAAATACAGAAAGATTCAACACGTATCACTGATTTCTATTTAATAAAATCGAATCGAACGTATTATATTGATTCGATTCGAACTTCAAATAAATCATTTTCAATGCACCATTATCGCCCAACCTTAAACTTACATAATGCTCCGAAGAATAATTTCACAAGAATTCGAATCCAATCCGATATCGTTCTTTTATTTTCAATACAGATAAAATGTGTGACCAATCATCTACTATTTTAATTCGCCTATAATTATAACTTACCTAACAATCGACGCGATTGATTACTTCCTCTAACGAAAGTAAACACTTTGAATGTCTGTTAAAACATAAATGGACTTAGATACCTTCGACGCAAAAAAATATAACGAGAAACCTGTTACTCTTATATACATACATACATTCATGCATATATATATATATATATATATATATATATATATATATATATATATATATATATAAATGATTTCTAAGAATGAACAAAAAACAAGATCGCATACTGCTCGACACACATTGGCACATTAACCCGACAGTATTAGCATATTAACCAGAGAGAGAATAGACCGGCATATTTGTTATAGAATGAATGCATTTGTCGACTGAATTTTATTTCGAATATTTTCTTAAACCACACCTTTTGAAACAGGTTGCTTTTTGTTCTTATCTCCTTTATATATATATATATATATATATATATATATATATATATATATATATATATATATATTCATCTGTTCCAAGAAGTACTTTTTGTATGTAAAATTTGAACAGAGTGAATCATATTAGTAGGTTTTTACACACATATGAATCATCTGGTTAGAAGATTTGGTAAAAGTTGGAAAGAATTTGTTGAAATATGTTGTTGTTATATATATATATATATATATATATATATATATATATATATATATATATATTCGAATTCTTTAACTGATTTTCCATATCGTCTTGTAATGTATCTGGTTCCAATTCATTCATCTCGGATTTTAATCTTCAATTGGTGAAGGTTTGCTATTTTCATCCTTCATAGAACTTAGAAAACAAATGTGGCCGAATTCGTTTATAAGTACTGTGCTAGATTGCTATATTTTCTTGTTATAACTTACTCATTCTATCAATATCAGATACATTCCACGCAAATCTTTTATTTATTTATTGCTATGTAAATCGTAACAGTATGATTAAAAAGTATGTCAGAAAGTAATTCACATATTTTATTAGAAATAAATTTAAATTTATGCATAAATACCTACAATTTATGCTAATTATTCATCATTTTATTTAACATACAAATATATTCTACGAGGGTTTAATTAAAAATATAGACAGACATAAACAATTTTATATTTAGAGAATTGTAGTGAAGTTATTTCTAATCCGATCTAAGAAATAATCTTACTATTAAGTAAGGAATATATTTTTTAATAAAGGATGAAATTTACTCGGTCTATCCATGAAACGGGTTCGTTATAAAAGTGAGTTCTTGTATGTGCACGAACTGAGACTTTTGTGAATATTTTTCTTACTATAGCCGTGAAATATATTCGTGGTTGTTATAACCGAGGTCGTCTGTATTTGAAAGCAAATATAATTAATTCAATGTGTTAATTATATTTTTTTTGTTTAAATATAAATCAAATTCAATAAGTGTTAAATTAATTCGTGAGATATATAATAAAAATGTTTACAAATATTCTTCTTACAAATTTCATACATTTTTAACACGAATTTCCTCAAATATAACAAAACGAATGATTAACTAAACTGGACCGTACTTTAAAAATATACCTCGTTTCAATGAAATTAATACTCGGTAACACGATATCTCGTCTATTAAAACATACTCGAAACAAAGCTTCCGTTTCCAATCAAACGTTTTTAATGAACCGTCAGTAACGTTGCGGTTTCTTTGGAAGTTCATTACACCGCACAGTCGCATGCGTTCCGTAACGAGACCGAAAGAACTGTTGACAAAATTCAAAGAGGCATTGATGCAAGACACACGACAGACATCGAAGGTCAGAGTCATGCTTCGATAGAGTCCATCGTCTAGCAGTGTTAGACACAATCATGGTGTATATTGTGTTCGACGCTGTTGCTCTGCGCGACACGTTTCTATGTTTATATACAGGGATGTTCTGAAGATGTCTTTCAATGTTAGGTTATAGTTTATGTTAGGTGATACGGTGACGAATGAAATTCCTAGTCTAAATTCAAATAGTCGCAGACAAAACAGCATTCACACTTTAAAGATTTCGTTTTCTATTAGATAGTAAGATTAGAAACAATTTAACACGTTGAGTTGTATTTAATTAATTAACATTAACATCAAGAAGCCATAACAAGAAGAAACCATAAAGAATTACTTTTTCCAGTCGTTTTATTACATAACATTGTAACATTAGAACCGAACGTAAACTTATTCAATGTCTGGTTTATTTTCTCTCTATAATAAAAAATCGGTCCTGTGCTTTTACTTTTATTTGTGTTCTGATTAGCTGATGAGATCGGGTCATCTGCTTTCTGATTGGTTCGTCTTCGCTTCGTCGCTGATAGCTTCAGTTCTGTGATGTTTTATAATCCATCGTCCTCTCTTTTACGCTGATCGCATATTAAATATCGGTTCTATGTGTTTTATTAAATATCGCTTATCTGTTTATCGGTTTACATTTCTCAAGGAGAAGGAGGTGCGAGCGATAGCAACCGGTGTGTCTCCCCTCACGGGAATCTGCGAGTGAATCGAGCAGGGAGGGGGCTAATATTGAAAATTAGAGTCATGTAAAGTTGGTGCATTATGCTATCTTGTTTGAATATCTAAAATGAGTAGTTTTTTCTATTTACAGCATTTGTTCATAAATAGTGTCTTTATAAGATCAGTTTTTATTCGTATTCGTTGTCTAATTCATTCTGTTATCTTCTTGAGTCACAATCAGTTTTAATTAACATTCTCTATTTTATTATTAGTATTGATAATATGTGTTTGCATGTTCTTTTTTCAAAATTTCTATTTTTACAATTATATAAATCAGTAATTATTATAAGCTAATAAATGGGAAAGCATAATAATAAATCTTCATACTTATATAGGGAGATGATACAGTAAAAGGCAAAGATAGATTACATATTCACAAAAGAATAAAATATATATTAAATAATTAAAGATGCGACTAAATAGAAAGTTTAAAAAGAGGAATAGAATCGAATAAAATAAAACAAAAATCAAACTGATTTATCATTGTTAGAACGTTAATGAGGTGAACGAATGAGATTATCCCATTTATCTCGAAATGTCATAAAATAAGACATCGTACACATGATCTTCGTATAATTAGCAATAGAGAAGATTAAGTCAAGATATATACATCACATCATCGTTTTTCCGACTAGCCCTGTAGTTCTACACGGAATTGTAGCATCTCCCTTGCTTCTCCCCTAGCACACAACGAACGTGTGTCCTCGATTCACTGTCAGCTATATTGCCATGTGTTATGTATGTGTGTATGTGTGTATGTGTGTGCGAACGTCGGTGACAACTAGAAAGGGAACAATAACGTGTCACGTACGATAGGGAAGCAACCGAAAAGAAACGATGCTTCATTAATTCCGATTCTCTCGCCATCGTCTACATACAGACACACATTTATACTACACAACATAACATTTATATGTCATTTTTCTTTATGCTATTTACTTGCTTCAAGTGAGAAATATGTTTTGACGTATCGTTTGCAGGAATGATTGATATTGTTTTCTAGCTTCGGCCTGTTTTCGACACTTTATTGAAATAAATGCTGGATGTACGGATCGTTACAATCAAATTAATCGCAATATATTTGTGTATATATATATATATATATATATATATATATATATATATATATATATATATATATATATACTTTTGTACTCAAAACTGTACTACTTGATAAGAAATGTTGTACAATTTTTAATAAAGCTACCATTTTATTTTTCATCTTTTCAAATATGAAATAAATTTCGATAAGATTTTATTAAAATAGTTTTCACTAAATAGATTAAACGTACATTGTTTATTAGAAATTTTTTCATTATTAATTGAAATTTATATATTTTTTTATCATAGCATCGTGTGATAAGCGGTATATGTTATATCTTTGCAAAGGAAATCGTCTCGAAAATCAAAACAATAAGACCAAAGACGCACAAATAAACATTATGACAGTAAAATCTAAAACTGATCAAAATGAATAATAAATAATTATCCAGGTAGGCTTAGTCTTGGTGAATCACTTAAATACTTATCTTTCAAGACTGGTTTCGAGTCTTGAGCTGCGCTTAGGTTGTCTGTTGATAAGCCCTTCTTAACAGGGTGTGTGAGGACAGCTTAAGAGCTATAACTATTCATATTAGGTAAATACTGCAAACAAAAACACGTATTAAAAGCTAAAATCGCCAGCAGAATCACAAGTATAAAAATAGATTTCAACGACAAATAATGATTGAATATTTTTATAAGCAATTTGTAGTTTTGTATCGAGTGGTTCATTAATGAAAGTTTTGTTTTGCTTGTCTAAAAAGTTTTATTTTTCTTGGTCTAAAAATGATGGTATTGCCACCGAAATACGTATAAACAACAACCAGTAATGATGTATTGAATATGTTTGATTAAAAATATGTTTGTGGTTTGTGTGGGTTGAAAAAAGAGTCCATTTGTAAAATGACTGTTTTAAACATCGAATTTTTCACAAATAATCTTTAGTTATTCAACGGAAGCTTTTATATTGATCCACTTTATAGAAATTAAAAAAAAATCTTAAAAAACACTATTTTATAAGATGATTTTTAACTATATTTAAAAAAGCACATTGAATCGATTTTTTTCAAATATAACTTTCTTGTTATTTCACGAATACTGAAGAGTTAATAGATGTTTAATACTTGTTATTTAAAAAAAAAAATGTTTGTGTAAATCAATTTTAAAACTTATTCTTGTAAATTAGCAAAAAACATTTATTTTTTTCTAACTTATAAAATATGATTAATTTGATTTTATATTAGTTCCATTTTAAGAAATTTTGTAATCTCAGAAAATATTTTGCATGCTGTATGGAAAGAAAATATTTTTTTGGAATAGAAGCCTTAAATGAATGATAGATTTTCGGAATTTAATGATTTATAAAGATTGAGAAATTTATATTTTCCTGTACTTGATTTTATGTAAATTATCTACATTATTTGAGATCTATTTTGTAATTAACGTTTTCACTCTGCCGCAAATTACATAAATTTTTGCTGATCGAAAACATTCAGTGCTTATTTTTTAATTATTTTTATTCGTATTTCGATGCTGATGCCATCTTGTTTAAAGTCTAAAGTACAGAAAAATGTGGATAATCAGATAGTGAAGAAATGTCGAATTCATTTCTAATAATCAGTTTGAGCAGCAGACTAAAAACTTTTATCTAAATGAAATCGTATACAATACTCATATTTAATTTTGAATATATCAGAGTTACTGTTAACATCATGTTGAAAACCATGAAACACTGAAACCTATAAGAATTTAATGAAACATAAAAGTGGACAAAAAATTTGAAAATTAATTTATGATTTTCTTCGTATTCTTCATTCAATTCAAGCTTTATCTTAAAAATAACTTTTTAGATATAATTTTCTCATAGAAAGAGATTTATTATAGAGAGTTCCATTCTAATTTTTGGGTAGTATTTTTAGTTTTTGTAAGACATTTCAGGTAAACCGATAAATGTTTTTGAATAATGACGATGCACACACACACACACATACGTGTATATATATATATATATGCATATTTAACCAAAAATAGATCTTTATAAACAAAACAATTTACATAGTTTAGCTATCTACTCAAATTACTATCAATTTAAGTAAATATAGTTATTTTATTGCAGTTTATTTTTATATATACACAGTTTTTTTGCTTCTAAATTTTCTAATTTTAGCGTTTTATATGTTTTTATGACAGTAATGTATTGAAAAATTAAATTCAGAAATGGAAAACTATTTTCGGTTGATTATTTTATTTCTTGAAATGTTTTTAAAGCAAATAATTTTTATAATACGGTCTGTATCATTACATTTAATGAAGTAGTATTATTAGAGAAGCAAAAAACTAGAACATGTTTCCAAATATTATACAATTATAGATGTGAGGTTGATTTATCGTATCATAAATTCAATCTAATTTATATGATTTGCATATAAAGTTATCAGATGTATTTTGTTCGAATCACTGATTGTTATCTTCATTTCCTTTCTTTAATACGAACCTGAGTTATATTTAAAATGTATTTATAGTACAACCTTAATAAATAAATCTAATTTATTTTAAAAATTGTAACTTTAATATTTTATATGCTTTGAATAATAAACATTTATTTAACGTGAAATAATTCAACAATGACGCAAATGAAATATTTATGAGTTTTTTTTTTAATAAATGTATTTCGAGCCACGGGCTAAAGTTTATAAAATCAAATTCTCTTCGTTTCGTTTTCTTTTATTATGGAACTGATTTAATTAACGGTCTCGAATAAATCTTTTCATGAAGCACTTACTGGTTGTTTAAAAGTGCTCCAGCCGAAATTCTTCATTTTAAATTCAGACGCTTTGAGAAGATTTACACGACTTTAACCGCAACCATATTTCGAGTATAATCCACCGCGTACATTGTATCCATCATCAACACCAGAACGGAATATGAACTGAATACAGCAGCGTTGAGTTCACTCTCGCCGATTGTTTCAACGGCACCGTTTTATCTTATTAATGAGACATAACCGACGCGAACATTTACCGCAACTTACTTCGCCGTAAAATTTTAATTACCACCTCCGTGCAATCTAAAACATTTCACCGAAAAAACAAAGTATGAAGGTGAAACGTACATTAAGTCTCCGCATCAACCGACGCCCATCAATCATTTACAACCAGGATATGTTGTAGAGATACACATCCGCGAGAGATCTACCGAAAACCCGCTTCCTCGTTGCTTTCATCGGATATTCGTTCCTCCTTTGAACGTTTTTTTTAGACCACCTACCGCGCTTTTATACCAAAGATGAAGGGTGTACAAGCGCCGTGTACAAATACAGGGACTGTTTGAGTATTTTCAATGGATAGACTCTCTCCATTAGGCATTGAATAGATCGTATGTATACGGACAAACGTCTACTGACAATATATGTATATATCTATATACACGAGGGCGGGTTGAAGAGTAAATTGGTTCGTGTACTCGCTGAGGGAGAGAGAGACATCTGTATATGTTTTTGTATAGTTCCATCCCTTTTAGTAACGCATGGGAAGTTGCAGGTCATTCTGTCATTAATTTTTCGTTTGACAGTTGTTTCAATACACAAGCGTGTTTCGTACGAAAATGCAAAATGGATAAAATCGGAATCCAAGGTTTGATTCAGGTCCTTTTTTTGAAAGTGAAAACAACGAAGGAAATCCATGAGAGGATTTTCCTACTCATCTTTCCTACGACACCGTTCGACTTGACGGAATGAATTTGAATGCTGCAGGAATAGTATCGGAGATGCACCACGCTCAGAAGTCTCGAGAACAGCTGTCATGCCAGAAATCGTCGATAAAGTCCACGATATGGTTCTGTCCGACTAGCGAGTGAAAATGAATGAGATAGCAGAGGTCATATGCATCATCTCAACGGAGTGAACGCAGTTCACTTTGCATAATGAATTGCGTATGAAAACACTTTTCTCGAGGTGGGTGTCGCGTTTGCTCACTGCAGAGCAGAACATCATCCTACTTCTTGGAACTGTTTAAGAATAATCTAACGGATTTTATGTGGGCGTTTTGTGGTCATGGATGAAACTTGAATTCACCATTACACATCAGAATGAAAAACTAATTCTATCGTTTCACCATGATAATGCACCGGCTCATTCAAGCGTTGTCGCGCAATAAAAATAGACCGGATTGAAGTTTGAAATTATTCCGCATCCACCGTATTCGTCTGGTTGGCTCGTTCAGATTTCTATTTGTTCTCGAAACTCAAAATTTTCCTAACAGAAAATCAATTTGGGTCGAGTGGAAAGACGATAGGCAAACGGCTATTTGAGTACTCCGAAAGAACCCACTTCCATGAGAGAATCGCGAAGCTGAAGAAACGTTGGGACAAATGTGTTGAGTTTCAAGGGGATTAGCTCGAAAAATAAAGTACTCCTTAGAACTGAATTTGTTGTCTGTAATATCGAACCGATTTACTCTTTTAACCACCCTCGTATATGTATGTAAACACAAATCCATATACAAGAAAATGTCTGTGTGTGTGTGTGTATCTGCAGTCATTGCTTTGAGTGATTGACTGTTATTTTTTTATTTAAATAAGCATCGCCGTACATTTCACAACAGCGAATGATTGAACTGAATATTCAATATGGTAGATGTGTAGGGATTTATTTAAAAAGTTCGGATTCGAAACTGATGTTAACGTCTATTTCCACAAATATCCTGTTACGAGTCCAATGTAATATAATGTAAAAATAAATTTACTGAGATATACGATTGACGGCTACGTGTGAACATTACGCTTTGAAAATACGATTACGTTTAAAAACAGACCAGTAAGTACAAATCGTAATCATTAGATGCGTGGAAATTAATTAAATCGTGTTACACAAACTGAACAGCTTAACTCGCGAAATTGGATAAATATAAATGACTATTTAGATTTATTCCACGGTCATTTAAATTGAGAACTTGTTTAAATTTAATTCACAGATATATATTTTTCACATCTCAAAACGGTTTTATATATTCAGTATACAACAGTTTATAAAAAGATATAAATATATATCTTTTTTAAACCGTGTCTAAATTTATTTTCACAATTGACTTTTTAACGCCGCACATTTTTTGCTCAAAAGTGTTTTATAATAGATTATTAATCATTTTTGATTCTTGCTTATGCATATTTCGTCAGCAGTGCCATCGCCCTCAAAGCTTTAAAGTATAGAAAAGTCTTTCTGTGACTAAATATCAAGATTGTTCTTTATCTTAGCGTTCTGATGGTGATGTCATTTCATTTCCCAATTCTGTGTCGTTTTCTGATATTTTTACAGAAAGAACGTTTTTTTTGTTGCTCTAGAAATATGAATCAAAACAAGTCATATTCTTACTCACACCCCGTATATCCTAAATCTCATCGTTTCCAAGTTATATTATATAACTGAATCTGTAAATAGAACAAAGTCTTTTAATAAGTTCTGTTGTGGTTTGTTTGGATAAGTACCGAGCTAGTCTATTATTTCTGCTGATATTAAATAATAATTCATTAAATGAGCAGACCTGTTAATATGATAAAAAATGGTTGTAACACTTCTTTATCAGAATCCTGAAATTACTAGGGTGAACTTTTGAAAATGATCATTGATACATACATCCTATAATAATATATTCTTCAAATACGATTATTAAGATGAGAATACATTAGAACGATATTTAGGAAGAGTAGAGAAGATATGATACAATATAGAAAGTCGATGTAAGAAAGATAGCAGGATAGAACTAAGTGAAAAAATCTTAAGATTTCAAATATCCGAAATATATTGTAGAGACTTATATCCATAATCCAGTAATAAAATAAATACGAAAATAAATAATAAAAAACGACTCATTCATGTTCTAAAATTATGCAGTTATCAAATTTCTGATTTAAATAAACATGATATTCGAATAACTATACCGGTTTGTAAAGAACCGTGCGCTTATTCTAATAATCTCTATACAAGTTTACAAACGTTGTAATTTCTCATATCGATTTAGTATCGTTTCGTTTTAATTATGGATCACACAGCGGCAGTCAATTACATAATGCGTCTCATAAAAAAGTGAATAAACAGCAGGAATAATTAAATAGAGTGAACATCGTATTCACAGTCGCGTTTTCGTCGAAAATACTCGAAAAACAGTGAAACAGATTAAAATCGCCGCGAGCAAAGTATACTATCGTTAGTATAATTAGTCATTGAAAAATCTTCGAGTCGAAATCATAATTAAATACGCTAATTAAAACAGAAAAAGCAAGTCTTCAAACGACCAATTAGCAGTTAGTATCGAGCCGTTACGAAGTCGTCGAGTTTTTTTTTGTTCTGCGTCGAGTGGCGGGCAGAAGGGGGGTTTAGTCACTGTAGCGGAATTCAAATATGTGTGTGTGTACAGAGATTCTGTTTTGCTCGCACGTACGTTTTGAAAATATAGGAAGAGTGGAAGAGAACCGTGTTAGTGTTGTCTCTGTGAAAAGGAATGTCGGTTGATATTGACAACAGATAAGAGTCGTCTTTGATCTCCTGACTGGATGTGTTTTTTTTTTGTTTTTCCCCTCTGTTCCATAGCTCCGGGCATTGTCTATTGATTTAGATGCTGGTTTGAAACCGCGTTATGTCCTTTTTCAGTACACAATTCGAGTAAATGAAAATCTACTCTGTTCGCTTCATTTTAATAAATGTTCAGATTTTTTCAACATTCATACAAACATACATGTATGTGTATGTATACATAGCATACTTTGAAAAACATCTTCATAAGTAAATAAAATAATTTAAAAACTTTATATATATATATCAACATATATCTTATTTTATATTGAAAATACCATGCAAAAGAGCTTTTCAGTTTAATAAATATTTCTTTTTTCAATAGAAAATTTATTAAGTTTCAATTTTTGTTTACTTGAAGAAAATTATCTTACTTGTACAAATATTTAAATAAGATCTAATTATATTTTTTAAAATTAAATATGTATTGTGTGTTTCTTTTTTATACGAGTACCAAAAAGAGTTAATTTTTCTGTGCCTCGGTGCTGTGAACATGATGCCACAATGTGTAGTAAATAAACAAATTTATCAATTGGTCAAAATTAAGGACAGACAGAATTAATTTGTCAAAATGCGATTTCGTAATAAATGCCATCATAGTCTACGTATAAGTACAGAATGTGTAAATCTGTACTCTAAAAATATAGCAGTGTCGTAAAAGTTGGTATGACATAGAAATAGGAGATAATCGATTAATAGATGTTTGAGTCGAAGACAAAGATTATGGTTCTTTGCTGTTCATTCATTTATGATAAGTTATCAGTATGATAACTTTGATATTGATAAATGAAAAATCAGCTATTAAGTATTGTATTATATATTAATTCTGATAAAACAGGAACATAAAGATATCAATCAGAGTTTCATTCTTGAAATATTACAAGAGACCAAGATTAACCCTTTCATAGTAAACTCTTCAACACTTGTCTCTTTGAAAAATTTTAAAAATTCCACTTCCAGAATACTTCTTAGATAATGTCGTACTCTTATTTGATTTCCATATCCTCAAAATAGATCATTTTCATAATTTTTTTAGTACCGAAAGAAAACAAAGCGATAACCGGGCGAGATCTATACAACAGAATTGATGTTCCATCGCTATAATTTATTTTTGGGCTAAATTTGCTTCATTGATAATAACGAATGAGCAGGAACATTATCATAAAGAATATCCTTGTATATCCACAATTCCAATCATTTTCTCCAATCGCTCTAGAACATCCTTCTAAAAAAATTTGATTGACCGTTTGACACTCATGATGTACGGTACATCTAGTACCGAAAAATACAATAGAGCTGAACATTCTTGTTTCATTCAGTCGGTGAAAAATGATTGTAAGCTACAGCTGTATGTTATATTTTAGTTTAAAAGTCTTACTAGAATACTCATGATTCGTATCGTTAATAACATTGTTCAGAAAGATTCTAAACATTTAATGTTGATGGACTATTTTAAATTTCTTTCGCTCATTCTTCAGCAAACGATAAAATATGTCTTAGACACATGTTCGTAACACAAACGTTAATTACTCGATTCGAACTTGTGAGCGCTTAGTAGAACAAGGAAAGACTACGCTAAGCAACTCTTTAATCTGTATGGTTGTGGAAGGGATTTTATATAAACTAATCGTTCAATCTTATTTTTTTGTGTATATAAATAGCAAAATGTATCTAAATGTTCAAAAAGATAAAAATATTCATTGAAATTAATAAAACAAATTTTCCCTGAAAATGATTAACAGTTTTATCAAACACTTCAGCCATTCATTTAAATAAATGTCGGTATAATATATTAAAAACGATAAAATATTGTCTTAACTACTAAATTGTAACCATTGTGTACATTCTTTGAGACAGAATCGTCCTTAAATACAGTTTCATTAACGTGAAAACTAGTAAAAAACGTTCATTCACTTCGATTTTACTGACATTTTGTGTAGGCATTTAAATATGAATTCTCTGAAGAGCAATATTTTATAGAATTAATAAAATTGATATGACAAAACGATGAATTTAAATTGTATCTCTGGTCATAGGAAATATAGTTATGCAGTTATCACTTAGACCTGATACATCATAAATTTTAATCTGGTCTTGTAATATGTGTCATCCTTCATTTATCAGTATCGGATGAACTTTAGCCTTAACACAGTTTTAAAATGATGTAAATAAAAAGAAAAATTTACATTTTTTTTCGTAACTGAGATGCATGAGTTACACATTGAAATATTTTAACATAGATAAGAATTGTTTGAAATAAAGTTTCAGTGTTTGTTTTGTAAACAAATACCGAACTGATTTATTTTTGTTTTACCATCATTATTTATCTCATTGAAAAATATTTATAAACAGGAATGTAAATAATAACATGAAATGTTATAAAACATTCAAGTATTTTCTGGTAGACTGGTGGATAATAGTTGTGTCTAAGTAGGTATTTTTAAACAATCATCATTATTTATTTACTGAGTTGTTCATTGTATCTTAATGAAAAACTTGATATCACTTTAAATTATTACATTTCATCTACAAGGTGTAAACAAGTTCTTGTCAAAAGAAACGAAGTCTGATTAATTAAAGGAGGTTACTCTAGAGAATATACTGTTTTTTTTTCTTTGTTGAAAAGTTTTTATACAATTCCTTTGGATATATTTGTTTCTAGACACCTTTTTATGATGAACGAGCTTATGGATGTCAGAAATAAAAGCATTTGTTATATATATATATATATATATATATATATATATATATATATATTTGTGTGTGTGGATGTATGTATCAAGGTGTAATACGATATGAATTATAAACTTGAACAATAAGACAGAACGTACGAACGAACGTGTACTGCGAGTGAGTTGGCTTATGACAGAACCGGCTAACAGAACAAAGAATAGAACAGCTTCGTGCGAAAGCTCTGCGAAAACTTCGTAGCTCCCGGCTGATTATGGAGTTTTGCTTGTTTTCGGTTTCTGTTGTAAGACAAAACTTTGTCGTTATTGTATTGTTGCGAAAATACGACCGCTTAAATGCTATGTAATGCTGCACACACTGTGTGATTGATGTGCGTTGTGAAGTCAAGAGATTATTGAACTCTGAACTCTGGACTACATATATATATATATATATATATATATATATATATATATATATATATAATCAACAAATTCATTTATTTATATTTGAAGTTATTTCTATGTCTTTTCAGAGTGTTTGAATCAAAGATTATTCTCTGCTATATTTTAAACCCAATTGTCCCCTGTTTCTCTTTCTGCTTATATGTGTATATGTGTATATATATATATATATATATATATATATATATATATATATATATATATATATATATATAAATGAATACGTCCTTATGTTTATGTATAAACGATCATGTTATCACCGTTTCCACAGATCGTAAATTCCTCTTTGTCGTCGTACAATTGAATAGAAAATGAAACATAAATAGTCTATTGAGACATCCCTGTACGCATTTGATAGCTTGAACGTAATTCCACCCCCGCGTAAATATTATTTATTTTTAATTTCCCATCTCTATTGGAGTGTTGTACTTAGAATATATGCGTACGTACACGGGCGTATATCAAAAACATTTTCAGTTACGGCCCCAACGATACGACGCAGTACGGACACACGGAACGCCCCAGAAATATTAGTAGTCTATTTTAATCCGAGAACGGGGGATGTTCGTTCGACGGCGACTCTATTTTCTTTTATATATTGCAGCTGGTTTGAAATTTGTATGGACGTTTTTAGTGCTCTGTAACGATTTCAGTCAGATGTATTATTATTCTGTGTGAAATGGACTCGTATTTACACAAAATCATTTATGTATACATGCAACATTTTGTAGATGCGTAGAGGGATGTTTCATTATTGGAATGAAACATTTTAATAAAATTGCTTATCAGATGTTCAGTTCGGTATAACTTTAGTCGACGCATCACTTGTTTACTGAATTGATATGCGTTTATAAAACGCAGTGAAACGTTATCCGAACGACTAATTACATTTAAAATTAAAATAATTTTGTCGTTGTAATCTTTTAGTCTTTAGTGTTCAATATATCCCTGATAAACTCGAATAAAGAACATATATCAGTATCGAAACATAACTCCAAGTACCAAGATATAAAATATAATGATGGAATAGAACCACACTTGAAACTACGGATTAAATTTCTTAAAATCAAACTATTCAGTCGATTAAGAGTTATGGGCATTAAACATTTTAAAATATTATCTAAAGGGTTTAAGTACACCTAGGATCCCACTACAATATGTATAAACTGAAACATAGGAGAAGTAGAAGATTTTCATCAATTAATACTTGTCTGTCCCTTATATAAATCTTTTCGAACCGAATTAATTCTAAAATACCTGAATGAAAAATGCAGCAACAACGATTTCTATTTGTACATCCTCTCTAACATTTGTGAACAAAAAATTAATGATATCTACTATTTTATCATTTCAGTGTTAAAAACTAAAAGTATAAATCGTTATTTAAATAAACACTTATTTAAATACATTATTAGACCATGACATTTTGTTTTCATTAGATATAATTTTTGGTGTATTAAGGAAACAAAATATGATAAGGAATCAGTCACGAGATTAGATAAGTAAATGATAAATCAATTTGGTTTGATGATTACACCACTGCGGTATTTTATTTTTATAAAACATATATTTTATTAAAAAAATAAAACAAGGTTTTTATATTCTTCTACTTTTCTTGATTTATAATTGGTACAATCATTTCAGTCGAATTGTTGGAGTTCTGTTATTGAGTTCTTGTCTTGTACGATTGTTGAAACTGGACTTCAAACAGTCTGTCTTTAGATTTTTCAAAAAAACATTGGATTATTCTTTTATAAAACATATTTAATAAGAAGAATGATGTGTTCCTTTTTTGTATGGTTGAAGAATTCTTAATTCATATTTCGTTTTTATTAATATTTGCCATGTTTTTCCTTATATATTTAATTTCGTCATAAATAATCTAGCTATATATCCATCTCTCTCTCTCTCTCTCTCTCTCTCTCTCTATATATATATATATATATATATATATATATATATATATATATATATATATATATATATAATAGGTATACAAATTAATTCTATGCCTTTTTTAAAGAAAATAAATGTTTTTCTACGGAAAAATAGACGTCAATCCTCAAAATATCCTCCATTATTTTGTATAATTTGCTTCACATGTCGGATAACTGATGAATCCTTTGTCGAAAAAAATATGGTTGCTTTGAGTCAATGAAGTTGTGATGCATTTTCGGACTTGTTTCACTGTTTTAATATTGTATTGTATTGTATTTTTATACGTCACAACACCTTCATACAAAACAAAACAAATCATTTCCGTGGCTTCGGCGGTATTTCTTTCAGCTGGATTGTAAAAACTATGCAATACCCAAAATACTGCTTTTCAGACGCCATCGCGTTCACTAGTTTTTTGTGAGGTTTTTGCAAATTGTTTGGCAAAAATATATAGCGTTTTTAAATGTTAAGATTGTCACTTCAAAATATCGAAACGATGAAAAAAAATTTTAATTTACAACTGAGTCACGATTGATTCAATTTAAAGAGACCTAATTATTTTTCGCACCTTGTGTGTATGCATATATATAATATGTACTAGTGGAAAAAATAATTACATTTTAAAAATATATTTAATTTAAATAAATAAAAGTTTAAGTTACAAGACATGAAATATTAGTAGCGATTAAAGCTATAAATTATTTAAGATATTTTCTGTACATTAACAACAATTATACTTTATAATTTGATGCTATAAATAAAACAAATAAGAATTGCGTTTACTTGTATATTATTTTCAAAGTTATGGCCAGTGAGTCGAATCTAGGTACATGGAAAAAAATATATAAAATGTGAACGAAAATTTATACTAATACATATTATTCATATCAGTATTAGATTGTTTGCCAGTAAATTATGAATTAGGTGCTATTAATTTTGATTTTGTAGAGAAGAGAATAATAGCTGTTAGATGAAAATTCACGCTCTCTAAGGCCGAAACACGCACAAATATATATATATATATACATACATGAAGTTGAATTTAACGCTCACACGTGTTAGAAATCTTGATAAAAAATATGAACATTATTCGTGTAAAAACTATTTATTTGTATCGTGTACATTAATTTCTTAAACAATTTGTAATTTTAAATTACGAAGTGAGTAGATATTAATTCACGTTTGTAATCAGATCGAATAAAAAGTTCATAATGTTCTTTTTCTTTATAAATATTATGTAGTGTTAGTACGTTGGACGTTTAAACAATATGTCTTGTAACATAGTGGTCTTTGTCCTTTTGAAATTATCTTAATTATGCATAAAGTATGATAATACATGTTTAGATTTTAGTAATGAAAAACAGAAAGTGATTTAATGCAAAAGGACTATTATCATCAAAATAAGTTCTTTTCAGTGTCAAGAAATGAATTGAAAAATCAAATCTGTATTTATTCTGAATCTTAATATCGATTAAATCTTAATAAATCTATAAGCATAAACATACTTAGCTGCCTTAAATGTCGATAGTCTTGAGAGCCAATTAAGTTTTAAATAATTTTATCTTTAAATTTAACATAGTTATTAGTCATCAATATCCTATCTAAATACTGATAGTTATTTAAAAAAATCTAGATTTCTTAAAAAAAGGTCCACATCTTAAAATAATTATTGTTTTATTGTAAATTATTGATGGAAATTAATTGTCACTCTAAAAGGAAAGTTGAAAAGTGTAGAAATAATGTTTTAATTATATAAATATTTTATTTTCAATGGAAGTATAAAAGATTTGAATGAACTGCAAATTTTATATATCTGTTTATTGTGTAATAGGGTAACTTTTGCCTCCTCCTGCAATGCTGAATACAAACTCGTACTTATGATTGCACTCTCAAAAATTTCTGAAAAGAGTTTTGGGGATTTTTGGTAAGTTGTGTAGCATTTTTCATGTTCCCTTCGACGGGGTCGTTTCTCGCAATTTAATCAGCAGAACTTTAGATCGACTACGAATGCATTTTTGTACTAGAATTTCTCTCCTTCTTGTATCTTGAAACCATTTCTATCTTATGTGTATCTTTTTGATAAAAATGACTGAAACAAGAAATTCATATTAACTAATAATCGTATTCCGAAAGAACCCTTGCTACTTAATTTGATTATCCCAAACTGATGTAAATATTTTTCGTTTTTGTTAAAATTCAGTAATAGTGATTTGTGTAATATTCTGAGATTATTAATCACAGCATTTGAATTTCAACGATATTTTTCCTCGAAAATTAAAAAAATGATTATTTGTATTCACAGAACATTTCTGACACTGTGACTGAGTTCAGTTTCCCAATATACTTTTGCGATTTTTAATGGTGTCGGGATCAAAACTCGCATAAACGACAATCAAGAATCATCATTTATAATTTATTGAATATTTTTGATTTATAAAACTTTGGTTTAATTTGTAGGATGTAAAAGAATTCATTTATGTATGATTATTTGTATTTTTCTATATTTGTCTGTATCTAGAATTTAATTTCTGCTTTATAAATTTCAATTAAAAAAAAAAACAAATCGAACAAACTCCAGGCACTCTCAATAAAGAAAAAAAAACATCCTGAGACGTAATTATTTTCGTTAATTGTTCTCGAATATAAACAAACACTTAGCAGTTATCATAAAAATCGAGCAATATATTGTACAATGTACGTTTTTATGTGCACTTTTATCGTCTTCACGCCTGTCACTTCGCACATCCCTGCTGCGAGAGCACAAAACACAATAAACTACGTCCACCCTCATCCTTCATCCACCCACACGATGAGATATATAGCAGGGACGCAGCTGTCGATAGCTAACTATAATTTGATCATCTACGTCCTGCCATCCATGCGTTCACTCTACTCACAAGCAATATTTGCTAATTCGATCTTGTATTGACGATTTTTTTTGATATATTTTGTCATGATTTTTTTTATAAATAGTTAGATTTTGTCAAACTGAAAAGAATAGACTTTTGGAAAAATCAGATACGGTAGTTGGAGATCTACCATAGTAACATCCTTCATAAAAAACTATCATATATTTATAATTTCTCTATTTTAGTTTTTTCCTAAAAAAAAATACAAAAGTTTGATTCTTAAACACAAGGCAGCTATTTTTCCTAACTTTTTCTGATCAAAAATGTAGTATGATTGATCATTTCTTATGTGAGTTTCGATGGCGATGCCATCATCATCGGAGCGTTAAGATATAGAAAGTTTTTTCTATTTATTTATACTTGTGATACCCCTGACCGAACTGATATTGGATGTGAGAATTCATTTTTTATTTATTTTTGAGTTCTGTTTACAAGGTATGATTGAATTTATCGAAATATTTAATTACTCCTATTGAATACACTTTGTTTAAATCTAACTTATACGCGACTTTATCAAATCCTTAAACTAAAAAAAAAACTGGTTCAACTTCTGACCAGTATATTATTTTTAATCCGCATTTTAAAATGTTACCGACATGCATAGAAACTTATAAATGTCTGTCTAACAGTACAATCGATCTATCTGTAACAAATCATCTGAATAAAGACACCACGTTAGAAAACGACAAAAAGGCTCCCATTAACGCTTAATAATAAAACATTCATTTGAGTGTCTATTAATTTCGAGTGAGAAATGACCGTTATACAAACAGCTATATCAAATTTTACGAGCGTTCTCTACTGTGCCGGCTGCGCCAATATTCCACATATAATTTCTGCATTATTCCGCGATCGTGGGCGCCTGTGCACACACGCTGTTTGCACGGCTGACTTGATCATTTGATTAAGTTTTATTACATTCTCGAATCGGGTCTTATATACACTCCCGTGTATAATCGTATTTGTTTTGTTTTGTACGTACGGACGCCATTATGTACTCACACATAATCGCGTTTTGTTTTGTGTTACTGGACGGATTTTTCTCGTCCTTCATCTTTAAAATAAATTCATTATAAACGGTGCAGTCGCACTTGTGCTAGAATAAATTGAATACAGCGGGGTCTCTTTGAGTCGGTATCAACCGACAACGATATTAAAAGAATTTTTCGCGAAGAAAGACCGTGGAAAATTCAAATGTATAACAAGGGATGTTGCACGAACATGTTTTCATTTAAAATAAAAACGAATTATTTTCATAATTTCCTGTGTAGAGTATGAGTAAAATTTATGAAATTAAGAAAGGAACTCTTCAGCCATGAATATAAATCGAATCACGGTCTTTAACATATTATTGAAAAGGGGATTCTTTTTCATTAAAGTAAAATATAAAACGAATTCCATCACAGTTTGTTAAATTCACTTCCACAAATTGATTACTGTTTCGATTCACACACTGCAAAAAATATCTAATCAATCAATACTCAATAAATCATGTTTGATTGTTGTTTATGCGCATTTCCATGTCGATTCCATCATCTTCAGAGCGCCAAAGTGCAGAAAAATCTCTTAATCTAGTATATATATATATATATATATATATATATATATATATATATATATATATATATATATAATCGTGAAAAAGATGTTTCTAGTTTTATAAAGTAATCTCTTTCTTAATATAGTATATATAACTGTAGGATTTTATTGTAAAATTTTCATCATCTCAGAAAGCTTAATCCTTAGAATCATGGTAAAGTTATCAAGTGTTAAATGAGAATATAAATCATACTTAATCCTGAAACTATAGAATTGGTATAAAATTTGATCTCCGTAATTATTTACAAACAGACAGTCTCTAAATTTCTCTTCTGAATATTTATGTTTTTCAATTTATGCTGTTTTTCTTGTATATCGTCTATTTGTATTCTTTGTGTATTATATATATATATATATATATATATATGTATATATATATAGAGAGAGAGAGAGAGAGACACACACATTCAAGAGACAATAAATATTGCAAAAATCTAAGCCATGTATCTCAAATTGTAAAAAGATGCTTTTTAAATAATTCCGTGTAATATTACACATTGATTTTATTTGACTAGCCATTAGTTTAAAATTTACAAAACACCAAATAGTTTTGTAAACATTCGTTCATTCGCTCACTAGATCCAAACTGACACACATTACAAACGATCTTGAACTTTATCTCCATTCTTTCTCACGTCTGTTTCTCATATCGTTCGTACAGATCAATACATGTTACAAGAATTCATTCGGGCGAAACTGAAACGTTGACAAATAAACTACTTAATTCCAATCAATCGCAAACACGGCACCAATTATCATTCAACGGTATCCGTTCGCATTATGCAAACAACAATTTATGTCAAAGACAAATCATGCTAATTTATTATCGACGTTCGATTGTTACATTATCGGATGACCGATATCGATCTCGAGCACTGCAATTGTAATTCTTTGGCGTGATGATTTATGCTCGACTGAACTTCCAAGTTTTCATATTGTTGTGTCTTGAACACGAATCGACATTGTGTTTCGTTTATCAATTACTAAGTACGGTTTCCTATGTCGAAGACGAACGACAGATTCCGGGAACTGCGTTTAAATAATAGATGAAATGTTTTCATGGAAAATTTGAAACGGTGCTTATTCGCTTCGATGGCTTGACTGAATGATAAATAGTACGAATAACGAATGCTTGTTCACCTATCATAAACGTGTCTCTCTTTTAGATATCATTCGATATACCTTTTAATAATATCTTTACATCTATCAATTCATCTATTATATTTAATTGAGTCTAGAATCTAGTATTATTATTTATTCGTATCTATCTCAAAAAATACATACATTTTGTTCCATGGATTTCTCGTGAATTTTTACAATATAATTACTGTGTAGTATTTAACATTGTGACTAAATTGATTTTCAAGAGAAAATTCCTCTCGTTACACATTTTCTTATTAAAATCTACAAAAATTGTTTATTTTTGCCGACTTGAGTATATTTCAACGAAACTTTCAATTCATCTTCAGATTGTCCAGATATATAAAATTTGAATTTTGATTGTGAAAATTGAACGTATTGAAAATACAATTTTATCGTTTGTAGATGATAATCAATGTATAAAAAAATTATTCTTATTTTTACACCAAAAGAATATCGATTCGTGAAATTATATTTTAAATAGTTAATGAAATAGTTATGTTTAGTTTCAATCTTTAAAAACATCAAGAAAAAAATGTGATAATTAAAGAAAAATATTACTGAGTCTTTTAAGTACATGAAAAGAAAACTTATTGTTTTTATTACTCTGACTAAATTCAGTTTCACTCTGATTTAAAAATATGAAAGAGCAGCTCGATATTACACACAATGCAATTTTTTCTGTACAAAAATGATCAATTAATGATTATTATTGATATTGTTATACACATTTTGATGGCAATACCACCATTCTTAAAGCAATATGATTGAGTGAAGACATATCAGCAAATTTAACTAACTATGATTCAAAAATATTAAACAGTAAGTCCATATTACACTGTACCGCATATTTTTTTATACAGAAAAGATCAATAATTGATTATTGATTATTTAAATGTTGCCTTTCATTGAAAATACCATTATTCTCTGAGTAGTAAGACAGAATGAAGACATGTATAAGAAAAGTTCGCACTTATTTACATATATTAAAAGGCAGCTCGGTATTGTACCAAACTGTACATTTTTCTGTTCAAAAATTATCATTTTTGATTGTTATTTATATTTATTTCGATATCAACGCCTTCATTCTTAGAATACTAAGACTGAATGAAGACATGTGTGAGAAATTGTAACTTTGATTTAAGAATATTAACGAGTAACTCTGTTTTACAGCACATTATTTAGTACAAGATAAAAATTAGTAAAGTAGTAAACATTTCTGTATTTCTATGAAGTTAAAAATACAGTTGTTTGGTTTTAATATTGTATTGTGATTTCTCAAGTCATTACGTACAAGATCACAAATAAATTCTTTTTTCTATAATGAATGAGTGATTATTGATCATTTTTGATTCTTGATTATGCAGATTGGTTTAACTTTAAGGATGATGGCATCGCCATAAAAATCTTCTTAAACAACAAATAACAAATCATTTTTAAATCATAAAATTTATTTTTTTGTGGAGTGAGAAAAAATAATAATTGCGAAGAAGAATTTAGCAAGTGTCAGAACTTTTTTCCTATGTACATTTACTAAGAATAAAGTATAACAATTGTTGCCTTTTTTTGAAATATATTATTAATGATTTGTGTGATTAAAATTCAGTTTTTGTCAACTAATTGCTTATCTAGAGTATTCCAAGTTGTTTTTTTTTTTTATTAGAATAATGTAAGAAATAACAGTGAATATTTTAATAAATAAAAGATATTGTAATCGTGGAATGGCTCGATTATTATACTCTTTCACATCAATACTTGTTACAATATAACATTAACGTAATGATCCAATGTATATCATTTTTATGTTAATAGAACGGACCGCCTCATTCATTCATTCATTCGTCCTCTATTAATCAAGGCAACAAATGTATCGAAACCTCGTTCCAACCATCAACATCCATTGCGGGTGTTTATAAATTCATGATACAATTAAATCAGTACACACTGAATAATGCAGTTATGTTTTCCACCGGATTTATGTCACGTACCGAATAATACCCCTATTGGAAGTTGCGATTCTCAGACCCGCATTTATTGATAATCGATGCATAAAACGCGAAATTACAACACATTTATCGCACGTGCGGCTCTAGATAAATTTCGCAGTCTAGCCGGACAAATGGGCTATTGCTCCGTCGTGTACGCCCTCCAACAATAATACTATTACGCGAGATCACAACCCCCACTGTCTGGAGTTATTCGCGTTGCCTGACCGGCTTCTTAACAAGTTTTTTTTCCTTCTCCTCGTCATCGTCATCTTGTTGCAATCTGACTGGATTCGTACCGTCTCTGTCTGTCGATATAATTCGATACAATTTTGATCTCGTGTTAGGGCGTAGCGGTCCACCCCCGTTGCGATTTTAATCTAATTGTATTTTTTTATTAGATTAAATTCGTGCGTAAGGTCTTTTCCCTTTTTTCGATTATATATGTTTCTGGTGATGTATATGACTGACCCGAAAGTAATAGAAGATATTTATTAATTCAATTTGTTTGATATGCTCTGGAGAACACAGCGTTTTCAGTGATTATAAAACTGGTGAAGCTATGGACGTGATATATATTTTTTTAACGAAACACATAAATTGTTTGTTTAGCCTGTTTCGTATTCATTCATTCCACACGTTTCTCTTTCGATGTTGTATTAACATAGATTAAAAATGTCAGTTTAATTCGAAATTTGAATTAAATTAAAATAGAAGTTCAAGTATAGAGTGATCATAAAAATTGTACTCGAGTTTTTTCTTAAAAGTAGTTTATCTTTCTCTAGGGTTCTGGTAAGATTTGTATATCTCTCTCACTAAAAGTGACAAGTTTAATTATAGCTGAATTACAAAAAAAACATGTGCTTTTTAAGATCCCGAAAAGCATAATATCTTTTTCTTATTAATACTGCCTTATAATTACTGAAGTAGATGATATTATATGAATTATATTGATATTATATGAAGTAGATGATTATTAAAACAGTGGACGAGATCTGACAGTGCATTACGATTTCATCTACATAAAACCGACATCTTTTTTTTTGGCAAGTGATTCTGATTTGTACACTTAATAAATAGTGTAATCCAAGTTTATATTTTAATTTTGTTCTGATATTATACTACTGCCTACGACACATTACCATCATCTTTGTTTCGACAAGGGATTCTACAGTTACCAGACAGATAGAAAAAAGTCATACAAAATAATGGGGGATACTTTGAGGCTTGAAATGTATTCCTTTTTTCCGTAAACATTAATTTTCTATAAAAAGGGCAGCTAATTGATACATACAACTAATATATAGAAACGTTATTAAGTAATAAAGAATACATATTAGTTCATTAGTTAATATTTTTGTTGTTTTTTTTTTTATAAATGTATTGAAGTTAATTTTTCTGCCTTTTTTTAATTTAAAAAAGTACTAATCGTTTATTAGGTTAAAATCAGTTGAAATAGTTGCAATTTTTAAAAATGTATGAAAGTACTTTCATAAATTAATTCTTGTTTCCCCCCACAAGCCACAAAAAAAATTCTGATCAGAAATGTTTAATAAATCATTATTAAACACTTTTGATTGCTGCTTATGCACACTTCAATGGCAATGCCACCATCATCCTCAGAACATCAAGGTACAAAAAATCTGTGTTTTTCTTTACCTTGGTAATTGAATATTTTTGATCAGAACATTTTTTTATGGCTTGTGGTGTGAAAAAAAATTATTTTATGAAAATAAATTTAACGCGCAATGTCAGAACAGTATTATACAAAAATATTTGAATAAAAATAAAATAGTGTTGAAAGTGTGAAGTAGTTAAAAATATTTATTCTAGATATTATATTTTTTCATTCTCGAAAGTAATATATTTTTCAAAGCAAGTCTCAAATGAATGATCTTATGTTCTTGATTATTATGAATAGATATTATCAACATAATTCTAAAATAGATATAAAAATAATTAGAATGTAAACTGTTAACAATCATGTCAGTGAAAACGTAACGTGAAAAAAAACATTCTTAGATAATTATTTCAATCACACCTATCATGTCTGTACACAACTCAATATTAATATTGCTGACATAAATAATACATCTGTAACTTGTACGAACAGATTTCTCTCAAACATTGAAGTTCTTATAGTCGTCGTACTGGAAAGTTGTTACATCGTTGTAAGTGTAAAACGCACGATGACACGATTGTGTCAATATAATAATTACTAATGAACGATGTACGCGTGTTGATTCTTCTAACGGCTAGAGATTAAAAAAAAAACATTTATATATTCTACCAGTCTTTTATTTTACTACAATAAAAAGATTGCTCGACGGGCAGCTGACGCTCTTTGAATAATAAATTAATAAAACGTCGATTCGGAAAGTAGTTTACACGGTGCGAAAAGTTTGTCATCAACTCATACATCATCATTTATTGGCAATTTATTTAAAACATTAAATTCAACTGGTCGTCGAAAGGATGTTTACGTTGATACGATTATAAAAAAAAGTATCGTTTTGAAAAGTTCTTTCTTAAATGCAAGAATATTTCTACTTTCGTAAATATAGGAGTTTGTAATTTATTTACTACTATAAGTACTCGTGAATAATTGATTTAATAAATAAATAAAATACAAGTGTTTAAGTATATATTTTTGTGTTTTGTAATCAATCTAGTGTTCTCTGTCACTCTAAGCAAAAGAATTCTATCTCGTGCTCAAACCTTTAATCACTTTTTATAAAAATTTAGTTATTTTGATATGAAATTACTTTGATTTTGAACATCAGACACTTTTTGTTGTATTTTTAAAAAAAAAAATGTTTAAAATATTGCTCAAATAATAGTCTAATAGAATATGATCAGGAAAATATGTGTAAAATAAGATTTTTTTTCACTTAAGCTGGTCTGTTTTCTATTTAGTGATCTCTATTGCATGAAATTGGGCGTATTATGAGAGGACATGTTTTCTCTTGATAAAAACCGTTTTTTTTCGTAATAGTTCTTAATCCAAGTAATCTAATTGTAATATTTATATATAATGTGTTATTCTTCCTAAAAACATTTTTAAATTATTTATATTTATAACGGTTGTTTCGTTTCTGTGTCCTCAGGATGTTTACATGTTTCTTCTCCCTGATGTCACTATTTTCTCATTTTATTTCCACTATGTATTTAATCAATTCCAACATCATCAGGTAGAGACTATACCCATCTGACGATGTTGGTATAAATGAAACCAGTATTGGAAAAGAAAAGAAAGAACAGTGACTTCGAGGAAAAGAAACAAACGGTTCTAAATTCATTATTTCAGTACAAATTCCATCAAACGTACAAAATAATATTTATTGAATTTAAAATAAAATAATAACTATATCTTTTTATATCTGTGATCCTATTGATGCGCTCTACTAGTAGTAGTCTCTATTCTTTTGGGTCATTTAAGTTTCTGTTTTCTAGTATTATTTTCGACACGAGTGTCATCTTAAGGTAGATTTCAGATAACTCTATTTTAAATCATATAAAAACTACCTGGAAATAGTATACACAGCAGTGGAAAACAGTAGCCCGAAAGGACAGATCACCAGCACAACAAGCTAAATTCAATTTAGATGTTATTATCGCTTGTTAAAAAGAAAACCATTATATGAATCGAAATGGAAGACACATTTATCTTCTTTAATTAAGATTTTATTAAATAAATGGATCACTCTGTAATTTGATAAACAATTAAGTGTACTCTGTTGGTGTTATTCGTAAAAAAGTTGTGTATCTCATACACCAACGAAAATCCTGAATCGATGTTATAAACATGTCTTTGTATTATCGTCCATGAAAACACAATTTTTTTTAGATAATTTCTGGATGCTTAATCTTAGGTCAGACTTCACTAGAAATTTTGAATCATCGTCATCAGAATCTATAGGTCGTAACCTTCTTAAAACATCATACAGATGAAAAAAATCAATGTTAGCAAATTTTATAAACAAACATGTACACCAGTTACTGTTTAAATTTTCTCCTTATATGTATCAGTTATTTCTGGTTGTGATTGTTGTATTTAAGTTGGAACGAAAATGAAATAGTATAGAATATGCTCATCCATAGATTCTGGTCTGATAATTTATCTTCCGTAGACGAAAATATGTTTTATGGTTAATAATATTAGATTTAATACCTGTTCAGCAATAAAATATAAAAAAAACATAATATTTTTTGGTACTGTAGCTAAATACATTTTCACGTAATAAATTTTCACTCATCTACTCACCAGGCATAATAATTTCAATCAGAAATTTTCAACAGGATTACTGAACGTTACTGAATTGATTATTTGTATATGTGTTTAAGTGGAACTTCGTGGGTCCTAGGTGCTAAAATGTATTAAACTTTGATTTTCTGTACTTTCAAGCTCTGAGAATGATCGTGCTTGCTAGTCGAATTGCACTTAAGCAATAATTAGAGTTATTAAAAATCATCATTTTTATTTGTAAAAAGTGTATAGTTTGTGTTGATCTGCAAAGTTATAAAATCAAAGAAAAAGTGTAGTACTTAATGTATTAGTTTTAGAATAATAAACTGGTATATTTTTATAAAAATATTAATGTTAATAGAATAATGAAATAAAAATATTTCGATAATTACTTTATGAAAGCTCAACTCTTTACAAAAATGAACCGTGTGTGTGTGTGTACGATCTGCAAAAAATTCCGTGTCACTGTGTTTATGTTCATAGTCATTTTATTATTATTGTTGTTGTTATTATTATTATCACCATCGTTGTGACTCATTTCATTTATCTCTACATCCGAACATAACAAATCACAATACCTTGAACGAGATAATTGTGAGAAAATAAACTGTAAATTTCAGTTTAAATTTAGAGATCAATTCGTGGTTTCCATATGATGTCATCCGCATCATCATTATTATCATTAGCATCGTTCGACAACAGTCGTCTGCATCTATGCAAACGGACCGGATGCTGACCACTTAAGAGGACTCGGTGGTGGCGTGTGGTTGGTTTAATCTCGTTACCGGAAACTGACGCGAGACTGTTGTTATCAGTGCCTCGAGGCCAGACCGAGCGACCGTACGTAGACTCCACTAAGCGACACGGACTGTCGACAGAGATTATATCTATTTATAAAAATTACACCAGATGCATTATACATTTCGATCATCTACTCCGTTGCAATTGATAATGTCGAAAAATTACACTGTGCCACAAACGCAGCGTTATTTACATTGATAATGAGTTCGTTAACTCGACACAACACTCGTACATGCATGGTTGTTGTGCGGTCGAAGGATGTGGTTACTGAAAATTGACATTTCCTCGTTTTGTTTTGATACGGTAACAGTAAAATCCTGTGAAATGTTTTATAATCGCAACGCGTTGTTTTTTATTTGAGGTTTGGAAAATAAAACGATTTTACCGTAATGATACACAGATGATCGAAAAGTTTCAGACAAGGCTGAGAAAATATACAACTCAATGTTTAATCTAAAACATAAAAATATACCTGCGCTATCGTACTCTTTTATTTTAATTCAAATCTTCAGTTTTAATAAGTAGAATATAATGCGGGAAAATACGAATCGACAATAATTGATATACAAAATAAATAAAAAACAATTTCCAACAAGATCATTAAAATGTATCTTCCACAATCTCATTTAATGTATGCAAGTTCTCGCGCATGTTGTTAAGGGAACCCGCAAAGAATATTGACCCAATTATTTTTATACGAGTGGTGCATAAATTTTCAATTTTTTTAATATATGAAATGATGATTTGTGAGTTGCGTAGGGAGTTGACAGGCTTGACAACTAAATCCTATTCTTCTCTATACTGACGCATCCATTCAAATGAAACGAAGCTCCATTTGAAAAATGTCACATTTAAAATGTTCACATCGTTTATCTTTCTGAGATCAGTGAACCGGTTGATGTATGTTGTATGTTTTTCTTGGATTGTTATTTCATATGAATAGTGTAGCAGTAATTCAAAGAAAAATACTCTGTATTTGTTCTGTACTGTTCAATTCTGGAAAATTTATTCAAAACAAAGCTCAGTAAATATTACTTCAATAGATATTTACAATGAATAACTGTAAAGAGTTTCATTTTCTATATATTCTATAAACGAAATTAACACTTTTCATATTCATTATTCATATATTGGATCAGTTTATTTATCGACCTACATTATGTATATGTTTTTAATAGTTTCGTGATGTATGAATGAAAAAAAAACTAGCAAAAATTTTCAAACCATAGACTTGATAAATGAGAATTATAAATGTATTTTTTTTGTGTTTTGTGAGATGAGTGACAAAATAATTTGTAACGATCCTTAACTTTTTCTCATTTTATCTAATTCAAACATTCTAGTATTTTGTTTTCTTTTAATTTACACAAAGTTCTTAAATGAAATGTTCCTAAATGAAAGTTAAATGTACTTTTATTTAATCATAAAGTACAAAATAAGACGTTTTGTAAGAATCGTTTTTTTGTTGAATGTAAATTGTTATTTTGAACTTCAGTTTTAATCTGTCATCAAAATATATATCATATTAAACTAATAAATATTTCCCTAAAGAATCTGTTGTAATTCATAAACGAAAACATTTATGTGTGTGTGTATATATATATATATATATATATATATATATATATATGTATATGTATATGTATATGTATGTATATATGTGTGTCTGCTGTGTGTGTATCTATGAATGTATTTAATAACAAAATAAAAAGTATAATGAAAGAGAGAGAATGAACGAATGAGCAATGAGATTGTATGTAAATTATAATAGAAAATGTATGATAACACGAGTGGAACATGAAAATATCTGATGTTTCTGTTTCGTAAATTTGATTGAAATGTGAAAACAGTGAACGTAGCGAGCAGAACAGCGGCCCGTTGACGTTATATTATTCAATAGCGTAACAAATAAAAATATTTTTAGCACGGATCTTGTATTACAATGTAAATATTTACTGACCTTTCTGAACACGATGTTTCAGTTTTTATTTGCATTACCATACTCACATAAATACGCTCGCTTCTTGACATATATAATTCGGTATGTTTATGTACATACATGCATACACACACATTATATATATATATATATATATATATATATATATATATATATATATATATATATATATTTATATTTTTATATACACTCACACACAAGCACATACATATAGACAATGATACAAGGACAGAAGACATACGGGCAGTAAGACAACGGACAGGAAGACATAGGCGACAGACAACAAACACGAACAGTGAAACAAGAACATACGACAGGCATGTACAGAAAGACATGGACAGGCATGGACGGCGGACAGACAGACAATCAGGCACAGACGGATAGACAGACAGTCAGGCACGGATGGATAGACAGACAAATAGGCACGGACGGACAGACAGGTTGATATAGGCGGATAGACAGGCACGGATGGATAGATAGGCATGTACAGTCAGACACGGGACATACCTGTACAGAAAAACATGGACGAACGGACAGACAGACACGAACATTGGAGACAAGCAGACATGAACACACGGACGGATAGTCAGACACAGCAAACAGACACACACGTACAAGTGTTTGGTGTGTGCGTCAGTCAAAATGCCACATGATCTGCAACACATGTTGTATTATAAGACCGTCGATTTGTTGTGAAGAAGTCGTTCCTCGATGTAGGTTTATGATCCATGCTATGGCGTGTTTATCTGTTTCGTTTTGACTAGAGAGTGGTATTTTTATTTATAGAAACAAAAAAAAACCGTGTATAATCTTTTCTATGAAATATTTATTGTCGATGATGATTAATATTTATTAATTTCATTAAGTAGAATAACATGATTTTTTTAAATCTGTTTTTAAACACGTTCTATTTATAAATAGAAACTTGTTTGTGTTTATAGCCGTTAATCTATCTATCTATCTATCTATATATATATATATATATATATAGACACACACACACACATTCGTACATACACACATAAAGCCTCTATATAACAAATTCGATTTGATCATAATTTGTTTATAGAGAAATGATGGTTTTGTGCAAATTATAATAAAAATAATTTTCTATTAATAAGAATTCAATATAATCGTATCTTTATTACAGAACACCTATACGAACGCGGAAAAGTTGCTGGCTGCCGCCGACGAGCTGGCTCACACCGGCGAGTGTGCCGCGGAGGACGTGTATCGCGTCGCCCACGAGCTCGAGGCGCGCGTCGCGTCTTTCGCGGCGCGCGTCGAGCAGCGTCGACGTCGTCTCGATCTCGCTGTCGTTTTTTATACACACGAGAAGGAGGTAAAATATATATTTTCATAAATTACTAAAAATCACTTTTTCCGCATAATCGTCTCTTTATCTAAGTTGATATTTGAATTATTTCTTGTATGTTTATAACATAATCAAGGAGTGAATATTAGGATTATAAAATAATGATTTCAAATATAAAATAAATTAACAAACATTCATAACAAATAGCGAACAGTATTTATTTGTTACGTCATTTTAAAAATGTATTAACACTTTAGTCAACATCAGATCAAGTGCATATCTTTAATTGGTTGAATTCATATTATTGGTCTTTCATGTAGACGACATATGGTGTTTTCATTATTTCCATTATGAACATTATTTTTTCAGAAATAATAATAACTGGATTGCCAGGCCTGCTCATAGTTTCAATCGTATTTTCATGAAATTTTAAAATAAGTTGAATAAACCAAAGTAAATTGTATTAATTAATATTATTCATTGTCAATTCATTCTTTTACTTCTTATTATTTCCATCTATTCGTGTAGATGGTCGTGTGAGACTTTTACAGGCACCTTTATGTTATTTTATTTTGTCCGAACAAGATCAATAATAATTTTAACAGTTCAGTTCTTCATACGTTTTATCACTACATTTATGTTTAAGCAATTGAATATGGCACTCATTTAGATTTAAATAAGGGATGGTTCAAATTTAGGTGTTAAATCTATGTAGTTTTATCTCAATATTCGTGTTCGAGTACTAATGACCTTAACTGTCGACGCACCCCTAATATCTATCTACTTATCTTGATTTTGATGTAAAATATTTTTCACTAATTTTCCATCTTATCTTGAGTACTTAATTATTTCTCAGCGAGCATTTCTAGAACCTCTGAAAAAGATAATCGGTTAGCTATAGAGTAGTTATTTCTCTCGAGAGGAAGTTTGAAACGTCCTGTTCCCACACATGTCATCTACACAGCGTTAACCATTGCCTCTTTGAAATAATTACAATGTTGACACTTTGGAAATGATTTGTATTGAATTTTTCTATTGCATAAATTATAATAGAGCTTAATGTGCGTTTCTCTAATGCAAAATTATCGTTTTGTCAATTCGCCAGTTAAGTACTTGGGTGGACGAACTACGTCAGGAACTTCAGAACGACGACACAGGCGCTGAAGGGCTTGAATCGATAGAACGTCTGCTCGAACAAACTGAACAACATAGGAATTCTAGTCTGGATGCATGTAATTCGACAATCGCACAAGGTGAAGCACTCCTTCAAGATTTAAGGTGAGTCGCTATTCTATTTCACTTCTATTATTTTTTATTAAAATTCGAATACTCCTGAAAAGAATTTAATAATTATTTTGAATTAGAGACCGATCATAATTATTTACTGTAAGATATAGAATCGTGTTGTAAAGTGTGATATATTTTTTATAATTAATTGTATTAAATAAAATAAAATACAAAATTGTTGAACTATAAATATGTTCAAATACAACAGTTTGAATGTTTATAGTAAAAATTTTTTTATTCTAAAGCTTCAGTAAATACAATATTCTGAATAAATTTCTTATCAATTTTATACTGAAATTGTACATGCTCTTTCATTGTACATCGCAAGAGAGCTACATACATGTAAAACAAACCAATCAAAACAGAGACCACGCTATCTCCATCAACCAATCAGAACAGGAAAACATTCCCAAATAAGTGTGCTTGGAACTGATTCTTAATTATAGAGATGTGTTCAGTTATCAATCAATATATTGACATGTATTAAAAATTCAAAAGAAAAACACATCATTTAAAGTAATTGTTTCTTAAGATAATTAATGTTTAAGAAACATATATATATATATATATATATATATATATATATATATATATAATTAAATCCTATTCACTTACAACGTACCAATAAAACAAGCAAATTTTTGTGCTTAGAATTTTTATAATATTGTTATTTTTTTAATTTGTTTTGTCTCGAACTTGCAGATTTACTCAATTCATGTTTGTTCTTGCATTTCTCTAGTTCTAATCAGTTCATCATCACTTCTTAAACGTATATAGAAAAACTCTTCCTTATTGTATCATATATATATCGGAGTGTATTCATTCCATTAAAGTTTCTTCTGTGTTTCGCTAAAAGTATCTTCTAAGACCTCTTATTTATTATTAACAAAGCAAATACTAATAAACATTTTTATTAATCACTAAGTTTTTAATATAATTTGTATATATTTATTACTCACACATTTCTCGTATTCAAATATATATATATATATATATATATATATATATATATATATATATATATATATTGATGATTAAGTTGCAACCATAAAACACTTTTTTTTAAATACGGAAATATGTCGACCGCGGTGATATACATCAACCAATTTCCTGTGTTTGACAGAATTCAATTTTCTGCACGATTTGCAACAGGTTCACGTTATTCATAAAACGCAGATTTTATATATTTGTTTACGACAGACTACATATTCCTCGACTCGCGTTTGTGTCATATTATTTATGATAGCAGCTCGTTATTCAAACATCAATGAGACATTTTAAAAGAATCAATTAGCGCTTCAAACGTTATAATAATTGCCTGTAATTGTATAAACGTGTAATTGTTAATTTTTAAATTGACTTAATTAATAACTTATTAAAAATTCTTTAAAAAATGTACATGTAAATTCGATTTCTGGTGATAAATAATTTTTCAGAACATTTTATTGAAAAACTAGTTCCTTAAATCTCTCTCTCTCTCTATGTATGTATATATATATATATATATATATATATATATATATATATATATATATGTTTTTTTCTTTGTATTAGTGAATGCCTTATTGTAAAGTTTAAGGAAATAAACAATTAATATACATTCAACAATCGTCTCCTTTTATAAATGATCTGCCTTATTATTTCAATAGTAAAAAATCTACATTTTCTGTGTATCATCATTTCCATATTGTAATTTCAATTCATGAATATGCTAGTCATCTGTATTGCCAACAACAGATAGATATAATACACGGTTCGATGTAATTAATAATCACAACAGAACGCATACGATACGCAAACAGATAGCATTTACAGATATCGAATACACGGAGAGCCATTCATTAGGCTTAAGTTGGCCGACACAACAGTTAACACTGTAATATGTTTATGAATAACGCATTTAGGTATTCCGTAAACGTGTACAACAACGGTACCGCACACTAATAATTAAGCACGCTTTTCCAATTAAACGTTAATGTGCGTTTGCGCGCTTGCGTTCCAATTCTGTACGTTCCAATAGGTACATGGGGCACACGCGTACACGCACGCACAAATATGTTCACGCATGCCGCAGTGTACATGCAGGATGTGGATCTTGTTGGAAGTGAACATAAACAAGATTGTTGTTTACTATGGCTGATTGTTTGAAAAAAAAAACACAGATTCGTTTGTTCATACAATTCAGTTATCTATTTTATGATACTCTTGAAGAAACACTATCTTTATTTTTAAATGAATCATATCTGTCTGTATGGAAATCAGTTCGTTGTATTGAGTCATCTCATAAGTAATGCGGTTTTTTTTAATTAGTTTTGAAACGGCGAAAAAAATTGGCATTTCAATTTTTATCTTAAATATCCATAATTTTTATCCATATCCCACCAAACAGACAACATAACCTTTTTTGAATGAAGACCTCCTTTCGCATTTGAAGATAGTGTTTCATTGCGATCAACCTATTGTCTTTGACGTTTAATATTGTTTTAAAAAGTCCATTTTACATCACCAGTAGCATTTCTATTCACAAATGGATCATTTTATAATCGACGTAGATGAGAAGTGCAAATGTCCACGCGTTATTTTAAATTAATGTCCGATAAGTCGTGCGGAACACACTGACCCAGCTTTTAAACAGTAAAAATCATTTTCAAGTGCCAGTAAATAGTTGAATGCATTGATTTGAGCTTCTTGAGTAATTCTTGAGCTAGGATTTTGTTCCACTAGTATTCGCGTGATCTCTTCGTCAAACTCTTGGGGCCATCCTGAACTTTCCCAATCTTTCAGACTGTAATTGCCGGACCGAAATTATTAAAACCATTTTTGTCCATTGGCTAATACTTCTAA
This sequence comes from Acanthacorydalis orientalis, assembly GCA_034766995.1. NCBI lineage: Eukaryota > Metazoa > Arthropoda > Insecta > Megaloptera > Corydalidae > Acanthacorydalis > Acanthacorydalis orientalis. The sequence continues at coordinate 2,873,180 of CM068316.1, read as the reverse complement.
CATCTGAACCATATATTTTCCACAATTTTTTCACTGCAGTTTTTTATTATTAGATGAAATATGGTCTGTTTGACTATCGCTACGAATTACTACAATATGTTTCTTATAAGTACATTTTTCCATGTCTTATTTTTGAATAAAACCAGGAGGCTCTGCCCTCTACTCGTTTCTCTCGACAACCTTTGGGGGAGACCCGCCACTCGCTAACACTCCTTCCCTTATCTTGAAAATGTTACTGATGCAAATAAACAAAGATGACATGATCGTTAATCAACTAGAAAGGTGATCACCATCAACCAATATGAACACAAATAAAAATCATTTGACGACAGCAGGATTGATTTTTATTAATAGAAAGACAATTTTGTCAATCATCATCAAAAGTGTTCACAATATGTTACGACAAAGTTGATTGTACGACAAATGAAGATTGTATTCAATGTGTAGAAAATTTACTCAATCTGAAATAGTCATGAAGAATTCCTTATTTTTTTCTACTACTGATGCTGATAATATTAGCAGTTTAACGACTGATCGTCTACTTGTTTCTCACAACCAGTTCCTCTACTACACAAGTGGTTAGTCAGTAATCGCTGTGTTTAATAAGCCACTACATTAATCATCATTTAAATCGTGGATGGAATTTTTTTTCATTGTATCGACAGACTTTTTTCTATAAATTTTACTTGTGTTGACCGTAAATTACAAACATTTCTAAGTAATTTATGTCCACTAAAAAGTTAGGAAATATGAAATGAGAAGAATTTGTCGGATAATCTATTTTTTAAGTTCATTTATTCATTGTTATCTCTTGACACAGTTGTTTTTAGTAACATAAAATGGAAAAATGATGAAATATGACAACAGTAATCAGTGAATAGAAATCATATGGGCAAACGGGTATTTTAATAAGCGTATATTGGCGAAATTATATTCAAATTATACTTAGAAGAACTCAGCGATTCGTATAGTTAATGATTATACATAGAGCATATCATTTAACAGAGTTATTGTTGCTCTTAGCCAAGTGTGACCGCAAGCGTATTCCAGTAGTGAGCTTCTATGCCATACTCGTTAATTACATTTGCATATTTGTGTATATGCGTGAGATTCACCGTTCAACAACTATGCTACACGTTTGTGTAATGTAATCTATCTGTACCCAACATACTGACCAACGATTTACTAAACCAATTTAGTCTCATTATCGTTTTTTATTTTTATATGCAGAGAAACGTACTGTGAACAATTTAAAAATCATCAACGCAACCACTACACTACAAAAATATAGTATCTCTCTGTAATAATATATAGAAATTGATTTGTTTTCTCAACAATGTTAGTGAAAACAATCACGTTTCCTGTGTATAAAATAAAATCGAATCTGTGTCCCAGTTGCATCATTTAGAAACCTGGCAAGCCATTTTATGTAAATCAAACACATATACGCGACACGTGAATTAAAAACATATTAAAGAAACATAAATTATCATCTGAATTATAACGAGTCACGGCTAAACCATTACTAGAGACACTTGGAAATTAATGACGGAAGAAATAAAAAGCAGGGAACAAATTCCGTAAGCATTTAAATGTGCAACACTTAATTGTTATGTTACTTAAAACGTACGTCAGAAATGAGTTGGACCTTGAAGAAAAATTATCCGTAATATTGTCAACTGTCGCTGAACACGAATAATAAATAAGAGAAAACATTATTTTAGATACAATCGTTCGCACAAAACTGACGACTGGCTCCATTATATTGGTTTCTCTTGAACAATGAGTTGACCGTCGTCACAATGCGTCGTTTATAATCTTTCTTACTTCCATTTTCGACTAATGTCGTTTTAATTTAAATTGTATTCAGTTTTGGTCCAATTGCTGGTAATTATTATTATTCCGTGACGTTTAATCTATATACTTTTTTTGTTGTTCGGTTTGTTAAAATCGAATTGTTGATTTCTATAAAATGTACGTTCGTGTTTTCGTGTTTCGTGTTGTTTTCAGTTTTCGAATAATTATTATTGTAGAACTTTTACAATGTTGTAATAGAAAATTAAATATGTATACATTGGAATGAGTTTACATTTTTTTATATTTCACTATTTAAGAATTGTTTGATGGAAAGTTTCAACAGATTTGTTAGGTGTACAAATTAATCTAGTGCTTTTTTAGTTTTACACAAGAATGGAATACATTTCAGTACTCAGAACATCCTCTATAATTTTGTATATATCGACTCCATTTGCCGTGTAACTGACGAATCTTTTATTGAAAAAAAAGATGACGGGCTTGAATCGAAGAAGTTGTAATACATTTTCGGACCTCTTCCTCTGTTTTAGTATTTTTTGCAAGTTGTAAGTGTCTGAACACCTTCCTCTAAAGCTGAACAAATCATTCCAGCGGATTTGACAGTTTTTGACAGCTTTTTTTTCAACTGGAATGTCAAAAAGTATGCAATGTCTAATATGCTGCTTTTCGGACGTCATTATGTTCACTACTGTTTGGTGAGGTTATACTAATTGCTTGACTAAGATATATAGTTCTTTTTTAATATTAAGGTCGGTACTTTAAAAATCTTAAAATGACAAGAAAATATTTTAATTTCAAACAGAGTTATGATTGTGTCAATTTTAGAGTACATAATTAATTTTTACACCCAAAAATGATCGATTTTCATTTTTGATTCTTGCTTATGCTGATTTTTCAATCCTCAGAACACAAAGGTACAGACAAATCACAAAGGAAACATTTTTCTCTAGCAATTTTTGCGGTTTGCAGGCTATTCTAAACAGTTATTACAGAAAACCTATTTAAATCACTGGTTTTTAAAGAAATTTAACTGTAATTCATGTATTATACTTGACAAGTCCATTGAACTTCGTACAATTATCAATTATTTAACCCATAACACACATTTCTTTATCAGTTCAGTAAATGACTTATTTGTTTGGTTTTGTAAGAAATTCATATCAGAAAATTTTCATTTAAAACGTTTGATTTTGTAAAATATAGGATGATTTGTTGCCGTCTGGTTTTCATTTAATTTTTAAACAATCGTGTACTTCCGTAGATAAAATCACAAATGATATATTTTTTTCAATTTACTGTTTTGAATTAATAAAGTGTTTTAGAAATCTTCATTTTTTAAAAAATTATATACTCTCTATAAGATTTTCGCCGAGAATACTGTTAAAAAGCTACACAGTAAATTTACAGATAGAAATTACAAATGAATCTATCAACACTTGCAAGAAAAATACCTTTAGAAATTAGTACAATAAGACGCAGTGAGAGATGTATTTTCAAACTGAGAACATAATTTAAAAAAATCTGAACTGAATTTGGATAAAAAAAAATAAATGAAAAATGAATACAAGAAAGATATTTTGAATGAATTAGATGTAAAAATTAATTAGCTGTCTTTAAATTGAATCAATCGTTACTCTGTATTAAATTAAAATATTTTCTCGTCGTTTTAGAATTTTAATGTCTTAACTTTAACATTTAAAATTACTAAATATCTTGGTCAAACAATTGACTTAACCTCACAAAACAGTAATGAACATAATGTGGTTCTAAAGCAACATATTAGGCATTGCATACTTTTTGCATTCCAATTGAAAAAAACAGCTGTCGAAGCTGCGGGAATGATTTGTTCAGCTTTGGGGGTTGTTGTAACGTATAAAACATGCAATAAATGCTAAAATAGCGAAATAGGTCTGAAAATATATTACAACTTCATTGACTCGAAGCCGCCACCTTTTTTTCAACAAGGAGTTCGTCAATTACTCGAAAAAATATACAAAATAATGGGAGATATTTTAAGGATTGAAATGTATTCCATTTTTCTATTATTCATTTTCTATAAAGAAAGACACTGAATTAATTTCTACACCTAATATGTAATGTACGTATTATCTTCATTCCAGTTCAAAAAAGGGAATTTTATAATAAAAATTATAATGAATACAAAAAAGAAGCAGTCGAAAAATAAAACAAAAAATTACCATTCGTTCACTCACGCTGGATTAATACTAAAAATAAAAACAACTATGACAGACTTGGCTGTCACACGCTAATTAAATGATGCCAGTAATCGGTACAATGACTAAAAAACGTATACAAAACAAGTGTACGAGTTTAAATAGCGGGTTAATTGATGTTAAATGACTTAATACAAGAGAAAATGATCTTGGTTTAGACATTCCAGTAGTAAACGAAGTCGAGTGAACATTTTTATCGAAGTGATAACTTTTTTTACTCGTTTAGTTAGTTGATGGACAGCGTAATGTTCATACGATTTTTTCGATGAGATTGGGATGTGATATTTCTTTAACGACTTGAAAGGAGATTTGACACTAGAAATGAGCAATAATTAATTAATGAACATTTTTTGATCGAGTTGTTTGTATGGTTTCTGAGAAAAGAACAAATCATTTTTTTAGCTTGTTAATAATATATCAAATAATTTAGTTTATCAACAAACTATCTGAAAACAATCCAAATAGAGAAAAAAACATTTGAACAAAAAAATTATTAATTATTCACACCCCTTCGTCCTTTCTGCGCTACCCCTGTATCAGTTCATATCAATACATTCATCCTTCTTGTACTTCCGAACGTCTATTTTCATTTCAAATTCAATAACATTTCCATTTCAAATCCTAACTAAACAATCGAATTTCTATTTAACAATAAAAGTCAATATTGAGGTCCTTTTAAGATAACAAAACTACATTTTCGCTTCAATTACTCTTAAAATGAATTCATTTCAGAATATTCTATTCGAATATTTATTAATTGTACATCAAGGATTAATATTTTTTATAGTTATTAAATATGAAATCAATTTGTACACTTGGATCATTCAAATGCTACAAAATATTAAATTTTAACTAAACTACGTGTTAATTACATAATTTTCGCAAATTATTCATAAGAAAATATTTATATTTGTTCTAAAACTGATAAATGTCATATCTAATATTTAATTTGCTACATGTTTGTTATTTAAACATTTCAATTTGTATGAAGTGCCCTGCATATAATATATAGTACATATCATAAATAATATTGATTAACTGTTTTGTATGTTTGTATAATTATATATATATATATATATATATATATATATATATATATATAACATTTTTTCCAATTGGTCAAACAATTAAAACCCTATTCTGCGGATGACATTTATCATGTTATTCATTTCCATCATAATTTGAAGCTAGACAAATATTCATTTATATCATTTCGTGTTCGTTGCAGATCTGTCGGTGACATGGATGGCGGGGGTGTAGCAGGAGCCGGTGGTTCAGCTGCAGCTGTCGAAGCCGCGCTACAGAGACTCGCGAACCAACGTGCCGAGTTGGGTGAATTGTGGGCAGCACGTAAACTTCGTCTCGATCTTGCACTCCGCCTGCGGATATTCGAACGTGACGCTTTAGAAGTAAGATATTACTCCGAAATCAATTCCGTATTAAATTTTCAATTTCTATATAAATTATTCGAGTGTTTACATCGACCGACGCTGCAAATGGGTTTAGTCGGATCGTAAGATTCGAAAATAAACAGTCTGTGAAATGGTGGGAATGTGAAACAAAAATTGAGAAGTTATTTTTTTTAAAAAAAATTAAATGAGTCGCAAGGATATTTATATATGATTGCAAAGAGATCTTCAGTCAATCTTTTATACGAATACGATTAATTTTGCAATTAGTATTTTAGTCAGACTACTGATTGATTTAAGATGTTTGTAAAGATTTATGAGAATACTTAAATTAATAATTTACAGTTATTTAAAATAAAATTCTAAAATAATAATTTTAGATACATGTTGTATGCAATACACATTGATATAAAATTTAATATCTACTAAAGATTATAAGAATAATGAATTTATAGCGACTGCTAATTTTAAAACTATCAATTTTTCACTATTATTTTTCATATATTTTTTTTATTCATCTTTTTTATGAACTGACGAATATAAATTACAAAACGAAATAATCTTTGAAATGAATTTTTCACTCTTCCACAAACCCCTAAAAATCTTAACCAACACCGACATCTTCGAAATCAAAAAGGCACAAAAAAAAACTCCACCTGTACTTTTGTATTCTGATAATGATGGCCTCGTTACCGAAATTTATATAAAATATAATTATAATTAGTAGCTATGATCTAAATCAGTTTATCTCGTGAATTAACAAACCACAGGTTTTGTTTCAAAATGTCTGAGAATAAAAGTGTCTATTTTGATACAATAATGCGAATTTCAATGAAAGTACCTTCGTCTTCAAAATGTAAACACAACAGTTATTTTATAGACTTTTCAATTAAAAAATATTACATATTCAGTCCATTTTTTTACATATTTCAACATATTTGTAAAGGCTGTTTGATATAACAGTAAATCAAATACTTAAATATCTAGTAATACAAAAACATTCTCCTATACACGTATATTAAGTGAGATCTGGACCTTTTTTGAATGTCTATCAATTTTGAAACGTAAACCGCTTAAAATGTCGATAAAATCAATAAAATATTCCGAACAAACTTACATCTTTTGTATACAATCAAAATAGAAACTTAACCTCTTTCGAATTGCACACTATAGAGAATTGTTCACGACTATCAAACGTTCAAATGATCTTTAGCAGATGAATTCGTGGACAGTTTTCTGATAACGTGAAAAACAACATAAGTAGTGCTATCGTTCTCATCTCTTAAAAGATACTCGGACGACTTTTTAGATAAAGGCATCATCAGTCACGAGACTTTGATTATTTCATATCAATCTCTAGATTGAAATAAAATCAATAGTTTGGAACTGGATCCCTATAATCCTTTCACAAATGAATTTCTTTTTCACCATCTGTGCGAAAAAAGAATTCATTTGCGAAAACAAATTCGACCACAGTGTTAAAACTGTTGTGATCTATGAGAGATCAAACTTTTACCTGTTCAAATTAAAAGAGCACCTCCATAGTAGTACCTTCTAAATTTACAACAACTTCCAATAGCATACCAAGCGAAATGTACATTAGGAAAAATGAATTTGTGTTTGACAGGTTTTCATATTATTTTCTAATTAAAACTACAGTAAATAAATATGTATTATATTATCTTTCAAATTTTGTCAGCTATACAATCTGGGTCTACAGTCTTAACCCACATTAAAAACACTTATATAGTTTATAAATATTGTATCATCTGAAATCAAACGATTAGTGAAGCAGGAAAAATGTTAAGATTCTTCAAATCTTTATTTATTTAACCTCTTTTAATATATATATATATATATATATATATATATATATATATATATATATATATATATATATATATATATATATAATCTACACTATCAATTCTACAACACTAATAAATACGTAATCTAGCAATTTATAAAATTAGAAAGGTAAATCTTCATAATGCTATTTTCTTGCGTACCTGTTATCCATTATTCAGAAAGAATTCTGTAGATCCGTACGATTTTTTCCTCCAGTTTAGACGTTTATCGTCCTCAAGAAGATCTTGAACGGTAGTCGAAATCAGTCGTAGAAAAAAAGATCTTTGGAAGTAAATTTCTGTTATTCCGATGGGACAAGGTACAATTTGTAATTGTTTTGTAATCTAAAATAACATTTGCACTATCTACGTTTCCAAACTGATGACAATCTCCAGAAAGAAATCAAACGATGGGTACGTCAGTAAAAGATATTTTTTTACCATCAGGAGTTTAATTCTTTGATCTATTTCTGTGATGACTGCTTTAATAAACAGCAAATAGAGCGGAAAATAGATTAAACACCTCTTGTCTACATCAAGCCGATGAATAACACCAATATTGATTTATATTTATAGTTAAAAAAATATGAAACCTCACTTTCCGTCTTCTTCTCGTATTTTATCACAAACTGATAATATTAATTACATACATTTCTAATCTAAATAACTGAGTAATGTAGGTTTAAGTTTAGGATTTTACGTTTTATTTATCTGACTATAGATACTTAATTTGTCACTGATTATTTTGAGATTATTATATTTTTGGCGAACTGTTATACTATTTTATTGTATTAAATAAAGAGAGAAAAATATATATGTGTGTGTGTGTGTGTGTCTAGGAAAATACTTCTATCAAATATATTTACTTGACTAAATTTTATCGTAATAAAAATTATTGTACGATCAGTTATCATTTATATTTTTCCTTATAGCGTGTGTTTGAAAAAATGGAAAACGTTTCTAAATATTTATTAAGTGGTTTTTTTGAAACAGTAAGTTTTTAAATTAAATATTTCCTTTCTTCATTTCAAAATGTCAGTACTTGTCAGTACAACAATTACTAATAAAAAATACATTCGTATTCATATATTATAAATGTATATATTTGATAAAATAGCAAGCCCACGTTTATATTTTTAAAATATAATTATTTTTAATACACAAACTAATTATTAAACTATGAGTATAGTGAACACGTTTATCAATATGCTCACCCATTTTTAGTTGTTTTCAGACTATTTGTTTTTATTATTGTTTGTAAACATTTTAATTGTATTCGGTATTTTATTAGTAGTTGTTTTTAATTTTTATTTGTACTGTATTAACTTCACAGACGATATTTAAAGTTTACACAATATAGTTCTACATTGTATATTTTTTTGATTTTTTAAATATATTTATTTAATATCTTACTCTAAAATACATTGATTGTGTGAAACTAAAAAAATAACCATTAATTTTAAATTTAAGACTGTATTCATTGTGCGTGGATATTAACATATTGTTTTAAAACGATAATTTTTCACTTAACTTTATTCGAAATGAACGGATTGTGCCCTCTGTTTTGTAGATTATTTTCAAACAAAGAAATGATTAAAATCGAAGTATGTTTTTTTTGTACGTAATTTAATTACTATTGTGATTGGATTTTGATATATAATTTTATATAAATGCATATAAGTTCGAATTAAGTTCAGTTATATTTAGATATTTGTTGATTATTTTAAAAATTTTGATCGTTGTGACGTTAAAGACTATGGTTTCTAAAATCAAACGGTCAAAAAAGTACAAACATTCGCGTGTTAAAATTATTTTTTCTTTTGGATTTTATTTTTTTTTTTAATTATACATTATTTTAATTCATTTCAAACGAAAGAATGTTAGACAGACAGACAAAAAGGCAGGCAGCAAGTAGACAGATATTTGACAGACATCTAACAACAGGTAGATAGACAAACAGACAGCTGGTAGGCAGGCAGATAGACAAGCAGAGATGTAGAAGAAATGACAGACAGAATGCAGGTAGACAAGCAGAAAGATAAACATGCAGGTAGAAAGGCAGACAGATAGACAGACATTAAAGTCAGCAGAAAGAGAGATATCTAAAAGAGAGGAAAATATCTGACAGACAGGCGGACAAGTAGCAAACAGGCTGACAGATAGGTTAGACAGCAGACAGGGAACAGACGAGCAAATACCCAGAAAGACAGGCAGATAAACAGAGAACGGCAAGTAGGAACGCAACAGGTAGACAGGCAGGCAGACAGAATAACAAACATTTGTCAGGTATCTGCTTGGACGTGGTAGATATCTGCCCAAATGTGGCTAATATCTTCCTTTATCCTAGATACTACCACAATATCTAATACCTGATTATATATTGATAGATACCTGATAGATCTGTCAGGTATTTACCAGATATTGACAGGTACCTTCCAAATATCTTATATATATATATATATTATTTATTTGACATTAATCTGTGAAGATTATAAATTAGATCACTATTTATTTTCATTATTGACGTATTGAAAACAACAATCGTGGTGTTAATTTATATTTAATTGTATATTAATTGCTTTACGTTGTGGTGTCCGTTGATTTTCCTTGTACACGCAGCTGTTAGTGAATTATCTTTTTCAACTGCAGCTGAAATAAATAAGACACGACAGAAGCTTTCAGATAATCGCTATAGTGTAATAAAAAACTTATTAGTTTCTTTCTTGTAAATTTATAAGTATTTTATTACGTATGTACCATTATTTAATTCAACAATGATTACGTAATCTGAAATATTCTATGTTTTATCGACACAGTCATTATTTAATTGTTTTATATGGTTCTAAGTGAAAACAATAAACATGCATATGTGTGATTCTTAATTGAAAAATGTATTCGTTATTGGAATTGAATTGATTCATTGCCTTTCTTAAATGAATTGTAGTTTTATTGTATTTTATTAGGCTACGTGTTTATATTTATTTTTAAAGTACTTAACAGTGTAATAATATCAGTGGAGAAGCAGCACTTGTATTTTTGATTCTTAAATATATTCAAAACGAGACATTTTGTATTTATGAATGAATACGTTCGTGTTTCTCTCTGTTTCTATATATTTACATTTTTTCATCGATATTATTTTATTTCAGGTTTCCTCTCAACTCGAAATGTGGTCAGAAGAGCTCCAACACAGTGAATTGACACGTGACATGGCAAAAGCTGAACAATTCTTGCGTCTGCACAACGAAAGCGTTAGCCAAATGCAAAACACGACATTCCAAGTTCTCCAACAAGGCCAAGAACTCGCACAAGTTATCGAAAATTCAGGCGTGTGTGTTATGGCGGATTCTCAGTACAACGCACAGACACGCGTGCAAGTCCTTCTCGAATTTCTACACGAACGACAAATGGATTTAGAAGAGCTCGCTGAAATGAAGCGGATTAAATTGGAACAGTGCGTTCAACTCTGCCAGTTCCAGAACGATGCTAATCAGGTTGTCAGCTGGATAAGGAACGGAGAAGCTATGCTTATGGCTTCGTTCGCCGTTCCGAATAGTTTGGCTGATGCGGAGTTACTTAAGAAAGAACACGAACAGTTTCAAGTCGCTATCGAGAAAACTCACTCGTCTGCCGTGCAAGTCAAGTACCGAGCGGATTCTTTAATCAGTGGCAATCATTACGATCCTCAGTCGATTAGAGAAATCAGTGAAGAGGTTACGAAACGATGGCAACAACTTGTTACATGCGCTGAAGAACGACATAAACTAGTAACGGCTAGTTTGAATTTCTATAAGACAGCCGAACAGGTCTGTTCAGTATTGGACAGTCTCGAGAGGGAATATCGAAGAGATGAAGATTGGTGTTCGAGTGGTCAACAGGGTCCGAATACCGATAAAGCAACTGCTGTGTCACAGTTAATCAACAAACATCAAGAACAGAAAGAAGCATTTTTGAAAGCGTGTACGTTAGCTCGACGAACAGCGGAGACGTTTTTGAAGTATACAACCCGTAGCTTACAGTTTTACAGTTACCAAACAACGGGTAACTCTGAAGCTCGCGTGAAGAATATCTTAGAGAAGCTCCTTGCTCAAGAAAACAAAGTCCTCGAACACTGGACTCAGCGGAAGAAACGATTAGATCAGTGCCAGCAGTTTGTGTTATTCGAAAGATCTGCAAAACAGGCTATTGAATGGATCCACGATACAGGGGAATGTTATTTAACAACACACGCTACGAATCTCGGAAATAACAAAGAAGAAACGAAAAGTCTACTACAAGAGCATAACGAATTCAAAGGAACCGCAAAGGAAACTAGAGAAAGAGTTAAGTTGTTGATTCAGCTTGCTGACAGTTTAGTCGAAAAGGGTCACGCCCATGCTAACTCAATTAAACAATGGGTCGCTGCAGTGGACGATAGATATAAAGATTTTTCATCTCGAATGGACAAATACAGACAACAACTGGAAGAAACTTTAGGTATACAGGTTGAAGAAAGTGAAAGAAAAGAATTGGCGATCGACAGGAACTCAGACCCGACTCTCGAAGCAAAAGTTAAAGAAGCAGCCGCGAAAGATCTCAAAGAGTTGAATGAGGAAAAGCGACGATCAGCCAGGAGAAAAGAGTAATTCTTATTTTCATTTAATTTCCATTAATCTATTTTTTTGTCTCTTATTAATGTTTCCATCATTTCAGATTCATAATGGCCGAGCTCCTTCAAACGGAACGCACGTACGTAAAAGATCTAGAAGTGTGTATAAAATCGTTCTTAACGGAGCTACGATCAGGCAGTAACATTCCGTCAGCGTTGGTGAATAAAGATGAGACGATTTTCGGTAACATGGAAGAGATATACAATTTCCACAATTCTATATTCTTGCGTGAACTTGAAAAATACGAAACGATGCCTGAAGATGTCGGCCATTGTTTCGTAACGTGGGCACAAAAGTTCGATATGTATGTGTTTTATTGTAAGAATAAGCCGGAGTCGAACAATTTCCTAGTCCAGCACGGTGGTACATACTTCGAGGATTTACAAAAGAAGCATAAAGTCGAACATCCGATCGCAGCGTATTTAATTAAACCTGTTCAGAGGATCACAAAGTATCAGCTCTTATTGAAGGATTTACAGTCGTGCTGCCAAGAAGGACAGGGGGAAATCAAGGTATGATTAAATGTCTTTATTTCGAATGTTTGTACGAGCATATCTGTGAAATAGAATTGAAAAATTACGATACATTTTTTGGATTAACAATAAATAAATTGAAATCGATTGTAATTTAAAAACTGTATTTATTTATTGAAGCAATCGACGGTGCTATAGATTGTTCATACATCTCTAAATTTTCCCAGAATCTTTAGTGTACGAATATTTTATTATCTTTTTTTAATTTTTTATGACATTCTGTATCTCTTAGAAGAATTAACTTAATAAGAGACGTTTATAAAATACTTAAAAGGGATTTCTTGTATTTAGCAATAAAATTCGATTTGAATAAAGCAAATATTTCAATTTTTATAGACGTATAAAAACTTTGTTAACTCGCTGATATGTGATTAATTATTAAGAATATTTTTATTTTTGCTTTCAGGATGGTTTAGAAGTAATGTTAAATGTTCCAAAGAAAGCAAACGACGCTATGCATTTGTCTCTCTTAGAAGGATGCGATGTTTCCATTGATAAACTCGGCGAAGTTCTCCTACAGGACTCATTCAGCGTTTGGGATCCTAAACAACTGATCCGTAAAGGAAGAGATAGGCACATATTCCTGTTTGAATTGTACTTATTGTTCAGTAAAGAAGTCAAAGATTCAAATGGAAAAGTCAAATATATTTACAAAAATAAACTGATGGTATGTTTTTAAAGAATTCAATAAAAATTTTCAATCATTTTTTTCATAATGTTCCGAAAAAATCGTGAAATTTCATAGAAGATATAAATCGTTCAAGAACATTGATTTCGCAATATATTTTGTATACTGATAATCGTTGTTTAATTGCAGACTTCTGAACTGGGTGTCACAGAACATATGGAAGGAGATGAATGTAAATTCGCTGTTTGGACAGGTCGTGCGCCGTTATCAGACTGCCGTATCGTCTTAAGAGCAAGTTCACTCGATGCAAAACAAGCTTGGGTGAAACAGTTGCGGCAAGTTATACAAGAAACATATTTTGGAAATACACTACCGCTAGCGCAACCGCCAAAAAGTCCCGCGCGTGGAAAACATTCGCAAAGATCGAGCAGGTATGGATTAAGAGAAAGAATGTACGCGTAAAAATTATTAAGACTAACCAGTTGATACGAGTCACCTGTAGAACTTTTCTAAAACAGTCTTCTGTTACAACAATAAAGACTGTGAAACTATTACATAAATATCATAAAAGTTATTTTATTTACTTCGAAATTAAAAATCCACTTATAAATCATCTATTTTTCATACTGTATCCTGAAAGAGAGATTATCAAGTTATCTTCAATGAACAGCTTTAAAAAGTATGCCCCTTAAAACACTAAATAGCTTAACTGAGTCACTATGTACCAATTGTTCAGTCGAAATTCTTACTGAACAATCAATCAGCAGAACCCAGGTGTTTTTAACAATAAATATACTAATTATATAATATACGATTTTATAAGAGTAGATTTTAATAAATAAACCAAATAAAAACTTCAAACTGTTTTCTAGTCATAAAATATTTCTTCTATTGCCGTGGCATTGCAGTTCTAAAAAAAGTCAAACAAATAATTCAATGAACTTGAAATGCAATTGTATAGTGAATAAAACTAACTCATTTTGACATCTGACCGTAAACAATCTGAAAAGTTATCATTTTATATAATTTATGAGCTATAAGACTGTTTTATGATAGGTGCAGTACATCAGAAACAAGTAAATATTTTCACTAAGAAGTTTATTTCATTCCGTGCCATTATGTTCGATGTTTATTATTCTTTAAAAAGGAATATAGGTTTATGATCTCAGTTTTTATTTATTATTACGGTTTTCGGTGTCGTAAATCCATGAAATTTGTACGTTGGCTTTAAATGTTCTCTGTACTTCATCACTGCAACAGATCAACCTTGATCAGATTTTATTAAAATAAACAGTGTCTGTATTGATTTTGATTTTTGATTATTTAGAGCAAGTATTTCATAGAAACACTTTAGTGTAAAACCATTTTATATGAGATTGTTTTCTTATTTGGAATGAAATCATTGACTTCCAAAATAAACAATATTGTGTTGAAGTCTTCTCGAGTTATAAAAGAGAACAAGTTTTATTTTTTTGTCAAGTATAATTGATATTATTTTTTAAAAAGCTATGCCATTTTTCAGTAAGTTTATTTATCTTGACTTCATAAAAAAATATTGATTTGGACTTAAAGAGTATAAGATTTCATTCCTTCTTGTGTATTGTGTTTGTTTCTATTAAAGTAATTGTGTAAAGAACGAAATAAATGATAATTAGATGATTAAATATCATGTTAATATAATAACGAACTTATAAGGATTTTTCAATCAAGTTCATTTAATTTCTTCTAGTTATTTGTGGCCATTTACAATTTTTCCATGATACAAAATAACCTTTGTATATACGAACTCTTGACTTTTTAGATTACAATTGCTTATACAATTTAACCAAATGTTACCAGAATGTTTCTTAATTTATGATTTCTTCAAGTTTATCGACTTAAAAATACACATAGCATCTATAAAATTTTAATAACAATCACTTTTTTATGGAAATCAGCCTTTAATGTTGATAATGAATGAGGCCTCAGCTTTTCAAGAACTGTCTTTTTCAAACAATATTTCTGTATAAAGGCTAATATATATATCTTCTATCACAAGTAGTTTTAAAATAACACGTTTGTTTAATAAAGAAGGTTGAGTCCCCTCATCAAGCGACACTCCAGTAATGCAAGCAACGCGAGCCGTGAACCCATTGGTTCGGCGCTCAACAAGCATGGGTCCATCAGACCCTCGCTGCATACAAAAAGAATAATAAAGAAGAGCAATTGTATAAACTGTATATCTATTTATTTTTTCTTACAATTCTTATAGTACCCAAACATCAAATTTAGAAATGTTTAAACGTTTTCAAATGAACCAATCTAGTTGTATGATCAACACTAAATTTCTCTCTTAATTCCCGAAATGATTTTTGAAGATTTTCGGTAAATATTTATTTCAAAATGGCGTCCTCAACAAACAAAGTCCAAGAGTGAGACTAGTCACTTATTAATCTTTACTATATTGTTTTCCTTTCTCTCTTTTGCTCATTGTTCTCTACAAAACCTAAAAGATTTGTTTGAATTCGTTTCTCCTACGTGTAATGTTTTTAAGTAGACATTTTTTGTCGAATCATGCGTTTTACTGCTATACTTTTCAGTTTCTTTGTTTATTTGTAATAATTCTTAATTAATTTTATTATTCAAACATTAATTATTTTTCCTCTCTGCAAACTAGAAGGTAAGTTTCGATCAAAAATGAAGTAGTGATCTCTTTTGATCGTTTCTATGTTAAATATATTTCCTTTATAGTCCTGATAAGCAGGAATGAAAATAATTAATCATTTATTAAACATGTTTGATCCGAAGAAATTGTTATGTTTTTTGGAAGCAGTGAAAAATTAATTTAGCCGCAGTGCTAGAACCATTTTAAGTGTTTTCAAACGATTCAAAATAATTGTATGATCAATACTAAATCTGAATGTTAATTTTTGAGAAGTTTACTGAAGATTTTCAATAACCATTTGTTTCAGATTGTCTTTATAAACCAATAGTGGTCTCCTAAAATAGAGTTTGTCACGTAAATAAAACACATCGTCGTTATTATGTCGTTTTCTTGTATTTCTTGTTTATGGAAAATTCTTAAATTCCTGTATGAATTCATTTCTTCTACCTGTAATATTTCTAAGTAATGATTTAATCTTCAGGTCACCTGATTTAAGAACATGACTTAATTGAGATTATTTCCATCAATCTGTATTCTAAACTAATTCATATAATTTTACTATAAAATAAACATTATTATAGTGTTTTGTATTCATAAAACAACAATTTTCCTCTCTGATTCTCTAACTTTTTAACACTCTCTCTCAATTATATTTGAAAAACCAATGGTTAACTGTAACCCAACAGCGTACAAAGTACTGACAGGTTACACATTCTATCATAGTTTTTTAACTTAGAGCTCTAAAATACTCATAAACAATAATCAGAAATAATTAATAAACGGTTTTGATCAGAAGTTGTTTTTCTCTTGCTTGAAATCACTGCTATATTTTTATTTTTTTAATGGAGAAACAAAAGCAGAGAATAGTGCTCTGAAGGAAATGAAAAGTAAGTTCAAATCCAGGTGCACTGGAACGGAATAAATTACAAAATTTTGACTAGACTTTTATGGTTTGAAGATGAACAAAAAAGTATTAGTAAAGTAGGAAAATTTACCATTACTTTTTTCTATCGGTCTTAATCGTATCAATATTTTTTTATACTTGAATATATATTAATCTCAAGTGTCCTCTCTGTTAAAATAGAAATCAAATACTTATTTTTCTTGCAGAGACCTCGAAGAATGCACACCGTTCGACGAAAGTGTCGAAAATCTCGACCGAAATTCGCTGGCTTCATTCGGATCAGGAAATACGACAGATTCCGATAAGGTAAGTGTTTTTGCTTTGTATAAAACATTAAACAAATATTTCATAATCAGGATTCCTGTCAAAAATGTCGAAATAAACGTCATTTGTATCTCCAGTTCTCCATAAAAACTCTCATTAAAATTCAAACTATTTCATTTCGAATTAGCTTTGCAATTTAATAATCTGATAATTATAGTAATAAGATTATGCTGCTATTTAAGAAGATTATTTTAGCAATTCAGTATTTCTGAGTTTTCTAGATAATAAAATCAATGTATTTTTAACCCTTTATATACGAATGGGTCTCTGAAGTCCGATTAGCAAAAACTGGTATTAAATAATCAATGATTCATCTTCTATGTCTTATTTTATTTTTTCCTTCTGTATTCAAATGTTATTCTTTTTCGTAATAAAAATTACATTGTTTCATTTTTGTATTGTAATTAATTCAGTAAACGAAAGGTTAAAATTTAATCAGTTACTACTAATTAATAATTATTGATACATTTTTGACAAATTTTTATATTTTATTAATCGATATTTATAAGTGACTATTTTTTAAATAAAACATTTCGTTTTTAATGATTTCATTTTTAATCAACATTAAATTAATTTCGTTAGATTAATCGAATTATTTAAGAATAACATTTAATGGATTCATAATTTTGCGTGACTTGCTTAAAACCCGTAACGAAGGCAAACAAGTGTGTGGTTTATTTCGTTTTTTATATATTTTAAAAGAACTTATAAATGAACATAGATATAACTCTTATATTGTTTTAATCTGTGATAGCTTATAGCTTATAAAATCTATTGATTAAGGATATAAAATATCTAGAATTTAAGTGTATTGTGATAAAATTACTATAATATTAATAGAATAGTGTATTCCGCTGGAGTTGGTTTTTGCTCCAATAAGGATTTGAAATCTTAGAGGACGTTTTTATTCTCTTTACCAGACAAAAATGCCATCAAAGAAACATGCAATTTCAATTTTAATAAATATAAAGCTTAATTAAATCAAATTGTATGACACATTTCAAACCCCCAATAATAAAATATTAGATCTACAAATTAATTCCGTGCCTTTTTTAATAGAAAATTAATGTTTACGGAAAAATGGAATAAATTTCTATACTGAATATATCCTCTATTATTTTATATAACTTTGCTCCATCTATCAGGTAACTGACCAATGCCTTGTCGAAAAAAGATGGCGGATTAAAGTCGATGAAGTCAATACTTCTTCGGATCTCTTCTACTGTTTCAGCATTTTTTTCATGTTTTATGCGTCACAAGACCTCCCAAATCAAAACAAATCATTTCCATGGTATCGACAGCATTTGTTTAATTTTCACACCTAATATATTTAAACTATATATATATATATATATATATATATATATTTGGTTCATAATAGTAATTGTAGTAATCGTACCTTGTATTAGTCAATATTCAAATAAAAAGATTTGTTATAAATGTGACCGTTCGGTCTTTCTCTAGGGTTGAGAATCACTGGTATAGAAATATTAATGATTTTCGATGCATTATTAAAAATATATGTTTTTTGTAATAATACCACTTATTCGACTGTAGTTCATATAAAAAAATAGATAATTATAAATACAAAATATCATTTTCCCTGTCAAATAATTTGATATGAAAATAGAAACAGGCAGACAGAGACAAAGACTCAGTCTGATAACAAGTTCAGAAATTAAATTCAAATTTCGTCTCGTTCCAGATGACCGCGTTCGAAAACTTTGTCTTAAATGTTAATAAAATAAATTCAAAACGAATTCATTTACAATTATTACGAACGTGCGAAATCCCCTTTCGACATGTCGGTTCGCACGACGTGTAACGATTCCAGTATTAAAAGTGCCAGCAACGAAGCACGACTTCCGGACCACGGAAGGCTTATTTTGATCTGCTTTGTGAATTAATAACCAGTATCGGATTAAAAGTACACAAGCCGTGTATACTGGAAGTAATATTTTTAGATGTGATTTATATTTTACGCAGATTCCATTTATAGAAATTGGAATTTATCAGAAAATGGAACCGGCCGTACATATAAATAGGAATCATCAAAAGATGTCTATTTTTCAAATGATATATATGACATATATATGTATATATATATATGTATATGTATATATGTATATATGTATATATATATATATATATATATATATATATATATATATATATATATCTTGAAAAACTAGAACTGAATGATTGAATTATTCTCTAATCCTCTTCAGGTTAATCATATTCTTGTTTTAAAGACATTATCTGTTTTTGTTACTAAAGAATAAAGTTGAATGTGTTTTTTTCGAAATTACTCATTTTTATCACTTTATTATACATATATATATATATATATATATATATATATATATATATATATATATATATATATATATATGGAGAGAGAGAGAGATGTTTGATAGGAATTTACAAAATACTCCCCATGACTACATAGATTTGTTAGATGTATATATTAATTCAATGCCTTTTTTTGAAAATGAATGTTCGCGGAAAAAGGGAATACATTTCAATCCTCAAAATATCCCCTATTATTTTGTATAGCTTCGCTCCATCCGTTGGGTAACTAGCGAATCCTTTGTCGAAAAAAAGATGGCAGCTTTGAGTCGATGAAATCTTCAATGCATTTTCAGACCTCTTTCTCTGTTTTAGTATTTTTTTTTATTTTTACATGAACATATTTTAATTTAAAATAGAATTATGATTAATTAGTTTAAAAGCACCGAATCAATTTTTACACTTAATATGTAAAATCTTTACAGATTTATTGCACTAACCTTCTCTTTTTTTGTAAAGAAGACCAGTACTTGATTACACTGAGTTCACATGAAATAATTGTACAGAATACTTTTCTAATTCGTTTAGAAACAGTATACGTAGAAAATAAATTAATTACTTTACAAAATTAAATTCAATTCATTTCTCAAAATTAAATATTTTACAATAGAAAATTGTTTACATGAAACAACTTGACAAAAATGCATACTTCCTGTGCCCAACCTCAAACCTATAATATTTACTTTACCATAAAATAAATGTCTAAAAAAGGTATTTAATAGCAAATAATAAACACTGCGGTATGATTTTTTTCTAATTATATTTTTTAAATATTTTTTTCCTTAAATAACCAATCCGATTAATGATGAATCATGCTACTATCTGTTTATTTACATACAGTTACTGTTTATTTACTGGCAATATTTATGAGTGACATTTAAAATATTTTCATAATTGAACAAACACTAAATAAGCCACAAAAATTTCTTCATTAAAATTTTAAATAATTAATTATTTTATATTTTAATTTATTTAACATAATCCTATTACTTCAGAGTTATTATATAGAAAATTAATAGTTTTTTTTGTAAAGAAAAAACTATTTATGAATATTAGAAATGTATTTTAATCATTTTGAAACGGCTTGTCATGTTTTAAAATATTTGTTTATACCTCAACGCTTTGAATATTTAGTTTCATCGACAAGTTCAATATAAGTAAAATTATCAGTAATCCTATATTGAACATTTTTGATCAGAAACTGAATATAGATACAATACCGAAATCTATTAGATGTACAAATTAATTCGGTGCCCTTTTTGTAGAAAATGAATGTTTACGGAAAAATGAAATAGATTTAAATCTTCAAAATATCCCTCATCACTTTGTATAATTTTGTTTAATTTAACGGGTACCTGACGAATCGCTTATCAAAAAAAGATGTCGGCTTTGAATCTGTGAAATCGTTAATGTATTTACGGACCTCTTCAACTGTTAGCATTTTTTGCATGTTTTGTGCGTTACAATACCTTTCCCCAAATCTGAACAAATCATCGCCGCAGCTTCGGAAGCATATTTTAACTAGAATTCAAAAAGTATGCAATGACTAATGTGCTTCTTTTCGCCATCGTGTCACTACTGTTTTGTGAAATTATGTCAACTGCTCGGTCAAAATAAATAGTGTATGTAAATATTTAAGGTCGACACTTTACAATCCGAGAAAATATTTTAATTTAAAACAGAATTATGATTGATTCAATCTAAAGACACCGAATTCATTCTTAAACCTAATATATTGTGTATAATCTTGTTATTAATACTACTCTTTAAAAATTGCATTTAAAAAAATATAAACTTGATCAATACATTCGTCTCGTATAAAACAATATACAAAAAGAGCTAAACACAAGCTCGTGTCTCTTGAATTACATACTAGACCCGATAACATCGACTCTACCATCGGAAACTTGTACGTAACAAAGTTCAGACTACTTTAATATATTAAAAAGTTGAACGCCATAACGTGTACAATGTACACACATGTCGTCGTCGAGTTCACAACACGTGGGCTCGTGTACAATGTACGCCACTGCGGCACGGACTTTTGAACAAAAAATCGAAAACTTGCTCTCGGTGCGGTGTGAATTTGTAACTACTTGAGAAAACATTAAAATTCAAACATTATAACGATGAACGTACAAAGATACGCCCAATAATAACCACACGCACGTGTGTGTATGTATATATATATATATATATATTTGTAGATACACGATATCGCCATTTATTAAATAACCTACATAAATACCAATCTTCGGTTGAACATACCTATAAAAGTGAATATATATATATATATATATATATATATATATATATATATATATATATATATACATATACATACATACACATATATATAGACACGCGC
Organism: Acanthacorydalis orientalis; assembly: GCA_034766995.1. Classification (NCBI taxonomy): domain Eukaryota; kingdom Metazoa; phylum Arthropoda; class Insecta; order Megaloptera; family Corydalidae; genus Acanthacorydalis; species Acanthacorydalis orientalis. Next base: position 2,851,476 of record CM068316.1, on the reverse strand, counting down.
ATACACAAACGACCTAAATATTAACGCAATTTCATCAAATATTTATTTTCCTTATAATCAACTCCATTTTCAATATCTTCGTTGCGTGAACTTATCCTTATCTCTGCAATGAAATCACCGAAAACCTCATCTTACTCCAATGTACCAACACTTTTCATACACATTTGTACATTAAGTACTGCTAACCAGCGACGTGTCGTTCAGATTGTATTTACATACATATATATATATATATATATATATATATATATATATATATGCGTGTGTATGTGTGCATGTATCTGTTTTCAGTTATTTCTACAATCACTAATTAAATCAATTAATTGATTTGCATCACAGTTATTGAATCGAAATTAGAGTTTTTCAATGCTATGTTCTATTCAATGCTGATTAAAAGTTATTTTCATTTTGTTTATTTAAAAAAGAATTGAAATTATTATGATGAATTCAACTAAAACAGCATCGGCTTGTACGGAATGATGCTCTATTACATTATTTGTTAATCGTAATTGAAACATTTCACAATACAGCTCTTACACAATGGCTAAATTTTTTTCATAAATTAATACTTTTTTCAACCCACAAACAGTGCTTTTTTTCTTTTATCAAAAATGTTTAATAAATTATTGTGTAGATTTTTCTGTACCTGATGACATCGGTATCGAAATGCGTATGAGCAAGAATCAAAAATGATCAATAATAATTCATTGAGGATTTTTGAACAGAAACTTTATTATGGTTTGTGAAATGAAAACAGTATTCATTTGTACGATACATAATTATAGTTTAATACTATTTCACTTAATTTATTTTCATAACTGAATTAAGACCTCAAATTCTCTGCATATTTTTCTATCCAAATATCCTAATTATTTAAACCAGTAAGACGTTGTGTTCGTTAAATATATATATATATATATATATATATATATATATATATATATATATATATATATATATATAATTTAATAGCAAATGATTTAGAATGTGTTTTTAGAGCTGATGTAATAACATTTAAAATGTATTGTAGTAGTTGATATATAAGAATTATTAATTGCCATTATAATTTCACAAATGCATTCTTTTGTCACTTTACAAACCATAAAAAAAACTTAATCGAAATTTGCCAATAAATCATGATTAATTGTTGTTTGTATGCGTTTCGATGATGCTGCTATTAACTGCATAATGCCAATCTACAGAAAAATCTGTTTATAATGTTTATTTTTTTGTTTTTCATTCCTTTTTCTATAGTTTATTAATTTTAAAGTCTTTCTATGCCTCTACTTATCACATTCGAAAAGCAAATTAAGTACATCATACATATTTATTCTGTCTTACAGTGTCTGAATTATGGCCCGAACAATATAACGTTCGTTTATCTTAAGTTTGGAAATTGAGTTCTTAACAGATCTGCGAACTAAAATGTATTACAGATATACAAATATTCGTTTTTTCGTAATATGTAAAATTGTTACGTTTACATCAGCGTATAAAGTGTTTATCATTGTTTCTGTGCAATTGGAGAAAGATGTCAACCATAACGTAAGTTCTAGTTTTTAATCCCAAACGATTTCATGTTTTTCATTTTTCTCTAAAAAAAATCAACAATCATGTATACTTATGCAGAGTACAAGTCGTAGTGACTGTAGTATATTTTGATAGACTTGTATTGAACTTGATTTCATCTTATACGACACTGGCATGCGTCTTATCAATTCGCTTTGACTCATCCCTGACGTTACGCCACTGCGTACGTTCTCTCCACTTCATTCTGTCCACACGTACATCGTATACGGTCGCCTCTCTCGCTCGTCCGCGTTTCCGCGCCTCGCTCTCTCGCGTACGACCGCGTCGACGTAGCGTCGAACCCGTTCCCTTCGTCATCGAGCGCACGGCTATACCGTGCCGGTCCGCTGTACGCTGCGTCGGCCGGGGATCTACGTAAACTGTCACTATCAGAGCCTCGCTATAAGAACTGCAGGACTGTATTCCTGCTGTAGCTCTCCGTAGCTCATAATAATCCTGCGGTTCGTCCTGCGACACATCGGCAGGAATATGTTAATGTCGCGATGTGACGTTTATATATTTTTTTCATAAATAACCGTACGTCGTGCGTATCCGTCGTTCTTCTTGTTTTAGTTCCATGGACGCTCGCGTGTCGTGCACGTTCGTCGTTCACTTATCGTTTCTGTAATTTCGGTTTCGTTCTTTTTGGACCTCGACGAGAGGAACCGTTGTGCAGGACGTGGTGTCGTGTCGCTCGCGCACCGTCTCGATGAAACTGTGACTCAGATTCGAACACAGGAACGGATTTCGGGTCGTTCGAGCTCGTGTTCAGTTTTTTTCAATCGGTTGTTCATTTTCATATTCGGTTTCTCTTATTGACCCGGACGCAGATTTGTTTATTTAAACTTTTGGTTGATATTATTTTTTTCTTCTCTTAACTATGAAGTGACCGGAGTGATCGTCGGATTTGACTGACATAATATACGGGTTCTTTCGATTTAAACACTTATATACTCGGATTCGCGAGAAACTGTCGAAAACTGATCTTCTTTTTTAAATAAATAAAATGTAGATCACTGCAAAGACAACTTTTATATATATACAACTATTTTATTTTTCGTTTTGTGTATGCTGTAAATTAGAATATAAATATTGTAACAAATTACGGGTTTCTAAAAATTGTGATGTTTTCTGTTCTTCAAATAAATAAATTATAAACGTATTTATTTAATTCAAGCTTTTTAAATTCACTAATAAGGATGTGTCAAGGTTTGAGCCTTATATATTCTCCTATATGCGTAAATACATACATATATATATATATATATATATATATATATATATATATATATATATATGATATATATGATATATATGATATATATGAAAGTATGACTGCATTTATATATTAACTTTTTGTTTATATGCTCTAATATTTTTTAAAAACGTCACTGTGGTCAGTCGTTATCATAAAGATATATCATATGCACGGAAATTTGATCATGTGTATATATATATATGTACACACGTATATGTTTGTATGTGGTTAATATGTGTAGGTTGTATGAGTAGGAATATAAATGTTAAGTATATTTTGCAATTTCATTTTATAAAGTTGTTAAAAAATTAAAACTTTGAAATATAAAAAAATCGTCAATTATTGATAGAGAGATTTAATAGTTTATAAATCATGAAGTTGAACTGAATGTTTTCTCTTTGAAAGGAATTTTATAACTATGTCAAAAGATAAACTGATTTACTTCTTAGTACAAAACAGTTTCCCTTTTTTGAAAAATACAATGTTCTGTCGATAATTTGAACTTTATTACAACTGATCGAATTTATGGTTTCCAAAAAGGTAACATATCTGAAACGATAGGAACCAGTACAGTTTATTTGTAAAAATAAATGAGTACAGCAAATTTTTTTTAAAGGACAAAGCAACAAAATGTATTGATATCCACATCAGATAACTTATTATAAATATATAATTTTCAAGCAAGTCTTAAACTTTTGTCTTAAATTTTAAGAATGTTCTTTATATTTTCATGCCAGGCTATAAAATCTAATGTTCATATAATCGAAAGAGCACAGTAATAACTACTTTTTTGGTGATAAATAAATTTTGAATGTTCAAAATTAAGTATTGAAATCATTTATAATCTAAGCTTTTTTCAAGTTAATTTCTTGTAACTGTAATTTAACTAATATTCATTAATACTTTGGAAGAGAGATATTATTTTAATTAAAAAAATATTTAAAAAAATTAAATTTGTTTTTTTTTAAAAAATAAAAGGTGTATTGAAATAAATAATAAAATTTAGGTGTCAATAAAGCAAGAAGTACAATTTGGCAACATTTTTGTAATATTACTCTATCTTAACACGACACCGATCATATATAGTCAAATTATCATACAGAATGTCGTTTTTTGATAAATTTGTGTAGATATAATCTAAAACATCTATAATTATTGTAAATTTACTTCGAGTTGTATGGATAGATAAAGTGATAAATCGCAAATAATGGGTTAGTACAATAAATTTAATTTTCCACAAATGTGCAAGAAAAAATGTATTATCAAAAATTATAGATCCCAAAACTCCGTACAATTACTATAGTGAATTCGTTTTCACGAATAAATTATTTTTCATCACACAAACCACAAAAAGATTTTCTATTCAAAAATGTTGATAATTGCTCATTTTTGATTGTTGTTATATGCATTTCGATGCCATCGTCTTCAGATCGATAAGGTACAGAATTTTTTAACTTAAAACTGTTTGTCTATGAAATACAATTTATCCATACGCATCACTTATACCTTCTTTTCAAATTCTTACATTTACTTGTAACTCTAAGAGCAAATTTCGATTGAGTCTGTTGGTGTTCATTTCTGGTTAAGACTTGAAATAGTTTGTCAATGTGTATATTCACAAAACTATTTATAAATCATTGAAAAATAATGAAAGTCCGTCTGTTAGAGAATCAATACGTTTGCCAGGAGATCATACCATTTTATTGATGCCAAGTAAATAACTTATTACAAACAGATAATTTTTTCTCGTGATGTGTCTCAAAGTCACAAAGTGGTATTTTGTATTACACACGTAATATCTATATTATGTATATGTATGTATATATATATATATATATATATATATATATATAAATATAAACAATACATTGTAATTTCCTTGGAAAACTAATTTCCATCGAATAAAAAAAAATATGTACTAAAATAATCGATATTATAGAATTAATCAAAAATGTATATGAAAAGGAAACATTATGAATGAATGACGAATTTGGAAAACTTACAGTTTTATGTACACACAGAAAAAAAAATCAATAGCACATTCAAGTATATACTTAATTCACACCGTTTTGTTTTCTTCTAATTGTTCTATAAATAAATGATCATACGAATTGTGCGCGGTATCGGACTGTTTGAAAAAAAAATATTCTTGTACCTTTCAATCAAAACGTAATTCTAATTCAATTGATAAATACTTGTATTACAACTATAATTAAAGAGTAATTCCATTTATAGACTACCACAATTACGTTTCTATAATTACTAGCTATTCGCGTAATTAAATTGTTACCACTTTCTAAATATTGATTTCTAAAGACAAGATTCCATATATCAATCTTTCATGTTGTTTTCTGTTTGAAAATGTACACAACTTGAGATTTAATTGAAACGGGTGTTGAATATTATTATTATTTTTTTCTAAAAAAAGAGTTATGATCTTTAATTTGTATAAAATTCTTGTCATTTTTTTAACCTTGCCATTCTATGCAAGAACCTTCAACAGCCGTTAGATTCAAGAGAACTTTAGTACTAGAATTTCGTTTAAAAAAATCATTTTTTTACTAGATGTATAGGCATTATCGAAACATGCACTTTCTGTGAATGTGTAATTGTATTCGCAATAATGTTCGCATTCAAATGAATTAATATCGGTGATTCATATAAATTATATAAAAAAATTCTTCTATCTATGAATTGTTTGTTAGATGTAAGTTGTCAGGACATTAGAGAGTACGGACACGTACATGTGCCCATTTCTCCGGTATATTAAAAGAGTCCGCTCGAAATGAAAATATTTATTCGATATTAAACGGTCGACCCCCGACGGTCAGATACACGCACATACAAATATATATATGTATATGTGTGTGTGTGTATGTATGTATATATGTGTATGTCAAACATTCACGCCGCCAAAGAGAGAATCTATCCACACTTCGACATGCTATTTTAATTGCTATATAAACAGGATTCGTCGCCTGCAGAAGAAAATACGTTATAATATCGAAACGTGGCGACGAAGTATTATGAAAATTAAATGAAAGTCTCCTTGGACTCAGTCCAAATGAATGAACGGTGGATGTAAAGAACGAGAAAAAAAGTTTTTTTTTCTGTTCGTCGAAAATAATTAATCGAACTGTCGTGGCATTTTTATTCTACGTTTATGCTTTCTGTCATTGGTCGGTGCCAATTTTTATTTTCGCATTTTTTTTTTTTGTTTATGGCCGATTCTTCAGCATCTCGACGAATGTCTGCGTACACGTTTGCTAGATACGAAGGTTAAGGTTGTTCAAATATAATAGTAGGTCAAATTTTTTACATACTTCAGTGTAAATATTTGGCATATTTTTTGAATTCCCGTTCGATTTAAGATACATTTTTAATTGTTTTTAGATAACTATTTTATGTGTAATCACAAATACACATGTACATGTCTCTCTCTCTTTTTATATATTTATATATATATATATATATATATATATATATATATATATATAATGAGCGCGGAAGAATGAAAGAAAGAGAAATTACCCCAATCAATCGTGTTCAAATTATAGTAAAATTTGTATAGCTATTAGAGTTACGATTTATTTATGAAAATGAAATTTTAGTCACAAACCCAAAAAAACGTAATTGATAATGGATGTTTAATTAGCCACTATCTTAAGACAGTGTACGTTAATTCAAAATAAATTCTTATGAAAGTTAGTTAAAGATTCCATGTCTTAATCACCTATTTAAGGGTGACTTTTTGTTGGCTTACTCATTTACCAATTCGCAAAAAGTACCAGATTCAAAAAAAATAAACTAATCTTACAAAATCTGTATGATTTTATAATCATTTATTAAAATAAATAGTATTAAAAGATTTGTTTTTAAGAATTTTTAAGCTAAGATAAGGAAAATTCTGTGATTGTTTGACAAATATTTTATATATACACTAATACTCTGATAATAATATCATCTCCATCGAAATGCACATCAGCAACACTCAGTAATGATTTATTGAACATTTTTTTTATATTTTGCGTTATAAAAAAGAATCCATTCGGAAATGCGAAACACTTCAGATAAGAGTGAAAAGTATTTTATATTAAATTGTATTAGAATTTTAAATACCATTTAAAAATCAATTTAGACTGGAAACACACTTTATCTCAAAACAAATATCAGCATGAAAACATATTTATTGAATTTCATATGTAAAGAACGAATATTTATATTGATACAGAAAACATTAAAACATAAAGCCTAACTATTTTCTCATATATCTTTCATGGTATATTTTACTTCACTTAATCTTCATTTATATTCGACAAAACAATTATAAATATATTCGAGATCCGGTCCTGTCGTCAACTACGCACATTTTTTTCTGTAAACTTTTATCAGAAACGCAGATTTACTTGCGGTTTATAATAATGACATTCAGGACTCGATTGGTGTCAGAAATATGTAGTGAAAATGTAATGAACACTTTTATAGCTGTTTGTGTGTAGCTTCGGTCTGTTTATATATTTTATATCACAGAGAGACAGCTGTGACCTTCGCGTTTTGAATCAAATAGAAATATATATATATATATATATATATATATATATATATATATGTATATATATAGATAGATAGATGTATACACATTCTAGGAATTTCTAATACAACTTACTGTGCATTATTTAAAATAAAAAACTGTATTTTGGAGAGAAAAAAACACATCATATATTATTAATAGCTGCAGAACATTTCCTAATATGTTCTTTGTTGTATTCTGCGTATTTTTAGATAAAGAGAAATGTATTTATAGATTTTTATTCAAGCACAGTTCTCAATGTATATGTATATAACTTTTTGTGAGGTATAACATACTTACTGTATTATTTATAAGAATGTGTTGACAAACATATTAGAACAAAATGAAAATATAAATTTGGAAAAAGTGTAACATGCTATTTACACTATCTGTACAAATGAGAATACTATGTGTACAAATAAAAGAATCCCTTGTCAAAAAAAAAGATAACGGGGTCGGGGAAATTAAGTCGTATACATTTTCGTACAGTTCCTAATATTCTCATTTTCAGACGCCATTTTCGCAAGTGTTTTGAGAGATCATGCCAACTGTTTGGCCAAGATATATTGTGTTTTAATGTTAAGATTGGAACTTCAAAATTTTGAACGATTAGAAAACATTGTAATTTAAAACAGAGCTATGATTGATTTAATTTTAAGGTTCCGGATTAATTTTTACACCTAATAGAATATTTGATTTTGTTGAAATTCAGTATATTTAAACAAATTAATTACAAGTCGAATAATTTAATAATTTCTATTTTTAAATCTTTATGTAATAATTAATTTGTAAGATAGATTATCTATTTTCACAAATGAGCTTTTCAGTTCTCAATAGATTAATAAAAAATCACATACTAATCAATATTTTTGATAATTTTGAGTTTTTCTTATCCATATTTGGTGTTAATTCAAAAGTCCTGACAGCAGTGATACAATAACTGATTATAATTGTATGATTTTATATCATTTGATTCACTATTCTGACGGTATTAGTTCATTTCATTGAATCACTTGTTCTGATGAAAACTATTGGAAGTAGAAATACCATTTGTATATATATACATAATCTTAAAACCTTTTTTATTAACAAAGTGCAGCTATTCATGAATTTAAAATTTTGAAAACATTATAAATCTCAACAGTGTCAACACTGAATACTTTCAAGTAAAATAATCATTACAAAAATTTGATTTAGCGTACCGCTAATCATCATTACTATTGATAACTTATTTTACTATTTGCAAAATACATATATTCATTAATTTCGATTGGTGGATCGTTTTGTTTAGTTTTGTATCTCTAGTACATATTTAATATGATATTTCTCATTTCTTACAAGTAGAAAATTGACTGACCTATATGAAATTTATTTCAAATAATCAATAGACACGTTCTCCTGTTTATATTCGTCTCTTCAAATAGTTTAATAAAAGTTAAATAGTAATAGATAAAAATTAAATGATAATAATGAGATAAAAAACAATAAACAATTATTGACATTATAATAACAAAATTTTTATGTATATGAGAATAAAAATTCATTTATAAAAATGAAATTTTAGTCACGAAGTGAAAAAAAGATAATCTGGATATTTAATTAGTTGTACTGTCTTAAGACAGTGTACGTTGATTAAAAATCAATTTTTTAATCATCTAAATGTCTGTTCTTCACAAGCACAAATGCACAATGTTAAACTATCTTTAACATCTATGTGAAGATGGTATTTGTGCCGAAACTAATATTAAAACTAGTAGACATTTAGCTGATCGAAAAGGATGAAGATAAACTGGAGAACGTATCAACAAGATCACAGATATAAAAACGTACAATTATATGCAATAAATATTTTTAACATTAACTTTAATCGTCTCATAGAATTAAAAAAATTAAAAATCCAAAATCAATATATTTAAAAATATAAGTGAACTTTTGTACACAGACACGTATATATTTGACTATGTTTTCATTTCTAAAAAGTATTTTAAATTAACTAGAACTGGAATAAAGTAAAAACTGAGTTGTATTAAAACAAATTATTCTAAATAAAGTACATTAACTGATTTAAGTGTAAATGTATAAAAGTCTGTTTTTCATTTTGATTAATGATTTATATATGTATATATATATATATATATATATATATATATATATATATATATATATATATATATATATATATATATACACGTATGTGTATAAAACACAGAGATAAACATTTCGAAACCACTTACAACAGTCCACATTGACCGTAAATGATTCCAATTATATGATAGAGACATATGTAATGTGTACGGTCACGGCGGGTGGTATTGTTTGGATGGATGTATTGGGGGGATACGGAAACGTGGAAAATCGCTGAGGGTCACGCAAATAAACGGAAAATGACATCACCGCCATTTCCTTCCGCTCTCTACACAAGTATTTACTCCTTAATGGCAATTTAATTCGTAAACTTGAATACACAAAACATACATATTATAAATATATATATATATATAATTTGAAACGATTTGTAAGTATGGTTCTGGTTCTATCCGATTGTTATCTCGATGATAAATCGACAGTACGATGGAACTCAACGCTTCCAGTAATTGATAACAGTTTAAAACGCGAACCACAAAATTTCGTCATATATATATATATATATATATATATATATATATATATATATATATATATATATATATATATATATATAAAACTATGATATTTACCTCGACGGTTAAGTAGATTAAGTCACACATTTCGTTATATTCATAAGAGCAAATTAATCCGATCTAATTCGACGAATTTAATTAATTACACTTCCATTTATATACTGTTGATGGAATATAGATACGAGTCTTGTTAAATTGTATCTTTAATTTATTATTTATTCTGGTATGAAAATTTATTTGTTTAGTTTTTGGTTTTCCATAATTACAAATTTTAGTCTGATATTAGTAATTATGTTTTTGTAATAGTTGTGTATTGATTTTTTATAATTTACTTCCTCCTATTTAATGTATAATATCAAATTGAAAATTATCTAGAGCTATTTAGTACATAACTGTTATATTCTTAATTTCGTTTTAAGATTCTTTCAAAATTACTTATTAGACAATGAGAATCGTATCTATTTGTTTATCAATTTTTTTAATTTGTAAAAATATTAAATTAGCGCTGGTTTTTACTACACCTAGAAATTTTGACCTCTTTCTTAATAGATTTCAGTATTTGTTTCGAATATAATCGGGTTTAACAATTCTGAAATTAAATTCATTTACATAAATGAATTATTTTGTCATCTCACGGCCCACAAAATGTTTTCTACTCAAAAATATACAATAAATCAGATAGTGTGTGTCGATAGTTCAAATTTTTCTCTACCTTGACGGTTTGACAATGATAGAATTTCCAACGAAATACACAAAGGCATCAATCAAAAATGATCAATAATAGTTTATTGAACTCTTTTGTGGTTTATGGAGTAAAAAAGAATTGATTTGTGAAAACATATTTCATATTAACCTTTTCTTTATAATAGACGAATGTATAAATACAGTATGGATTATTATATGAATCCTTTTTGAAACAAAATAGATATAAATATACCAAGTTATTTAATATGAAATACATTATTTTCGCTAGACAATTGGACATATACAAAAACTGTTGTTTAATTGAAATTAAAAAAGAATGTGTTTTTTTTAAAAAAAATAGCGTGCTATATCTTCGTGTATAATTTATTTATGTTCAGTTTTTTTAATCATTATTCAAAGTACGAACTAATTAATCGGCAAATTAATCTCCTTTTTAAAGCAAGTTAAAATAATAACCAGGTCAGATTTAAATATACATTGGTCAGCAGCCAATTCAAGTACGACTGCTATATATCTTTATTATCTTAATTATTGTATTACGAGGGGAATTTAAGTACAACGACGACCCTAAATGAATCTGTATGTATCTACAAATCTGTATATCATAAATATCCTTTAAAAAGTGTCATCCTGTTTCTTTCAAATTAAAAATCTGAAAGGTAGTGTGTCTAATTTCGAATCTTTTATAACAATGAAACTTAAATCTATTTAATAATTATATCTAACTATTATTCATTTATATTTGAAATCTTTAGAATCTTTTTGGATAGTTATCTATTAAAAATGTTTTAAAATAAATGCAAGAATTATTAATAGTTTTCATTTTACAAGTATTAAAGTCGATAAATAAAATTTATTCTTGATATATACAGTGAAGTTACAGTTTTTATGTTTATACCTGTGATCTCATTAATATTTTGTCCTAATGATTTCATCGCTTAGAATATTTGATCTCGATAGATTAAATAATGCAGAAATGTATAGAAAGCATGTATGTATATATATATATATATACACATACACACACACACACATCTGTTTCTATGCATTTCTGCATTATTTGATCTATCGAGATCAAATATTCTAAGTATTATGATCATAGAAAACAGATGTTATATATATATATATATATATATATATGTATATATATACATATATATGCGTATTTATGAATGTATGTATGTGTGTGTGCGTATGTCATTGATTTGTATTGCATTGAATCGTTCGAAAATTATGCTCAAAAAAAAAACAACAAATACTAAAAATAAACGAATAATCGACCAAAAAGAACTTACAGGTTTATACCAGACTGAAACATTTTTTTATCTAAATGTGATTATTAATTAATAAATTTCATATAAACGTATTCTCTAATGAAATCTTAAGTTATTTCGTTAAAAAATATACAAATCTTTAAAGAACAATCCTGTTAAATGTTACACTTTTTTTCTACAACGAATACACATTTATACAGTACTCTATAAATACAGCTGCATCGAGATATAAAATCCTGCATAACCTTCAGTAAATACTGTCGTATGGCATTGAAATTTAGACCTGAAATATGTTATAATTAACATCGCATCAGTTCGTTTCATACAACATAGTTATGTTAATTATTTAACAATACATTTAAAAAAACGTGTTTATTATCGCAATACGGTTTATATCTATTTACACTCCTGTACTATATATATATATATATATATATATATATATATATATATATATATATATATATATATATATATCACTTATCATCAAAGTATGCATACGTTTATTTGCACATTTATGAATACATATGTGTTATTAAGAGATATATAAATAAATATACATACACGTGTTATAAATTTATATAAATATATATAAGTGAATATATATATATATATATATATATATATATATATATATATATATATATATATATATATTCACATGTGTACACAATGTTTGATTTTGTGTCCGTTTGTGAATACGTACAGCAATGAAATATGTATACTGCATAATGGATTACTGTTGTGGACATTCCATGTTTTCATCATGTCATCTCGACTGATTAATGTTTGCATTATTAACATATGTGTGTTTACTATATACTATGTGCATTTATATGATTTTGTATTTGTTCTATACATAACAGTGTCATTAGATTTTATTTTTTCCCGGATAGTACTTATTAAAATCCTATAGCGTGAATACGAATTTTTCGTTAAACAGGTCTGATATTTTTCTCCATATAAATATCAGATATAAATCCAATCTCAGTGATAGATCAGTTTTGTTTATTCTTTGTTTAACTCTGATATAATTTCATTATTTCATCTCAATAGTTTTCTGTAGCAATTGCGATACTGAGTATCAAAAAAGAATGTTATATATCAGCTAGATAAATAGATAGATAGAAAAGCAGACAAATGGCCAGGCGGGTACAGACAGGCAGGTAGACTGCAGGACAGACATACAGGGCAGGCTAACTAACAGGGCAGGCTGACTGACAGAACAAGCTGTGTGCCAGGATAAGCAGACAGACAGGGCAGGCAGATAGGATAGATAGATAAACAAATAAGACAGATACATAGAGAAAGAGAGAATAATAAACCTGTTTTATTTATCAACCACTTATATAATAATAATTTATTCAAATACATTATTTATCTCTCATTATTGATACATCCCCGCCACTGTATTAAACAAATACGTATTTTATCTGTTAGCATAAACGCACATATCTAATCACACTCTTCAGTTATAAACATAAAGACGAATCAAAGTACAGAAGTGTATTTCAAGTACAGATAAACATAAAACTGTAATTCCAGCACACCTAACATGTTCTCTATTCACCTGTCTATCGATGTCTGACTGTACCCCGTATGTCTGAAAGTAAATCACATTGATTGCATTTTAACTGAATGCCACACATAAATTATACAGTCAATTGTTAGACACGTTTTTAAATGAGACAAATGGACGTATATAATCGTGGGGTAACCTCACATATGTGATGTTATTAGGCATGCAGTAAAACGCCGTTGTTCGTTCGTTGTTTATCCGATCGTTAGTTCGAATCAACTGAACAGTGATCGCTCAGCTCACATATGAGAGGACTTTTGCTTATTAAGTGAACATTTTCTAATTATGTTTCTGATAGTTAATAAATTTATTTCTTATCATTAACGTAAGATAACGAATAATCTTATCTAATCGATTGTGAATATATATATATATATATATATATATATATATATATATATATATGTGTGTGTGTGTGTGTGTGTGTATGAATGCGTGCTTGAATATTTTTATCAGTAAACCTATTTTTATAAAAACACTCAATCCTCTACAAATTGTGGTTTATTTTCACGCTTAAAACAAATAATTTGAAATAAATTCAGTGAGTTTGATATTAATGTGATGTAAATGTGGTAATGTTTTAGTTGAAATTAAGTTTTTATGCGATTACAAAAATAGATATAATTTATAAAAATTATGTTTAAAAACAGTTAAAAGAGCCTGCCTCTATAATTTCTCAATAGTTCTCTAACATGAGTTTATTTCATGAATAATATACTAATGTTTGTGGAGTGTGTGCAGTCATCATTGTAAATCTCTCTTCAATATGAAATATATTGATAAAATAAATTTTTCCTAAACAAATTCTTACATGAAATCTGTTTATATATATATATTCTACGAAAAATTGGTTGTTTTAGAATAAAAGTGAATTTAACTACAGTTCCATAGACGATAATTGTTATAAATGGTTTGCGTATCTCTTCAGATTCTCAATATTTATTTAACATGAAATTTTATAAAATATTCGATAAAATAGTTTCGTCTGTGAAAAATATATGACTATGCATGTACATTCCAGTTTAAAATAATAACAGATACTTCCAAATTTCAGGGACTGAGAGTTGTGTGAAATTTCTACAAAATATCTCTTAAAAAATGTTAACGATAACCTCTTCATTCTCTTTATATTTCTACTAGATCAATATTTATGGCATTTTGAACCGTATGAAGTTTTTCTTATTTTATAAACAATTTAGGAAATAGACCTTTTATCTTTCAGTTTTAAAATAATTTCTATTTCACCCAAATATGTATTCCCCAGTTTCTTTCTTTCAATATAACAATGAATGAGGAATTGATCTAATCTTTAGAATTTAATATAAGCTGTTTACAGTTTCTATTACTCGGTAATTTGACATAAATTAATTATCTGTGCTATCTTTTTTTAGTTACTACGAAATTCTTTTAAAGGCAATGCTTTGGAAATACAATATGTTCATAAACATGGTTTGAAATCATTTTTCTGACTGATCTTATTTGTTCTAAGCTAACAAACCTGCAATATTTCATCAGACCTAACCGAAATTAATCACGCAAAATTAAAAAAAGTTTTTATTTAAAAAATATACTTTCCAAAGGATGTACTTCCCAAGAGTGCCTTCTGATTTATCTTTTAAAAAATTGTCTTTCGTAGAAGTACATTTTAAGAATTTTCCAGTTACGAATTTTTATAACCAAATTGTCATCTATTTGGGAATAACATTGAAAAAAACATTCAAAATATATGATACAATAGCTTAAATAGTTTATACTTGTCCATAACTTATAAACATTTGATACACATTTCTCATAATTCTCAATCACTACTAATTTGAAATGTCCGCTGTTATTCTATTCAGGAGTACATGATTTCGAACTTCTTTAAACTGAAGTTTGTATATGATTATATTGTAACTAAGGCTCAAACTAAGACACAGTTAAATATCTATTAACATTCTATTCTTCGATAGGTTTAAATATTCATTTTAAAGCTCAGTAGAAGTGCATTTATCAATTAATTAAATTCTATAATGAAACACAACTTATGAACCAGACACAGACTTTCGAATATAAAATCCAGTAATATTCGAAATCTTATACATTTGAAATCAAAATTTTTGATATAGTCAGGGTTAAACGAATTTAAAATTTGTTTTTGAAGAAAATAAAACACGTTCATGAACTACTCCGACACAAAAAAATGCATTAATTTTTGCTATAAAAGTGCTATAAATAGTTTAATTTTTTATTTGATTTATAAATAAATAAATATATACATAAATATACATATTATAGATATAAATATTGTATAAATAGAATATCTGTAACCATCCATTAACCTCTGTAAGTTTAAACAAATGCACCTGAAATTTAATAACCAAAGCACCAAAGAAATGTTTTAAGTCGATATATTAAAAAAAAATAATATAACGTCCTTAATGATATTACATATAAATATAAATCTATATAACTTATATACACAAGAGAATTAATTTCGATAAAATTGCATGATTATTTTATATACAAACAGACTTTATGTAAATAAATATAATAATTTAAGTCGTCGATCAATATTTAATTTATAACTTTTCAGAAAATTAACTTATTTAAAGATAGTTTAAACGTAAATACATAAAGATATCTTATCGAAAAGAATTGCAAAAAAATATTTGCTTTACCGCATCAATGATATTCGTATATCCAGTGCCAATATATACTTTTTTTAAACAAATATATAAAATATACAAAGTACACATCATTTCGACTTAACTAAAAATTAACCTCGCTATTTAAAAAAGAAAAGTTCGTCGATGATTCGATCGATGAACTTGCACGCATTCCACGTTCCATTAAAAATATACAAGGAATTGATTCTATATACCAAATATATTTAAAAAAGGAGATATTTCTGATTCTAATCTTTAATGAAATTATTCTAATTATATATTTTGTATACTGATAATTCTTACAACTATAATCTTAAACAAGAAATTATATTATATATATTCGATATTAAATTAAGAAGCAGAAAAGTAAAATTAAGAATTTTAATTCTCTACGCCGATATAGTTTTCAAGTCTCTCTTTCTCTCTGAAATATTCTTTTCGATATAGTATTCACCATGTACGGTAGATGTTTTTCGTAGATGCGCATTATTGTTTACGGTTCAAAACTTTAAAGTATGTCGCGTCTTTATATAAATAAATAAATAATCATTTTCAATTACTTATGAATCGATTTGCTTATCGTTAAAAAACAAACACATGACTAAATCAATATAGCAATTTAAACAAAGTGACTTATCTACGTTAAAGCAAAAAAATATTTACTAATATATAAAGCAATTTCGAAAAAAATCAGTGTTGCCAATTATACGAGTAGAAGAAGTAGACGGGCGAACCTCCGGGCACCGTCGACGCGTTTTCTTTATTCACTTTTATTAAACGAAAAGCTCGACCGTTGATCTCTCGTTACACGTCGGTACAAGTCGGATTGCGCGCTGGCCGTTGATCATCCGCCGTATCGACTGTGCGTGCGTTCTTGTCGACGTCGTTGTGCCCGTGATGCAATAATTGTTACGTCATTGTTGTCGATGTTCAGTTGTACGTTTTGATGCGTACGCGTCGTTTTTATAATGTCCGGCGAGAAAGCGAAACGGAAAATATCGCTGCCATGGTTCCGACAGAGTTCGGTCGCGACGTCGCATGCGCCTCTGGCGCGTCAGCACACTATCGACACGCCGGGATCGTTCCAGGCCCGGCTGTTGAGGAGACAGCCGAGCAACAACGCTATGGTGATTATATATTTATAATTTTTTTTTAATATGATTTCGATATGAATTTTTAGGTCAGAAATAACAGACTCTAATGTCTGAATGAATGTAATTTTCTTAAAATCTTTCTACAGTAGAACCTCCGTATCCGCGGTATCCCGACACCTCATAATGAACAATTCCTTCCATGTCCCACCAAAAAGAGAACATAACCTTTTTTGGATGAAACCCTCCTTTCACAGTTGAAGGTGGTGTTTCGTTGCGATCAACTCATTGTCTTTTTTGACGTTTAATTTTGTTATAAATAATGTCTTTTTCATCACTAGTAATAATTCTATTCAGAAATTGATCATTTTGTAATCGGCATAGGTAAGAAGTGCAAATGTCCACACGTTATTTTGAATCAACGTCCGATAAGCACTTGTGAAATCCACTGAGTCAACTTAGGAACCTTACCAATCATTTTCAAGTTCCCATGAATAGTTGAATGCGTTGATTTAAGCTTCTTGGCTAATTCTTTTACCGTTAAACAACTTTACAAAATATGTTTAATATGACCTTATGACACTTCCATGATAACTAATTTTTTTTCTTATAAATTTGTGTATCACTGTTAATCTTCCACGATAAAACTGAGAAAACGTTACGTACAATACCAAAAACGCCCAAGACAACAACCAAACCTTTTCTTAAAATGTAACAATTTATATATGAAAATCGAAACTTTTACTCTGCAGACACAAATTTAAAATCAAATAACATTTATTGAAAAAAAAAGTGCAAATGTATCTAAAATGTACTTCATCTGTGTTTTATTTTAAAGCTAAACATTATATTACTCAGAATTAAAATAGATGGGACTATGATATAAAAGATATTTTATTGACTGTATTTCTGACAACTTGTTTTCTTAAAAATTAAAAAAAAAATATTTTTAAAGTTCTCGACTCGATTTTCAATCTTTCAATAACTGAACTCTCGTTTAAAAGTACACTATTATTACAAATCATCCTATGTATACTTGAGAGAACGATTTTAAAAAATTGATAGCGTGAAATTACAAATATGGAAACATCGAAATGTTATGGATGTGAAAAATGTCAATTACATTGTATTTTTGATGTCATGTCTATATGCTAAGTTTTAAGTTTATAAAATGTAGAGATTAACTTTTTACTCTTTCACAAACTAGACAGAATATTCCTTCTTTCAAATTTTTGAAAACTTATTCGTTCAAGTTAATACACATCACGTCCACGTATATATTTAAAAAAGATTAATTTCCATTCATTGCACGAAAATCTAAAAATAAATTAATTAATGGTTAATTTACATTCCGTCAAGTTCGAATCTCAGTCGTTACGCGCGCTAGTCTCGGTGTTCGGTGTCAAACGATTCGTTATACGTTGAAATGATTGCCGGCTATGCTATTTCTGTTAATTATCTGCACGTAAACAACAGTCCACAACAACTTTTCCGTTATCTACTTCGACTTGTTCTTGTTCTTTAGACGCCTGTAGCGGACGAAGTATCTCTTTAAAAAAGCAATTAAGTGTCGAGTGGTCCTTGTTCGCCCCACGACAGGCAATTATCATTATCTCTGCGCCACTTGCTATGCGTTCTTTGTCCCATACAAATTGGCCAAACAAATTTAAACATAAATGTACTCGGTGAAATGTTATTTAACACTACGATATGATGAAACCAGTGCTGTTTTTTACCCGCAGCGCGTCAATTTGTCATTAGGAAAAGTGAGCAGCAAATAAGTTGGACGCAATTGAGTACTCGTGTCTGTTAGTTTATTTAAGTTGTAAAAAATTAATGAATCGTTTTCAGAACATTAGATTTGTTTGTTTTCTATCAGTTTTTTAAAAAAATGATAATCTTTTATTAAATGATCATTTTATTAGTAGTTCTTTTTCATTAATTTCACTCAGTTACAGTCAATGTTTGTTAAGAACTATATAAAAATTAAATCTATGCTTGAAATTCTATTACAACCATTGTTCATGTTGTTATTTTTTTTTTTGATCGCTATACCAGTTAACATCAACAAAAAAGGCATCTCAAAGAAACACTATGTGAAGAAAATATATATATTATTTTATAAATTAACCGTATCGCATGAAAGACGATAATTTAATACAATTTGAATACAGAGATGAATATCTAATTAATGAAAATATTTAAAATAATTTTAAAAAAGTCTCTGTGAATACAAATAATAATAACACCAGTTGAACGAACCATATTTAGACAAAGAAATATAAAACATTTTATTTTTATTTCTCTCGACCACGATAAGGAAACTGTAGATTGTTTAAATATCCGCATAGATTAATGTGCCATTGTAAAAGTAATTTTAAAAAGTATATATAAAATTAAAACTTCAAATAAAAAAGGTGTATATATGTATTTATTACAAAAATAGCCGTTTAACTGACTCAAGTGACTTGTTGATTTCACTCGTTTCAACCAATCCCTAACGTCTTTGGTTAAAAAGTATTCAATCGTGTATTATCTATGAACATCGTATCCATGTTTTCGCAAATTTTTCGAGGTGTGAACCTTTAAACCCTTTATTTAAGTGAGATCTTCTCAGTTCAAAAGATAAATCTTTCAGAAATTCGAATCTTATTTTCTTATTGTTTTTCTTTTACAACAGGTTTGTAATTAAAAGACTCAATATATTTTAATAACAATTTTCTAGTATCCTACAGAACTCGAGCATGTTATTTCGTTTAATCGATGCATTGTGTAGTAAGACTGGTTCAGTGTGTTCATATCCTTTTTTTATAATTTATCACCATCACGTGTATTCTTATTCTCTCATCATTAATATAAAAGATTTTGTGTAAAAAGTGAATTATGTGAATATTCTCTTTCCTACACATTTCTATATAATAAGTGTACGAATAAATGTTTTAATAGCATTCACTAATTAATACCACCTTAAAAACTCTAAAACAGTATAAAACATTTACGCCAACTCCGTACAATTATTTACTGCAGCTCGCATTTCGGCAACATTGTAAACGAAATCAGTAAAATGTATGAAAGTGCTTATTTACCACAAAATGTTATTGCAGCATATAAAATTTTAACGTTCACTTAGCTAAAGGAATGTATATATTGTACAGCTGCTGCAGTGGTAATGATAAAAACATATAGAACAACTATTATTTCCCTCGACGTCGGTTCATAACATAAACATTTAATGTACCATTTCGTAACATTGATAGTGTAAATATTGTGTATTAAATAAATACCCGTTTTTTTACAATGTTTATTTTTTTAAATTAAAAAAGATGTTAAACATATAACCGGTTGTAATGTTCGAAGTGTTGTCTGTTTAGATCTCATACAGAATATTTTATTAGTCTGTACTTTTAGGTTTTCAAGGTTGTGTACTTAATGACAATTATTTTTTGAATAATAACTATTCTCTTTTTATACTGGCAGTCTTCGATCTGTTAAATCAGCTTATTGTCCGCTCTATTTCGGCAGTGTATATTTTCAACACAAGTTCTCTGTTCTCAGATGGATTTTGAAGACTAATTTTAAAGTCGATTTACAAACTATACATATTATATATGTTTTTTGGGGTTTAGTTTATAATTCTATTTAAAACATGTATGAATGGATCATGTATCGATTTTACTACAAAAATACCCTTAAGAATCCATCTCAAGTTCGCACTAATTGAAACTAGAAGAGGGGAACAGACACTCAGCTGATCCAAAGAACGCCAAAACGACATATCAACTAGGTCGTAAATATATAAAATCATACAATCGTAATTAGTATTTTTTATATCGTCTTTCATTAATAAATCAAATCATTTTCTTGTACACCTCTTTTTAAATTCCGAACAAAAATTACAACAATACTAAACGAAGAGTTTTTTTTTGTAATTCAGCTTTTAAGAAAGTGATAATTCACCATCGATGTGAGCGTAAGCCGTTATCAAAGTTACCAATCTTGATTGTGTTCTTATCCTGTATATTTGCTGTTCATTTCTTTATACGAATCCTGATGGTTGCGTATAACTTTACGACCGTTCATCTTTAGTTACGTTTTAAACTCCAGTTCAAAATCTGCCTGAAAAAAATTGAAACTTATCGTACGAAAAATTAAATAACATGTGATTTTCAATGTTAGCACAAAGTGAAAGAATTAGATGTTTTATCAAATATTTTGATCGGAAATCTTTTTTGTGATGCGCGGAGAATGAACATCTATTTAAAAAATACACTCAGCTACTATTTGTTTTTATTTTATATAAAAATAATTGATATAATAAATCGATTTCAGTGTTGAGAAGCGTTCATCATTTTTTTAACTGTAAATAATGATACATAAAACCAAATCGTGTAATTCTGATTTTCTGACGGGTGCGCCAGTAGAATGAGAATTTGTAAAAACAAGCTTATCGACTTGCCGTTGGAGTGAGAGGGTGAAATTAAGTGATACGTTATTAGTTATTCATGACCATTTAGTAAATATGGAGCAGTGGTCCGGTGCATATCGAGCTTTCGTTCTGAAATCAATTTACAAGAATGGCGAGTCTGCTATAACTGTACAACAGTTATTTAGCGATCATTATATCATTCCACATCGTGGGTAAATACTGATCGCTCATGTCGTCAACTTGTGGGTTCAGAAATTTGTGGAAATTGGTTTCTCATTAAATTTGAAAAATCGAGGGTCGAATAGAACAATAAGAACACCAGAAAACATTGATTATGTTAGAATTTCTATAACGTTTAACTCTCGACGTGATTAAAACTTTTCTGGTGCAAAAATTAATTCGATTTTCACAAATTACATAGCTACAGCAAGATAAGGTAACATGTTTTACCATAGTTACTATAAAATCACTGTTTCTAAACCGTATCACTTCCAAAAATAATAATGTAGTTTGGCCAGCAAGATTTCTTTGTAGTTTTCTAAAAAGCAAGGTGTATATGGATCGTCCATACAACCCCTGAACTTAAAAATCAAACAAACAACCGCGACAATTCTGCATGCAATAGATCATTTCCGAATAAGTTTACAGCAATGTTTGCGCCGCAATGGTACTTATCCATCGAGAGATATTTTTAAAAAATAAAATGACAATATACCTAAGAAGAATATTTGAGCAAAATTATGTAAAAATAAAAAGTCATTTAATGATTGAAATTTTCCCGTTCCTCTAACGCACCTTGTATGTAAAAAAAAACTATACTCTTTTTGAAATTGTATGAAGAATATTTCCAGTGATATTCTCGTGCTATTTAGGTTACATTGAATAAATTTAAACAATAATAACATGTACAAGTTACCTATAACCACCTACTTAACATACAATAATACATTCATAAATCTAGAAAGTGTTCACTCTCAAAATTGCATATTCGAATGTTTGTTTTGAACGTACTTGAATGTATTGTAACTCGATGAAATGTTGTTGTAACTTGTCCAGATTAGCTACTTGAAATCAAAAAGATTTACATACGTTTATTTTCATAATGTATGTCTAATGATATAGAAACAAGATTGTTAAATGGTGAATGCAGCAACCGTATTACTTGTTTTGCATGTCGCATTTACCTACATCAACATTTTAAATCGGTGACCAAATATGGAAAAACCAGCCGATCTAACATGCGTGAATATATTTATAGCGTTTCAAGTGTTTAGTTATATAGTTGCAGTCCTACATATGCATTCATGAAAAGAAAAAAAAATATTTTGCCTTGCATGCACATACATATTTATATGGTTACAAATTATGTCAGAAGTGTACGTATACTTAATATATTTTTTATACGTGCATATATTTAAATGGGAATTGAAATTAGAGCCATGGAAAAAACTGTATTCTGTAGGTATTTTACAGAATTTAACCACAATTCTTTTTCGGATCGAAAATGTTTAATAATCAGATCAGTGAAATACAGAAAACCCTTTTTTTCTATAAAGATAATGCATCGTCACGAAATTTGGATAAGTAATAATTAAAAAAGATTTAAAAAAAGCATTTATTGATTTTTTTAAGAATTTGTGGAATGAGTTACAAAATCATTTGTGAAAGTGAATTCAGACACAGTTCCAAACGTATATTGTGATTAATTCTATAAATATTTTAATCAAGTTATCGATTCTTTCTGATTGATGTTTTCTATAATTTTTTACATTCGATTTCAGAACTTTACCTAGAATTCTTTCGTTTGTGTTATCAATAGACAACAAAGATTTATCTCTGTCATTTTTCTTAGTAGAATTATTGTCTGCTTGCCGTATTTCAAAATTATATTCTTATTTAGAATGCAGTTAAATTCGCCGATAGCATTTTTACATTATATATAAATGTATGGGTGTATGTGTGTGAAATCCAGAACTTTATGAAGATCCTTACAGCTACATAAATACTCTTATGAATATGTAAGTTCTTCCCGTTCCACGCGCACGTTTACCACAAAGTATGTACTATATTTTTCTTCCGAGTAGATTCTCTATGTAAAACAGGTAAGAATGAAAAATTCAAATCAAACCGTTTCGAATTCTCGCCATGTCTCTCGCAAGTTTCGTTTTGCATACAATCTCCGCTTGTTATTACCTTTTAAAATGTTTTATAAACCCTGGCGGCGTCGCAATCTTTCCCATTTTGAGATGATGCAACTATAAATGACTTCTATTCAGTACCGTCCTTGTGTGTGTGTGTGTGTGTAGTAGTAGTCTTCGTTCTATTTCTTCACATAGAAATATCGGAAAAAGATGAACTTTATTGTACAGAATCGAGTTCGTTCTTTTGTATTTCCCTGTGTGTGTTCTTTTTATTCTTGTTCGTACGTTTTCGATGGAAAACAGACAAAATGTCTGCAATAATACGCTGAATAAATATACATGTGTGTTGAAATCATAAATTATTCTTTTCAAAGATGATATATTGAACGATTACATTAAATTCGACTGATCTCAAGAATCAAAATATATTATTCTGTACTTTACGATCACTCTAAATCTTTTCAGTGCTTCATGTCAGTCACTGTGATTAAAATCCGAACAGAATTAATAAAAAAGAAGAAAAATATTATATTTTTCTATAACTGTTTTTATTAATACATTTTTCTGCCAATGACTACTTCTTCTAACATGATTAAGTCACAAACCAATCGTAAATAAAATCTCGTTTCGTATAAAATACATGTTTCATTCACATATTTCAATGAAGCTGGATTGAAAAAGTTATTCATTCTAACAGTGTTTCATATTCCACAAAACAACATCGACCTACATATATATATATATATATATATATATATATATATATATGTATATATATATGTATATATATGTATATATATGTATATATATATATATATATATATATATATGTATATATATGTATATATATATATGTATATATATGTATATATATATATGTATATATATGTATATATATATATATATGTATATATATATATGTATATATGTAGTTTTACTTGTAAAATTACGGGAATTACTATCGAAAATATTTCAGTTATAAAAGAGATCTAATTAAACGAACGTGAAGTGCGTGGGTGTGTTCATCAGAAATCCCGGTATAAATATAAAAACGGAAAGAATTACACGGTTTATTAATAGGATGTTTTATTCTGTTCTCGGTTTATACAGTTTTTGGAACTTAATTTCAGTTCTATATTTAGAACAAGTAATATTGATATTTTCTTATTAGCTTCTTTTCTAGAAATAATATTTATATATATATATATATATATATATATATATATATATATATATGTGTGTGTGTGTGTGTTTTGATGTACGAAAGCTTGAAATTTTTCCAAGAAAAATTGTATCTATAGAATCACATGTTTTGTGAATGACTTGCATGTTTAAGTAATGATTTATGATATATTCTAATTTTGAATTTAACTCAAATTGAAGTTTTCTAGTTTTACTTTAACAAATGAACTATTTTTTCCATCTCACAGACCATGAAAATGGTGACTTATTAGATTTTTCTGTTCGTTTATCTCTGATACATCGCCATCAAAAGGGGTAATAGCAATCAACAATGATTTATTAAACATTTTTGATCAGAAAAAAATTCTGGTTTGTGATTGAAAAAGATGATCATTTGAGATAATGAATTTAGTCCCACAGTATCAGGACCGAATTTCTAGTTTCATATAAAATCTTGAATCCTTTATGGATAGTTAATCAAAAGTGATACAAGAAAATGTAATTAAACTTTTATTTCACTACGTATTTTGAAGAAAATCGGTATAATTACCAGTGTTTTTTCAAAATATTTGTTTTTAATTTATAACAAACTTTTCAGTCAAAAGTTTAATCCGAATCTGTAGTAGCTGGTAATTAACAGTAATTGGAAAAAAAGAAATGAATTGTAGCAACTACCACTTAAATGACTCATCAGAACAACTTACTTTTATTTAAAATAACGTTTGTTACTAAAATTTTGTCGGTTTACTGATTAGACATTTCGTAAACTACAGCAAGTTCTGTTTGTGTTTCACTGATGTACGGTTTCTACCTTTTCATTCTTTCAAAATATTGTCCATTGTATAGTAAAATTCTTCTTATCCCGATGGTTCCTATTAGGGCACGTGTGTTAACTTAAGGTAGATTTTAGATAACTCTGAGGTATGTAAAATTTATATTAAGAAGGCTTATGTGCTCAAACGAATACTGAAAAACTGAAACCCAAATGATTTCATAAAGTGAAAATCACCAGGACATAGTATCACTGAAATCACAAATATATAAAAGTAATTGAATAGTAACTTGGTAATAAATCCACGCCATTTAATTGAATATTTAATAAAGTGAACTACAAAGAATGAAATTTAAAATTTTGAAATATAGAAATGTTCAAGTCTCTGTTAGTTTCAACTCGCCAGTCAATATATGTTATGTACAAAACAATACATCTAAATATGACATTGGCATATCGTAGAGAACGTTCGAGTCCACTGTATAATTGACATTGTAAATAAGATACTCTACATCGAACATCGACTACGACACATGTGAGCTGCCAATCATTTTATTATTAGCCATCAGTACACAACTAAGTCCCGTCGTATAGTCCTGCCGCTTTTCCAGTAACATTGTTATACGGTTTTTATATCAATAAACGCTGGAACACGATTTTTCTCACGGCGTCTGCACACATCGTAAAAGGTCAAACGTCTATCTAAATAAATTGCTCGTTATATAATGTTATGTAATGTAATATGTAACGTGTTGGCCAAACACGTAAATACCCGAACGTTGTATCGATTTACGTGTTGGTCGCGGTTTCGACTATATATATATATATATATATATATATATATATATATATATATATCGAGAGCTAATTGAAGTGTAGTTTTGTGTGTGGCAGAGATGAGACCGCTTTGATAATTAGCACGGTTTTTGCCTGTCACAGTATACGCTCGATCGACATTCTAATAGGAGTTCCAGTCGATCGGTTTGACATATTGGCTGCCTCATTTTTTTGTAAAAAAAAGATCGCACACACTTACTGACTGAAACTAACCGAGATTCGAACATTTTTTTGTAGTAAAATTTTTATCTCAGTTTTTCGTACTCTATTTAACTAGATTATAAATAAATTAAACAGTAATAGCAATTAGTTTAAATATCAAAACGCCGGATCATCTAATGAAGGCTCTCCTGAGAAATACAAGGTGCGCCCGTGGAACGGGAAAATGTCAAAACGCAATACTTAAATGAATTTCTACTTTTAAATAATTTTATTTACATATGTTAGGTACATCCAGGGCCTTTTAGAGAAAATGCGAGTTGGGGTAACCGATATTTTCTAAGCCCTTCAAAATTGAAAAAAAACTATGATGAAGAAAATATAAAATGTTAATGCTTGTTCAGTGATATTTAATATTTATTCGAATATAACGATTATTTAATAGAAGCTTTTCGCGCTTTAGCACTAGCATATTCAGTTATTATTTCAGAATAATCTAAAATACGGGCTATCTTCTGGTAATTTATGTTTAGTGTATCCAGTCGATTCAGCCGCTCTTGACTCGTTATCGATCGTAGAAAGTTTTTAATCCTTTTCAGAACACTAAATTATCTTTCTCCTTGTGCTACACTCACAGGTATGATTTAAAAAATTCGAAGCATAATCGCTGTATTGGGTAATATGTTTAGAAATCTCATGTCGTTAATTTCTTCCGGTTTCGTGCTTATTTTTAAAATTGTATTTGTAAACATACTTCAACAGTATTAGTTCTTCTTCAATTTCTCCATTTATTTTATTTTCGTATTTCTTTTGCAATAACTTTGCCTTTGAAACTATATTCTCTCGATCCATTCATTAAATTTTCATAAAACTTCACGAAAATTGCAAATAGAAAAAAAAATTAAATACTACAATTACTACAATTTTAATAAAAGATAAAATAAAAATGAGTACTACAATTTGTTTATTTATTATACTCGTATGTTATAAAACTGTTATATACACTGCATATAAATGTGTACTGAGACCCGAGGCGGCTGCTTCTCCTAAAGCTCGATGTGCATCGGATCACTGCTGCATATTTACTAAATATTTATGAATCACTAACAATGTATCACTTAATTCTACCCTCTCGCCCCAACAGTATATGAATAAGCCTGCCTTATTGGTGCACTCGTTGTTGTTATTGTTAGGTAAAATGTTCGACTGATTTTAAATAGGTTTTATTGAAAAAATATGCGACTTATTGGAATACTGATTTTGAAATGTTTAATTATTATTATAAATAAAAATTTAATAAGTAAATATTTTTTGTATTTCTCATGTTATTATTTCATGTTATTATCTCAATATTCCAGTTTTTAAAATAACTGAATATCTTTTTTTATTTGAAAATATTATTGACTTTTTAAATTGTTACTAAGGTATTTAAAATGAAATCTGATGATTGTTTCGTTTTTTTACAGGCCGGCGTCGTGGAAATGACATGGGTCATCAACGATTACGTTGCAACCGTCGGCAACACTCAAGAGTTGACCGTACGGAAAGGACAACAGGTCGAAGTGGTCGAAGTGTGTTCATCGCGACCCGATTACTGTGTCGTCCGTATACCGACGCAAGGTCCCGATATGGGTGCCGTGCCCGAGGGCCTTGTACCGATCGCCGTACTCAAACCTCAACCGACGGCGACGTCAGGTGCTGCGACACAACCGCCTCGAGCTTCGCCGTCGAGAAGACAACCTCTTGAACACGATGCCGGTGAGTTTTTCTTTCACGCCATTTCTGACAGATTTCATTTATTCTGTGATGTACAGCCCAAATATTTTATGAAATTAATTATGTTTATTTTTATTATTAAATCTCTATTACTTCAGTTTTCTTTTTTCGCTTGTATAACAAAAATTATAAATATCTTGTTTTCTAATGTTATAAATTAAAAAAAAAATGATATGAAAATCTTATTTATTGGTCATCGATATTTTTGTTTTTAGAAAAGTCGCGTATGTATTTTTACTATAAACAAATTTCCATTTTGATTTGTAATAGGGATTCATAAGTGATAAAATATTAAGTAAATTTTTAAATTAATTTGAAATTATTTCAAAAATCGCATTTAAATAACTGTAATTTTTTTTCTAAAAGAGAAGTCTTTTGAAGTGATTAAATTATTATTTTTTATATTATAAAATATTTATAATTTTGGAAATTATAGAAACGCGTTTAACCTATTTTAAAATCTTAAAATATTCAAGCAAATTTTAAGCATCGGACCAATTACTCCCTTAAATTAAACACATAAACCTTACAAATCTCCACGTTTGAAATTTTTATATTTTTTCACTGTATAATGAACATTAAAACTGTCATCCAACCATCTAACATCTACACAAATTTATCCGACTGACCTTTAATCTATCCAGATTTTTTATTGTTTTAAAAAAAAACTCGATTGCAAAAAGGCTAATTTCCTCGAACGAACAAAAAAGAAGACTACACGGACACACAACATTTAAAGTTGTACATTTTTAAGAAAGACAAACGGCCGGTAATTAGTTCCGAAAGCGTTCGAGCGTCGGGTTAAAGGAAAACAGTATCGTTTTTTCTTCTCTTCTCTTACTAGACGACGTCGGCAAGTATCATCTGGAGAATAACGATTTCTGTAATTGATGCTGCGGCAACAAATGATGCTCATAGCTCTGCATAATTCAAAAGAGCAATTCCCTCCGTTGCACCAGCTATAGTATGTTTTGTATATGGGGGGGAGGGGGTACAGCCGCGTATTGTTCTTGTGGGTACAATCATCTTAAACACTATTTGTATTTCACTGTTCTCTCAGCGTTTATAAATAGATATTTAAATACATTCAAACACACACACACACACACGTATATATATATATATATATATAATGAAATATATTGGCTGATAGTAAAAGTCGTATCCTAATATCCTTATAAAAATAAACAGTCAATTTGTAAACATTCATACAGTTTGTTCATCAGTTAAACAATTGCCATCCTTTTTTATTATCGTCTTTTAATGTCTGATCTTATTCATATGTCTGTTGTAAAAAATAAATAATCAGTCAGTTGGTTATCCTGGTGATTAAATGATAATCACATCATTATAAAAACATTTCCAGTGAGATGTCTGAATCGTTCTTCGTTGAAATCTTTTTAAAACATCCTAAAATATAGTTTTTTTTTAAGTGGTAGTCGTCTATCATACTGACTAGAATAAATGATAATCGAATAAAGATATATTTGAAGAATGAAGTGTAAAAATAAGAATATTCCAGTTATTTCATGTATTCTTATGTTGTTCTGGGAAAATACTATACATTTTTAGTTAGCCAAAACTGGACATTTTTTTAATATATGATTGAATTGAATGAAAGAGTGGTTTGGTTCATAATGTAACTCAAAAAAGGAGTTAGGAGTTATAGTTGAAATTACACTGAAATTATGTTATATTCTCGAAAAGAATTGCTGAGATATAAAGGTGAAAAATTTATTGTAATTTCATCAAACATACAGCAATTCCTTTCGACGATGTAATTTTATTTCAGTGTCTCTCCAGCTATAATTTCTAACTCCTTTGAATCACAATATTTTTAATCTCTATTAACCAATCCATCCGATTTAAAAATAGATCTTTGTTTAATCACCCGAACAAAGAACTGTATACTAAGGCCTGATCCATCAATATCTTTTCGATTCGTCTTGTAGTATTTGAACTGTGAAGCAACTTTATTATGTTGTTTTTCTGTCTCCCTGTCGTTCATTGTTATGTGTAAATCCTGTAGGCTATATGAGAAATCGTTTCTTCTACAACTAGTTTTGACTTTTGTTGTTTTGATGTAGATTTGAAGTCTAGAGAATTGATTTTAAAATCGCCTTGAAGATAATTACAGAAGAAAAAAAATTTCATACGGTCTCCAGGAGTATCTAAACTATTTATCATTTCGAAATGTAATCAAATTGATGATGCTTAGTCTCTCAGAAATCTTCTCAATCGCAACTCGGGTATTTATCTTCAGGAATTTCGAATAATAATACGATTACCAACCTCGCCAGAAATAAAAATCAACAATTTTTCAAACCACTATCTGACAATTCTATCAGTTACTAGATCTCCATACAAATATTCTTTATTCTGTCTGAAATCTTAGATCTTTTACAATACTTTAGTAATATGATACACTGAAAATACAAATTTTCGTTGCTTACTTTCAAACATGGCAACTATTACCATTTTCAAATATTTTTACATCAGAATAACCCCAACTAGACGACTCGAATTCTATTAGAAATCGAACAGGGCTTACTCACCCAATATGAAGTACATAAAAAACTTTTAGTAATTTTCAATAATACTTTAAGTCAATCGGAAGTTATATATCTTCATTTTTTTTCTTTAATAGTTTTCGAATACTCAGACAATAGATAAACATTTCTCTTGATTAAATATCACGTGACCTTCGTAATCTATTTTCTTTTGTATATTACACAGCGTCTTTTCGAATAAGTAGACAACTAATTAATATTTAATGTTAAATCAATACGTAATGTTTAATATGTTTTATTTTCATTTGTAATAAAATGATTGATTGGATTGTCCTTTGACATGTATATCGATTTCACATACAACTACTGAACGTTAAATAATTAAGCTTTATCCGTAACTTATACTTTTTTATTCAGTCGATATCTTTACTACTCGAATTTAATCATAGTAAACGTTTTTTTTATATATTCTATTGTAGACAGAAATTAAAAAAAATGAGTGTGAATTTAATTTCAATTTTTTTATAATCTGGATATAAATCTGTTGTGGTTAAACATTAAAAGTTAGATGTTTTTTTAAAAAATAATCGAAATAAAAATATTCTGTACCATTTCATTGATTGTTCTTCGAATTATCTGATTCAGTCTAGACATAAATCAATTCAAGTCATTCCTGTAAGTCGAATTTCTAATTCTATAACTAAAAAATTATGATACAAGAGCTCACGAATCCAAGCAAAAGATCTCCACAACAGATTAAAACATCGAACGGTAGCTGTATGTACATTTAATTAATGTTATCGACAATTAGTCATGTTCATTGCGAATAATCGACACATTTGACGGTTCTGTAAATTGTATAAGCAACAGTTATGAAAGGATTGATTTATGATACTCCTGATTTTCAAGTATTTTTTTAAACATAACCTTTACGGTACTTTTATGTAACTTCACTGATATGATTAATTGAATATCGATAATAAAATACTGTTTACTCGCTTAATAAAATTTATGAATGTTTCAACATAGTTAAAAATGCTGTTATGTCGTGTTTTTGATTTCTTTTTAACTTTGTTTTTTTTAATAAACTGATGTCGATTAATCGATCCGAAATCTTACCTTTTTTACGCAAATATTTCTATTAATTGTTTTAAAAAAATATCAATAATGCAACTAATTAGCACTCATAAATAGATCCTATAACAGTAATATTACAAAGTAAATATTTTTCTGGCTAATTAAAACAGTACTTTCTATGAAAAAAAAACGTCGAAACGAACTCAGTTGCAACGATATTTGCGATAAAATAATTTATCCTACGAACAACACAATGTTTTCATGCTGTGAAGTGTTTGTACGTTTTTTTTTATTGTCAATACGGCTTTATAGCATCTGGTATATTGATACGATTACTGTTATACAATCGATTTGCAGATTTAAACGGTTTTTTAGTACTTTAGTTACAAAAATGAATATTGATTAGGCTGTACGCTTTTTATATTAAATTCTACTTCATGACATGAGATCAGAATTCATTTTATTTAAATAACAGTCTCTGTCTATGAAACATCAATCAAACTCTGTTTTAGTTTAATAACTTTTCAATTTTTAATAATAGATAGGTAGATGTATAAATTACAATATCAGTGTAAAACATTTAAATAACTGGAACTTGATAAATTTTACAACAGTTTGTAATATTTAAAAAAGCACTGTCATAAGTCAATCAACTGTAAGAACAGAATCGACATGAGAATCGATAATTAAACAACGCTCTTCAAATAACGAAAAGAAATCTATACTAGATCTCAATTACATCTAAACAGTTAAATCTATTAAATTCCTCTCTAGAGTAAAATATACAAGAGTGTTCCTTAAGCACGCCATAAATATCAGATTGCCTTAATGTGGATGCTGCAACACGGCGTGCATAATTTATTAAAATAACTGAAATTCTACAGACTTCGTAAATTATCCTTTCGAATGTATGAAAAAGACATGAAACAACCGGAATTCTTCTCGAAGTTATGTACCTGCTTGTATATTTAAATGAAAATGTATGTTTTATTTGTATTATTTTTTTCAATTCGCTGCAATATGTAGATATTTTTCATAAACTGGTTAATGTTTGATGATTGTAATTAATTTTGATTTATAATTATTTTTATATCAAGAAATTGTTCAAATTTTACCGAATATGGTCACAGTTTATATTTATAAATCATTGTTATAGAAATATAGAACTGTGTGTGATGAATACTTAAAATATTCGCAGTATTTTGTAGCTAAACATGTAATTCATTTGCGAAAATCTCGTTACAATAAAATAGTTCTAGCACTATGGTTAAATTCTCTTTTAGGAATGAATTTTCGCTCGACCGATAAGCCACGGACAGCAAACATGTTTAATAATAGGTTATAGATCATTTTTACCTATTATTTAAGCGTATTTCAATGTTCTAAGATACATAAGAATCTTCCTTTATCGTTCTATGAATTGAATTGAAGTAAAATACTAAGTAAAAAATAATATTACTTTTCTTAACCCCTGTGCTCCCTTTTAATACTTCCATGTGGAAGCCTAAATTGAATCACACTATATATATATATATATATATATATATATATATATATATATATATGTATGTATGTATATAAACAAATCTGGAAGATATGTATATTCAATTTGATAGCATCAAAAAAAGCCGCTTTTCTATCGACATGCAGTTTGAAAAAACGAACATACAACAGAATAAAACAAAATGTAATAATTGTTTTCAACGATACTATGAAACAGAAAATAAATGTTCATAGCAGTAACAAAAATGTCAGTTGAGACCTTCACAAATCACAAACGGCTCATCGAATTTATCAATTTACATCCAAGCCATAAAGCTCTATCAACACATTTCATAAAAGAAAATAGAGAATAAAAAAGAAACGTAAAGATGTTACCGTTTTAATGTAGCGTTGTAATATATATATATATATATATATATATATATATATATATATATATATATATATATACACATACACATATATACATGTGTGTATGTGTGCCCAAGATATGTGTAGGTAGATTACGTTGTGACACATATATACATTAAAACGAGGATCATGAGTGCGAATCGGGCAAAGGGATCGAAAATGGCTCGAAATGGGGACGAACTGACGCTATGAGACTGATGCAGCCTGGCTAGATGTATCTCGTCTCCTCCATCTCATCCGTTCTTTCGCTCGTCGACGCGCAGTGTAACTTTGAACGTGAACCACTGACCCCCCAATCTATTGATCGCGGTGGGTGACTGAGATACGAACTAGGTACCACGTCGGTGCGCTGCGGTCGACAGGGATAAAAACACGCGCCGAAAAAAAACACGCTGACTGACATTGTCCGTACGCTCGCTGGGATGTTTCGAAAAACGTGTGTGTGTGTGCACGCCAGGAGATACGAACGTATGTGCGTAGAGAGCGGATACGAACCGATGACGGTTCGTACGGGGAACGGGTGATCCGAACCAGTGCGTTTTTGTATTCACTCTCGTAATGGTTCATTTGAAATTTTTGTCAGCCGGTGCTGTTTTTTTTTCAATGAGATTTATGCTGTGCGTGGTTTAGTATTTTTTTTAATTTGGTTGAAATGTAGGGTATTTTTTATCAAGAATACATTTATATATACAATGTAATATAAAAAATATCATATCGACGGAAATACACAAGAGATTAGATTTTCTAATTAACAAACCAATGATGAATGAATACAATTTCTAAACAAACTGCAAATAAATAAACCTGTAAAAATGTTTTAAAATAATTTATTTATAATTATCTTATAGAGAAAGATCTACTAATTTTATAACTAATACTCTCCCTTAATGTAATTAGTTTAAACACCAATTCTGAATTTATTTATTTTAATAAATTGTCCGTTCAGTGCAAAAAAAACATTACACAATTAGGTTTTTTTTACACTTTTTTATGTTTAACCTTGGTCACCGGATTGATTTTCCATAGCTAGGTATATATATATATAGAGAGAGAGAGAGAGAGAGAGAACATGAGCACTATGCAAAGTTTTTAGGTCTCTTGACACTTTGACAATTTCTATTCTAAACATATCGTTTACACTTTACAGTGTTTTTTTTTGTTTTAAAAAATTTTTTTTTTGTCAAAATATACCCGGATATATCAGGTCTGGGTCTGCGTTGCTCAGTCGTTAATTTTAAATACTTCATCTCTTTCCATTTCAGCTAGTAAATTATTAACCGCACACAATCTGTGTTTTTTATCACGATTTTATTAAAAAAGAATAAATCTAGTGATAAATCTTTATCCTCAGCAGATAACATGATTCTAATTAATTTAAAAATTACGCTTTGAGATATTTTTCTTTCTGTTTTTACTAATCTCCCAGCGCGATTCACTGAGGTACATTTTCTTTTTGTTCTTTGTTGTTTTCCTTTTATCCTTTTTGTATAAGCTTACGTTTATTCAAAACGTAGTTTTGAAGTTTTATCTCATCAAACTATAACACAGTCACCATATTTATAAATTCCAATCTTTTTAAGTTTCAAATACTTAAATCTCTTAATTTTATTGTTTATTATTTTTTAAAACAATAGCTTACGAATACATCTACACATCTTCTTAAACACCCTTTTTCCATGTATCTTTGAACAGTCAATGAATCACAGAAGTGTCGACGTTTACTTGAAGATCTTTGGCTAATCACCGAAATGATTTTCAATGCTGCTTTAACAGTTACACTTCGAGATATTATTATTACTATTATTATTTTATTCCTTATTGAGATATACATACTTCGAGATATGTTCATTTCCACTTTACAAAATTTAAATATTGTACAGATTTACTTCGGTCGTATATGGATCGTTTTAGTATTTTTTTTAAAAAAAATTTAGTCTTGAATGTCATTGATGTCATAGTCTTGAATCATTTTTTTTCATTATCTAACACCTTGCATATCCATCTAAATAATTAAGTACAGTATTTTAATACGAATGTTTCACTTATCAACTAATTGAAAGAAAAAGATTTCGGTTGATTACCTCAAATAGTGAGCTGAGAATTCCTCAATGAATTTTAAAAAATACATGGTATTAACAGTCATGTACGAATCGAATTAAGTATATTTTTATTCAAATGTTCAGAATCGATAAGTTAATCATAATTGATTCACTTTGATAATAATTATCCAAAATGCAGAGCACATAGTATTTTATAACAGTAGTAATTTTTAATATATATATATATATACCAACTGATAAACAAAATCACAAGATAATTAATTAATAATAAAAAAGACAGTTGAGAAAAAGTCCATAAGAATTATACTTTTCTTCTAATTAGGACAAAGTGGTGACTGTGTGTTCATTGTTCTATTCTATTTCTCATCCCTTCATCTTGTACAGACCGAACTGAATTTTGTAAGCTGGTTACTATTGTGATATTCTACGATAAGTTGTGTGTTTTTATTTGTACGTTGGCGGATTGTCTGGTGTTCGTATCTCTCTGGTCTCATTTTTTCCCGCACGTTCATTTATTTATTTGCTTTAGCGAAACGAAAAGGCGTTGCGAGAAACCGATTTCTATGGATGTATCGATACGTTGTGCACATTTCTGATTGATTTCTGTTTATTTTGATAATAGATATATTATTTTTCGGTAACACACACACACATATATATATATATATATATATATATATATATATATATATATAATAAATAAAAGACAAGTTAAAAACAACTATATAATTTATGAAGAAAAATGAAAATGTAAAGTTAGTAATTTTAACTTACAATAATTGTTTGTCATGGAGTTAGTGTAATTTTAGATATTTCGATCCTTGAAGAATTTTAAAAATATATTTGTTTTTAACTATAATTAATGTACTCAACCTATACATATCTAGATATAGGAATTCAAATCAGATTTGTATAAAATTCAGTTCACTGAATTTGATTTCCAGTAATAATCTTTGAACATTTTCAAATTAGGTCATATTACTTTCTGAAAATTAATTGATCGATAATAACTGAACTTATTAATGAACAATGTTATCAAAAAGTCTTTGAAATAATATCTATCGATCATTTTTCAAATTCATCTTGTTTTTCATTCTTTTTTAAATGGGTTTCTTCTTAATGTTCTCGATTCGTAATAGAGACATTCGGTAAAAAGTTGTCTCTTTATTGATTTCTTTTTTATTCAATTCTGAAAAAGTTTTATTAGTGAATCATCAAATTATTCAGTTATATACATCTTTGTAGTCTATTGTTTTCTTATTTATCATACAACTTGTATATTTGTATATATATATATATATATATATATATATATATATATGTGTGTGTGTGTGTGTGTATGTGTTTGTATGTATATATTCACATATAGACATTGAAATGCATTATGAAGAATGTCCGAGAACCATTGTCAAATAGACAGGCCGAAACGTAAAGTAACAACGAAGGTCCAATCTGACGACGCCGCACAATCCGGCGCATCAATCAAAATACCTCCACTTTATGCTGGGACCGCAACGAAGACGTTCGCCTGTATATTCGGCGTCCTTGTCGCGTGTACTTTCAAGTCTGTCGCGCTGTCTTCGTCGCACGTAATCTTTCTGTTCATCTGCCTCGTACGATAGGTGGCGACCTTGGCCTGCAGCTTTTCGCTGTAGCAGGTCACATGGCCTCGACACTATCTCAGTGGTGGGGACATATGCCGCATGGCCGCTTTCGCTCCATGAGCTTTTATCAATGTTTATTCAAACGTTCTACTAGAGTATATATATATATAACCTTTTGACAGTAACAAACATAGTTTAGCATTTAGAATTTGTAGATCTTTGACCGGAAATCTTTTACGATCTGTTTTACTAGTGAAAGGCTTTCATTGTACTCTTAATATTTTTTGCAAATTATTTATATACACTATGAACACAGCAATGGGTTTAAAAAATAAAAAAGATATGCATTTACAGGCTAAGCATGTGTTTAAATAATAGTTTGTGTAAACTATATACTGACTCAATTTCAAGTAAAATACAACTGGCATGCTCTTATCCCTGCCATGATCTTAACAAATATATTACTATATATATATATATATATATATATATATATATATATATATATATATATATATATATATATATTAATTAGAGAATCAGTCTATCATGTAGAGAATTACTCTTAATATTACCTTAACTTTATGGTTTCTATTCTACAAACAATATATTAAATAATTCATTATTCAGATAAGTACACGATGAACAATATTGTCATATCTTTCGCGTATTTGTCACGTTTCTAAATCTTATGTTCAGTATACTAAATCTCCAAAATTCTCTTCTAATTGTATCACATTATTTTCTTTGGATTGCGTTTTATGATATATATATATATATATATATATATATATATATATATAGTCTTAAAGAAAAATACAATTATGAAACTTATTCCGTTAAATAACAGATTGAACCCAATCCAAATAATGAACATTCTAAAAAACCCAAATATTACAAAAGAAAATGATCCGAACTAACTAAAATGAAACATAGACAAACAACACACAGAAAAGAAATTAGAAAATTAGAAAAAATAGTTAGAAAATACAACATAAAAATATCATTTAAATAAACAATATTTCTTTTTTTAAAAAAAAACAGCATGTCTAAATAAAAATTGACTTTCACAAATGATTTCTTTTTGCACCTCTCAATCTACACGATATTCGGATTAAAAATATTCAATAAATCATATTTTATCATTTTTGTTTGTTACTTATACACATTTCGATGGCGTTCCAATCGTCCTCATAGTAGTAAGTATTGAAAAATCTCATATATTGTCACGAACGTATAGAATTTATCTGGAATTTTTTAATTATTAATATTTGAAAGATTTAATAAAGAACATGACGAACAACTGAGATGAAAATTAGAGGACAGTTAGTAAGGCAGACAATTAAGATTATTAGTAAATTTGAAGACAGATTTGGAGAATATATAAATAGTGTAAAAAATAATAAAAACTATTCAATATTCTCAAACACATTTTAAATACAAGATGTGACATTAACGACATAATTAATACAGTACAAATAAAAAAACATCAAAATAAAATACTGAATTAAACATAGTAGGAAACATTGAAATATTTAAATGCAAAAATCGCACATTAAACGAATATATATATATATATATATATATATATATATATATATATATATATATATATATAGTGGGTCAATATTTTATACTTAGAAATTATAAACCATAACAACCAGTTAAATATTAAAAAACGGAGCTAAAACGTAATTGTAATTTGTTTATCTCTAAGGTATTTGAATATGACTCACCAGGACCAAGAGCACAAAACCAGTACTCTAATGAGATCAAACATATACAATAAATAATCATTGATCATTTTTGATTGTTGCTTATACCCATTTCGATAATGATGCCATCATCCTCAAAGTACCAAGATACAGAAAAAGATTTTTCTGTATTTTAACACTCTAAGGATGATCGATAATAATTTATTGAACGCGTTTGTGTTTTCTAGAGTGAAAAAATAATTCATTAAGACGTATTGTCAAGACTATTATGTTGAATTTGTATAACAATTTAAGTCTTAAATTCCTAGTTTCAAGAAAAAAAAACAAATGACAAATTGACTAAACAATAAAGTCTTAACAAGCAATGAATAATATTCTGAAAGTAAACGTCATCATCTATTATGTAAGAGATATCCTAATAGTACGATCATAATTTAAAAATAAGCGTAAAAGTCATTTCTAATAACCATTAAATGTTTTCAATTACGACAACGACAGCAGGAAATTGCAATAAACGCTGACAAATCGTTTACGAAAGAATGAGTGACACATTGAAGACACACAACACACAGAGAGAGCCACGCATGTACATGGCCGCGAGGGAGTTCCACGAAACGATGGTCGCGACCGCGTGCGTCTGGACACACGCATATAGAGTGGGACGACGCGACCCCGGCGTCAATTAGCAATGCGACGCCCTTGGCGCCGTGACGTCACGCCGCAGTGTTTACATTATTACCATCATAAACGACACTGATGATATTTCGTATGGATATATGTTGTCTGTGTTTGTCTACGTACTTGTTTGTTATAACAACCGACCGACACGTTCGAGTGGTGGGTGTCCGTTCTTGAATGATGGAATGCAGACGGAGTGGTCGTCAATTTTTTTCTACACACGAGCGCAAAGTAGATATTTTCACGATATTAGATACCAATATTGGAATATGAATATGGCTACTTTTATCGAAATAATTACGAGTGGAAATTGCTAACAATATGCACTGTTTGAAATATAATTTTGTCTTGTTTATAAATTTAAAAACAATATAAAAACGAAAGTATTGATTTAGACTCAGAGGAAGAGGAGATAAATCAGGCCGAATCAAACTTTAGGTTAATACTATCAAATCTATTCGTGATTAAATCTGTAATTGTCACTGAAGAAAAGAAAATATAATTAGAATAAAGTAACAGATTAACATTTCCATATAGGAAGACGAGTCAAAAATTTAAAAGGCAAAAAAAAGTCATATGAAAGCAGTACGCTTCATTTTAAACAAACATTTCAGATTGGATAACTTAACTGAATATATTATCTGTTTATAAAACCCTTATTAACAGTCCTGACTGATCAGAAGAGTTTCAAAATTAATCCTCCATTCTAGAGTTCAGGATGAAGTGTAACTAGGACGCATTGTTTCATAATTCCTTCATAAATGATAGAAAAATCACAATACAGTTCTGACTGTGTCTGAATTCACAAATGACTTCTTGCCTCATCCCACGATCCACATGTTTGTTTCTTATGTTCATTTTAATAGTAATGATGACATTTTCAGTGTGTCAGGGTACAATAAAAAAGCCTCAATGAAAATGATCAACTAATTACAGAAGGGAAATATTGTGAAATAATATTTTTATACCAATTTAATAAAATAGAAAAGAGAACTGAAAATAACTTTGATATGAATTATATTTCGTATCGTACAATTTTTCTCGAGAACTTCTAAACCGAACAAATAATCTTGACACAAACATAACTATTACATGAAAAAGTTTATACACTTTCAGTTATAAAATCTCTACATTAATTATAAAACATTTCAATGCTTTTTTTTCCTCCCGTCTTTCTATACATATATATATATAGAGAGAGAGAGAGAGAGAAAGAGAAAGTGTATTATATAAAAAATATACGAAATGTATTCGAAAAAGTAACAAACTTGTAAAGAATTCAACAAGAATGTATTATCGAATACACAGCATGAAACGAGCGGTGGTTATTATTACAAGTCATTCTTACAAATCGATACTGGCGAAACTAATTCAAAATTTGCATATGTTCTTGACAGAAATGCGATGAGAAAGTATGTTTCGTGTCTCGACTTTTTTTCGAATAGCAACAAAAATGCATCTCCAGCTGATACTTGTAAAAAAAAACGCCCTTTAGTGAAAATTCGTTACGGAGTGTTCGCTGAATATAAAGTGCCTTGACATTTTTTTCTTTTTTGATCGATCGATTGTTTTATATATATATATATATATATATATATATATATATATATATATATATATATATATATATATATTATATGGGTATGTATAATTATTAGATATTATCTGCAACATGTTAAAGAAAACTTCAATTATTTTCATTGATTAAGTCATATTTACATCTCAATTAATAATCGTTCGTGACAGAAATGAAACACTGAAAAGTTATAATTAATATAATTAAATTTAAACTAAACACAATTCGTATCCAACAACATTTTTATTTAAAACTGAATATAATATTAACTGCTGACTAATTACTATTTATAATACTACGATTTTGGCAAGATTTTTTTATTTACATTTTATTTATTATTATATTTCTGTTCTATATTTAAAACCTTCTAAAACATTTATTTTGTTTCTGCAAAATTTAGTTAAGGGATTGAAATAATTCTTTAAACATTTTCACAAAACTGAAATATACACATGGGTTAATAAATAAGTGTTGTCTATATTTCAATCCTAGGTTTTAAAATATAGTATTTATTTAAATCATTCGTTTGAAGTAATTATCTCCGTTTTAATTATCATGTGCATGCGATCATTGTTTATATGTTGGGAAAATAATTACAGATGTAAATAATGATCTATTTATTTTATATATAAATGATTAATATCGACGCATACAGCCTTGAAATAAGTATCTTATTTGTTTTCGTTGTTATCGATACTCACCACAACGTTAAAAGCAACGTGATTGTTTAACCGTCTTATGGTTATTGATAGAATTATTCTAATATTACTTGAAAAAACACATACTTATTACGTTACAATCTTTAAAAAGCTATAGGATTACATTATAAAATAATAGACAATGACGGCATTTGCCTCTGTGTGTGTGTGTGTGACAAGAAGTATCTTTGAAACCGTATTGAAATTTCCATTGGATTTAATTATTCTCTGTTTGATTATTCTAGAATGCGATTATTGATCAGCTTTTTTTATAGGGAGATATCTTAATATATTGGCATTCGTTAAGCTTTTTTATAATCTTTCCGTGGCATAGTTTTGTTCGAATTCGATATTAATTTCATACTTATTTTTATATGGGTTTCGCCTGTTCTCAGTTTTAGTTTATTTTGATATAAGTATATTTTCAATTCTTAATTTTTACAAACAGGTTTTTCATATGTTTGAACTTACATGTATTTTATAAAATTAACCTATAGAAACTTTAATAAACGTAACCTATCTAAAAGTCCATTTGAATAACAAATAAATCTTGCAAATTTTTAGATTTTAATTAGATGTTTTGTTTTATTTCTATTTTTTCTAAGTATTTCGATACACAAAATTATCTGTAGACAAAACCAAAACGCGCGTATAAAATAAATACTAACAAATGTTTATTTTAATAAAATACAGTATAATAGTAATTAAGTAGTACAACACAGCAAACAACTAACTGTTAACTCTTTGCACTCGGATCATTTTAAGAATAAGTATCTAACAATTCGAAACAATTTTAAGTAAAAATATTTATTTGTGCTTGAAGTAGGAAAAAGTCGTTTTTATTACATTACATAAAATTAAATAAACAAAATGAAAATCGCATTTTATAGTTTTTTTAGTGTGTGATAGTTGACAAAACAATCTCCGATGTGCATCGCAGGTTTAAATATCACAATATAATAAATACCGTAAGCATAATGATATTTATTGTAAGTTGAAAGTCACATTTACAATACCGCCAGTACGACGACATTCAAGTATAAAGGTTAAATAATAATTATATTTTTAATAAATTTTTAGTAATGAAAATTTGATTTACATAGTCTTGTTCATTTTTACCAGACCTCTTTTCAGTATATCATCTTTAACTTCACGTTTTCAGACTGTATTTCAAGAAGAACAATCTAATACTTTTCGAATTCTATACATTTCGAATAAGTTTTCTTAGATCCATATCTCACCATAAAGATACTAGATCGATCTCTTAATAATAATAATAGTTATATTTTTAATAACCTTTTAGTAACGAAAGTTTGATTAACATACTCTTGTTCATCTTTGCCAGACCTCTTTTCAGTGTATCATCTTTAACGTTTCACATTTTCAGACTGTATTTCAATTAGAACTATCTAGTACCTTCCTCTTCTATAAATTTCGAATAAGTTTTCTCAGATCCACATCTGACCATAAAGATGTTAGTCTGATCTCATAATAATAATAATTATTTTAATAATGAAATTTTTATCTGTTCTAATATCGTTCTTTTCTACCAGAATTCATATAT
The DNA here is from genome assembly GCA_034766995.1 of Acanthacorydalis orientalis. NCBI lineage: Eukaryota > Metazoa > Arthropoda > Insecta > Megaloptera > Corydalidae > Acanthacorydalis > Acanthacorydalis orientalis. The sequence continues at coordinate 2,807,433 of CM068316.1, read as the reverse complement.
TTATATATTGAAAAACTAAGGCGAATGAGTAGTAGAATCTATTGAGACGAGTTATGTTTCTAGGATATCATCATGTCATCTTCTAACTTTCAATGAGAACAATCTGATCGATACTCTTCTTTTCCGTACATTTCGAATAATATTTCTGATATCATTACTTCATCTATTCATTGATCTCTTTCTTGATCCTTATTATATTGTCCTGAGGATCTTCTTTCTGGTTCAACTAAATGTCTGTGCTCCTTTACTAGTTTTGGAACGAATGCCACATCCTTAAGTGGATATTGACATGGTTTTTATATTCATTAACTCGTCAAGGAATTTATATTTTACATACATACATATATATATATATATATATATATATATATATATATATTCAACATATAGATATTTTAATAAAAAAGTAATATACGTATTGCAAAATTTAACTTTTCCCGCATAAGATACGAATATCGTCAAATTATTTGCGTAATAAACATGGCTGTTGACTCGATTTTTTACTAAAGTGACATTACTGCATGGCAGTTATAATATCACAGCAGTTACCGCCGATGTTGCCATTGAAGGGTCGTTAAAAAAAGCACGTGTGTAGTAGAGTGATTTGATTGAGTCATAAAAGTAACGATCCGCGACACATAAAAGTCTTACAGACACGCGTTCGTGTGAAGATCTATGCATGCATTAACAACAGTTACGTGGTCTGCAATGATTATTTATTATTTATTCGCATATATGTGTGTGTGTGTATATATATATATATATAATATGTATATATCAGTTGTTTTAGAGTGTTACTTACGTACAAGGGTCTTCTGCAATGTTTAAAAATGTATATGCTGTACGTGGTACAGTAACTGGAGCCGTTATTTAAAAAAATACTGAAATGGAATTTTTTTCGGCAGTTGTACACGACTTGTTTGATTTTTAAATGACGAAATCCTGAACTGAAAAATCTTTATAGATTTTTTTTAATATCAACTGTAAACTAATTATTGTTATGGTTTGACACGCAAATAATCGTGTTGAATAATAACAAAGTAGACCTGCTGTTTTTTAATTGAATTCTGTTCGTAATTAAAAGTTCTTTGTTTGTAATCATTTAAGGGAAAATTATTTAAATAGCTAAATAGCTCATCCCTTGAGATAGTTTTTAATGTAAATACGTTTGAGGTCAATAGGGTTATTTATTTAATTCGTTTTTGTATAAAACTTTTCAAATAATATTGAATAAAATTATATAAAGAATAATCAACTTTTTTATATATTTGATATTTATTTTAAATAATCGTTTTTTTATTTATTTTCATCTTTCTTGTAGATAGTTTTTCAAATTAGATATTCTTATATCAAAGTTCCTATTCATTGTTATTATACTCAATTCCTGCGTATCTGTTATTCTTAATTGTTCTGTACGAATCCTGAAGACTACGGGGCTCGTTTGTTCTACGTCCAATTTCAACTTTCATTATTCACAGATAGATTTTGAACTCAATGTTATATTTAAGTAGTTAGTAGTGTATTTTTCTTATTAAAATATTATTTTTCTGTTTCTTAATTTTCAATCAGTACAACTTTGTGTATAATAGGTATAAAAAATGAATGCTTACGAAAAAAATGAAGTACATTTCGATCCTCAAAACATCCTCCATTATTTTATATAACTTTGATGCATTTGCCGAGTAAACTGACGAATTCCTTGTCGAAAAGAAGATAGCGGCTGTGAGTTGATGAAGCCGTAGTACATTTTCAGACCTCTTCCCACTGTTTTAGCATTTTTTGCACATTGTGTGCATCACAACACCTTTTACAAAGCTGAACAAATCATTCTCATGGATTCAGCAGCATTTTGTCAACTCAAATGCGAAAATTATGCCTAATATACTGCTTTTCGAACGTCATCGTGTTCCCTACTGTTCAGCAAAATATATAGTGTTTTTAAATGTTAAGTTTGGTACTTCAAAACCTAAGAACGACAAGAATATATGTTAATTTAAAACAGAGTTATGATTGATTCAATTTAGCATAAAGGTACAGAAACATCTATTTTTTCATTAAAAACACGTTTTTGTATTTTTTGTTCTACGGAGTAATAAATGTAAAAGATTTATTTGTGAAATAACTGTATGATTAAATTTGTTTTGATTTCATTTGTAAACATTATGGTATTTACCAATAATTATTTCATTTATTTAATACGCTTTTAATTATCCGAAAAAGAAGCATTGTATCTCTTATTATTAACTTTTTTCTTCCTAATTCAAATATAACAAAAAATTGAAGACAGTAATAATGGGAAAATCTCTGGGAAAAGTGCTGAAAACACAAATCTATTTCGTTGTACATTTGTATGGCATTATTCATAGTTATTAATGATGTGTATTTGTCTATTTATTGTTGTTATTATTTATCACACAATGAAAAAGTATTCGTTTTTTACATAAATAATCTTGGAACATCTTGCAAAACAATGTTGTGAGTCATTTGTGACCATCTGAAATTATAATTAACTTGATAGTAAAAAAAAATGAGTGGAAAACTGTTTCAGTATCGCATATGTCTGTAAAGTTGCATACAAATAGGTTGTTTTATAATTTAAGTTCGTTTTTTCCGAATTATTCTTTTTTACAATTTAGTTTTGGATTGAAAGTTTATTAAGGTTCAAATTAAAATATGTTATTAGCAAAAATTTAAGAGTTCTGTATGCCTTTTTTAAAAAGAGTACAGAATACTGCAGGACCCGTAAACAAATTGAAATTAAAATCTACACTCTGTCTGATTTCATACAGTGAAATGTTAAAAAGACTAACAGGTGTTAATAAATGTTCTCTTTCTTTATAATTCGTTGTAAAGTTTTTAGTTTGTCTTTTACTTTTAAAAATACTTTTATTTCTGAAACTCTCAAAGTAACGCACTATTGAAAATTATGTATTATAAATTCGTGTTCGTTTTAAAAGCTGAAAACTATTAACTAGCAAAAACTGTCACAGTTGAATTCTTTTTTGACTCCAGAAACTATAAAATGTTTTTTTGATTAAAAGTATTCAATAAATGATTCATATTGACCACTTTTTATTGTTACTAATATACATTTCGATCATAATCAAAGCGATAAGGTATAGACAATTCTTTTTTCTATACCAAAGTACAGAAAATATTTTTTCCGTACCTTGGTTTTCTGAAAATAATGCTTACAAGCAAAATTCAGTAATTATGTACTGAACATTTTTGATCAGAAAACTTTTTTATAATTTCTAGAGTGAAATGATAATTCATTTGTGAAATAAGCTAATGTTAATTGTGCATAAGCTAATGTTAGAACTATATTGTAGTAATAACTAGAATACATATAATTACAATATTGAACGAATATAAGACGAATCCCAGCTTTTTCCAAAGAAATCAAGAAAAAATCTTTTTTACGACCCCGATTATAAGGCGACACGTAGTAAAACAATAAAAAAAATGTTGGTTTACGCTTTAATAGAAAGTAACATTTACAAAAGTTATGCAAATACATATTTAAAACACCTACAGTGGTGTGCCAGCCTGAACTTCTCAACATCCATAAATAAGACAACCTTTGTTTTTGTGTACATTTTTATCATTAGTTAGTTTTTATTCATGATTAATTTTTGAGAGAAAGTGTTGATTAATATTTTATATTGAAATACAAACTTACATATATGATAATATGTAGGTAAATACAAGATTTGGTATTCACGTCAGGGAAAATAGAACTTATTTTATTATAAATTGATATTATTTCATATACAAGTTTATTTGAAAACTATATGAATGGAATTAATTTATTCTTAAGCAACTTTGCATAAATAGATGAAAATAACAAATATTATAACATGTTTTTATCAAATTATTCAACGGCTGATTATTGGATAATTTAATATATTTCGATAGCGGTACCACATGTTCAAAGCTTAAAACTGAAAATTCAATAACATCTGAATCTAGTCTAAGTCCTGAATATTTATGCATCTAATTGTTTCGGTTCTTGGACCATCATCAAGTAGCTTATTGATCTGTTCAATATACTCTGTTGTGATAACAAAGTTTAGTAATTTATACTTTTTAATACTTTGATTCGAGTTTCAAACAATATCGATATATACACGATTCTCTTATATTTAATTTTAATTCGATTCTATTCGAAATAAATCGTCATTACTTTACTATTAAGTCTTTGTATACAAGGCATAGCTCTTTTCAATTTTATATAATATATATTTTTAACAGGCACGTGGGTTTTTTCAAAACACCTCCAAGTCCAAATTCAAGAAGATCAAAAAGATATCTCGACTTATTACTTCGAATTTTTAATCGGAAAATTACTAGATACAAGTGAATATTTTTAGAACCGTGTTTATATGTTTTTCGTACATTTCTTGTTTATTTTATTTTATATAAAACGAATTAACGGAAGCGTTTATATCTGATTTTAATTTAATGTCTTTCTAATTATATATATATATATATATATATATATATATATATATATATATATATATATATATATATATATATAAATGATACTGAGTGGGCGTCAGTCGTACTACTTTCATTAAAAATACACCGAATGCGCAATATTTACAAATATTCCGCATCGGATGCAAAATATTATTTTTATTAATGCTCGAGACAGATCTCTGTCGCCTATTATAAACCCATATATTTGGCATCCACGGCCAACTAGACCATCAACGTTACTACAAATGTATCCCAAGCCACCCGCGATCAGAACTTTCGCCCCCTCCCCACTTAAAAACGATATTCAGCGGCGGCTCGTCACTTCCGAAACGTAAATATCAACGGTTATAAGATAATACATTGAAATCGCACGGTTAGTTTACTGTTTTATTGATTGAAAAAAGCTTGAAAGTTGTATTTATAGAGTTTCTTTTAGTATTCATTCAAGTATGTATGAATACTAAAAGAATAGAGAGATGCTGCGTATTAAACAGCAAAAAAATGTAAATAAGCTTACTTAAAAATCTAATAATGGAATTATAATAAAAAACTATCACTAATTGTTTTATTCCTGTCAGAATGTTCAAGTTTGATGAAAATGACATTTATGTTATCCTACGATAGCTAAAATATCTGCTATATATATATATATATATATAATTAACTAAAGTATCTACTAATTATAATATCTAATATTTACTGTATTATCTGATAACTGTCCTTGCATATGTCAGACATATTTCCAATATATCATATAAAATAATACATATATCTAATTTAAAACAAGCTCTATTCTCTAGAGAATATGTTTTTGTTTGTTTTGTACGGTATTAGAATTGAATTTATTGTTGTTTTCAACTAAGTGTTTAAAAATAGATGAAGCCAAATAGTAAAAACGAAACATAATTTTAATAGAATTTGCACAGAATTGCTATTAAAACTTTATATAAATTTGTATACAGCTTTCACAAAAGACTCAACACACTCCACTCATCACCGAATATTTTTGGCAATGATTGTTATCGATTTTTCTACATTAAAACGTTATTCAATAGAAGTGAAATAGCATCATATTCAAGGCATGGAGAGAAAAAATCGAAGTTTTTATCGAATTTATGTCAACAAAAAGTCACAACTATATATATATATATATATATATATATATATATATATATATATATATATATATATATATATATATATATATATATATATATATACATATATATATATATATATATATATATATATATGTATGTGTGTGTGTGTGTTTTACACAGAGAGAGATCAATGAATAGGTGAGATAAGGAAATTATTTTATATTGGAAATCAGTGCAAAAGAGAAGCATTCTATCGTACAAAATGGAAAATCATGGAAGAAACATTCATCCAGCAGTGGATTGACAGAGACTGATGATGAAGTGTATGTGTGTTCTTGTGTTATATTTTTCTTCCTGATTATCCTTATATAACGCAAACTTCTAACTCTTTTTTATTATCTTTATATATAAGCTAAACCATAAAAGATCATCAGATTTTCACTGCCTCTGCTCTAATGATGACAGTTATTATGCCATCGAAATAGACATTAGTTTATAAAAGTAGGCAGCAGTAAGCAAAGACTGAGCTTTTGAATTAAGAATTTATATATATTATATAAAAATTTATGTGTGTTATTACGTGTATTGTATAGCGTGTTAATTTGTTTATAATTATTGTTTAGCTAAAATAGTAGTAATTTTGAATTTCAATTTGGTTATTTTCTATATTTTTTAAGAAAAAATAAACTTTTAATGTTATATGACGAGTTGGTAATATTAATACGAGAAGAGTTCTAATTGAATTAAGATGCAAAATAACAAAATATTTTTATATATTCACTTTTATATATTTTTTTATTTGTTCCATTTAGTAAAATGTAATAAATTATTCCAGTTGTTAAAGTATTCAGTTTATATTTTACTGGCATTACATTCAACCTAGCCTACAACACACGCCCAGCTCAAACTCACATGCTTTCTCTAATATATTGTCTATGTATTAAAAAAAACGTGTGTACTTATATCAATAGCGTGAGCTATATAGCTTTATGCATGCCTGTCACGCATTTAGCACAAACACCTGTCTTCGTACCTATTGTCCTAATTTCCTTCTCTAAACCTGTTCGGTACTCAATCAAGAACTCGCCCGATTGATCTGATGTTCGTCGACGAGTTTTATAAAAAGTCCGTCCTGTCGTCCGATTTATTACCACATTATCATTAATTTATTGTAGAAATATGAGACTATACAAATGACCTCGACACAAAGTTCTATTAATCATTCATTAAATTGTGTAGGTGAAACACTGTGTGTGTTATATCTCGAGGCCGAAATCATTTAGTTAAAATGAATATACATTGGAAATATTTTGAACTCTAGACACAATCAGTATTATTCAAATTATAATATATACACAACTTGCAAGTAATGAATGTTAATTAGTATAGATTATATGTTATTTTATGTAATTATTGTCTACAGTAACGTCTACAAAGTTCTAATCGTTATTAAAAAATCTTTTTTTTAAATTTATTTCTTTTCGACTCGTTTTTTTTTTAAAAAAAAACAAAGATAGTTACGCACTTTTTCTTTCTTGAAAAACGATCAAAGTTTGGGTTGAATTTATAACAAATGTCACCATTTCAGTATTCAAAAATATTATTCAATGATCAATTAATCATCTTACAAGTCATTTAGTTAAGATTTCTTATTTTATCAATAGAATCAGCACCTTAAACACAGAAATATTAATACATCGAATTAATTTTAACACCTAGTACATTGAAAATTAATATCAAAACTGAGGCTCATTGGTCATTAGTTGAAAGATTTCCAGTCAGACAACTATAACCGCCTCAAACGTTAGTTATTGTTCAAATTGCAATTTATTATATCTCCTTTTACATTTCAGTCTTTTGTATAAAACTCTTACAATCTACATTGATCGCTACATCTTCATTGCACATAGTTTTCCAATTAGGGCGCAATTTTTAATTTGAAATAAAACACAGAATTTTGGACTGAAATTTCAATTTTCTTTACTATAAATATTAGTTGGAAGCATGCCAGTTATAAATGAAAAATAATATCGTGACTGCCGCATGCTTTCATACAAATAACCATTCTTTTGTTAAAATTTTCAATAACATCCCTGTACAACTGAGGCTCCACCTCCCCAGTTACTCTTCGGATTTCATCTTTTAGATCCAGAAATTGTTTTAGGATTTGTGTACACGTGTCCTTTAACGTGATTCCAAAGAAAGTAGTCCAACGGTGTTAAATCGCAGGATCTCCGTGGTCAGTTAATGTTTTCATTTCTGCAAATAATGCTACTAGGAAATTTCGTCCTCAATAAATCAATTGTTTCGTCAGCTGTGTGACTTGTTGCACCGTCCTACTGAAATCACATATCCTTCAGATCAATGCCATCCAATTCTTCCCACAAAAAATGGGTTATTATATTTCGGTAACTTTCTCCATTCACAGTAATCGTTTTATCAGCCTGATTCTCAAAAAAGTAAGAACCAGTGACTCCACTGAACTAACGCACACGTGTTGATGTTTCTTTATCTTTAACTGATCTGGTCTCTTCAAATTTACTCATTAATTGAATTAACGAAATGTATTTTTTTTATATTGACCATTTTCATAATACAATTGTATTATTACAGTGCGTTGTTTTGTTGTATACGAAGCCATATGTATAAGAGGCAATGTCACAATTGAACAAATGTCAGAAAAAAATACAGTCGTCAGTTTGAAATCTGTGAAATATAACATCTTAAAAAAGTGCGTCCCTATTGGAAAACCCTGTATGTGTGACATGAAATTACTTTCGAAGTTTACTCGAGTTCACCCCGAATGTCATTTATTGATAAAAAAAAAACGATAACGCTTGGTATTCAACCCCGTACGCCGTACGTTTATATATGTATAGATTGTACTATCAATTAATGTAATTTCCATATTTCCCATACGAGACACTACTGACGTATTCAGTCTCGTCTTCCGCCTCCACAAGTGGAAAAACAGATATACAGAAGTAACAACAATCTCCCCACCATTCGATCGGTAAACTCTTCACAACCCAAACGAGCTATTAGTTTACTATAAGCACAAACACACGCTTGATACACACGAGCGTGACACACGGTCCATCTGAAGTGTGTAACGTGGCTGATTATTTGTTTTTTCGTACCCGCGACAAACTCGCGACCATAAACTAATCCGTTCAGGACTGTTGCGAGTGCGTTTGCCTAGATCGTATGATTTACAACACGCTCATAAATGAATACGTTTATTTTTAGAAGTGATACAAGTTCGTACACCGCGACTGACAGTTTTATTCTGTGCGGTTTGTCTATTATTCCGTTTCTTTATTTTGTTTCGGCGTGATTAATTGATACGTGAAGAATGTTCTGGGAACTGATTTATTTTTAAAACGACGAGTGCCGTGCTAAAATGTTAATGTTATTAACTGAAGTGGACGTAATACTGTGTTTATCGTGTTGAGTTCACGATCGAAGATCAAAGGATCGAATTTGATTTCTTTCACTAATATAGTCGTATGTTTTATAAATGTAAACAGTGAGTCTTAAACGATTCTTTCATAATTCTCTAACATCATTTCAAATCATTCACATACATACATACATACATTATATATATATATATATATATATATATATATATATATATATATATAATCTGAAGAATATCTAATTAATAATTTCATTTTAATATACCGTTTTCATATTCTCATATTTATTAAAACCTGTTGTTCCTGAAAATGTCAGTAAGTTCTTATAAAAGAATATTTTGTTCAGAATGAAATCAAAAATATCTTAAAATGGATAACCAGTAAACAAAACAATATTAATATTATTAATTTTATTCTATTTAAAACCATTTACTTACAGTCGTAAGAAATGATCAAGATTCAATTGATTATTGAAATTATTCTACGTTTTATGACTTCATTTGATACAAAATTTAACAAATACAGGACGATTGTATTACATTTTTAGTTCTTTTTTTTATCTTCAATCAAAGAATGTAAAATGTTGGTGAGATTGAGAATTCTGTTTTTTTCTTTTTAATAATGATTGGTTAATAATCAAAAATATTATATTTAGTGTCTTTTTAAAATATCTATTAAGTCTTTGAAATAAAATCGAATTAAAGAAAAATGCACACATATAAACATACAGCATAAATTCAAACAAACATATATATATATATATATATATATCACTTCCTAATTTAAATGTTGACTAAGTCTTGAGCACAAGTGCCAAAAATAATATATTTTGAACATTTAGTGGTCAATGGTACATAGCAGTTTTTTAATACTCAAATAACAACAGTTTCTGTTTTTTAAATTCGTAAAATACAATCTCACCCGAATGAAAAAACAGTAGCATAGTAGATTCAGTAAGTTGTATGTCGAGAAAATTTTGATAGAAGTATCAAGGTTTTAGTAAATATCATAAATATAGCTTGTATGTTGTGTGTGTGTGTGTGTTTGCTGTGTCGCTTTTAGAAAAGTTATTAACTAATAGCTTTATCGTTTTTACATATGCGAAAGTGTTTCCAATTCGAAATGTTTTTAAAAAAGATTTGTCGAAAATTCATTTACATGAACTATATGTGAAATTAATATCAATCGTGACTGAATTACCTTACACACAAATATGTTACCATTAATTTATTCCAAACGTCTACATATTCTTTTATATTTTGCTGTATGTTGTCATTGTTTCATGTCCTTTTTTTTCTTTATAAATTTTTATCATTTTTCTAATTAAAAAATATAACAGTTCAAACACAGGTATCCATTTTCTCTTTAATCTTGTTTTAATTGCAAAAATCTCAAAGTTAACACATTTTTCTTAAATTACCAAATATATTAATTTAAAAAATATATAATATATTTGAATTTAGTTTGTTTTATAAATTTCTGACATATATCTTATTATATTTAGAAAAATCATTATAAATGTTATATTATTTAATAGACGTACAATTAATAGTTAAATATTATTTATTTTCTCCTTTTATCAGATCTATTATTCTAACTTGAACAGATAACATAATTATATATCACACCTTTAGAGCTTTTTTTATCATTTATACTCTGTTATTTCTTTTCTTTTTCATTTTTCTTATACAGTACGTTATGATTCTTCTTTCTAACAGTATCATTACAATATAAACTTTTCGCCACCTTTATGAACTCTGATATATAAAAAAGAATATGAAGAGATTTTTATCCAGGAAGCCAGTTGTTAAAAACGTTTTTTATGATTTATTTATATGTACTCAAAATTTTATTCAACTTTATTAAAATGTTAGTTAAGTACAAACTGTTTTAACTAGAGAGATAATTGTTTTTTAATAATTAAATTACTGTTTTAGTAAAATTGAAAACTTCAAGATTATATCAGGTTCTATATGTGATCTTTTCATTCGATCTCGTACTCATATCTGATTAGATTTGAGATTTAAATAAAATCTATTTGTTGTTCTTTGTTCGTCTGTTAAAAATAATCCACCAACAAATGGCCTAGATCATTTGAAAAGTGCTTACAAGTGTAACACGTCATTGTCAAAAATGACCGCCAATCATAATATCACAAGTGTGTGACTCGATATTCGAACACAAAAAGTTTAGAAATCAATCTCGAATAGTTAATAAAAATAAAATCCATTTTTAATTCATCACACGGTTTGATACAAATTCGTTTTCAGTATAACAGATGTATTTACATATATCTTTTTTAATATTATGAAACTTTCAGCTCGGTTTTCGAAAATGTGATAAACGACCATCGCACAGATGTTTTATACGAACGCGAAGAACCGCACGAAAATGTTTTGAATTCGACTATTTTCGAATGTCCTTAGTGGATCCAATGTACAGCAATTCAACAATCTTTTATATGTTTACACTTGCACCGTATGTTCTGCACGCAATTCAAACAAATGGATCCGATAGAAACGCATTATACGAATAGATATGAACTTAACCTACTTTATATTTTGTTATAAATGACACTCGAACATATGTATGTGTGTATGCGTACAGTATTTGTGTAAAGATTTATGACCATCTAGTTTGCATATTGTAGATTAAAATGTTTTTTATGCATTGTGGGTTGGCGTGTAGAGAAAATTGTACCCAATACACACACACACATACATATATATATATATATATATATATATATATATATATATATATATATATATATATATATATAAACTTTAATTTTTAACGAATTACTATTAGATAAATCCCTATTACATTTTATACGCTTTAGAAACTTTTTTTTTCCATAGTTTTATGATAAATATTTACAATATTTATCCTACCCTTGTTCTCAGTCCAATCTACCAAGTTCTTAGTCTATTCTTACTTATACGAGTTGATTTAAAAAAAAATCGACTTTACCATCATAAATTAAAAGGAAAACACTCTTCACAATTATCTAATTGTTTGATGTTTTTAAATTTAAATCAATTTTGTACGTTTGTATACAATAATAGCAGGATACATAAATTGTTATTTATTATTAAGTTGGTAAGAAAATAATTGCGGTTTGTGTTTTCTGAATTCTAATCTTAATTTTTTCAATGAAAGTGTCATTTCATCGTATTCATCATTCTAGAGCTTGCACAAAAGTTAATCGTTAGTCAGCCAACAGTTTTGGATCACTTAAAATTTGAATGTCATAAACCAGAATTATTTTTCTACCAATCAAATATTTTCATAGTTTCATTATTTGTAAATGGTCCGAATTGTCAAATTTCTGGCTCAATTGACTTTCACAAATGTTCTATTAATCTTTTCACAATTCGCAAAATTCTCCTACCCCACAAACCATTTTATTTTTTTCTATTCAAAAATGTTCAATAAATCATTGTTGATTGATCGTATTTTCGATAAATCATTGTTTTTCGATTATTGTTTATACATATTTCGATGGTGATGCAAACATCTTCAGAGCACTAAAGTATAGAGGTTTTCGTTGATTTAAACAGATTTTTCTTTATCGTGACGTTCTGAAGATAATGTCATCGCTGACGACATACGCTTAAGCAACAATCAAGAATGATCAATAATTGTTTATTTAACATTTTTGTGCAGAAACTGTTTTTATGAGGAAATAATTCATGTGCCAAATTGAATTTAGTCATAATATCAGGACTGTGTTGTGACTGACAATTAATTAATTAGAATTTTATAATGGAAAACAATTGTGAATGAATTATTTAATATATTTTTATCAAAAAAGAAACTTAATCTCGGCTCTACATATGAATTCAACAAATAACATTGTCAATCAAAAGAATCGATTAAAATATATCATATAAGTGTATTTACTAGATTGTATATTATTTGTTGTTTCAATTCAATCTAAAAAAGATCTGATATTAACGAAACACTGCAAAATAAGATACTACATTATAAAAAAAAAACACACACACACACATTTACTGACACATGACAGTGAAAAATCCTTGAATTGTTCGTGCAACTTCATGCCGCGTATATTAATATTCTAATAATAGGGTAACATTTGACTCGATAAGATCTGTGAAGTTATTCAGCGAACGCTGGTGTTTTTTCTACCTGTGCTATTAGCACAGGTAAAATTCTACAATGCATTCGTCTTGAATTCAACAGCCACAATCTAATATATACTTTAATATTTTCAACAAAATATTATTTGTTTTCTATATTAATCACAGTTCTTTATGAAAGTTGATCCCTTGTAGTTTTTATCTCTCTTATAATTATATTTGTCTGTTTTTAAGAATAATCGTTTTTATTAATGAAAGTAAACAATCAAACTGTGACGACATTTCTATTTTTATGTTTTAGTTATTTCGTAAAACTGCCAAAGTCGAATTCATTATTTTATTTTTTTAAGAAGCGAATCGTTTTCTTAATGAAATTTGATACATGTATAAAAATATAAGTTCGAATTCATTATAATTGAGCCATTAATTCAAAGTGATTGTTATGTATTTAGTACTGCTTTCTGGTATTTATACTTGGACTGATGGTCATTAAGTTATTTCACTAATGAAATTGTTAAGCTTGATTAATTTATCAAAACGAAACAAGAATGAAATAGTAATTAATAAAAGTCAATTTTTCATTGATCTCTATAAAGAATTGCTGTAAGAACTGTTTCGAAATAAAAATATTTAAATATTTTGCTGTGTAATAAATGGTCGACTCCTCGTCATTATTATTAATAGTTTATTATAAGATTATAACAGAAAAATATTGATTTTTTCGATAACTTTGTGTACGATTTCAAACCAATTGAAATGTTTATAAGAATTACTAACGAACTAGAAAACGATCAATAGTCAATTAATGACAATTTTAAGTCAGAAACTTTTTTAAAGTTTGAGGTGAGGGGGTGAAAAAAATTCATGTTTAAACGTTAATTAGCTTATTGTGTGAAATTTTTCGTTTTTGTAAAATATATTGTTTAACATACATATTAGATATAAAAATTAATTGTGTGGCTTCATATTGAATCAGTCATAACTGTTTTAAATTAAACTATTTTCTCGTCGTTTTAAGATTTTGAAGTGCCAGTTTTAACATTTAAAATTACTATATATCTTGACCATACAGTTGACATGATATCACAAAACAGTAGTAAAAATGGCGTCCGAAAAGCAGCATATTAGGCATTGTATATTTTTCGCATTCCAGTTGAAAAAAATGCTGCCGAAGTCGCAGGAATGATTTGTTAAGCTTTAGAGAAAGGTGTTGTGATGCATAAAACATATAAAAAATGCTAAAGCAATGGAAAAGACCCGAAAATGCATTACAACTTCATCGACTCAAAGCCTCCATTTTTATTTCGACAAAGGATTTGTAAGTTATCTGATGTATGGAGTAAAGCCATACAAAATAATGGGAGATATTTTAAAAATTAAAATATATTCCATTTTTCCGTAAATACACGTTCATTTTCTATTAAAAAAAGGGCACCTATATAATTTGTATGATTTTGAAGACACGTAACACAGAGAATCCAATAGTACAGATATTTAAATCGCAGTAGTTTATTTCCTGAGGCAAGGATGTGTGTGCATATAAGTTTCTTCCTGCTCGAAATTGTACGACTAAATAATTTGTACAAAGTATTACTTATGCACAGGCTTAATTAATTATACATGTTTTTTTTAAAAAAAATAAATACATTTCAGAATTCAAAGTGTTAAGAGAAAACAATTCTTTATATTCACAGCATATAATCGTATAATAGTAGAGTTATTAAAATAATATCTTATCTTATAATCGAATTGAATCTTATTTTTTACTTTTATGAGAATGATCTAGATCGGTGCTTATTATACATTTAAGATAATCATGCTTAATAAATAACAATAGTAGGTACTAATCGATCTTGATCTCATTTTGGTATTGTGTGCAAATAAGACCTGACCAGTCATTTAAAATAATCATTTTCAAAATAGAAATTGAAAACAGTATTTATCTCTATTCTTATATCAAACTGATTTCTTACTGACAGCATAATTTGTTGTGCTAATCAATCAGATATAGAATTCAATCATTTTTCTAAAAATATCGAATGTAAACAGAATGAATCGTTATTTGAAAAACAGTCACCTTAAATAACCTTTCAAGTCATAGGCAAACCTTTAGACATACATGCATATATATATATATATATATATATATATATATATATTCATGTGTGTGTTTGTATATTTGTAGCCACTGTAATAATATTTGAGTATAAATCGTAGGAAATGCGTGGAGCATGACTCATATTTCTAAAATGTCAGTGTAAAAGAAGCGTCTCGTCAATGTAACGAAAGATCTCGTAATAAACTTTCTGCGAAACAGATTGTATTTATGTCAATGTCGTGTCGATTCTATAGTAACTAGTTTAAAAAATTAACTGCTATTTATACATCAATAGGTCTGTATAAAATTTAAATTCGGATACTCGGAAGATGCATTCATGACTCTGTTTCAAGTTTTCGTATTTATCGTTTTTTTTTCTCTTTTGTATAAACAATTTGTACAGTTTTGAAAGTCTGACAGTCTTTTTATTTTCGAGAGATCATCCTCGATTCTTACAATTCTAAAAATAGTTATTTATTCAATATATGTTGTTCATTAATCATAGTTGTGCCAATATAATAAGAAATCAATATTTAATATGAATCAAAAGTAAATCGTTTTAAAGGTCAATAAGTACCAACATTTGATTCAGATGATTTCCCCCCCCCCCCCAGTGGTGATTTTAACTTATCTGATAGTGTTCAAAGTGGGCGACCTGCTGAATTCATGAATGCTGTTTTAAAATCACTTGTTAAGTCTAATCCAAGACTTACCGTGCAAGAAATAGCTGACACACTTGGAGCCACTTGGTCGGTAGTCCAAAGACATCTTCATGAAATCAGAAAGGTCTTAGGCAAGGCATTTGAGTTCCACATCAATTGTCGAATATAAACAAAGATCAACGACGAACAATTTGCAGATCGTTATTAACTAGGCAACGAAGTGATCCATTTCTTGGAAAAATCGAGAAACGGGTAATAAACAACGAATTGAAATGCTCCAAACAATAGCTTTCTCTGAACCAACCAGCTATATCTGTACCTATACAGGGCCTGACATTGAAAAAGGTACTATTGTGCGTTTGGTGCGATTGCACTGACATCATTCATTTTGAGTTACTAAAACCAGGTGAAACAATTTTCGCTGATGTTTATTGTCAACAATTAGAACGGTTACATAACGAATTATTGAAAAAAAACGACCGGTTCTGGTCAACAGAAATCGCGTTATACTGCAACATGATAATGCCAGAACCCATGCTGCAAAAACAACCCAAGAAAAAATAAAGCAACTTGACTAGGAAGTTTTAGCGCATCGTCCATATTCATCCGATATTGCGCCATCGAATTATCATTTGTTTAGATCTATGAAACATTCCTTGAAAAATAAAAAATTCGAAATGTCAGTGATGTTCAAGTTCAGATCGAATCATAGTTTTCATCATATCAGTACATTTTTATAAGATAGGAATTGAAAATTTACAGAATGGATGGCAAAGGGTCGCAGATAATGATGACGAATATGTAACTGATTAGAAAATAATAAAAAAATAGATTCGTATGCGTGTTTAAATTTGAAATAATTTATTATTTACGTGTACCCCTAATATTATAAGTCTATTTGTCTGAATTGTTATAAATTTTGTCGTGATGTTTAGTTTTGAAAAACAGTCTGAACTACATATGTTTTAGAAAAATAGTTTCGTTTCTATGTATATGAATGTTACAATATGGAACTATCATCTTTTATTTTCTTCAAACTGTTGCTCTGAATCATGAAAATCGAACATTACTGTGTGGGCTTAACCTTCACCGCCACCACTTGTTTTTCTCGGGAATCAGGAATTCCTGAGTGCCAATTACACAAGCATCGCAAGGCCGTTCGAAAATATGAACCAGTACCGTTTGAAAATAAAACGATTTACTCGCACCGTCACGTCACGATCGTCGTTTGATATAAATCACAACTGAAAATTTTAATTAACGTTCGACTGATCGTTCAGTGCGATGAGTCCGTAACACTGGACTTTTCTCGTTTATTACACCTGTTACATTACATCTAGATTGAACGGCATCATTTCGTGTCTATTTAATGTGAATTTTCCGTGAAAAACATTAATAAATGTTTGATTTAATTGACGTGTTGCTCCTTCCGTCATTTATAGGTCGGTCGGATGACGTTCAGCGTCCGAATGGCATCTATCCAAGTGCTATAAGTGAACACAAACGGCACATTATATTATTACGACATTCTATCGATGGAATCCATTGATTCATAGACCCATCGGTTCATTGAAAGTGCGTTTCATGCATGATGCACCTTTCAATGGAATAGTTTTCGGTCGATTCGGTCGTTTAGTGACGCTTGTCAGGCTGTCAGTTGCACGCACGTGCACATACGAATGCTTTTTTTCCATAGGGATTTATATTTGATAGGAAATAAACGACACGGTTTATAAAATGTTACAGTCGAATATCGAACGCTAACATGATTTTTCGAAAATCAGAGAATGAACAGGTCTTAACAGACTTTTTATAGCTGTTTTCTATCTAATAATGACGTCCTGTTTATCTTTTAAAATAAAATATTGTTATACCACTATCCAGTTCTGTCACTGTTGCTAAATTCACTCTCACAAATGATTTTTTCTCTCTAGCAACACCGACCACAAAAATGTTTCTAATCAAATTTATTCGATGAATAAATTTGATCATTTTTGATTGTTACTTATACACACTTCTGTCATATTAGGAGCGCTACAAGGTACAGATAATTTTGATTTGTCTATACTTTCTCATTCTAATGATGATTCTATCGAAAAAAAAACATAAGCGACAATCAAAATGTATCAGTAATCAATGATTGAACGGTTCTGTTCAGAAAAACGTTGTAGAATGAAAGGAAAATTTATTGAAATAAAATATTTTTTAAAGAAACGCAACTATAGAAATATTCGATGCGTTTATACGTTTTTATTATCTAAGTGTTGTTGTCATATCTGTTTCTCTCGAATAATTTGTTGATTGACAAACATGTAGATTTTTTTTATAAAACCTGCAATCAAGTTACAATTTTACTATCAACAGTCGTACAGATTAGATGCGAATTCGAGGTCATAAAAATTAAATATCGATAATCAAAGCAAGCAATACTTTGTATATGTTGTATCTTTGAATAGTATTAGATGTGAAAATTAATTCGGTTTGAATTCACAGGAATGATATGTTCACCTTTGGGTGAAGAGGTTTTGACTCATAAAGCATTCAAAAACAGTGGAAGAGGCCTGAAAATGCACTACGACTTCATAGACTCAAGGCCACCATCTTTTTTCGACAAAGTATTCGTCAGTTGTCTGACAGATAATTGCAAGTTACATAAAATAATGTGGGATATTTTCAGGGTTGAAATTTATTCCATTTTTCCGTAAATAAACGTTCGTTTTCTAAAAAAAATAAGGCACCGAATTAATTTGTACACCTGATACAATGCAGTTTCATCGAACAGAAACATGTTTTTCAAAGTACATTTTTGTGATACAAGATGCGTAAAATGTTATTTACGACTTGTTTACAATTACTCGAATGCAAAACATACGAGAATTGTTTAAAACCAGTCCGCAATACTTCGTACACGACTTTAAATGAATTTAATGTGGATGTGCGTCTAGGGAGAGCGTGATTAGGCACACAGAGTACGTAAACTTTCACGGTATGACAGTTTGTGAACTATAATCATGAGTTATTATTAGCACTGTACATGTATATAGCTTTAGTTTGGTTTAAATGATTCCATAAAGTTTGTTCTCTCCATTGTGTGCGTTTGATGGAACCACGTACTCATACATGAAAAATATTTTTTATTGTTTTTATTATCTTTTCAAATGGCGTTTAGAGATTGTTATCAACGAGGTAGAATTAGCATCCCACTTTAAGGAATTGCTCTATAAATTTTTATTTATTCTGATTTAAATTCGCGGAAGCCTCCCTAGAATTACAGGTTTTTAAATTTTAATTAGTGTCAGTGAAGTTATTTTTAAATTAATTTGTAGGATCGCTTATATCATTGAGGATAATTATCAATTTTATTAAAAAATATATTCGTTCGCAAATATAATTTTTCTTGACATCTCATCTCCGTTACGACGAAATATGAAGAGAGATGTTATCTATTCTACTGAGTTATGGATGCCGGCCGTTTATTACTCGAATCGAAAAAAAAGTTAATAAAATGTGACGTTTTAATGAAGAGCGAATTAAATAATAAAACCGTGTTATCATTTTAAATTCAGATCGGGAAATCTGAATCAGCTGTGCGTCACCGTTTTGTTTACAGTACGGATCGTTCTCACTATTTACAGACACCATGCATCCCATACACACACCGTACCAATCGCAGATAATAATTCCCCATTCATTCTAATCGCACAACATCCCACTCAATCCATATACATACAATCTAATCGTATCAAACAACGAAACACACGTCTACGCAAATAAGAAAATAAGTGACGTCCGGTCGGGGAAGTCCTTTGACCTATGAATTTTTACACACATGTTCGACGACCATCCGAACAGGAACGACTGATTAAGTTACAACTTGTACGGGCGAAATTGTTTTGTAGTCGTGGAACGTTCGCTTGCCTGTGCAGCCTTCGCTGGCTATAATTAGATTTGGTGGAATATATAACTTTTCTTGAACTGTCATCAACGTGTACGCGCTTCACTGTCACCACTTTCTAGGTTTCCACGTTCTGACATTGAAAACTTACTACTTCGCGCACAGCTTGTCAAAACGAGTGGAGATGACGTCTTCACATACAATGCTCTCCTCTACTTATATACCTATAAACATACTCGTAAACATACGTACACACATCTGGTAAAGGAAGACGTAACACTCTCTTGTTTTGATATAAATTCGTTTATTATTCTCCAAGCGAATCTCAAATACAATAAAATGTTTATGGATTAACGTTTAATCTAACTGTAAAGAAAATATTTCTTCGAAACAATCTTTATTTCTCGGATCGATTAGTATATTATTTTTACACTGTTCCTTTTCTTCGAGTAAATTTAAATTTATTAAATTCGAAACGAATACAATAGTAAAATCTGTTCAAATTGATATCTTGAATATATTATATTTATTTATATATTTAACAAAAAAGATTATATTTTATGCCATTTATTATCCTAGTATTCTCCATCCTTATAATTCATACGAGTCTTTCTCTATCACAATCTTGTAGAAAGAACTTGTGTGATTCACAACAATGAATTGAAACATTTAATATCTCATCGCTATATATTATCGAATATTTTTAAATATTCGATAAAAGAGATTATATTGTTAATCTATTATTTCTTATCGAAGTAATCTTTATTCTTATGAATCGCACGAGTCTTTTTACCACAACCCTTTATTTGATATAAATGTCTTGCGTGATTCATAACGATAAATTGATATCTTTAATCTCTCATCGCAATGTCTTTTAAATAGTTGATAAGAGATTATATTGTTAGTCTATTATTTCTTATCTTACTGATCTTCATCCTTTTGAATCACACAAGTCTTTTCTGCTACAATTATTTCTTTATCAAATAAATATTAAATAAATTCGCAACAATTAAATCTACTAAGACGAATACCGAAATGAGGTAACAAGTATTAAACAGACAACTATAACTTTTTTTATTTCTATATTGTTTCGAACTTTACGTTATTTTTTTCTCTTTATACGTCACAAAACTTCATAATATCATTAAAAAAAATCTTAAACATTCTACAATTTTTAAAACTCATTTTAATGTACATATCTGCAAATAAACACAATATTATTCGACTGTTTAACTCCATTGCCTCTTGTTGTTGTGTCGTTAAAAGTGTTAAGTTCTCGGGCTTATTTTAATTTCAAGTATTATTTAATGAAAGTATTCTATCCCTATTATTTCATAGCGAATTCATTTATCATTAATCTCTACTTCAGCACTGGTGAAGTAGGTACATATTTTCCTAGTGGGTGTACACTTGACGATTTAAAATAATAAAAGATCAGTTCTTTTGAATAAATTCTAGAAACTTGTCAGATCTTTTCCTGATATCCAGTACTAACTGACTTCAGAACAAGCCTGATCTAAATATAGAACCGGAACAGATGAAAAATCTTTCTGCGAATAATTTAAAAGGACCCGTCACCATTATTAAAACTGTTTAATTAAAAATACATCCACGTATGTTTCTAATTCCATTCCAAGTAAACGTCGATGTTTTAAAATAGGCCGACGATGACTATACGACGACGACCGTACGTCACAACAGGTCCTAATCTATTTATTTTTAGTGCATCTTTGTTTACGCGAGTCGAAGATTACGCGTCCCGACGACGCGAAAGGAACGAGCAGGGAACGATAACGACGTCCCTCTTGGCCGTCGGTCGTGCAATACGCAAATAATTCTCTCGGACGTTTCCTTTTTTTTCACTCACTTCAATTTATTTCAATGTCATCGTCGATATGAATCACGACCGAGCACGCTTTCCAACGTACGAAAATCCATAAATGGATACATATTCGTACTGATAATAATAATAATAAGCTATTGTTGTAAATGATACAATTTACATAAATTAAAAAATAATACTTGGAAATCACACGTTTGTATATGAAATCAACTGTTGTTTTATGTAGGTCAGAGATTGAATAGACCACCTATTGTTGTGGAGGTCGTTCGATGAATCCATAAGTGTTGATTTTTTTTATTCTTTGTAAAAATATCGAAACGTTTTAAATATTATCAATGTCGTCATTCGATATAGATTGTTATTCAAATTATATAAGTGTGTGTATAGGGGGGATACAATTTGTTTGAAATTTTTCATTAAATATATTAAACAGAGGGCAATAGCTATATAATTTGAAAAAAATTCAACATATTGTATTCAGTCTCGAACGAGTTCATTGTTTTTTAAAGAAAAACATATTTTAATTATTCATAAATATTACTTGTCTTCCTAACATCTTCGTTTTATTTATTTACATTTAAAATAAGATAGATCTGTTGTTAAAAATATGTGCATTTCTGTTACTCTTGTGTTGGGAATATTTAGATTGAATTTATCAGTGTATGTGTATTACATCTATGGCTAATTTATAGAAATAATTCATTAATACACTCCTGTAATATTTTAGAACTGATTGCAAAATATATATGTATATCTTCATTGTTAATCTGATATTTAGTAAAAACAACACTCACTCTTTTAACACAGAATGATTTATGTGTTGCATAAAATATTCTATGTGTATACGTTTGTTAAATATGAGTTATAATTACAAACCTAACCACATCCAGTTAATGTAATTTTTCAGAAATTGAAAATAATTATAGATTTCTTCTATACATGTTCCATACTCTATAATGACTAAGTGATATTTTTGTTATAAAATATTAAACATTTTTTTTTTTTTATAAAATAATATAAAAGTATGTAAGACTTTTTTGCACATTCATCTCGTTGAATAGAGTTTAATTTGAATTCAGTTATAACTATATACTTAAATATATTTATATCAAAAAATATTTTTTGGTTCAATTAAGTTCGTATATATGAAACTTTGTATAAATTAAACGATGCTTTTGGTGTGGGTACTGTTAAGGAACGCAAGGTGCAATGGTGGTTCCAGAAATTTCGTGCTGGAGACGAGAGCCTTAAAGATGATGAAAGATCGCGGACGTCTTTCTTTAGTTTAATAACGACCAACTGAAGGCATTAGTTGAATCAGAACCACGCACAACTATTCGTGAGCTTGCACAAAAGTTAGGCGTTCGCCATCCAGCAGTTCTGAACGACTTAAAACAGCTAGGAAAATCAAAAAAGAGAAAAATGTACATGAATTTGAAGGTCAGAAACAGCAATTATTTTTCTATCAACCTAATACTTGCCAAGACGACACACTTCGAGTCCGAAAATCCAGAACAGAAACCAGAAAAAATTACGCGCACACAATCGTGCATATCGATACATTTGCATAATTCCTGAAAATAAGTCATCGTTTTCTCAAGACATGATCGGTGTTTCCACGAACATATATATTTAAGAATCAGTACGTTCTGAGTCACGTAAATTTCTCGCTGGCGAACAAGTCACCACATCCTTTTTATAGAGATAACAGATCGTATTTGCACCGAAACGAGGACTTACGATTCAATCACGGTTCATGTGTGAACGACATTTAATGTGTGTTGTCTATAGGCAGTTGATCAGTTGATTAATTAATTATCACTTCGAACCTTGGTGCAGTACTTAACGGTAATTATTTGCATATTATATATATATATATATATATATATATATATATATATATAAATCAATTTTCCTCTATTCTTATTTGTGTTATATTTAAATTAATGAACGTTTGAATGTGTATTATGCAATATGTGCTTATAAATTGCTTTCTTCACATGTGAAGTGTTCTAAGTGTCAGTTGAAGTGATTAGTGTCATAATATTAATACATATAAATAAAGTGTTTAGTTTTCTTTAATCCGTGAATGTGTCATTTAATGGAGATTTAAGAGTTCAACAGAGAAATAATTTGAATTGAGTTTGAAATCGTGAGATATTAAACATATTGTGTGTTTGAAAGTTCCAATAATAGAAGCTAAATATAACCATGTTTCAATTCACTCGATTCGTTTTACAAGATTCTTTTATCTGTCGTATCTGTGATCTATTGTTTTACTTCTTTTGATGTTTTGTTTGAAATCGTGATTGATTTTTTAAAATCGTTGTTCGTGTTTGATTTCAAACATGTTTCATCATTGAATTTTATAATTCGTGTATTTATATTAATAAATATAAATTAATTTTACTAGAACAGAAAAACTCTTATAGTAGGGATTCCTGTAAACAACGAATCTTGATTGATTGTTTACCGGTTATTCTTCTTCAAAGAATCTGTTCTTGAAAGTTCATTGGATACATTGGTTTTTAATAGTTGGTGAAACCGCTTTGTTATCAATTCTATTCTGTCATCAGATTTCTTTGCCTCACAGAGAGAGTTCGTTGTAAAAAATGAATGCATAAATTATGTCTAAAGCCTCTACTATCAAGTATATTTCATTATATAAATAAAAATCGTTACAGAGCTATAAGGAATGCAAAGCTTTCAATTTAAAAGAATGTTCTTTATTCATTCTGTTGAAATCCATTTATATTTTTTTCTGCGCAGTCGTTATTTAATTTTGAAAACATGCTCATTTTTTAAAGTCTGATATAGAATCACAAAATATATCTTAACGCTCTAAGATGATATTTCCATTGAAATACATACGTATAATAAACAATCAAAACATTATTGAACATTTTTCATAAAAAAAAGTGGCGGCTTTGAGTCGATGAACTAGTAATGTATTTTCGGACTTTCTCCACTATTATAGCATTTTTTTTGTTTGTTTTATGCGTCACAATACCTTCCCCAAAGTAAAACAAATCATTCCAGCGACTTCAGCAGCATTTTTTTCAATTGAAATGAAAAAAGTATACAAATATGCTGCTTTCAGACACCATCGTGTTTACAACTCTTCTGTGAGATTATGCCAACTGTCTGACCAAGATATAAATATTGAGATTAACAATTCAAAATCCTGAGACGACGGGAAATTACTTTAATTTAAAAGAGTTATTATTGATTCAATTTAAAGGCAGAATTAATTTTTATAACTAATAGATTGATATGTCAATACTATTATCTTCGAAGCTCTGTTACAACCTCTAAACAAATGATATACACCTATATAATATCAAATGTAAGAGTTAACACGTAAGGTTTAAATACAATACAAATTTTGGCACTGTGGCTAAATTCACATCCACCAACGAATTTTTCGTTCACCAACAAACCACAAAAGTTCTCTGTACTTCACCGCACTGAAAATTAAAGCAGTGATATCGAAATCCAAATAAGCAACAATTAGCAATGATGATCAGTAGTCAATTATTTAACCGATTTGACTGGAAACATTTATGTGGTTTAGTGCATTTTTACATCCCTGTTTTTATTATTAATTATTTGAAAATAAATGTTGTTTATTTTTATTTAATAACTTTTCACGTCCAAAATAAACAGTCATTACATAAAAGTTTTTAAATATTTTTGTACTTTGTGTGTATATATATATATATATATATATATATATATATATATATATATATATATATGTTTATATATATATGTTTGTGTGTGTTATAATTGTTTGTTATACCAGATATCCCGTTTGTGCATTATCCAGGTGGTTTTTATCCTTTCGGATCTATTGAGTTTCTGTCTTCTATTATTAGATTCAGCACGTGTATCATCTTCAATACAAATTTAGAAAACTCTAGTTACCTAATCGAGTAATCTACCTTTACTAAAATATAGCTTAAGTGCTGAAAGTGTTAAAAATTATTGTTAAAAACTAGACATTTTTGATCAGAACTTTTTTTGTGGTTTATGGGATGAAGGATAAACAGTCATTTGTGAAACTTCTAGATTTATTTATATCATTATTATTATTCAATCATACCTGTAAAAAATAGACTTGTATTGAGATATTTTCGTATTTTTCGTTTCTTATAATATTATCGAACATTTCGAGTGCGATGCTTAACTGTTCATATTGTATTTATTTTATAAATTCGTTGCTAATTAGATCGTTGCAAAAAAGTTACCATTATTTAATTGATTTATCGCTTTTTCTGATTCTAATATATATATATATATATATATATATATATATATATATATATATATATATATATATATATATGTGCCTGGTAATTGTGAAATACATAAAAACCTGAACATGAATGCCTGAATAATTGTGTATCATAATTCATTGTAAACTCAAACATTAGAAATATTGTTTTCATGATTCAATATCCATTTTACTCTTTTTTAAGTTATATGATTTTTTTATTTCTGTACAAGGTTTGGAAGATCTTTACTGGTTTTTAGTATGTGATAGTTCTTCATTATATATATATATATATATATATATATATATATATATATATATATATATATATATATATGCATTTTAAATACGTCTAGTACATATCATTCAGTGCAAGGTTGAAAGCCTAATCTCTGATCTAAATTTAGACTATATATATATATATATATATATATATATATATATATATATATATATATATATATATATATATATATCACTATCATTTCCGGTCTTTATCACACTTGTCTGCGAATTGAAAGTTCATTTGAATGTCTTCAATTTTTTCCAGATAACAGGTTCTTGTGTCATAAAAGAATTCCAATATTTCTAGATCTTGCTCTTTGACAGCTTAACACAACATTTCTTGTTGAAATATAGTTTTCTTCACGTCATATTTTTATTCGTTGTTTATTTTCAATGCTTAAATTCGTAAATATTTTTTTTAATTTTTTTAAATATTAGTTCTATAATCATTGGGTCGTTATTTCAGATAAACATTGATGATTCATATTAATTTATTTTTAGTTGTATGCAGTTTTATCTTTTAGTAAAGTTATTTATATCGAAACAGAACTTATGTATTTATCAAATTATTAGATTGTTTCTTATGAAAATGGTATAGAGAAGAAGCTTTATTGTTTTGAAATATGTTAAAAACCATATTGATACGACTGTAAGTCATATCTTTACAAACGAAAACAAATATTTTCTCTTTTATAATCTTATTTCTCGAATAACAAATTTAGAGTTCCTATAAAGACCTTCATATTTAATACCGATCTTTTTTTACAAACACACACCAGCCTCGCGAAAAATAAAAAAAGTTTGACCTTGTTTCGTCGTGATGGAAAGATTAACGTCTGGAGGCAAGAGAAAAATTACATGTGTTTTTTATACACGTGCCGAGTATCTTAAATGCTATTATTAACAAGGAATATTTTTAAAGTACGTAAGATACATACAGTTTAAAGTGTCTCTTAAACAATTTAATTCAATTATCTGATACTTTATTTTGTGAAAATTGGATGACGTGTGGAGTTTTAATGTTTAAAAATCATTGTAATTTTCGAAATGCATGTACATATATATATATATATATATATATATATATATATATATATATATATATATATATATATATATATATATATGTACAAATTAAGTCGGTGCCTTTTTTATAGAAAATGAATGTTTACGGAAAAATGGAACACATTTCAATCCATAAACTATCCCTCATTACTTTGTATAACTTTGCTTCATCTGTTGGGTAGCAGTCGAATCCCTTATCAAAAAAAGATGGTAGTTTTGAGTCGATGAACTTTCAATGCATTTTTGAATCTCTTCTACTGTTTTATCATTTTTTGAGTGTTTTATTCGTCACACCATGTCTCAAAGCTGATCATATCGTTTGCACTGCTTTGGCAGCTTTTTTTAGCTCAAATGCAAAAATTATACTATGCCTGATATATTGCTTTTCGGATACCATTCTGTCCACTAGTTTTGTGAGGTTATACCAACCACTAAGCAAAAATATATACTGTTTTTAAATATTAAGGTTAACACTTCAAAATTCTAGAACGACGAGAAAATATTTTAATTTCAAAGTTATGATTGATTCAATTTAAAGGCACCGAATTATTTTTTACATCATATATATATATATATATATATATACACATTTAGAACTTTTCACAATTCTATTTCTCTGTCGAACAAGTCGTCTTTCTTTTTCCCTCTTTTCTTCGTACATTTATTGAATTCGTCTCTTCGAATTCTTTTACAACCTCTTAATCCTAAAATTCTTATCCAATCGCGATGCCTAACTTTAAAATAAGATTTTTGATCATTCTTTCTGTATTTTGTGCCGCTTTTATGATTTTTTTGGTTTAATTTAAATCATTAATTGAGTATTTAATCAAGAAAATGTTCATCTGATTATAACCATTATTGATTATTATCTATTCACATTTTTATGGCGATGCCGACATTCTCAGAGACCTTAATTGCTTAACAATCAGATTTTTGAAGAAATGTATCAATGATTTGTGGATCGATTGAAATGAAATTTATTTATAAAAAATCTTAACATCTATATTTATGTTTTATCCAGTTAAGAATTAAACAACAATTAAATCATTGAATTAGTAGTTTATTTATTTTTAGAGTTTATAACTTAACAGATTTCTCTTCCAATGCTATTCAATTCTTATTATCCCGAAATTAAACTCTAATAGGTTTCTTTTTCCAGATATATAACATCTAATCTATTTTTTTTTCTTGATCACCTCCGAATGCCTTTCACAATATGTTTTAGTAACAGAACAGTTTGAAAGTCAAATCTAAAATATTATTGTAATTGAAATATTTAGTTTCAAATTAAGAATTCAGATCTTTTTTGTGTTTATACACAGATCTGTATTAAGTCTGTTTGTTATTTAAATCTGCATACACTCGACGCTACATATCTATGTACATATTAACGAATGTGAATAATTAAGTTAACAGAGAATCCATTGTTGAATCTATGCTCTATATATGCTCGTTTCCATTAAGTACATTTACATCTTGAGCGCGTCAAGTGCATCTTGAATTCTGCAAGGTCGATAATGTAATCTAAAATTAACCTTCGTAAAGTAGTACGAAACAGTCATCATATACACGTGTATATATATATATATATATATATATATATATATATATATATATATATATAGAGAGAGAGAGAGAGAGAGAGAGAAGAGAAGAGTGGGAGAGCTTAAGAGGGAAGGGTAAAAGACTGATTATTAAAAATTAGATCAGTGATGACTGCACTGCTTTTTAAATAAACAAAAACAAGTAATTCGTATATCTGATCATTAATTAAACATCCACATTTGGTCTTATTTTGTCACATGACAATTATGTATGTAAATTCGCACAGAGCTACCATATGATTAAAAATTTCGAAAAAAAAGAATCAAATTTCGCGGCTGTGGACGAAAAATAATTAATTGTAATTACTTTCAGCGCGTCCGTTTAAAAAGTAATGAACACACTATGTCATTAACTGTTCTTACACTTTATTTAAATAAAACTCAACCTATAATTAATCATTTAGATTTCTTTTAAGGAGTGAAAAAAATACGTTCAAGTACCAATATGGTACTTATCCGGTATTTGGAACATGCATAATGCCGTTAATATATTGTATATAATTTATTATTTTATATTTGGGGTTACCGAGACGTGTCAGCTTCGAAGGCAATTAACGTACGCTACATTAATTTACTTTTGACATTAAAAATGTATAACACATTATTCATAATGCATGTAGAGAGTTTTAATCGTGTGGGCGCCATTTTCGTATATGGTAATAATTCTGCAAAAAAAAATTATTTTTTCATAACATACATTCGTTGAAATGTTATTTTATAGAAGTTGGATTGTATTTTATCCGAAAGGTCAATACTTGAAACTTTATTTCAATCGGTAAAATTGTGTTGATTTCATTTTTAAACGGAATTTTATTTCACGATAAATTTATTTTTTAAATTCATATTATATATATATATATATATTTATATATATATATATATATATATATATATATGTATGTATGTATGTATATCACTTAAATATCATTGTAAATTAATAATTCTTTTGTAAAACTGAAGAAAATTCTCACAGCAATGAAGTGATTCAGTTTCAAAACGTATTCAAGTCCTGTTTAAAAACGTATTGTGATTCTCTGGCGGAAGTTGACAATTATATCTCTTAAAAAACATTGTAAGCTCTTTTATCTCTCGACTATATTATAATAGCGAGAAATTAAAATATTCATGTTTTAATTACCATCATTATCATTTTATGTTTATTTAAATTTTGATAAAAATCAGTTATCGTTTAATGTATTAATTTATATACAGGTATTTATTCAATTATATACGTATATATATATATATATATATATATATATATATATATATATATATAGAGAGAGAGAGAGAGAGAGAGCAGAATAAATACTAGCAGTTAATTGAGTTTATAGTAATCTTAAAATCACTTTTTTAAGGATAATTTGAAACATGTTTAGAGCTTGTTGATGGTATACTTAGGCTATGATGTCATTTTTACCATTGGAATATAATAATTTCCATTTTTATAAATAAATTCTTTTTTATCTTAGAAACCAGAAAAAATGTTCTAGTCAAAAGTGTTCAGTTAATCATTATTACACATTGTTAATTATTGTTTATACGCATTTCTATGACAGTGTTATCATTTTCAGAGATCCGAGATATAGAGAAATCTGGAGAAATGTTTTTTCTGTATTTATCATTTTGAAAATGATGACATCGTTATCGATACGCGCATAAACTAGGATCAAAGTAATCAGTTATAATTTATTGAACGTTTTTGAACATGAAAATATTTTTAGCAACTTAGGGGATACGGAAGTAATTCAGTTGTAAACACGAATTTCTTAGGTTTGCAAATTAATTCGATGCCCTTTTTATAGAAAATGAATGCTTATGGAAAAATGGAATGCATTTCAATCCTCAAAATATCGTCCATTATTTTGTATAACTTTGTTCTATCTCTCGAGTAACTAACAAATCTCTTGTCGAAAAAAATATGGCAGTTTTGAATCGATGAACTGGTAATGCATTTTTGAACCTCTTCCACTATTCTAACATTTTTTGCGTCACAAAACCTTGTCTCAAAGTTGAACAAATCATTATTCGACAAATCAGCTTCGACAGCGTAGCACAATCTATGGTTATTTATAAACGTGTTCTTTTTCTGAATCAAACATGTTTTAAAATATGTACATATCTGAAGATGTTTAATAATAAATTCGATATTGCTTAGAATTGACTGAGTAGAGAGAGAATAAAGCAGTGGCATCTAAATTATTCCTAATTGAATGATTCAGTTATTCTCTTTCCTGATCTTTACATCTTATGATATCTGAATTGCACCTACACTCTAATTTTTTTTTCTTTTTTTGAACGTTTTTAACTCTTAGTTAACAATTTATTTCCTCCTTTTCTTAAAATATTTCGTACTTATTTCCGTTTTAAATTACTCATTGTGATTGGTCGTCATTGTCTATATCTTCAGTTGGTTTCTTATTCATTCTGATCTCCGTCGACTTTTTATTATTCCTAACATATATCTGTCTGTATTGTTTGTAGTTACTTTATTTAGACGTTCACATATACACCTTGAGGACAATTGGAGTCAATGATTAAATTCTTTTTTTCACAGATAAATTCTTTTTTCGTCTCGTAAATTGAAAAAAATATCTGACTTGAAAATTGTGAGATGAAAAAGAAATCATTAGTGAAAGTGAATTTAATCGGAATTTTAAAACAGTATTGTGAGAAAATATTTTCCTTTTTAAACAAAGAGCAAAACTCGATTCAATTAGCTGTATGTGTGTGTGTGTTTGTGTAGTGGTTTGTATTCATTAAAATGAATGAAATTTAACTATGTACTGAGAAATTTCAACAATTCGACAGATATAGTTATTCTTATTAAATTTCCATCTTATAAACAAGTTTTTCAATTAGAAATCTTAGAAATTATAAGAAATATATAAGATAGATTCGAATTATAAAGTTAACCAAAATAAATGTCTTATTTCTAGTTAATGTATTTATCTTCTTAAGTTCACATTTCAAATTTAATATATATATATATATATATATATATATATATATATATATATAAATCTACACACAGCTGAATCATAATTTCACAGTTTAATGTTTACCTTTAATGGATGTGATTGTAAATTAACCAAATAATACAAAGTATCTCTTTTATTGTTCTCTCAAATTGTTTCTCTGTACTTTCTAATATCATTTCATTCCACATATGGTTTCTTTGTGTCTCTATGTATATATATATATATATATATATATATATATATATAATTGTTTTTGTAGATAAAATCAAAGAAAACATTGAATGTACTGCGAAAAATCAATTATAACAGTGAAATATTAATTCAAACAACTCAATATAAATTATTATAAAATGTGTGACAGTGGTGTTCAGTGATACCAACAAATAAAAAAAATATGCAAAGTGATCAAGGATCATTGAGCGTGGTCTCGCCTATGGCGACCTCGCCAACGGACAGTTTAAGAGCATCGCCGTCTCCAACACCTTCACGAAGAAAGATATCAATAAATAATATCAAACAGGTTTATGGCCGTATGCAGAAGTATCTCGTACCAGGTGAAGTTTTCATACACACCAATATTCATATATACATTTTTTACGTATCCATCTCGTTCGAACAATTCGTTTACTTGTCCTGAATTTATTTCAGTTTGATTCAACTTCAAAGTTGTGTTATCGGTCAAGAGAGTTTTCGAAATTTGTCATATGGATTGTTAATTTCATGATAATTGGAAAAATAAATTGTCCGGAGAGTTGTAAATTTGATATTTTTAATAAAAGAAAGTTCTCGACTATTAAGTCATTCAATTACTTCTTTAACTTTTTGCAAGTGTTTAATGAATCCATATAATCAAATTTATCAGTCAAAAATAATCGTCTATAATAGTAAACTAGTCTAAATATTGCTCGTTTATGAAAAGATCAGCCCAATTTCATTTTAAAATTTTATATTAT
The DNA here is from genome assembly GCA_034766995.1 of Acanthacorydalis orientalis. Lineage (NCBI taxonomy): Eukaryota > Metazoa > Arthropoda > Insecta > Megaloptera > Corydalidae > Acanthacorydalis > Acanthacorydalis orientalis. The sequence goes on along the minus strand of CM068316.1, from coordinate 2,774,658 downwards.
ACCGAAAATGGACTCTAACAATAATGTGTTTTTCACATAAATAAAGCCATATTTAACTGTATTATCTTCTTCGTAAAGTACAGATGTGTCAGTATTTAATTTGCTATTTTTATTTGTAACATTGACACATCTTTAATTATTCTATAGAGTAGCAATGAAAAATTTTTTTTCTGACCCAATTTATTTTCATTTGTAAACCGTTCTTTGAAAGTTTATAAGCATAATTTTTCCAATTTTGTAATTTTAATTTGTTTCTTACTATTCCAATCTTTTTTTTCATAGAACCAATTTCCTGTTTTAGTTCAATTGTATATTTAATTCATTACAACCAGCGTCACGATTCAAAAAATACAACAGAATATGTAACAGGAAGTAACTTAAATCAAAACTAAAAATTAAAGTTCCAAAGGGTCAGTATTGATAATCCGGCAAGTTCCTTGTGAATGTGCAAATTGTGACCTTTAATCAGTTTACAAGCATAACCGCATTTAATTTAGAGAACTTATTCGATCGTTATTTACATTTGTGCAAAATGGAAACTTTAAAATAACTCATAAAACTTCTAAATATATATAATTTTTAATTAGTTAATTCTTATTATAAATGAAGAACGTGTATTAAAATTAATTATTTCATATTTTTTACAAATGTCGTGTTATTTATTTAAGTAAAACCACTCAAACAATTCTAAAATACAAAAAATTACAATATTATTCTGGAAATAAACAAAGTATAACAGTTATATTTTCTTGAAAATAGGAATTTGAAATTTCTGATTTCTCTAATAACTAACACGATGTATTCTGTACAGAATTGTTAATAGTCAGATATTAGCAATTAATTATTATCAGAATCGTATAACGAACAGCCAGACTTATTTAAACATAGATATATTTGTTGAAGATAAACAATACTACTTTGTACTTTTTTCAATATTTTTTTAATGAATATAAACATGAACGTTTGACCCATTTTGAGTTCCACTACCAAGTCTTGATTACATATAATTAGTTTACTTTTTATTCGTTTCTCTTCAAGAATGGGAAATATTTCTCACTTACACCGCACATATTTTTTAATTCTTAAGTTACACGCCACGTTTAACCTACATACTCGGCAAAAGTGCATCGAGGAATTCCTTTTAGCAATAAAACATTTAAGAGCAATCTTCTACGTCCTCTTTACTTCTTATATACGTACACACACACACACACACACACACATATATATATATATATATATATATATATATATATATATATATATATATATATAGTGTGTATATATGTGTGTGGGTACATGTTCAATGCTCGGTTCGTTGTAAATGAAATGACAGCGGGGCACGGGGCACAGCGCTCGAGTCGGTATTGATTCCCGCAGGCCGTAGCGGGGATATGACACAACGTACAACCGCTTGCCCTAGCCTCGAGCTCCACTGCTCCGCCACAGCCTGCATGCCCGGACTGGGAACCAAGACTCATCAGCATGCAACCGAAGTGTCGGATCCTATCCTAACGTCATACAAAGACGATAGACTTCATATAATTGACATGATATATGTCATATAAACAGGGTGGAACATTTGAACGGAATTCCATTTATACGACGGACAGGACCTTATGTATATATGTGTGTATATATATATATATATATATATATATATATATATATATATTATATCAAAAGAATTCGTAGAATCCAAAATTGCGTTGAAAAATGAATACCAAGTTTTCTTTTCAAATAAAATCCGCTGTTAGAAAAAAGTCTTTAAATTTGTAGTGGAGTTTCTATCTGACAATAAAGTTTTGGGTGTGATCAAATGAAAAAAATATAAAACTATAAAAAATATTCATTGCTACGTTAGTATATAGAGTATGAGAAATTATATTTATAGGATAGAAGCCTTGTCTGTGAACATTCGTTTCTATCATTTGATCTTTTTCAGAATTTTAATGGATACAGTGACATATTTGTTAACACTCTGCTACAGTTTAGTGTACACATCCCGTATACAAATATCTTTATCGGATACAAGAGCTGTTTTTTTTTATAATCTCTATATCTTTTAAATCTAATGCTTTCATTAAAAAAAATTTTTTTTTTAATGAAAGCATGAAATTTACGGAAATCACGAATCTGCCTAGATTAACTGAGAGGTATAATCATGGTCATTGCAAATTACAAGAACTAAAAAACGGAACATGAAAAATACAAGTAGATTATGTACTCAATATTTTACTTTGTGCTTATTTAATGTATGTAATTTATCTCATTAATTTAAAATGAAACATTGGTAGTTTGTAATTTTGATTGAAAAAGTAGTTGTAAAAACTGAATTCTTCCATAATTATAAAAAAATATTTAAATTTATATATATATATATATATATATATATATATATATATATATATATATCTGTGTGGCATGTGTATGTGTTTTACACAGGACAAAAATAATATATTCTTTAATAGACTAATATCTGCAGGAATTTAACAGTCGACATGGGTTTAATTATATATATATATATATATATATATATATATATATAATTATCGATCATATGTGCAGATTTAGACCTTTCTTCCATACGATTAATAATATATGTGCGCTCACAGCAAGAAGTGTTATGCAAGACGTCCGTGCATATTAAATCGTGTATATATTGTAGATACAAATAAACAGCACATGGTAGTCAGTACCATATATGGAGAAGCAATTTTGACAGGTCTCGGCCAAACCAAGAGAGTTCGTGTTTTGTAATTGCATTATGAAGAGAGCGAAAGATTATGTTCTGGTCGCAGTGAAATGTCTAAAACGACCGCGCGCGGCGCCAGTGATTAATTGCGCGACGGCCTCCTTGGTACTGGTCCCCCGTCACCCCACTTGTCAAGAATACAATCACCACTCTTTAGTGTATATATATATATATATATATATATATATATATATATATATAATTATTCATGAAATGATCGGGCCTTTGATTATATAGTGTCATACTTTGAAAAAATCATGACATCGCAGATTAGCTTACTTTTTATGTCATGGTCGGTATAATGCAGGACCTAATTATATATATATATATATATATATATATATATATATATATATATATATATATATATAAGTATATTAGATTTAAAAACTCGTTCAAGCCTAAATATTATTAATATGATGATTCAAAGTGTAAAAAGTTATACTTTTTATCAAACATCTTATATGTATGTTTTAAAAACTAGTCGGTGTGAAATAATTGTAATATCGTTTAAATTAGAACTATAAATATTATTAAAAAATAATATAATGTACAGCTAGCTCTATCTCGTCCATGTTAACAACATTCAGGGGGAGAAAAACGTATAAGTTGTCGGAGAAACATTGAAAATCGTGCCAATAATATGAATATAAATGATGGCATGTTTTATGTTACGATTCTGATAAGAATTGCTTCCTCAAGTATCATATTAAGACAGAAAAAAAACATTACTTGTATAATTATTACATTTAAATTCTTATGTACTCGATTTTTTAAAAAAATCATTACGTATGTATTCAGTTTGATGAAAAATATCAGGAAAGGATCAAATTCTTACATAAACGTTTATTTATAAACAGACATACGAAACAAACACACAAGAGAGCAATCAGATAGTATCTTTTTTCGTGCTCAAAAGCATCCAGAATGCAAATATGAAGAGTACATCGTGCACGATGATGTCTTAAAAGATTGCGTCCCAGAACCAAGTCGAATCAGAAACGACGAACAGTAATCCATATAATTAGGGATCATATCCGTGCATTAATATGTATCCTATACAAATACACATGCAGTAATAGCATAAGGTTCTTTTTTGCATACGTAACCGACTGAAACTCTTTAATCTAGATGTTGACAGAAGAAATTTATTACTCTGATTGTAATTTATATGAATGGCAGTTCACTGATTTAGACAATTACGTAACTGCGTGCTTATCATGTATATATGTACATTATATGTACATATATATGTACATATATATGTACATATATATGTATATATATATGTATATATGTATATATATATATATATATATATATATATATATATATAATATTTCTACAATGAAACAGGTGACAACGCCGAACTTGGCACAGAATGCACGACAACGGTTCTGAAACAAGAAAGTTTTCAGTTCGTATATTATATTTGGTGTTGTGTGTGTGGGTTTATATATATATACATATATATATATATATATATATATATATATATATATATATATATATATATATAAATGTGTGTATGTGGATAGTGAGATAGAAACGACGACTGGCACCAGCGTGTGTCAAAACGGAATTAAAAATAAACACCTTGCATACGACACGATGGTAAAGTAAATGTCGCAAGAACGAAATAAAAAGAAAAACACAAACGCACAGCACTTGTTGGCACCGTGGTCACATTTCTGAGATAACTGGCGCATACTTCGGTGCCATCGTATCAAATGTGTATCAATAGAAATGACGTGTTGTTTTGTAATTGCAATACGATTCAGGTTGAAATGTACAAGAACGCACCAGCTCTGTACCTACACACATACACACACATTTATATATATATATATATATATATATATATATATATATATATATATATATATGTACATTAATTTTTCAACAACAAAGTACCAGATGTTGGCAAACGCGTCTTTAATTGTTTTTGTTACATTTTTTTTTTTTTTTTTGGTGCCGTCACTGCCAAGCCGTTTCTTTTTAGCTAATCTATATTTCATGATTAGAAGATACATGAATATTACATTACTTCTGTATTACTTCATACGTTAAGTTTGAACTTTAGTATTGTGCCACGAAAATGATTTTCACAAATGAATTCCTTTTTCATCTCCCAGATGCCACAAAAAATGTTCTGGTCAGAAATGTTCAATAAATCGTTATCGATCGTGTTTGATTGTCGCTTATACGCATTTGAATGGAGATTACATCATATTCAAACCGTTAAGGAAACAGAAAAATCTCAGAAAAATCTCAGACAAACTAATGACAGTGTAGAAGAAGTAAAGGAAAAATGCGAAAATATCTGATTAAGATTCAATTTTTTGTACCTTGTCGCTCTGAGATGAGCAGATAGCATCGCCGTTAAATTTCACACAAACAGCAATCATAAATGATCAGAAGTAATTTATTGGATGTTTCTGTCTCTTGCGCTTGTGATGTATTCCATAATTGCATGTTAAATCTATTTCTTTCATGAATATAAGTCTTCAACCGTAGATAAAGGAAATAATTAGTAAAAAAAATAAGGCTTTTATACATTTCTAAAACCACTGTCGCCGGATGTGTTGTTCCAAGCAAATGTCCTTCTTAACACAAACATAAATCATAGCTATTCAAAAACACAAACCCCTTCGACAAAATCTTAATCTAATTGTTTTCATTTTGTTACAGATGTGGCCGGTAACGACGGTACAAACATCAATACATCATCGCCAGTGAATAAGAGACGCGGTTTCAGTTCGTAAGTATTTGTATGCTTTTATTGTTTTCCGATTTTGTACAGGTGTTCATCAGGATTTATATTCGTTATAAGTACTTAACTCGTTGTCGAGGAAATGCTTTATATGGCACACATTCTTTTGCGAACGTTATGTTCAAACATTTTTTTTAATAAATTACTGTTAATATTTTAATAATATTTTTCTTTGATGATCACATGTTCACGTTAATTTTCATGTTAACATTTTCTGTATACACATGGCATACATTTTTTCATTATGTAAATCACATTATACGGTTCAAATAAAGATTCATATATATATATATATATATATATATATATATATATATATATATATATATATATATATATATATATGTATGTATATGTAGGAATCACATCTCCCCCATACGGCATGCAAGAAATACATAAACGAAGAGTATATTTATTTGTAACTTTTTAGTCTACGTGACCTTTCAAACGGGATAGAGTGTCTATAAATAACTCGGAATAAGAATTCAAAAAATAAAAAATAAAATAAAATCGAAATGAAAAACAGTGAATAACAAAAAAAAACCGTTCCGTCTGTGAGTTTGTTTTTCTCCAGCCTTTGAACGAGACGCAAAATGTTTTTTTTTCCTGTGTAATTACTTTAAAAGGCTGGACTACGTACGTGTACGTACTTGCGTGCGATGGTTCCACATACACAAAATCACCATACGTGTAATCAATAATGGGAATTAATTTGCTAGCAACAGTCCATTCAACTGTGTAATATTTTTTTTTTTTTGCATTACGAAAAGGTCATTAAGTTAGTGTTGGTCTGGCGTTCGACAAGACTGTTTCTCTCGTACGCGGTGACTTATTACAGGACAGATTTAACGTGTGTTGTAATTAGGTTGGATGAGAATTGTTATCCAGTTTGAAAATAAATTACTTTCGATTCTAATCTACTTTTTTTATTTGATATTCTTGAACCGTTTTTGTTCTTGTTGAGATATATATGTACCAAAAAATTTTCTTATGAAAGATGTATATATATGTATATATATATATATATATATATATATATGTATATATATATATGTATATATATATATGTATATATATATATATATGTATATGTATATGTATATATATATATATATATATATATATATATATATATATGTAGTTAGTTACGACCTATTATTGTTAACGTTTATCATTTATTTTTATCAATTCAGTGTGAATTTAAACAATTTGTTCGAAAACACCGCCAACTCACAAACACTTCGTTACTCTTACTTCGAATCCCTCGGCGAGATTCCCGCGTTGTCCTCGATGTGTTTCACATAACGACCTAGAAGACCCATACCAAATCCTAAATCCTGCGGACTACCTATGGGGGACAGACGAGAGGCCGGCCTCCCGCCGCCGCCCAGCGCACGCTACGTCCGGAGACGACGTGCGCGACGGTACCCCGCAGGTCCTGATTTGCACCCGAGGCTCTGACTGAAGCTAAGTTTAGCCGCGGTCGGGTACGGGACGTGTCCTCTTATGCAGCGCTGGACGCGGATCGACAGCGTTGCCGGATTCGCGGGGGTGACCCGATCGGTCAACGAAAGGATCGGGCTGCAAAATGTAAATGACGAAAAAAAACCGCGGAGGAAGCGCATCGACCGTGGTACACCGGGTGCAATGGTGAACCGAAGCACACGCGTTGTGATCTGAACTCACCCCGGCTTGTGACGCCACCGGGGAATGGGTCGGATCGCACCGCGTAGGTGTTCCGGAACGCCGGTTCGGTGTGGTACGGTCGCGGCTCTGCGAGCAGACTGTCAAGGGTTTAAAACAGTCCGTGTCGGACATGACCAAGAGTGGCCTGAGCTAGTGGACGTTTCTAAGAAACGTCGGACTGCGGGCCGACCGACACGCGATTTTTCGGCGACCGGCCCACCCCTGAATTCGTCGCCGATATCTTTTCATCCGGCCGATGGACAGACAGGACGATGACCGCTCAACAGCAAGAGCGCTGGCGCGGGGATCGCTCAACAGCGCGACCGCTGAGGCGAGTGCCCGCATCGACAGCACAAGTGCCGGGGCAGGTCACGCCCTGCCGTTCCACCGTCGGGAGTTGCAACGTCTCTTATACGCTAGGCGCTTAGGCGAGACTACTCCAGACGACGAGTCCCTCCCGAATCGATGCGCGACTGAAACCCCTAACACGAGAGAAAACGCGGGTGAAAAACTAACGTACGACAAATATCCGCGGCTCTCAACAGTTCTAATAATTCTTAACTAAAACCCTCTTCACCTGCAAAAAATACAGACATACTAAACCTGTGATTGAGTGCGACGCGCTCTTTATTCTCTCTCTTTCTTTCCCTCCGGTTCTGCTCACCGGTCTGCTCTCTCTCTCTCCATCTCTGACAGGAACCACAGAACACTTAATTAAAACGAATCTACTGTATATTATTTTTTATCAGACGGTCGTACGTCCGATCTGGCAATTAAAAGTAAACACTCCCGGGTGCCTCTTTCCTGAAGAACCTCGTAGCGCGCGCGCGCGTGCAGGCCACAAGGACAGGAGGTCGAGAACGTACTCAAGAACTCGAACGACACTCGACATTATTTTGACTACTTTTCACGTGCACACACGCACATGCTATTCTCAAAGAGATCGCACTGTTTTAGACGAATTCGATAAGAAATTATTTTTAAAAACAGCACGAAGGGACAGTTTCGAATCGTTTTATTAACGTGATCGGCAGCGGGGACCGAACCGGCGCCGCGGACCGAACCGAGCCGGCGTGAGAGACGGACGAACGGTACGAGGAGAGCTTCAAGATGCGCTGCTGTGAGGATCTCAAGACGCAAATAGCCGTTTTCAAAACAAACATCGAGACGAACACAACAGACAATTTTTTTCTGTGTTTATCACAGAACAGATTTATGAACGCAAATAACAAAGCTGGATTTAATTAATTAAATTAGAAAAAAAAAAAACAAATCGAACCTACACGACTTTAGATAAATTGAAAATCAAAAAACTCAAAAGTGGAATCTAATATTTAAATACTGTACAGACTTTAAACTAACTAACAAAAAAGCAGACACTATTGCAAGAGGTCTGCAAATTTTCTAAAAATTCAATCTACAAATCAAAGTTAGTTCAAAGAATCTGAAGAAATTTACAAAAAAAAGAACACAAAAAGTATAGAAAAATGAATAAAATCTTCAAATTAAATGAAGAATTTTAAAAATGGTACAGGGAAGGCATTTATGTCGGCGATGCTTCAAATCATATAAAAAACCCAACAATCCTAAAACTATTCACTCAAGACTCTATTTCGATCAAAGACTAACAAAGATTTACCAAATATAAGCTACTTATTTACTTTTTAAAAAATACTAATTTATTATCAATTGTTATAAAACAAATAATTTATCACTTCAAATCAAGCTAGGTTAAAAATTTAGCATGTTGTAAATTGAAAACAAACAAAATATTGATTTTATATTCAATCAAAAACGAATCCTCAAAAAAAATCACTAAATCCATGTGGATTTGATTTTCACTCTTGTATTTTGATGAAAATACTGAGTACTCACAGTTGCAGCAGCAACATCCATCTTTCCATCGGTTATCCGGAACCGAAATCTGGACACGGGAGCCAGATCTATGCTATTTCAGGAGGAAACACTTAACCGACATCCGCTGCCGAGATGGAAAATAACAAAGTAAACACAGAACCAATCAGACGATTTTGAACTATTAATTTATGTACTGTATTATCATATTAACAGGGAGGAAATTAATTGAAAATTGAAATCACATTCAGTCTATTTATTGATTTTTTAACGATATAATTTCTTTATTTGTTCTCTGAAAATAAAACAATATCAAATTAGAATCGTTCGATAGAAAATTATTATACATAAATATTTATACATTAGATTAGGAATATAAAGTGACATGCTTGTACCTTAAAAGTTATAAAATTTGAACTTTTTTCAAATTCCACTCACTTGTATTCCACAACCTAATTCAATATTTCGTCTTGATTTTAAAAACATTTCCAATTTTTCACTGTTAATTTAACCGTTGTAAAATCCATTTAAGCAGAGAGAATTTGACGCTATTCTTTTATAAAATAATGCCGATTTCAACAATCGACAATCGCTGTCGATCACAGACTTCCAGTAGTCCACAATTATATGACAGACTTCTAGTCGTCCACAATTATATTCGAAGTTTTGTTCAGCATTCTAGCTCACATTCTATTTTGAACTGTTAATTTATTTACTGTAATTATCATATCAGTAAAGAGGAAATGAATTGAAAACTGAGATCACATTCAGTCTATTTATTGATTTTTAATGATATAATTTATTTGTTTTCTGAAAATAAAACATTATCAAATTGGAATCATTCAATAGAAAATTATTATATAGAAATATTTATACATAAAATTAAGAATATACAGTGTAACTACTCTGCCTTAAAATTTTAACATAACATTCAAATTTCATATAGTATATCTTTCCAATCATATAAATTAGATACTGTTTTTTTTTCTTTGAATTGTGTGTGTATATGTTTTTAATTGTTGTTTATAATTCATTATATGTAACTTAACTTTCATTTAACACTGGAATTTCGTTTTAATACTCAACAGTAAAATATCATAGGTGAATGCTTTATATTTCATATCTTTTCAAGTATGTAGTAAAGTAAAAAAAGAATAATAATTTACCTAAATTATACAAAAGTCGGATCAAGAGAATTAAATGGACAACGGTAATTAAAAACTATAATTATTAAAGAAACTGTTGTACACTTTTTCAGAACCATCTGATTTGGTTTAAAACAATTACCCGATTTTTACTAATTATTTTAACATGTATTATTGAAAACCAACAATCTAGAATGTCTTCAAAATGAATTCTTATTAGTTTTGGGTATCCCTAGTATATTTTTTAAATATGATACTTGTAAAAAAGAAATGATCACGTTCATTAAATTCATTTATTGTAGCCGATATTAAATTCTATATAATTTACAAAACACTCTGCACTATCAATAATAAATAATTCCTTTCCTGATAAACGATAAGTAATATATGTTTTTTTTCTTATCAAATATAAATTCAATGATTTATCGAATCATAGAAGTATGTAAGTGGAATGGGGGGATTTTTGTGATTAAAATATTTTCATGTATTATTATTATTCTAAGTACATTAATTGATACACGTCTTTTATTTACTAAAGCACTTTCAATATTTAATCAATTCAGTTCATTTATTTACAAAATATTTAGTACTTCTTCAATTTAACTTTATTTTGACTCAGCCAGTTTTTAAACAGAAATGAATTAGTGCAGTTTAATGATATATATACTCGGAAATTGAACCATTCCAAGGAACAGATTGCAATTTTTTATTCAACTTCGTATTAAAAAATATTTATTTTTGCCTAAAGAAGATTTGCGATTTGTAATTAAACTTTTATTTTTTTTTTGTTTCTAAATGTGTACAGGAAAACCAATGTTCATATTTTTTAACTTATGACCTTCAATCATATTAGGTACTCACTTGACCGATTACAGAAAGAGATGATTGCGTGAAACATTTAATTTCTCTCTCTCTCTCTCTCTCTCTGAAAAAGCATTTTAGTTATTAATACAAAATTGTCAATATAACACTAGAAGAGTACGAAATAGGCCTTGAATGGACAACCAGGCGAGATAAGACCTGTGGGAAACCAAGGCTCAGATGGATAGACAATATAGAGAATGATGCAATGGAATATTGGGAGTAATGAACTGGAGAAGGACTGCTAGGCAAAGGGATGTCTGGAGGCAGAAAATTGAGAAGGCTAATGCTCGATTTGGGCTGTAGCGCCATTGATAATGAAGAAGAAGTAAATATAACACACACACACATTATATATATATATATATATATATGTAAACTAAAAACTAGTGAAAAACCTGAGAAATAAAAAGATAATTCGCAAATACATTTATCAGTGACAAACAGGAAATTTATAGAAATGTTTTAGTTGTTTAGAAAGAAGTTGAAAATCATATCCGAATGATATGATTTAATGCATGTTTTTAGTTCATATCTATGGTTATTAGAGGGGTTTTTTTATAAAAAAAAAATAAATCTTTTATACATTTGAGGAAGATTCGTCGAAAAAACCATTTCCTGGTATATATAAAAAACGTAACGGGAATCCAAATGTTACTTGTTAGAGAAATTCCTGTCGCTCTTTCAAGATAATTAATCTGAATAATGATAAGAAATATATACATATATATATATATATATATATATATATATATATATATATACAAATATATATATATATATATATATATATATATATATATATACGTATAAATATATATATATATATATATACAAATATATATATATATATATATATTGGGCTTCGAGATTTGTCTTTCTTCGAGATGTCTTTTTTCGAGATTTTGTCTTTTTCCTCTTCGCTTCTACGTTACGTTGAGAATACATAGATTTTACTATGTGAATTAATAAAGAAAAAAACTTTCAAAAATGTATAACAGGGAAATTTTGACGAAAAAACATTTTTGTTTTTTAAGTGCTTCGAGCTTTATCTTTCTTCGAGATTTTGTATTTTTTCCTCTTCACTTCTACGTTACGTTAAGAATACATGGATTTTACTATGTGAGTTAATAAAAGAAAAAAAAACTTTCAGGAATGTATTACAGGAAAGTTTTGAAAATAAAACAATGTTGTTTTTTTTCGAGTACGGTTATTCGAAAAATAATAATTCAATATTTTTTTTTCATTGCGAAATTCGTTATGTTTTTAATCTACGACTTTACATTTAAAGCCGGTACCATGCGAATAAGCAATATCTAAAAGAAGTCATGTATAAGCCGGTACCATGCGAATAAGTAACATTTAAAAAAAAGAATCGCTTCTTCTCCACGTCAAATACACAAGACAGTTGCTAATTCTGTCAAGTGAAGTAATACTTTTTAAGTGTCGCGGGCGTACACAATACGAATATTCGTGCGTATTCAAAAGAAAATCAATATGTATATACATATCTCTGTAATATTTATAAGAGAATCACGTGCCTCAGTCGTATATCAAACGTAAGTAGCACGGTGTCAGTATAAAATATGACGAGTATAAATTTCGGAAATATCATGTTTTCGGATTCACGAATTTTGAATTCTCGAGTATCGCCAATACGAATTTATCACTTTGACGAACGGTCGGTCCGCAACAATGCTGAACGTTTATGAGTGGATATATATATATATATATATATATATATATATATATATATATATATGTAACAGTTAATATACGGCAAAGTTTGAATAAAAAATGTGGTCAGATTAGAATGAAGTATGTGATAAACAAAGTAAGGATTATATTCTTTGAGTGTCATTGAACTGATATATGAGTAATGAGACGTGGAGGGAAAAAATGAGATTTTTTGTTGTTGTATCAATCAAATAGAATTCATTTGAATGGTTTCGAGATGAGAACGCATTAAAAATATATTATGTGTACACGTCAATTCGTTGCCTTTCCTATAGAAAATGAACGTTTGTTTACGGAATAATGGAATACATTTCAATCCCCAAAAGATCTTCCATTATCTTGTATAACTTTCCTCGGCCTGTCAGGCAACCGACGAATCCCTTGTCGAAATTAAGTTGGCGACTTTGAGTCGATGGAGTCGCAATCCATTATCAGACCTGTTCTCCTGTTTTAGCATTTCTTGCATGTATCATGCTTCACATCTTCCTCACAGCTAAACAAATCATTGTCACGATTTCAGTTTCTTCAACTGGATTGCGAAAAGTGTGCAATGTTCTAATATGCTGCTTTTCAGTCAACATCGAGTTCACTACTATTAGGTTGTAAGGTTATATACCAACTGCTAAATCAGTTGACTTTCACAAATCAACTAACGTACGATAAATATATGTTTATCATAATGTTCAATAAATATTTATTGTCTATTTTGTTGTGATAAAATATTAGGACATATTAATTCAGTGCATTTTCTTATAAAATGGACATTTATTGAAAAATAGAATTCGTTTCAATCATCAATATATCTCCAATTATTTTGCATAAATTGTCTCGGTCTGTCAGGGAACTGACGAACCGCTTGCCGGAAAAAATGGCAGCTTTGAGTCGATGAACTGGTCATGTATTTTCGGGCCTCTGCCGCTGTTTCAGTACTTTTTACATGTTTCGTGCTTCACAACACCTTGTCCCAAAGTTAAACAAATCACTTGTTCGGTTTCGGCAGAATTTTTTCAACTGGATTGCTAAAAGTATGCAGTACCTGAAATGTTGCCTTTCGGTCGCCATCATGTTCATGTTGTTCTGTGAGGTTATGCCAACCGCTTGGCCGAAATAGCAGAGGTGGACAAATTCTTCGATGATAAGAGTCACATATAATACTTTTCGTACATTTTTGAATGTTCAAGAGCCACAGAAGATATTATTTTAAAATTGTATTTATTAGGTCGGTAGAAAAATAACTGCTGTTTATGACCATCAAATTCATATACAAAACCGCAATTATTTTCCTAACAACTTAATGTAAATAATAAAAAATACAACTATATAGTAGTCTTACTCACCAAAGCAGAATATGTTTAATCTCAATTCGTCGATGACTTTGATTGAATATTCATTTTTTCGGTTAAAAGTTGCATTTTTAAAGATATTTTTCTCAAAAATGTCCACAGTAACCCGTCTCGAGTTTTTTTTATTGCATTCAGCAAGTCTTAATTAACAGAATAGTTTAGTTTCATATCCTTTTTAAGGATTTTTCATAATCGTAGAGCCAGCTTAAACAGAAGTTTAGATACAGTAATGCATAGGGATTTTCAATAGATAATGTGATATAAAATATTCTAATAGTGGCACATACTATACTGCTATAAATTATTAATATAAAAATTTAGGAAAAATGGCAACGAAACCCATTATTGTCTCGCGAGCCGCACAGAGTGACTTTGGGAGCCACAGTTTTCACACCCTTGATATATAGTGTTTTTAAATGTTAAAGTCGGCAGTTCAGAAACCGTGAAACGACGAGAGAATATTTTAAGCTTCAAAACAGTTACAATTGATTCAATTTAAAGGTAATTTTTACATCTAGTAAAAAAAAGAGAATTCAGTTTTTAGAACTGAATGATAAAAACATTTGCGGATATCATTTCTTGGATTCAGAAAAACATTGTTTATAGAAAATGTTGTATCAATGAATTCCTGTAAAAGATTATTCGATATTTAACAATGTGATCTTCGATTCCAAGTATGTACAAGAAGTTTATGTTGAAGTCTTTCGACCAATCCGTGCATTTTCTGAGAATTCACACAGCTGCCACTCGATCGGAACGACTCTTTTTCATTTTACGTATTTACTACGCATTTCGATCGAGTATCGATTTCCATAAACAAAATAAATATATAAACAAAGCCGTACGTGAACGAAATTCGCCGGTCGTCGACATTGTTCGCGACGGTACAAGGTTAAAACAATTCTGACATAATCAGTCATGCAACAAAAAAAAGTTTTTTTCTCTAATTAAATTTATTACAGTTCGTATGGAACACAAACGGAGGTTTCGATTAGGTGTTGCCCGGTACCACCGTGTCTGGAGGTCAAATAGGACGCACAGTTACATCTCTTCCGATTGTATCACAAGAAGTCGCCTGTCGAGACTCTTATTTACGGTTTTTTTTACGTTTAACCAGTTTCACGAATTTCAGACACAAGTGTTGTTCCTTATTGAAACCCTACTTCGTTTTTATTCTTCATCCGTCGATCGTGTCTGGTATTTTCATTATAATATTTTATGCCAAGACATTATTTTATACATTCTGAATCTCGCCACGGTAGTAAAATATTTCAAGTACAGGACATAATTATCGGATCGCATTTATGCGAAACGTCCCAACCCTGTCAACCACTGAAGAACCACACCTTACACATTGTACGTGTCATTGTTATATATTTACTCAATACCGTCATTATCTTATCTGAAATAATTTGTATAATGTGTTTTATATACTCGTCATTGTAATTCGTTAGTCTTGAACTATCGTTACACTGATTAATGTTTTATCATTAATGAAAAACATATTTTTTGTCACGGTCCGTACACACATCCAGTCGCGTTCTACAATCGACGGGCAGAAAGTGTGCTGTGGCCGTGCACGCGGTTTATTTAAAAACAAGGCTCTTCGTTTTGTTATTGTTTCCTATTGACAATATTTTAGTTGGTGTGTTTTGTGTGTTGTGTGTTGGACAGAGTATCGGCATGCCGTTGTTAGAAAGAAGGTTCGAAGTCAATTTATATAAAACGCATGTAGTTCTTTTTGTAATGAAATCCTTATAATTTTCACTATATGCATGTCCATCAGTCGTCTTTAAATTCAGTTGATCGAAAAATTAAATTCAATCTTGAAATTTTTCAATTTTCACAATTTTGAATCCCATTGCACAATTTCTTAGAAAGAAGAACGTGAATCAATTATTTGTAAATTGTGTCATAACTTTAAAACTGGTATCTTGAAACGTTCGAACTGTTTGAAGGGCGACATTATCTTTTTATTCAAACCACATAGTAGTGTACATCTATAGGATACTGATTAGTGATGTTGACCGCGTATTTATTTAAAAAAAAGTCAACAAACTACTAATACAGGAATCTCACGATTTAAATTCCATCGATTTCCGTTTTTCTTTTCCGATTTGTGTTGCAATCAGATTTACAACTGTGCTTCGATATGTTTTTTTTCCTTGATTGTTCGGCATCGTTGTATTTCCTGATTTCGACGTAGTTTTTGTACAGATTAATTCTAATGTAAACGCTGATTTTTTTTATTTACATTTTTCAGTATGTACGTGATTTAATATACATGTAACGTAACCCAAAGGGCCCGACCAGATTTAGAACCGAGAAAATATTATCATTTTCAACAGTCTTTCTTTATTTCATCACATTTTTTTATGTGGAGTTGTTATGTCAATATAAAAATATCAAAGGGTTTGTTTTCAAAATGATCAAAAGCATCTAGCTTGCAATTTTTCATCCGCGCTTAATTTTCCTAAAATCATGTCTCAATTTTGCAAATATAAAGTAATTACCAGGGATCAAATCTAAGCTATAATGTGTCATTTCGCCATAAAAACAATTCTAACACTGTGGCTGAATTCACTTTCACAGATGAATTCCTGTTCCGTCACAAAAACCGCAGCAGAATTTTTCAAAATATTTTTAATCGGAAAAGTTTGGTATGGTTTGTGGAGTGAAAGAAGAATTCTTTTGTAAAAGTCGTTTCATGTTTAAATTCTCAAATAATAATCTTTGTTTATTGAAGCTTTGATGTGTGACAGTCCCTTAATTTATTTATCTTGAATGTTTTTCATACTAGATTGATGCAAATTGCACAGAAAATCAAAATATTAGACCACAATGGCATCAGTTCCTAAGAAATATCTTCGCTAAGCACTAAGTTATAAATTAATTGTACTTTAGTGTTAAATCACGATTGCTTCGTCATCAAAATACGCATTAACAACAATCAGAAATGATCAATAATCAATCACAGACTATTTTCGATCAGAAAAATGTTTGTATTTTGTGGAAGACTTGAAAAATTCGTCTGTGAATGTGAATTCAACCTAATTTTCGAAAACTATATTATGAACCGTACTAATACTTTTACCCTTACCTTTTAACTATGTAGTCTTGACCGTTTCCAACGGTTGTATCTAAATTTTAACACCATATTATTGATAATTATAGAGTATTCATGGTATTGTTTTAAAAAGTCATTTCGTATGAGGATGCATTTCTTCTTAATCATTCATATGAATTTCGATAACGTTTCAGTTAAATTTTAAAATGTAATGGAACAAATCTGGAAATAATTTGTGAAATGTCCACTGTTTTCGGAACTCTTTCACGCACAACAATTATTGACAAATCGCTGAGTTTCTCAGAATGAATCGGTTGGTTGCTAGAAATCATTTGGAAGTGAATTCAAATCTCGACGTGGAATTCTTCCAGCAGTACTGACTTTCTTTCTTTCGAATAGAATGTCAATTAACGTTCCAGTAGTTAAAATTCTTTATCTTATTGAAATATCCAATTGCTTTTCAACACCTTTAGGCCCATATTTTCTTCAAATTCAGACTGATTGCACAAAGGTATCAAGTTCGGTGTCTCGTCGCACATTTTTTGATTATTTAACAATCAGTTTTGTTAATTATATTAGGTCTCATTTTCTTATTAAAGCCCAGTGTACTTCAATTACAAAGTTCAACTCAGTATACAGGTCTGACACTTTAAGTCGGGTTATATCATCCAACACAGCTATTTAAATGAAAAAATAATTTCAATCAGTATTTAATATGAAAAAGAAGAATTTTCTACATTCTTGCACTCTAAAGATGATAGCCTCTCCATCGAAATGCGTATAAGCAACAATCAGAAATGATAAATAATGATTTATTGAACATTGTTGACCTGATATGTTTGTATGTTTTGTGGGATGAAAAAAATTTATGAAAGTGAAAAAGAAATTATTTTTTTATAAACATAAAAAAAAAGTTATTCGTGTTTTTTTCTCAATATTAATGTTTGTTCTCTATCCTGTATATGAAATATACAGGATATGTTCTCTATCTTGTATTTAAAATACATGCAAGTCCAAGTCGTTATTCTAAAATCGTTAATAATATTGCTTTTCGCTAAAAGACCAACAAATCACTTTCTCGGTCTGATTATTTAACAGCACTGAGCTAATAACTAATACATTAACCACGAAATCTCACAATGTGTCTAAAATCAAACTTCTAACATTAGTAAAGATCCAAACAACACACCCTTAAATAAGAAGAAAATCTATTTGAACCGTATTTGTATATAAAATTGTATCATGACCTACATTAAAAATTGATATGTTTTCTTGTTATATACAAAAACCCACATTAATCGTCACTTTGTCAAATGTTTGCTTTATCAGCTCGGATAAACGCTGTAGTACATAGTTTCGTTCTTAGGTATTTTTCATGTTTAAATATATATTACGTTGTAAAACCCGATAAACAGTTTTTTTTTCTTTCTACGTTCCTTTCCATTTTCCCGTCAGTTTTGACGGGCTATATACTAGTTAGAAATATTGATACATAAGTACTTTATTACTAATCAAGAATTGTATATTTATTCGGTATCGATAAGATAAAACATGTCGATGATATTTCTTATCTTTATTATTCAGTAGATTGGTGTTTTTAAAGAAAATAAAGTCTTATTTTGTAATTTCTTTATTGTTGTTCATTTAATATCCTTATCACCGAATCGAATTTCATACAATGAAAACGTTAAATAAAATATTAATATCGGTACAGTTTAACAATCATTGCATGTTTGTTTTGGTCTTTTCTTCAGTTCGTACTTGCGATTCAGTGGTACAGAAATTGTATTTCCCGAACGACTTGTCATTTATTTACATTTTTGGAATGATACGGTCACTAAATAAATATTTCAATGAAATATTGCACTATTAATTCTCACTATCTTCTAGCAGTCGTTTGATTTTAAAACATTTATTTTATTATCGGTCATTCCGCAAATATATAAAAGGAATGAGAATTAAGTACAGAAATACAAATTACATTTATTCAGTAATGTATATTTCTCAATTAGTAGTATTTTACTGATTTATTAGCCATTTTTCAATTCAAACCCGATAGAAGTTTTCTACTTTTCAATTGGAATACAAATGGAGACATTTTTAAAAGTCATCCCCGTCATTCGATCAACGTTTCTAGTGATAAAATTTGACTAGAAAACGATTAAAAATTACCAGTGGATGTAATCGATAGTGCATTAACTCTTATCGAAATTTATTTTTTAAATCATCGTACTAGAACAAGCGTCGATGATGCTTCTTCTATTAACCAGATGAGGAAAAGCTCGTTCCTTTAATTCCACTATTAGTTTCCGGTTTGAAATTTGAACAGTCCGATGCTTTAGTTCGCACTTTTTCTCGTGTTCTTATCCCATTTATTCGTAGATTTCTCTTTGAGATTTTTTTTTTAATTTTTAATCCGCAGTGAAGTCAGTTTGTCTTCTCTTCTTGCAACGTAACACGTTCATTGGAATTAGAACATTTTCACTCATTATGTTTGTACGTTTTTATTTCAGTGCCATGTTCAATTTTTTTGTAAATCTCTTCGCACTATTTCAAACAACAGATCTTTTCTCTATAATGAATTGAAATAGTCACGGTATGAATAGTCAGTCTGCTCCATAATGTTAATACTTTTAAACAGTTAGTTAAATTAAATCGTATTGACACTTGAATATAAATTTCATGCGAGCATGTTTACAACTTCTTCGATATTTGCAATATAAATAATTCGTCATATCGTTTTAGTATTCGTGACTCCCGATTAATGTGCTTTTTCTTTTCTTACAGCAGAAAATGGTTACCACCACCTTTAAGAAAACTATCACAAGGAAAAGTAGATAAAAGTCAAAACAATACGTCGGATCGACCGCCTCCTTTGAAGAAGACTGGCTCGGATAAGAGATTCAAGGTACATAATTTTATTAAATCATTTAGCATAGTGTGTTTATATATATATATATATATATATATATATATATATATATATATATATAAAGAGAGAGAGAATGAGAAGGAACTTGCGTACCGAATTTAACAAACGTGTCTGAAGTAGAAGCATGAAGATAAAAAAAATACTTAATCACAGTGAAAATGAAAAAGGTTTATTTGTTGTGGAAATGTTTACTTCTCCAGTTTTACACTGTTTCTTTTTCTGCAAGATATCATGTTTCTTTGTAGTTAGAATTGCAAGTAATGGGCGCATCGACAACTCAAGTTTTAACGTCCGAAGAATACAATATCGTGTACAGTTTCTGTGACTGATTTCAATAATATATAAAGAAAGTAAGTTTCAAAATCCATCTGTGAATGGCACACGTACAGAAACCGATTTACTAGCTAGTAAAGAGCAGATGTTTCGCTGATCCGAAAAGATGAAGACTGCCAGCAAAACGTAGATGCACTTAAATTTTAAAAAAAAAACACCACTTGTGCGAATCCAGCGAGCCACGTGTGTGTTCGTTTTTTTTTAACGGCAAATTTCTGCTAGTTTTTGTACTGATTCTGGAATACAATTTTTTCAACAAATTTACCACAAAATATATCCGTTGAAACACACTTCCTTGTTCTACTATATATTTCCCGACTACTATTTTTTACTGTACATAAAGTCTCAGTACACTTGTTCGAGAAAAGGTAAATAATGTACAAATAAGAAAATCGTTAAACCTTTTTTCACTTTCAATAAGATTGTTGCCTCGTATCAATTTATTTTGCGTTTATTTATTTGTCGAAATCTGCTGTCTATCCGATTTATTAGATGTGCCAATTAATTCGGTGCCTTTTTTATAAAAAAATGATGATTTGTATCCTTTTTTAAATATAAAATAAACAGAACTATTATTGATAGGGTGACAATTGTTAATTGTTGTAGTAAAACATTTAAATGTTAACCGTATATCTTAACAGTTGTTGACACTGTCTCCTGTGATTGTTAGTTAGTTGCTAGCATTGATTATTTTATCATGACAACAATTAAAATATAATTGTTGTGTCGACGTCTCTTGTTAATGAGACAGTCATTCTCGATATGTTCGGTGTGTAGATGCTGGACATTCAATAAAATAGTTTTCATGCTAATGAATTAGGTTAGTTCATATATACGCCTGCAATTCATCAACATTAATATGTCTTTGTATACTTACAAATTACAAGATAACTGACTGTTATAGAATCAATGATTCTGGAGACTAAACGTTTTTCTGTTGAGAAGTATTGCATTGAATAAACTCTGCATTTAAATATTTTGTAACGTATAAGTAAATGAAGACGTCTAATAATTGTTCTTCCTTTTAGAAATACTACTGTTTATACTACATTAAAAGTATTACATGTACAAATTTATTCGGTACCTTTTTTATATAAATGTTTAAGGATGAATGGAATACATTTCAATCCTGAAAATATCTCCCATTGTTTTGTGTAATTTTGCTTCATCTGTCGAGTAACAAACGAATCGCTTATCGAAAAAAAGATGACAGCTTTGAGTTGGTGAAGCTGTAATACATTTTCGGACCTCTTCCACTGTCTTAGCATTGTTCTCCATGTTTTATGCTTCGCAGCACCTTCCTCCCGAGCTGATCAAATCATTCCCGTGGCTTCTGCGGCATTTTTTTCAGCTGGATTGCGAAAAATATGCAATGCCTAATATGCTACTTTTCGGACGCCATCGTGTTCATTACCTTTTTGTGAGGGTATGCCAACTGAATGTCCAAGATATTAATTATTTTAAATGTTAGGGTTGGCACTTCTAAATCCTAAAATGACAAGAAAATATTTTAATTTATTAACAGATTTATTATTGATTCGATTTAAATGCACAAAATTAATTTTTACACCTAACAATTTCTGTTTTAATTAATACACATGCATTTAAACATTGTTATACTATAATATAATCTCTGACTTTCTCTCTCTCTCTCTCTCTCTCTCTATATATATATATATATATATATATCTCCACATTCGTCTGTACATTTTTCCTGTTTGAAAATAAATCCACCTACATTCTATTTCCGGGCCATTCTAACAGTTTTAATGAAACTATTAAAGAAAAACCACATACTAGAAATAGACATTTATAGGTCAATACTTTTTGAATATTTTAGTTCCCACACTTTAAGCAATAAACATAATATAATTTTTAATAACGATATATGCATTCATGTATTTACATATATATATATATATATATATATATATATATATATATATATATATATGTTTATATATATATATATATATATATATATATATATATATATATATTTATACAACCTACAATTCCTCCTTATCAATCGTTTTACTTCCTCTATTGTTCGTGTGTACAAGTTCAAACTTCACTTTTACATTTATTTATTGTTGTCTACAGTTATGATTTCCCATGCGCTTTAACTCGACGTTTTTTTTTTGTAAAAAAGAAATACATACCAGATAATAATTGATAATTTTTATAATTATTTAGTACTTATACAATAAAGGTATAATTATCTACAGATGGTTCAAGTACATAGTCTATGCAGTGTGTCATGTTTCGTGCTAAATGCCTTCTTGGAATTGTAGTTATTGTGTGTAAAATTTATCTTCTAATAAGATTATTCTAATGTTTATTATCAGTACGAAATAATCATTGAATTGAATAGTCCAACATTGAATTGAAAATATATAGATAAAACGTTGGGAGATCCTTTGTGTTTTGATCAGTTGTCACACGCAAACACATCTTAGACAAAGCAAATCGTTCGAGCTGTTCGTTTATAATACAGGTTTATCTCATTTGTGTGATTTTTGTGTCGAAATCGAGTTTTTAATATTTAAAATATCGCGTGAAGAAACCGTCTTTATTAGTGTTAAGGAATTATAGATAAAACAATAAGAAGTTAATGTAAAACAGGAGATACAGGTCAGTGCTTTCATTATTGAAGACGTGCTGTAGAAAAAAAGTGTGGTAAAAATACAAATGTCGTTGATAAGTCAGTGGTTTGTTCGATATTCTTCGAGTAAAATAATTAATTGATAAAAGTATCTCGTGATTGAGAACAGACAGTTCAGTTTCATTCAGTTCTGACTGAATTTCTATAAATAAACCGTTAATTAATTATGTATGTTGTGAAAGTGGTTGATATTAAATTTATTCGATTTTTATAGTCAGATATTTTTCTATTTCATTGAAGATTATTGTGTCTGTACTCTGTTTCATTCTATTCATCCATTTTTTGATGGCGGTGTCCTTTTTTCTCTACGCGGCTCTTTTATTTATTTATTTTATAGTATTTTTCTCGTCCTGTTTGTATCAAAACTGAAATCGCTATCGACGTTTTTTTTTTGTACTTGTAAATAGCAGGAAGTATTTTTATATGATTGAAGCGATGAAACAAAAAAAATGATCCAGCAGTTACGAAATTTAGTTAGATATGCAAAAGAATTCCTTGTTAATAAACCTATATTAAATTTAAAAAAAACTCGAACGAATCAGGTTTTTTTCTGTCCACACTCAGTGTATTTTTTTCTAATTAGAAAAGTGTATACGTCTGATTAAATAATCATAGCGTTAAGGTACAGATTAGCCCTTTTTTCCTGAAGATAATGGCATCGCTATCAAAAACATATATGCAAATTTAAGAGTGTTTTTAATCGGATTTTTTGGCTGTAAAATGAGTGAAAATTCAATTGTAAAAATGGATATAGCTCCAGTGCTAAAACTGTATAATCTGAATATTATGTTGTGCATTAAAAATATCGATCGACAAGAAAAGTACAGTTTTTTATTTGATCTCTCTGGTAAAAAAGTCTTGTTCATTTCTGATTCATTATACTCGCTCTCTTTGTCACATTCTTTAGTGATTTTCTTGTTTAATTTTCTTTCTCGTGTTAGTAAAATAAGTAATTCATAGTTTTGTTTATTCCAAAATCTCTAGAATAATAACAGCATGATAAATCGATCAAGAAAAAGAAACATATGTCCAAGATAAATCAAACTCCTCGCATTGCCGAGATCAGATAATGTTTACGATTGAAAAAGAAATGTCGCTACATAAATAACGCAAATATATTTAAGATTCTCATAAGAATTTTTATTTTTTTTTTTAAAAAAAAAACTTACCGAGATTTCTGTCAAAAACACTCTTCATAAAACTGTTAATAACAGCGCCGAGAATATCGTAAACGGCCTTGAGAGTGTGTCTGTGTTTTTCGTTGTTGTTCGATGAATAAAAAGAGCCGTTGCTAAAAAAAATAATTGTGCGAACCTTGAATTCCGATCACAATCGTGTGTGAAATCGACAAACATCTATTATGTTTTTAACTACTGTTTTCCTCTTTTCAGTTACCTTCCGATATGGGCAATAAACAAGTCGTGAGCGAGGGCGAAGATGAAACGGGTACGTTAGCTAACGGCGCGACTGATGAGCCGGAGGAAGAACCTGTAGAATTACCGCCACCAATGAAACCGTTACAGGAGCCCTTAATCGTCACGCCTACACCGCCTATAGCGGCGTCCGCCGCTATATCGGAAGACAGCAGGGTAAGTTGATGCTCGCTCTAATCTATTATTCACTTTATGTCGGCGTACTGGCCGTGGATGTAATGTCTCTCTGTGACTTATTTAAAAAAAAAATTGCGAATGGGCGAAGTAATTAATGCCGGTTGTCATTATATTCATATATTCTTACACAGAATGCTATTGATTCGAAGAAGAAAGTATTCCGATAAATAAATAACACTAGAAGTTAGAAGGTAGTACTAAGTAAAACAATACATTTTTTATTGCTATGAAGAATTACAGTATCAAGAAATGATATCTACGAATCGAAAATGACACTAGAAAAATAAATATATAGTTAATGATTAGTTGATATATGTATTTAGTAAGAAATAGACATTACAGAATCGATCAAAATTAAGTGAAATCATAATAATTTTAAATATTGTATAGAGAGAAAAATGTTACCTATTTCAAAAAAGACTTGTTTTATCGTACAGAAGTTGGGTAGTAGCCTAACCCGAGAAGAGATTAATTATTATTTTTTTGAAAAACTCGAATGCATTTCTCTTAACAGAAACCGTCCGTTGCTAAACAAATATTTTTTATTTACACTTCAGCAAAATAGAAGAACTTAAGATTCTTTCAGTTCAGAAAAGGGTACGAGAAACTATGAACGTTTGCTTTCATTTGGAAGTAAACTGACTTTTCGAATTTATCAACAGAAGTTTCATTATGAAATAATCAATTGAATGGTGATTTATTGTTAATCGAATATATATTTGCATTTATTATATCTGCGAACATTTTATCTATAAAAACACTAAAAATTGATTTTTTTAAAAATGAAAGTCTCGACGTACGCCTGTTTCTCTCTTTTTTTAACAGTTTGTATCATTAAATCGTTTTTCTTTTAAAAATTGTACAACGATCGAATCGAGTAAAACTTTCAGTTACAATAATCTGTTTCGAATATGAAATTTGCAACTGATTTTTCCAATTCGAGCCATGTGTTTTATTTGGAATCAATCTCGGAATCAATACTAAATTAAATGATCGTTATTGTTAGAACCATGCATTTTTGTTTTTCGTGAAATAGTGAGTAGCATTCTCGTTTTCATTCATGTTCACGAACATTTTGTCCTTATCAATAATTATTACAGGTTTCGAGTCTTTCACTGAAAAGTATAGAGGGAGGAACGCCGGCGGACCTTGCTGAAATTGAACAGATCGTTAAGGAAAGAATGGTGTGATTTTGTCAAACTTCTATTTGCATGCCTTTGTGTTTCGTTCACGTACACGTTTTTTTTTTTAATATCTCGACATTTCTGTGCATCCGTTTTTGCGAATGTGTATTTACTTCTCACTTTCAGTATTGTTGTTTCATTATTATGGAGAATTTGTTGTGGATGTTTTACATTTAATTCGAATTCAGTTCGGGATTTGGCATTGAATTCAAATTGAGACATTAATTTTAAGTAATCGATAACTGATTGTTGTTTAATACGTGGGCCGTTTGATAAGTATGGAGGAAGGCAAGTTAAACGCCGTTTTTTTTTTGGAAAAAATCGATTTTATTTCTCGCCGTAGTCTCCATTGAGGGCTGTCCGCTTGGTCCAGTGAGTCTGCAAAATGGCGATGACATCCTCATTCGACGGGGATTTCTTCCCACCGAGCAATATTTTCAAGTTTGGGAAGAGGAAGAAGTCGCACGGGGTCAAGTTCGGAGAATAGGGTGGATGAGGAATCAATTCGAAGTCTAATTCGTGCAATTTTGCCATTGCGACGGTCAATTTGTGGGACGGCGCGTTGTCCTGATGAAAGAGCAGTTTTCTGTGCGCCAATCCCGACCGTTTTTGTTTCAGCTCTTCTTTCAAACGGTCCAATAATGTTGCATAATAGGTTCCTGTTATCGTTGTTCCCTTCGTTATGTAGTCGATCAGGATAATTCCTTGCGAG
Source organism: Acanthacorydalis orientalis (assembly GCA_034766995.1). NCBI lineage: Eukaryota > Metazoa > Arthropoda > Insecta > Megaloptera > Corydalidae > Acanthacorydalis > Acanthacorydalis orientalis. The sequence goes on along the minus strand of CM068316.1, from coordinate 2,748,001 downwards.
TCCCAAAAAACAATGGCCATCATCTTCCCAGCCGATAAAACGGTGTTCACCTTCATCGGCGGATTTTCGCCAGTCGTTGTCCACTGCTTTGACTACTGATTCGACTCAGGTGTGTAACGGTGGGTCAATGTTTCATCATCCACGGTGACGAATCGAAGGCCCGTTTGTTTGTTTTTCCATTTTTGCGGCAACTGCTGCAATGGTCGCTTCAAACATCTGTAGAATGTGAACAACGCGTCACTTTTGGCTGAAATTTCGCTAGTTTGAAAATTGCCACTTGACAGCCTCGACGTTACCAAATGAATGGTGGCGCCACATCATAGAAATATACCAATCTTATCAAACGGTCCACTTACACTTTTGAAAGGCATCGCCACTTTCTTCGAAGGACAAGCGTTGAAAATACATTTATTCGTTTGTGAAAGTGAGCTTAATCACTATTAATTCTTGCTGTGTATCCCAGGAATTGCTATATTAATCCTTTGTAATGTATTATCAAGACGTTTAAGTCTCATAAACAAAAACTAATATTAAATAATCAATAATTAACCGATAGTCTCACCGAGCTTCTATCACCGAAATGAGAAAGCTTCTGAAATTTACATTTTTTTCAAAAAAAAATCTAATTTTTTTGTGTTTTCAAATATTATTCTTTTTCGTAATTGAAATTACCTTGTGCCATTTTTGAATTTCAATTAAGTCAGTAAACAAAGTGTTAAAATATTAAATCGTCTTTATTGTAAGTTACTTCTCTGCTTCGTGCTTTTTGTCCTATTTCTTCTTATTGTCATTGTCTGTACAAATAAATATAAAGCAATTACTATGTACAGAAAAAAGGTTTTATTTTTTATTCTCGACCTGTGTGTAAAACATTTCATTCTTTTAATTTATACAATTTTTTACTCTCTTCATTGCACTTGTAAAACGGTTCGTTTTCATTTTACAAACTCTCTGTCACAAATACTATTTTATATTTGTTGTTACCGGCATCAAGTATAAATCATACGACTGTTTGTAATGTTAGAAAAATATGAGAACAACAGTACTTTTTTCCACTAATGGCGTGTATGAAGGAAAGAGTGTACAGTAATCGAACAAATACTATTAGTTAACGCATTGTACACAATTTTTCTGTTTTTTCCAGCACGTGTTTTCCATCAATGTACATATATTTTGTTTTTTGTAATTTATTTTTCTTTATTGTGTGTTATTGTAGTAACTAAAATGATTCGAATCTGTTGAGAGTTCATTTTATTTTATGGCAGTACTCGGGAACAGTTAACGAAGACGAGGCTCGATCAAAACGTCCGTATATTAATTGAAACGAGCATGGGATCTTATCGATTTTTGATATTACAGAGTTTATTAACGATTCTTAAATCGATGATCTGCCATAAAGTGAAATAAGCTCGATTGGTCTTCTTTGAATCGCAGTATTGAGTACGTTGTATAATCGATTTTTTCCTAATTTAATTTCGTTATTAGTGTTGTTCAAAGAGCTTCAGACTACTTCTTCGTTGAATTTAAGATCGGATGCGTTATTTTCAGGAACAACACACCGAGAATCAAGAAAGAAACAGCTTACTCCGGGATTGTAAACCGTCAGACGTGCTGACGGAATGCGACGAATCCGCCGAAGCGTGTACGAAGAGCGAAAACGGCGAACAGGTGGACGAATCGTCAGGTAACGGCGAGGTGTCCGACGTCGAACAGGCGCTGAAGAAGAGAGATTTCGTGCTCAGAGAGTTGGCGGACAGTGAAGATACGTACGTGAGCGATTTGGCGCAGATCACTGAAGGTTATATGGCATGTATAAGGGATCCGCAGTGCAGCGTTCTATTGCCAGAAGATCTGAAGGCCAAACATAAAATGGTCTTTGGTAACATCGAAGCGATATATGAATGGCATAGAGAGTAAGTGGCCGTTGCACATTTTTTTAAGTTGTTTGAAAATTTGTTCGATGTTCTTTTTAAAAAAAATATTTTTAGTTTTTCTCATCCCGTAGGATATTTTCCCGTTACATGTTACAGTATTTTCAATTTTATTGTATTACACGACTAATTACAAAATATTCATCGATGTATGAATCTTTTTTTATAATTTTTCTTAATACTGCCCTTGACGAATATACCAGTAAAAGAATATTTTTTGAAAATAAATAATTTACTAATTCAGTAAGGCAAAGTGCCAGGCTACGACCCATACATTATTTTGTAAATGTTTTCTTAAGCGAATAATATCGCATTTAATCAATCGACCGTCACTTAATGCTAGCAAACAAGCCATGTTTATAAATTTTATAGGAACTGAAGAGAAAAATCAAATGTGATTATTTGCAAATACAGAAATATTAGTCTATTCGTAGTCGATTATAACGTGGCCGTATCTTTAGAATATTTTTGTTGCCATTTCAGTGTCAGTTCGTACCGAAAATCACTGTGCTAGTTTCAAAATGTGCGAATCAAATTAATCTATTCGTAATGGACGTAATTGAGCGAAGAGGTTGATTTCCGGGAGATTTAGTTCACAGTCAATAGTTTTTAAGGGCATTCACACCTTTTGGGACCTAAAAATAGCCTGTTTTCATGGATTTTTTTCACATGGGGAATAATGTTTTGTTGCAAAAGTAAAGTATACATCTTAAATAATCTACACTGTAGATTATTTTAATATTTTTTTCCAAGCCGATGTTTTGCGCCACGTGCTAGTAGTAACCCATTGTTGAGGTGATGTAATCGATGCAGCGTTCCGCGGTACCAGATGTATTTCCGGGAGGTGTTATCTGAATCAAAAAGTTTTTTAATTGCAAATCAAAGTAGATAGGCTAAACTAATTGATGACGTGGCCTTCTGTTTAAACAATCATTTTTTCGGAAATGATAGCTGTTTGGGAAAAAAAAACATGAAATTTCTGCCCCGAAATGAAAATGAATAATACAAATGTCGAAACGATTGTACGCGAAAAATAAGCGATTCGCGATAAACGCGAATAGAAAATGGTCTGAGAAATATTTATGCAAAATTTCATGCAAATCGGTCGAATATTTGCTGAGACATTTCTGGTACCGATTTGGAACATTTAGTTTTGGGAAAAACGCGTTTAAAGTTTCGAGTAGATTTTAAGGCCGGATGCCGATTAAATTTTTCAGTGAATTAATGTTTTTCTATTAATTTACACGCCGTAATCGATGGCTGAACCGTAAATTTTACCTTCCGTCCGAGTAAAGGGTTCTTCTTCCTCCTTTTTTTCGGCTTTGCGCGATGTCCGGGCTTCCTTCTGCTCGCTCGGCGGAACTCGACCTCCTGAGATCGTTTTTCTCAGCCCACCGGTGAGCAAACCTTCCACAGTCGATTTGCATCATTTTTAAAAGTGCCATTGATACCTCGTTGAATACACAAGCGGCGATTTCAACTACGGAAAGACCGCTGTGTAATTCCTTCGGCACTGTTTCCCATATCGAATGGCTTAAACTTTCATTGCTATTTTGTGCAAATCCTCCCACGCAAAGCTTCAGTAGACTCTCCGGACTCGGATCTCCGTAAATGGGTTTTATCGCTTCAAGAACATTCCGTGGAAGTGCTCGGTAGTCATGTTTATACACGTAGGCAGTGTGCCAGACGCCGCCAGGCAGGGCGCCCTGCCCAGCACGTTTTTGGCTATAACTCTAGCAGTTTAACGAATTTCGCGATAAAGTTTTGTGAAAATATTTTTGAGCGATAGATACTACCGTCCGAATATGTGATTTTTGAAAAATTGATTTTTTTCATCTCTTAAAAGGATGCCCTTAAAAAAAATATACTTTTTACGTAAAAATATGTCGGCCGTCTATTATAAAAATAGTGCGGTAGATCGATCGTAAAATCATTAATATCGTCTTTCGTTCCGTAGCTTCTTCAGCAAAGCGTTGCGTAGGTGCGTCGAACATCCCGTCGAACTCGGCCCTCTGTTCAAAAGGTACGAGCGTAAACTTCACATGTACGTCGTGTATTGTCAGAACAAGCCGGTTTCCGAGCACATAGTGTCCGAACATTTAGAAGGTTACTTCGAAGAGATCAGACAGAAGCTCGGCCATAAACTACAGCTCTGCGACCTGTTGATCAAGCCCGTCCAGCGGATCACGAAATATCAGCTGCTGATCAAAGACGCGCTCTCGTGCACCGAGCGGGCCGGTATCTCGGCCGAAGTGTCCGACCTGAGAGCCGCGATGCACGTGATGCAGGTCGTCCCGAAAGCCGCGAACGACATGATGGACGTCGGGCGGCTCCAGGGCTTCGACGGCAAGATCACGGCGCAGGGTCGGCTGCTGCTCCACGGACCGTTGCTGTGCTCGGAATCGTTGACCGGTCCGAAACGTGAATTCCAAGTGTTTCTGTTCGAACAGACCGTGATATTTTCCGACGCGGTCGGTAAGAAGACCGCTTTCACGAGTCCCGTGTACGTTTATAAAGCGCACATCCAAGTGAACAAAATGCTGATGGAAGAGACCGGCGCCGACACGTTCATGGTCAAGTCGACCGATCCGTGCAGGTCGAGCGCGCAGTTCTATTGCGAAGCTTCGAGTCCCGATCTGCACGGTCGATGGGTGAGGACGCTGAACGCTATATTGCAGACGCAGAAGGACTTCCTCAAGGCGATACAGAGCCCGATCGCGTACCAGAAGGAGCTGACGAAGGACGCGTGAGTGTTGAAAACGGACGACGCCGCGGCGTCGCGTCTCGTCGCCTCTGTTTGTCTGTCTCTGTCTGTCTGCTCGTCTTACTCTGAGCTTTCTAACATGTTTGTTTCGGTCCCTCTCGTACGCCTCTCGATTTATTTATTTTCGCATCGTGTTCCGCAGTATTGACCGTTCGATCGATAATAATCTTTATACGTACTTCAGAGTCGACGCACGTGTGTAGAGTTGCGTTTTTCTTCACGTTTGTCGTTAATTGTATACGTTTTTTTAAAAAAAAAAATCTACCGATCGGTATAGAAATAACAATTGCTTTACTGCAGAAGGATTCGAACATATACGTTACTCGGCACGATTACAAACACATGCCGATTTGTCGACTTTTTAAATTAATACTTGAACGTTTTCCTTCGACTGTGTAAAACAGTATGTCGTCATCGCTGACACATTATTGCGTTGTAAACCTATTTGTAATTAAACAATAAACGACAGTATTTGATGTAAATACACAATAGCAAAAAATATGTTCGATCTAACATTAAATGACAAATATAAAACATGATTGAAAAATAATAAAAAAACAATTTTACATTCATTTTGATTACAAAAGCAGAATCCACTTTTGCCCTAAAATAAAGTAATTAAACTTCAGTACCTTATATGAGAATCAATCAAGTTCAAAACAATACAAGTATGTATGAAGATTATTAAATATTTCACTCATTTCTTTGTCGATTATGATGATAACAAAGTACAAATGAATCATTTTTTTATTAAATATAAGTAATATTATTTTTCCTCCTATAATATAAGTTCATCGCTTACCTTTGTATTCCAGTTCATTTATTGCAAATAAAAGTTTATTGTATTTATTATTTCTATAACAATAAATGTGTCGTCACGAGACATTTTCAAATGGGATATCTATATATGTATATATTTTTAATGAAGAATATTTTTACGCATTCAGTGAAACAAGAATTTAAATGTACAGTGGCAATTAGTACACTCGTAGCAGTGACGTATCTCTTATAATCTGATCGTTTTTACACGATAATCTTTTATTGTTTTATTTTACGGTTAATCTTTGCAACGTTGTTCATTGAATACACTGTTTTTATAGGCCTTTTTTTAATAAGTCTTATAGAAAACGACGTGTCTCTCGAAATTTATAACAATTATTAACAGTTATGTTTTGTATCTTTATATATACGAATCTTAATGATTTATGTAGCCATCTGTCAACTATAAATCTATGTCCACTGAAATAGTAAGGTACATCGTGAGTTGTATTTAATGGAAATTTGTGCATTTGCATCGGAACTGATGTCCGTGCGGACAGAATCTTACGTCAGCACGGTCGATGCAAATGCAAAAGCCTCTGATACAACACGCTAGGTAAACGTTTATTAATGTGGACGTGACTTTAGAATATTTTTGTTAACTTTATCGATTTCACTATATTAGTTTAAAAATCTATGCACAAAGTATAAGAGCAATCGATATCTATTCAAATAGGTAAATGTTGAATATAACACTCGAATATTTTATGTAAAAGACCACTAATGCAATAAGTTCTCAAGCGGACATTCCTTATTATTGCAGAACAATATTCAATGTTCTAAGAACAAATAGATGGTGGAACTATTAATTTTATATGGAAATTAAATATATTTTATAACATAGATATTAACTAATCAGTACCAATTCCATACTCAAGCCATTACAGATCCTTAGATTATATGTTTTGATTTAATTTTATTTTTTTTATATGAGTGCAGTATAATCATTACACTCTTAGTAGGGGTGTCGATGATGTAATTGTGTATGTTATTTTGTAAATTTAGCATAACTATGCAGACTTATGATATTTGTACATTTATATATATATATATATATATAAATTTTGCTGTAAGCATTATATTATTTTCGTTTGTAATTCTTGTTATCGTCATAACATGAAATATAAACCAAAAGCCGACAATTACACCTGGTAAATCACAAGAAGTGAGATAATTATAAATATGAAAATATATATATACATAATAAACATTCTATATTATTACTATATATATATATATATACATATATATACATATATATATATATACATATATATATATATATATATATGCAGAGTAAAAATTAAAAATAGTAATAATAATAAAAATGATTGTATTTATGACAAGTATTTAGCCATGTACATATGTGTGAATGTTTGTATATAGCGCTATGGTGACGATTAATGGGATTAACAATAATAATAATAATAATTAATAATAATAATATTGGAAGAACACAATTTTTTGAATAGAATAAAATAGTAAAAAAGATTGATTTTATATTAATACGTTTTGTTCTCCTGCTCCAGTTTTACCTTTCTTTACATACATTTTCATACTAACTTTCCTATTTTCATTACGACTCATTCATAATCGTTATTTGTTTTCTGTTCGTATTAACATGTTTTAAATAACAATGTCACAGATGGGGTCTAGTTTGATACTTTTTTTCGTTTTGTTTTTTGCATGTTTTTTTTTGTGTTTGGGTTTTTGTTGAATATTTTTTTTCATTTGTTGGTTTTATTTAATTTTGTTTTATCCTTTTAAGTTTATAATTATAATCCATATAATAGTGCTACTCCTGCTGATTTATTATCAGCATGGAATCCGTCTCTGAGGAAAGCCACTTCAGCACCGATTCAACAAAATAGAATCGTGAGAAAGTCGAATAACAGACCCGGCATCCTGCAAGGATTCAGAAATTCGTTGAGTCGTCGCTGGTCCGATTCCGATCCGCCGGTAAGCTAAAGAACGTTCGTGACTACCGTTATCGACGTAAAACTGTTTTGTTAATCGTTTGTTTTCGTACCTGTGATCGCGTCGGTCTATTTTCCCGATGAATCACTCGAGTCTTTGTCTCCGCTAATAAAAAAACTCGAAACTAATTTCATTTTTCTCAGTACTCGACTAAAATATATAGATTGTTTAAATCGACCAGAAGCCGAAGTCGACGGTCGTTGTTTCATCTTTCGATTATCGTCGGTATGTATCTAATACGAACTACGACTTGCAGGGTCGTCCCCGTGTCGCAACTAAATCGTCGTACGTGTCCGTCTATTGCCACTGCACCGCGACGTTACAGTGTAAACTCGAACCGTCCCCGACGGAATTGCACGTGAACTGGCGTAAAATCGAACCTAACACTAAAGTGATTCGCCCGAACGATCGTCATAAAATCTCTTTAGAAAACGATATAGCGATCCTCACGATACATAACTGTAAGGAGTCGGACGCGGGGACGTATCAGTGCACGATAGCCAACGACGTCGGAACGATACAGAGCACGGTGATCTTATCCGTCGAACCTTCGAAACTGTTACAAGTCGATGTCATTACGTGTTCGAGCGTCGCGCTGAGCTACGCGGGCGAGACGGTCACTTGCGACAGATGGAAAGTCGAATATTGCGAGGCCGGAACGGCTCGGTGGCAGAGCGCCGCGGGAGGACCGAGGAACGGGCGCTACATCGTCGAACATCTAGTCCCGGGAACGAGTTACACGTTTCGGATCAACGGCGGACAGCCGAGCGCGGCCGTCGCGTTACCTCCTGCGGACAGTACGCGTAGAGCTCAGGAACAGTTCCATAGACGATATGCGGAAGCTGAGGAATTAGGACGCGGAAGATACAGTATCGTGAGGACGGCCGTCGATCGCGGAACCGGACAAAAAGTAGCGCTCAAACAAGCGTGGAGAGCGAGACGGTCGAGATCCGCAACGCACGCTGAATACACTCTTTTGTCGGCCGCCGACCATCCAAATTTGACGAGAGCTTTGGCGATGTTCGAACATGCTCCTCGTCCTGGAATGGATACCATCGTTATGGAATTGTATGTTTTCGTACATTTATTAAGTAACTTTATTATTTTACTTGAATAGATATTAAACCGTTTTGAAATAGCATTCGTACGACACAGATATGTCGGTTGAAAATATCAATAATAGAAACAATTCGCTTTCTTACAAACAATATGCATAGTATAACTCAGTATTAGCCGACGATGGTTTTACTGATTAAATCGAGACGTAACCTAATTTACACCTGATACAGTCTAACACGCATGATTAATAAAAAACAACGTGCAGTAACCAATGGGAAATATTTTCAAATTAATTTTGAATTACAAACGTATGACCTTACTCATAAGTCATGAAAAAAATACTTTTTCACAAAGTTCTGAAATAATACCATGGGTAGATTTAATGTTCTGTATCGTACACTACATTACACGTGTATATGTATTATAAATTTCAGAGTTCGCGGACCGCCTATCTTAGAACACTTGTGCCGTAGTCCTCAATATACCGAGCAAGAAGTGTGCACTCTCTCGGGTCAGATAGCAGGCGCACTGAGTTGGATACATACGCGAAATATCGCGCATAAAGATCTACGACCCGAGAACGTACTAGTCGATACGGCCGGCCTCATGCCGAACGTAAAACTCATAGATTTAGGAGCGGCGGCCGGGCTTCCGGAACCTCCGGCGTGTTTGGAATGCACCGCGCCCGAATGTATCGTCGTGTTGCGGAATCCCGAACAAACGATCGGTTCTCCTGCGGACGTGTGGTCTTTCGGTGTTTTACTTTACGTGATGCTCAGCGGAGTTTCGCCGTTTCTCGATGATTCCGATGAAGAAACGACGTCGAATGTTCTCAAATGTGATTTCTGTTTCCCTGAAGAATATTTTTCCGGGGTTTCCGACTCTGCTAAACAGTTAATATCGAGTTTACTCGTACTAGAACAAGAGAAACGATTGTCTATAAACAAGTGTATAGATTCTCCGTGGATGTTAAATGTAAGAGTCATTTATATTATTTCTTATATTATAGAGTGATTACCGTTCATATTGTTAGGTAACATTAGTAAGAGATTATTTTCAAAAAATATTAAAAATAATTACATTTGTGTGTTTATGTGTGGTCCACAATGTTATTCCCCAAATAGCAAATTATATGTGAGTGCGTATGTGTGTGTCTATATATATATATATACATACACACACACATATATATATACACACACACAAGTTATATATAATGAAAATATAAATGATTTGAAATTATTATAAAAGTCATCTACTATATACAATTTTAATTATAATAATTTATATATTCTAGTACATAATCTAATAAGTCATTTTTACGTTTATATAACATTCTCTGCATTTTTAGAATATTCATATGTGCGTTATGCCTTCGTCTCGTCTTTTGGCATTCGTAGAGCGAAGAAGACCGAGCAGTGCTCCGTCTACTCCTACTTTAGAAAATATGACATTAACAGATGAATAAAACATTAATCTACACATCAAATTATTGAGTAATTGTATATATTTATAATATAGACATAATTAAAACTAATTATAATATATTATGTTTATAATAAAATTGACATAGCAAATAATATTTGTCATTTATTTAATTAATTTGTTTTGCTTGCTCTCGATTGTATTCGATGTACACTTTCACATTGAATAACTAAATATATCACTTCTGTCTGCGATTCAATACATTTACTTAGTGCTAAATTCACAAACCAACAACCTAGAACAAACCATTACATCCGAAAAAAATCATCCAAATGGCTGAAAATTATAACATAGCTTTTGTTGATTGATTTTTTTGGAAAATCCCATCAATAAAGATATTTTTGTTATATGCATTTCATATTGTTAGCTCCTTTTTTAAATACAGTTATTAAAATATAATTTATGTTTTATTATTGAAGTATTTTATTATCATTAATTACACATACCCATACTCGTTGTTTAACATTGTAAATACGTTCTCAGCCACCTGAAGACTACTTTTTGGATAATTTTATCCAAATTTGTACAAATAAAATTTATTTATTGACTACACATACAATATAATGTAAGGTAATAAAACTAATATTTTATGCTGGACTTCAGATAAACCGGAAGTGCATAATTTAAATATGTGAAATGTCCTTATATGTTATCATCAGATAGTGAAGTATTCATGCATACTCCACTTTAGTGTCTAAACAATATAACTAAGACAAAAAACAACCTTTTTCAAGTCAAAAGAAAGTATTTTATTTAAATTATTTCTATAGCATATGAAAAATGGCAAATATTTGTGTGTATGCATATATATATATATATATAATCGTTTTCACAAAAGTCCTTAAAGTAAACTATTACCCTCATCTAATACGGCATTTATAACACGGTTTGTTTGTTTTGAGCGGACGTATCAATTTGTTATTCTAACCTCAAACTCAATTGACGTATAATATACTGGCCTTTCAAGTAGGCCTATTAATTAAAATAACTTCAGTATGACCCCCCCCCACCCCTCGTATAGCACGATTAACTGATTTAACGAAAACATTGTTATACGAGATTCAAAGTTCATACAAAATTTGTTATATAGTTCCTGCTGTACCATATTGCGTCCTAAATTAAAGAAAGGAAAAAACACGAACATATTTGATTATATACTTTTATTTAAGAGATCAATATAAATTACATGTTCAATAAAATATTTTAGTAATACCCACATATCTATACCTCCAAGCCACAGTGATATTTCGAAAAATAAGTTTGAGGATACTTAACTTTTAAAATTGTTTTATTAATAAGAAATTGCCATGCATAGATAAAGTCCTAAAGTTGTCATGTAATTTGAATGAAGTTAATTTAACAACTTAAAGATATCAAATGATTGCTGACAGAAATTTCAAAATCTCATTAGAGCTCATTTTTAGGTACAACAATGCAAAACAGGAGTACAGACAGAGTGCTAAGACATGCGTGCATATAATTAAAACCTATACGATATATGTACGTCTTTTTCGTGATTTTTGCTCCATTTCGTTCTCGTTGCATGAATAAAACCTATGCATAAAACCGTGTTATAACAGCCGTGCTGTACAAGATTTGTGGCAATTCTTCGGCCATGTTAATCGAATCCGTGTTATAAAAGTACCGTGTTATAAAAGTACCGTGTTATATGAGGGTTTCTGTATATACAGTCGAATACATAAAATATACTATTTAATTATATTTGTTTGCATGTCGTTATTTTATTTCATTACAGTTTTTAAAATTTCATCGATTTCGTATATATAGCAGTGACCAAAAAAATTGACATCTGAAGTACGGATAAAATTAAAAACACTAATAAGAAATATGCAAGTAAATACTATTAGACAAATAAAATTGATTGTACTCTTTGTCTGTTTATTTAATATTCAATTTCACTTGTATTTCTAAAAAAAATACAACTACAAAAGCTGACGTACAAAATTGATATTTTTTCATACACTTATTTCTTGGAAAAAGTTTCCCTCAAAAAAAGGTATACTTGTTAACTTAATTATACCCTGAATGAAAATGACAACTTTCTTTATTACAGAAGGGAGAAATCGAGGTTTTTTTGATGGAGTTGGTGCTTCAAAAGAAAATTGAAAAAAGTTATGGTATTAGTGAATCTAGTCTTACTCTCATACATGAAAAAAAGCTTGTATATAGAAAAACTAATGAAAAAGTCAGGATCTGGACATTGTCTGCTTTTATTCAAATTAGATATTCGATTTTTAATAAAGATGTTAGTAGAAAATCCAAAAATGGGAAGTAACAAATTGGGTATACTCATATGACCGAGAACTATTCGTAGAAAACTACTGAAAGAAGGATATAAAAGCCATGGGATATGATTTAAACCATACCTGTTGGAAAAAACAAAAGTTCATTATTTATGGAGCCAAAAATACACACTGTGGTCATTTGACAGTTAGAGGTACATAATTTGATCTGATGAACAAAAATAAATTTGTTCATGTCTATTGGTATACAATATGTTTATAGAGTGTCAAATACCAGGTATTGTGTAAAACATATTTGGCCAACGTTTAAGCATTGTGGAGGAAGTGTTATGGTTTGGGGGTGTTCTTCATATTGGAAGATTGGCACACTGGTCATAATTGATGGAATACTACACAAAATAAAGTATGGGGAGATAATGGATGCCGGTCTGAGGCCATCAGCTGAAAATACGGGGCTCGAATCATTCATATTCGTCACAGTGCCTCCATATGATTCCGATAGAGCACCTTCGGCGACTCCTGAAGTTACGACCGAGAAGTTCGGAGTCAACCTCGATTACAGATTTGTAGTTAAAAATTTAAGTGGTGTGGAAAAATACAATGAGAGAAATGTCAGAATTAGTGGAAAGTATGCCTAAAAGATGTTTAAGACTATATGAAGCGAGAGGCAGTCATACTAAATATTAGTTATGAATATAAGTGAAATTGAATATTAAATAAAAAGATAAAAAGTATGATAAATTTTATTGGTCTAATAGTATTTCATTGTATATTTTTTATCACTTTGTGTTTTTAATTTTATCCGTATTTTAGATATCAATTTTTTTCGGCTGCTACTGTATGTCAACTGTAATTTTGAAGGCCAACATGTCTAAAGAAACTAGTAAAACAAAATTAAAAAGAAAATGTATTTCACTAGAAGATAAAATATGTATCCTAGATCGACTGGAAAAGGGAGATAGAGTATCGTCCATTTCTCAAGATCTGAAGTTAAACGAAGCGACGATTCGAACGATAAGAAAGAATGAAAAAAAAATAAGATTAAGTGTGATATCCGGAACGTCGGTCAGCGCAAAACATATATCTCGTAAGCGACCGGTTTTAATCGAAAAAATGGAAAAATCACTGATGTTTTCTAAAAAAACTAGTAAAACAAAATTAAAAAGAAAATTTATTTCACTAGAAGATAAAATATGTATTCTAGATCGACTGAAGAAGGGAGATAGAGTATCGTCGATTTCTCAAGATCTGAAGTTAAACGAAGCGACGATTCGAACGATAAGAAAGAATGAAAAAAAAATAAGATTAAGTGTCGTATCTGGATCGTCGGTCAGCGCAAAACATATATCTCGTACGCGACCGGTTTTAATTGAAAAAATGGAAAAATCACTGATGCTTTGGTTAGAAGACTGCACTAGAAAAAGTATCCCTGTGGATGGCAATGTTATTAAACAGGAGGCATTAAGGATTTACGAACATCTTAAAAATATATCTGAATCCGAAGGACAGAAAACGAATCATCAATTTGCTGCGAGTAAAGGTTGGTTCGAAAAATTCCAGAAGCGTTTTTCATTGCGCAGTATGAAAATCCACGGAGAAAGTTTATTGGCTAATGCTGATGCTGCTCGAGAATTTAATGAAGAGCTTGCCCGAATTATTAACGATGAAGGATTTACAGCAGATCAAGTATTTAATGCTGATGAAACTAGTTTATTCTGGAAAAGATTGCCCCGTCGGACCTACGTATTAAGAAACGAAGAAATTATGAAAGGATACAAAGTTTCGAAAGATAGAGTAACATTATTATTCTGTTCTAATGCTTCGGGTGATTTTCTAAATAAACCATTTTTTATTAATCAGTCGCTAAACCCTCGAGCAATGAAAGGAATCGTTAAATCCATGTTGCCTGTATATTGGAGAGCAAATAAACGAGCACGAATGTCGGCTTGCCTGTTTAAAGATTGGTTTTATCATTGCTTTGTACCCGATGTAGAAAGTTACACGAGACGAAAGAACTTGAGTTTTAAAATTCTACTAATATTGGATAATGTGCCTGAACATCCTCAAGATTTAACCCACCCAAATGTGAAAGTTATTTATTTACCACCAAACACAACTCCTCTGATCCAACCTTTGGAACAAGGAGTAATATCAACATTTAAAAGCTATTATATTCGTCAAACTTTTCAGAAAATACTGGAAAAAATGGAAATCGACATGGATTTAACTGCAACAGAAATTTGGAAACAATTTTCTATTCTAAACTGTGTGGAAATTGTTTCTTCTTGCATTAAGGAAATAAAACAATCGACACTGAACGCTTGCTGGAGGAAATTGTGGCCGGAGGCAGTCTCGACAGAAAATGTCATATCCCCGATACACAACGAATACGAACGTATAGTCGACATAGCTCGTGTCGTAGGCGGAGAAGGTTTCGATGACATGGACGTTCAGGATATTCATGATTTAGTAGTGAAAGAAGATAATGAAGAAGAAGTCGTAGAACTGAAGACCGAAGCTACGAAGAACGACGACACGGAAAGTGATTCTAATGATATAAAATTTACGAATTTCACGTTAGAATCAATACAGGAAGGACTGAATTTGGCAGAAAGCTTAGAGTCATATTTCATAGAACACGATCCTTCGATGGAACGTAGTCTGAAATTTAAATGGGATTTGACGAACTTATTAATACCATACTACGAGATCTATAAAGATTTGTATAATAAGAGTAGACAAACTGTAATAACAGATTTCATTAAAGATGAAATTGTAACGGATTCCAGTGATCAAGAGATGTAACCAATAAGGAAAATGGAGCGAGTTAGTGAAATTGACAGCAACAGTGCTGGATAGGACAAGAGATTTGTATCGATACCTCAAAGCGACAATGAGGTATTACAAAAGTTTTCTTCTTTGAGATTTGCTGTCGGATATCTAAAAATAAATTGTTTAATGAAACATCGAGATGTTCTCTCAGTATTCATTACTTGATATCTTTGAGTTGCCAAGTTTATTTCATTTAAATTACATGATAACGATTTCTTATTGATAAATCAATTTTAATAGTTAAATGTCTCAAAACTTATTTTTCGAAATATTTCACTGTAGCTTTGAGGTGTAGGTATGTAGGTATTATTGAAATAATTTATTGAACATTTTGTAATTTCTCTTAATATATTAAATAAAAGTAAAATACATAATTTTTTTTATCTAAAACGTAATGTAGTACTTAGCATAAAGTGATTTTCACTTACTGGTACCATCATCTCATCATTTTTTTTTCAATTTATGTACAAAGGTTCTATCTATACAGTAAAATGTCAATCATGCCATAATCCTTATCTATAATCATGTGTTTTTCTGTGCTGTCAATATGGATTAAAAAACTAGATGTCAAAAAAATGATATTCAGTTATGTGAATCTATTATAATTGGTTATAAAAAGTTTTTTCAGAACAGTATTTTCAGTGAAAATCTATGTGATCTTTTTGAATTGTTATCAAGATATATAATGTAAATGCAAAACAGGGTTATGTTATTAACTCATCAGAGATTTATCAAGAACAGTTCTGCAATTCACAAATGAGTATTAAAATAAAAACCATTTTAATACTATTAACCATTCAATGGTCTTTTAACTGAATAAAAATAACAGAATGAAAGTGAAATTTAAAAGTTCATGCAGATAAGATAATATTACATTTTATCACAATTTGTAAATTTTTATATAGTTTTCTCATTATTAACGTTCACTCAACATCAAACCAATCTATTATTCCATAGTGCTATTGTTTAAAAGTTTATCTTATTTTTTTACAAATAATTTATGTTTGTATATAACAATGGATAATTGTCATGAAGAGATTGAAATGGATCATTTACTGTTCAGCAATCAGAATGATAATAGATTATCTGTTTCCAATGATCACATTCATGTACCAGTTAGACAAGTACTTCGCAGGAGGACAACATCATTACATAAAAATAATAGACAGATCACTAAAAATATGCCTTCAAGAACATTAGGTATTACACATAGTTAAAAAAAAATATATATGCTCATGTGTATACATGCGTACGTTTTGATTGCAGGATCAGCGAGTGACTTGATGAAATCATCGATAACTTTTAATGATTTAAATCACATGTACAATGATAGAGGTGATGGAGATAATTTAGATTCTGAAAATAACCTAAAGTGTTCACATGAAAAACAAATCGATTATATTATTTGTGAAATAGAACAAAATGAAAAGCTAATGCAAGATAACCCACAGTCAGAACAACTAAGAATGTACGAATATGATAAATATAATTTAAATCTAAAAGATCCTATACACTTACCACTGTATCATGTATATTTGTTTGTGAAACGTGTGTATATTTTAGGCAAACTATTAGAGACATAGCTGAATCGTTGATGATTAAACGTAGTATTAAATTAAGACTGAGCTCATCTGTAAAGGACGGCAAACAGCGGTCAATACCTTTTACAAAACGTTTAATGTACCGATTCAGTATGAGCATTTCAAAAGTAACGTATTTAAATCTTCATTTGAATTACATTACTACAAATGTCTTTATAAAATTATGATAAAGATGACAAATATATTTTATATAATGAAATGAAGTCTACTTTTTTATAGAGACATTTTTATAAATTACGAGTAATTGAAAATATTTAAAATTTTAATTAGTAACAGTAAAAATAAATTTGAAAATAATACGTTTTGTATTTTTTTTTTTAACAGTTCAAATCATCGATCAAAAATGTAATTCCATCTTTTGAACTCTGGTATAGTTCACTGAAGTCAATCGAAGGACATTACGGTTCAGGTGTAGCAACGTATTTTTATTTCTTACGTTGGTTATTTATAATGAATTTTATCACATCGATATTTTTGTTTGCATTCATAATATTACCGCAAATTTTATACATTAGTTATTTGAATGAATCCTTGAATACTACAAATATAAATGTGGTAAATAGTACAAATAGAAATATTTTAACACAAACTTTAAATCTGTCAGGATGTAATGAAAATGTATTTAATAGTGAAAAATGGTCAATTACGAATCTCATCACTGGTGAGGTAATTATTAATAGTTTCTTTCATGTGTAAATTAAGTTGCCTTGATTCCTTCACTTTTGTGTTTATGTTTTTATTTTTCAACATTTTTTTATATTTTAACTCGAATAAATAAATCATATATATAAAACTTTATTTTCAAAAAAATCGTACAAAAATATTATTTCACTCAGATTTCTGTCTCAAAATGTTTATTTTATATTTCAGGGCTACTTAACAAATACCATAATGTATTACGGTTACTATTCGCATCAAGATTTCAGTTTAGACGACAGAAGAACTGAATATAATATTTCAAATGCTTATTTTTTTACAATGTTTTGTGTGTACTTTGTTATGTTTGGAGTATTATCTGTGAGGTAATTATGTCATTAAAAATTTGTATTTTATAAATATTAAAATAAAAAACATTTCTTTTTTTAATTCATTACATCATTCTTTTATGCACTCAGGTTAAAAATAGGTAAATATTTTAAAAACAAGTATTAAACTAGATAAAAGGTTATATTTATGTTCTAGCAGTAATTAAATAAAATATGTATTTATATATTTTCAGCACTGCAAGATCATACCGTAAAAGTTTCATAGAAACAGATGGAGGATTTAAAAATGTGTATGCTCATAAACTGTTTTGTGGATGGGATTTCAAAATTGCTACAGATAAAGCGGCTCTATTAAAACGGAAGTCTATTTATAATGAATTGAAAGTAATTTTTTTTATTTACTGTAAATGTTGATGATAATTAAACATGGATTTGTAAAATAAACACATTTTTTTAAGGAACTATTAAATGAAGAATACAATGATGAAAACGTCTCTTTTAAAAACAAATGTGTAACTTTCATGATTCAGTTATCGCTTAACGTGTTCGTTGCACTTTTACTCACATCGACTGGCTTTGCGATCTGGAACTTACTTTCCCGGCACGAAAGTCCGACATTGTTCGAAAAAGCTGCAATGAAGATTACAGAAGTAAATGAAGAACAGAGTTTTGCACTTCTTACAGCTTTTGTTATTTCTATGATATTACTTATTTGTCCATTTGTGTTCAGTTGGATAGTTAAGTATGTGTACAGTCATTTCTATGTATGACTACATAATTTCTGATTTAACAACAATGTAACTAATTTTCTGATTTATTTTCATTAATGTTTATATATCGTGTTGTCACGTGTACTATTAATAATGAGTATTTTTTTTTTATTAACTTTTACTATTTCTTTTCAGTTATGAAGGTTACAGAAATCCTCGTACAGCATTGTACACGACACTTTTGAGAACTTTTTTACTTGAAATTGTCATCGTAGCAGTACTAGTTACATTTTGGCTGACAAGATCGCGTGCAGAGGTAACAATTTAAAATAAATAAGATAGATACATTTTCTTACTTTCGTTTTGTTAATTTAGTGTTGGGAAACTTCTTTAGGACAAGAAGTTTATCGACTTATTCTGATGGATTTTTTCTTTTCTGTTATGTTTGCGTTAATAGTGAAATTTATACGACACATTTTATATAAGTAAGTTTTTAATTTCAGGTTTTTTAAACTGATTTACTTTCAATTCTCATTAGATATTATATATATATATATATATATTTATATATATATATATATTTATATTGTTTTTTTTTTATCAATTAGGATAGTCTGGCACTCTCTAGAAAAATCAGAATTTAATATTGCATTAAATACGCTTAATCTTATTTATAATCAAACGTTATTTTGGATGGGATTATTCTTTTCACCGATTCTCCCATTTGTCATGGTGATAAAAATGACGATAATTTTCTACGTAAATCGTTTTTCACTTAAATACTTTTGTCAGCCTCCTCATAAATCATGGAGGGCAGCACAGACACATACACTGTTCTTGGGTCTTGTGTTCATTTCACTTCTTTGTATATTATGCACTTACGGATATATAATAACACAGTAAGTTTTTTTTTTATGAAATTCAGCATGTTTAACGAATATATAAATGACATTAATTTTTTAGAGTACCTGTGTCAAAGTGTGGTCCATTTTGTGGCTATGAATATATTTATGAAATGATATTGCACGGGGCTTTTCAACTTAAACAACATAGTTTCGTATGGAATATCATAATGTTCTTACCAAAACCAGGAGTGATTGCTGGAATACTTATTGCTATGTGGTAATGTTCATATTTTTTCCCTGATAAACACACATTTATATATAATTTACTTGTTTATTTTAGTGTGACTATTTATTACTTACGAGCACAATCACAAGCACATAAAAGTATGGTGCAGATTTTAAGACAAATGCTTGTAATAGAAGCAAAGGACAAAAAGTTTCTTATAACGAAAATTTCCCAATACACAGAAAGTGGTTAGTTTTTTTTATCATTGTGTTATTTTAGTAGCTTATTTCATGTTAAAATTGTAGGGTATTATGATAATGATTTGAATAACAGGCCTGATGATTATGAAATACGAATGGGGAGAAGTACAACATTGGAGTGTCCAGAAAATATTTTGAAGAATAGTGAACAAAATAGACAACATTTTGATATATTGGAGGAAACAGGTATGCATTGAAACAGGTTTGTTATCACTGATTATTGTGATATAAATTTTTTGTTGACTTTGTATTAGAACAGATAAATTTTGATATATATATATATATATATAAATATATATAATATTTTTTTCAGTACAAATTACTGAAAGTTATGTTTCACCAAGTACTTCCAACTCTAAGTAATCAATAGACCAAAGAAAAATCAAAGTAGTAAATCATATTGTTAGTGTATTTTATAATTAAATCTTTAAGTTTATACTTAATGTTACTGTTTAAATTTTTTTAGTTTAATTATTTGTATTACGGTCAAGATTATCTTGTTTATTGTTGATTGTTTTTAAAATGAAAAATGTTTTCTTCTATGTAAATATATAAACAGTAAGTGTACTATAATTTATTAAAATAGTTTATTTTAGTTATTTTACATCAATTGTCAAAGTGCCAAAGTATATATATATAATGTTTTTGTCTTATTTATTTCATTAGTATAAAGTATACATCAAACAAATCAAATAACGAATTTATTTAAATATTTATGTAATTCTTCTCATTTTAATATGACTGTGTTTAGTACAATATTTATTTTTACTACAATCAATGATTTTGTTGTATACTTTTAATTGTAATTACTTATTTATTAAAATTGTATTCGAATTATTTAATATACAGATTATAAAAGTAAGATGTTGAAGTTTATATTAATTATTTTTGATCAATATTTCAATAGCTGTATTAATGTGAAATTCATTTTTAAACATGCAATTTCAATTTTCTATAATAAAATTAAAAGATCTGTTATATAATATTTTTGTGTAGATTATTGTTGAATATAACTTTATATGGAACTGTTTTGTATTTTATAAAAAATAACCTTATGAATAAAGTTTTATTTGAGGTAATTTTTTCAAAAATTAAAAAAATGTACATATGTATTGATATTTCTATGGAAACGATACACAAGTTGTTTAAGCAGTAAACAAACAAATTTGACAATTAGGTTATCAGATTTTGTAAAATATCACAAGTTTATTCACTTTAATTACAATAGTAACAATTATTCCACAAGAGTAAGTGGAATAGCCGAGAGATTTTTTAATGGATTCTCGTAAGCCATGCAGAGTAATACCGAAACTACCATGGCTTCCTTGGGTAGAATACGACAACGTATTAGTATCAGAGATGGTACGCAAAGCGTACGAAAATGCAGAATATCCACCTTTGTTACAAGATAAATCGTGGACGAAGAGTGTCCTTTTCAAGGATCAGTTCCAGTACTATAAACCTAGCGAATCGATAGGTAAAATATTACTTTGTGAAGAAAATGAACACTTAATTTATTCAATTAATGTGAATTAGGATCTGCATACACACCGTCTGCTCAAAATTTAAAAATCAATACTCTCAAGCCGAAAAAACGCAGACCTTCCTTCCCAAGTCCAATCGGACCTGATGGAAAGTTACAATATCCACCAAAAAAATCTAGGTACGAGGAAAAAATGGAACAGGAGAAGCTTGAACGGGAACGTTTACGACGAGAAGTGAGATTTTTTAACAAATGCAGTTAAAATTTAATTTTATATATATATATATATATATGCATGTATGTATTCACGTATGTATGTATGTGTGTGTGTGTAATTTTAACACAGGCAAAAGAATCTGGTATCGTTGATCTGAGAGATTTGATGAGCGGTGAATATTATAGAAGAAAAAAAGAAGCAGAATTAGCTAGACAGAGAAGAAAACCTGATCCTGCTATTTTAAAACAACAAAAAATGGAATTGGAAAAACAAATTGAATTCCAGTAAGTTGTTAGTATTTAAGCTAATTAAAAATTAAAACTTTATTTTTTACATAAACTTTTTATTTCATATAAAATATTATATATGTTTTGTAGACGGTTAATTAAAATGCAAGCAGTTCTACCCGTTCATCCTGATGAACAATTAAACATATTATTGAATCAAATTGAATATGAGCAAAATTTACTATTGAGGCCTGAAGATATTATTAGAATCACATATTATTTAAATAAGGTTAAACAACACGAGGTACGTGTATTCTAATTTGTTATTGTTAACAACCTAATACTTTGTAGGGAATAGATGACTCTAAAATACAACCTTATCCAAATGAATATATAGAAAGAGCATTAAAATTGTTGGATAAAAAATATAAACAGTTAAAGTTGTATTCACCTATTATACAAAGCAGTGAAGTCGAAATTAAAAACTTTTATAAAAAGAGTATGCGACAAGCAATTTTCGATTATATATTGCATGATCCGGCTGAAAGATTGAGGCTTAATATTCAGACATATCGTGATCCATGGCCGGTTCCGATTATACGAGCTCCGGTACCGTGGCATGCATCGAAAACTTTCTCAGAACAAGCGATCGGCTATAGACTTTTTATCGGAAATAGAATATTGTTAATGTTGCGTGATCTATGGGATCAAAAGTACGTAAAGCAAATTAGTACTAATAATTGTTTTCAATAATATTATTACTTATATACACACATACACACGTGAATATATCTCTGTAAATAAAATTATAGATTTAATACTATGTTGATCCTGCCTATGAATAAATTACAAGAAAGATGTCCATTTCCCTTGTCTATTGAACAGTTCGAAGAAGAAACAAACAAATTATGTTCAGAATCAAGAAATATACTTGAAAATGATTGGCTTTTGACATGTGCAGATATATTTTTAGACCACCGATCATACTGGAAACATCTAGTGCCGACAAGGGCTAAGGCATCTGTAAAAATAGTTGAAAAGTTCTTTAAAACTGTAAACAGTTTGATGTCAAAGCAATTAAGGTCTTTAGTACTACGAAGTGTGGAACATTTCATGAGATTACTTGTTCAGTATGAGGTTGGTCCTTTTTCAGTTAAATTTTGTCATACCAGTGTATTTTGTAAAAACATACATCGAAAAAATTTATAACTGTTTTTTGTAGCTCGGTAATGAGTATGGCGAAGAATATGAAGATCTTGCAATTATCAAAATACCGTTATTAAAATTAATCATAATTCCTCATCTTGGAACTTCTGATTTAACTTTTAAACCGGTATTTCCGGATGTTAAAACATTATTGATGGAAACATTTCTAAAAATCATTGAAGTTAACAAAAAGTTGCCAAGAATTGAATACTATTTGTTCCCAGGTATATTTTGAATTTTAACTATTTGTTGTTTTATATTTAATTTCTATATACATATATATTTTAAGAATTAAGAAACCGGTCTGATATTTATTTACTTCCTACACTGGAAACAGAGGATGATGTTATAGAAATCATTGTACGTGGTGTGGATGTCATCGATTACAATCGTATAGGCCCTAAAACATATTTATCTACGTATATACCGTACCATTATCTTCTGAAAGGAGATGCTGCTATATCCTTAAATGAATTCATGGCCGAAGACCCTTTTCCCACAATGAAGGTGTCAGTTTTATCAAACAATAATAAATTAAATGAAATGTACAAAAAAAGTACAATTTTTATTGTTTTTTCTAATTCAAAATTAGAATTGGAAATTGGGATTAAGTTTACTGCATAAAAAAATCTATTACTATTATTTTTATTTAATATTAAATATATTTCTCAGTCTTTTATTATTTAATATTTCACTTTAAAGGGCTATATATACTTTCAATTTTAGAGACAGTTTTACCTATATGGTTTTAAACTATACAGGTAAACATGAGAGTGTATAGGTGAAAAGCAATCATAAAAACTGAAATAAATAAAATCAATTCATATTTCATGGAACCGAGTGAAAGATGAGATTGTATTAGTCCATATAAATGACGTATTAATGAGTTATCAACCTAATTGCAAAATGTATAATGCAGATATATGAATATAACTGTGTTAAAACCGTGAAGATATGGGAAAAGGCACATTTCAGTTAAAACTGCTGTTTAAAACCATTTAGGTTAACCTGTTACTGAAGTCAAGAGTGTATGGTACTCTTAAAAATATTTTGTGTCAATAACGCTAATATATTTTAATATTTTAGGATATTATAAAACGTTTAGATTCCTATACAGTACTTAAATCTGAACTTAAAGTTTTACGTAATGAAGTGCCATTAAGTTTATTTATGTTGCAATGTGATGAAATAAATAATGAATTATGTAATATTGTGAATAATTTACAAATGCACATAGTTAATCATTTTGTGAATGAAAATAAAATTCATAATAGACAGTAAGTATTGGAAAATATGTGTGTGCGTATGCATGTATATATATATATATGCACACACAGAGTATCCATCTATTATTGTATTCTATAATACATCTTATATTTATTGTATAATCATTCAAAGACACGAGTGTGAGGAAGTCTACTCCAGTAAAACATATTTATTGTCTTTATTTCTATAATGGCTGCCTGTCTTGTGATTACTTAATATCAAAACAGAAGGGCTGTATTTATTTCAAAACGTAAACATTTATATAATGTAAATATTACAGAATATGTGACACATTCGATGAAATGTCATGTCGAGCTAGTGAATTACCTGAAACAACAGCAGAACTCGTTGATTTAGTAAATTACTTAGCGGAATGTCGTGATGTCACCATGTATAATTTGAAGGAAAAGATTAAAATGACAGCTGAATATGTTCTGTTTCTAATGGATTATGCACATTTACCTAGTAATTTGTTTTTTGAATTTTTATCGTACAAAATATCGATGTAACGAATACTTGAATATTTTTTTAGTCGAAGATGTAAATCTTAATACTCGAGTGTTTCTCTGGCCGAAAGATATGGAATCAGTACTGGAGTTAAGTAACACTCGGTTGTCGATACGTCGAGATATGGTCGAACAAAGCTTACGCATTAAACGTACTGCCTTCGATGAAACGGTATTAGAACACAGAAAACTTGTCGATGCTTTTAAGAAACGGGATCCGCCTATTCTATCGCTTGAAGAAATGACCGAATGTGTTCAAGATGTGGAGTTTATTGTTGCGAGACTGACAGTAAAATTAAATACATTTGAAAAAGTTTAAGTATTGTATCTCTGTGTGTGTTAGTTATTTAGTATAATTAATTATAGGAAGATAAAACAGAAGCAGATGACATTAATGAAGAAGAACAACTATTAGATTTAGATCAATCACCATTCACTTTACTTCATAATATGTTGACCACAATCGATCCTTTTGATAAACTCTGGCACATTGTATTCAATTTCCACCAGTCATATGAGAAATGGTAAAGTCAGAATCTATTTATTGAATATAAAGTTAATTAATATAATCGTTTAATTTTATAGCAATACATTTAGTATTTTGATTTATACGAAAAAGTGAATATTTAAAATAAATCGAATCGATATACAAAAATTATTTTCTATATTTTCAAAGGTACTACGGTCCTTATCAAGGTTTAGACGCCGAAGTAATACGCGAAGAAACCGATACGATGTGGCGATCTCTATATAAATTATCTAAATCTTTCCAAGACATACCGGGTGCCAGAAGAATAGCAGAAATGGTAAAAAGTCGCGTTGAAAAATTCAAACAGTATGTTCCGTTATTTCAAGTACTTTGCAATAAAGGTATTCAAGATCGCCACTGGAAACAGGTATTGCTATTTCTCTATTATAGTTCTGAAATGAACTCTCTACATTATATTGTTTTATTCAAAGATATCAGATGTGGCCGGTGTCGAAGTCAGTCCCGAGAAACAGACTTGCTTATCTGATATGATCGAGATAGGTCTGATGCTTTATATAACGGAATTAGAAGACATTTCAAACGCAGCTTCTAAAGAATACACGTTACAAACAAATTTGAGAAAAATGAAATCTGAATGGGTCGACATTGTTTTTGAAGTAGTACCATATAGGTAGGTAATATGTTTGTATGATCTAAGTAATATTGATTATAGAGTTTATATAATAAAATAAATATTGAAAATATTCTAAAGTGTTGCCAGTAGAATATTTAAAGAAATATATTATTAAGTTATACATTTTTAAACACTAACCGGTATTCAAATACATAAATCAGACCGAGTTAACAATTTTTTAATGAAATATATTCTTTCATATCTGAAAATTTATTATAGAGAAACAGGAGTTCATATTCTGTCTGGTGTCGATGATATACAAGTTATGTTAGATGATCATATACTGAAAGCTCAGACAATGAGGGGTTCTCCATATGTCAAAGCATTTGAAAGTGAAATGGAAGAATGGGAAGAAAAGCTCATTTCGATGCAAGATATCATCGATGCATGGCTAGTTGTAAGACATATTTATATTATAGATTAGTTTGTAAAATTTGAACATTTACATTCGGTATATTAAATTCTTTTTTTCAGATTAAACGTTTTAGTTTTTGTAAAACTCATTATTTATAAAAAACGTGTTTATAATTATTATTATTTTATAGACACGTTAATATTTCTGTTCGTTGTTTATTTATTTCAAACTAATGAAAAATTTCAGTGCCAAGCGACATGGATGTACCTGGAACCGATTTTTAGTTCTGAAGATATAATGCGGCAGATGCCGAACGAAGCACGCAGTTTTAAAGATGTCGATCATTCGTGGCGGGAAATGATGGCTTACGTGATTGTAGATTTGCATGTTTTAAGGGCGACGGCCATGCCGAAAATGTTAGTGATCCTACGTGAAAACAATAAGCTGCTAGAAATGATTCAAAAAGGTCTTAATGACTATCTAGAAAAAAAACGATTATATTTTCCGAGGTAAAAATAATACGATATCTTCGAAAAAATAAACATTAGTATTAAATATTTTTGTTTTGATCCATTCGAGGTTCTTCTTCTTATCGAACGATGAACTACTCGAAATACTTTCTGAAACTAAAGATCCGATGCGTGTCCAACCGCATCTGAAAAAGTGTTTTGAAGGTATTCATTCGCTTGATTTTGTGGACGAAGAAGAAATAACAGGAATGTCTTCATCTGAAGGCGAGATTGTTCTTTTCAGTGCAAAAATAGTACCTTCAGAAGCCAAGGTCAATATTTATTGTAATTAACTTGTGGATTGCAAATCTACATGGAAATGATTAAATGATTTTTTTATTGTTTAGGGATTGGTCGAAAAGTGGTTGTCACAAGTCGAAACCTGCATGGTTCAAGCTTTGAGAGATTCATGCCGTGAATGCATTTCAGCGTATGGAAATCAAGCAAGACGTGAATGGATACTCTCTTGGCCCGGTCAAATTGTCCAGTGTGTAAATGTAATTATATGGACTAAAGAAGTGTCTAGTGCAATCGAAAGGTCTCTCTTAGAAGATTATCTGGAACAATGCAGTGCTCAAATTGAAGAAAGTGTAATTTTAATTCGTGAAGAACTGATTACTGCTCACCAGATCACCGTAGAAGCACTTATCGTCATTGATGTGCATGGTACAGTGTTAAAATTTTTGAATGGAATGATTTTAGATTAATTTATTTTTTAAATTATCCAATAAAACTAGTTATTCAATCGAGTAGAACCGCTAGAATATACGTATTTTTTTACAGCGAGGGATATAGTGAAAAAACTTGTCGAACTGAATGTGGCGAACCTTTCTGATTTTAACTGGATCGCCCAGTTGCGTTTCTATTGGCGAAACAATTCTGTTGGCTGTGCAATGATAACGACCGAAATAGCTTATGGATTCGAATACCTTGGGAATACCGGTCGACTTGTAGCTACACCTCTCACTGATAGATGTTTTAGGTAAAACTATTATACCTTGTTTAATATTTGATTATGTATAATGTTTACATCCTAAATAAAGGACACTACTGGGAGCTATTAAATTAAATCTTGGAGGAGCTCCCGAAGGACCGGCTGGAACAGGAAAAACAGAAACTTGTAAAGATTTAGCAAAAGCTGTAGCTAAAAAGTGTGTTGTATTTAATTGTTCTGATGGATTAGATTATAAGGCACTTGGAAAGTTCTTCAAGGTATGAATGATTATTTTTAATAATTTTAAATATAATTAAATTTTGCTGACACTTTTTTTTATTTATTATTAGGGTTTAGCCCAATCAGGAGCTTGGGCTTGTTTTGATGAATTCAACCGTATAGAAGTTGAAGTGCTAAGTGTAGTAGCACAACAAGTGCAAAGTATTCAAATGGCGATCATTCAAAAGTTAGAGAAATTCGTTTTTGAAGGTACAGAAATCTCTTTAGATCCTACGTGTACCGTTTTCATCACGATGAACCCAGGGTAAATATAGCTTGAAATATAATATTAGAGAATATCGACTACTATTAAAAAGATATATATTGTTACGTGTGTTTCTAAAAAGGTACATTTATTATATTTATTAGCTATGCAGGGCGACAAGAACTGCCTGATAATTTAAAAGTGCTGTTCCGTACAGTGGCTATGATGGTTCCGGATTATGCTATGATCGGTGAGATTACATTGTACTCTAATGGATTTAGCGATGCACAAAGGTAATTGATTGTTTATTATTGTAATGTTTATTTAAATTTAAAAAAAAAACACTGAATAAACCACATTTTCAATCGAATTTATAGGTACGTAATTAATTATCAGAATCCAGAAGTATAACTAATAAATTATTTGCAATTAGTGATGATATTGATTTGCAATTTATTATGTTTTATTAATATTTTCTTAAGAAGCTATCAGGTTTAATCTTATCTCTTTTTCCAGTCTAGCTCAAAAGATTGTACATACTTATAAGTTATGTAGTGAACAACTTTCATCCCAACACCATTATGATTATGGAATGAGAGCAGTTAAATCTGTGCTTTTAGCTGCAGGAGCTTTGAAACGTGCATATCCAAAACAAAATGAATCTGAATTAGTCTTACGTGCAATCATCGATGTCAATTTACCGAAATTTTTAGCTCAGGTATTTAGACATTCAAAATTGCATTATATTGTTTTATAATAAATAAAAATACATGGAAAAGATTGCAACAATCGTTATTTGCTTAAAGGATATCGAGTTATTTGAAGGAATCTATAAAGATCTGTTTCCCGGTGTCAATTTACCCAGTCCCAATCGTGATGAGTTGATAAATAATTTAAAAGTAGAATTGAATCGACGAAACTTACAAGCGACACCGTGGTACGTTGAAAAAGTACAACAGATATACGAGATGATTTTAGTCAGACACGGTTTAATGATTGTCGGTGAACCGATGAGTGGAAAGACATGTGCTTATCAGGTATAAAAATCAAGACTGGTTTTTTAATATTTAACGTCATTTCAACAGATCGAATGTACCTCTCTTTATAACATATTTCTATTCCTAAAAATAGTTTATTATTATAACACGTTTGTATATTATTTTAGTCACTAGCAGAAGCACTAACTATGTTGTCTCAAGAACGTAAACCGAAATTAAAAGAACATCGTGTAATATACCGTATACTTAATCCGAAAGCGATAACGATGGGTCAGATGTATGGAGCTTTTGATCCCTCATCTCATGAGTGGACCGACGGTGTACTTGCAAACACGTTTAGAGAATTCGCATCTTCCGTTACAACAGATAGGAAATGGATTCTTTTCGATGGTCCTGTCGATGCTGTTTGGATTGAAGATATGAACACTGTTTTAGATGATAATAAAAAATTGTGTTTGATGTCTGGTGAAATTATTTTGGTAAATATTTAACCACACACATATTTATATAATATGTGTGTGTATACATATAAATATGTATATATATATAAATATATATATATGTATATACACACATTATTTAAGATGTCGAACAGAATGAATTTAATATTTGAACCTGCTGATTTGGAACAAGCATCACCGGCTACAGTTTCTCGTTGTGGTATGATTTATATGGAACCAAAACAGTTAGGATGGCGAGCTTTTCTCAGTTCATATTTGAATATATTAACGCAGAAGTTACTACCTGAACAGCTTGAAATTCTTTTAGAATTGTTTGATTGGCTTTTTCCCCCATTATTGTATTTTATCGAACGTAAATGTAAAAGATTCATGCAAATGTCAGACTTACACATGTTTCATGTAAGTATTTTTTTTATATACTTATTAGATGAGAAAACGGAAATATTTTATAATAACTTCTGTATTTTCATAAGTATAAGATAAACAGCATTTAGTGTACAACTTAATTTTTATCATTTTACTAAATAGTTATAATTAGATTATAAAAATTAAAATATGAAAATATTTTTTATTTGTTAACTTTTTATATATATTTTCAAAATTGCCAAATAGAACATTATTTCATATTTCAAATGAATGAACTTATAATTTCAGTCTTTTTCACGACTATTTTCCATCATCCTCGAAGGTGAGCAACAAGTCAGTACGGTATGGTTACAGTGCGTATTTTTATTTTCCGTTGTCTGGGGTTTGGGATCGACATTGACAGGAGAAGGACAGAAAAAGTTCGATGTATATTTCAGAAAACTCATTAATGGCGATGATAAAGATCTACAAAAGCCAAAAGCATTTAAATTAACGAAACAGCAGCTATTTCCAGAGAAAGCTAGTGTTTTCGATTGGTATTATGATAAAAAAAATAACGGTACATGGATATCGTGGATTGAAACTTTAGAGAAAGCGCAAGTTCTCCCGCCTACAGCTAAAGTATTTACTTGTATTTTATTTTTGAAACCGACTTCTTGAGAAAATCACATCTTTATAGGTTTCTGAACTTATGATTATCACGAGTGAAGTGCAATGTCAAAAGTTTTTCCTCGAAGCTTGCCTTAAATCCAAAATTCCTTTACTGTTTGTTGGACCCACGGGAACGGGAAAGTCAGCGATTGTCTTGGATCATTTACTAAATATGCCAAAGGAAAAATTTATGCCGAATGTTGTGAATTTTTCTGCAAGAACTACAGCATATATGGTACTTTTTTTAAATGCAGGATTCATCATTCTCGATATAGATCAATTCGACATTGTACATCATTTAATAAATTTCGTATTACAGACACAAGAGATAATTATGTCTAAATTAGATAGACGAAGAAAAGGTGTATACGGTCCCTCGATGGGAAAGAAATGCGTGTTATTCGTCGATGATTTAGGAATGCCTCAACGTGAAAAATACGGAGCACAGCCACCGATTGAACTTTTAAGACAATGGATCGATCATGGAAATTGGTATGACAAAGATACAAGCAGATTAGAACTCGTCGATATCGTAAGTCGAATATAAACGTTCAACAAATAATATTATCGGAATCGTTTTTTTATAATTCTGTTTCATAAACAATGAATTCGATTTTAGTTGTTCGTGGGAGCGATGGGACCTCCGGGAGGGGGAGCTAACATGGTAACGAGCCGTTTTTTAAGACACATGCTTATTATTGGAATGGATTCATTCAGTGATTTGACTTTGACTAAAATATTTAATGCAATAGTCGACTGGCATTTCTCAAAGGGGTTTGATCTAAATATATCAAGAAATGGAAAACAGCTAGTGTGTGCAGTAATGGATGTCTATAAAAATGCAATCAGTTTATTTTTACCTACACCGGCAAAATCACATTACACTTTCTCTTTACGTGACTTTTCCAGAGTAATTAGGGGTATCCTGTTAGTACCGTCATCTAAAATGACCGATGTTAATAAGTTGATTCGTTTATGGGTCCACGAGACGTACAGGGTATTTTATGACAGATTAATTGATCAACAAGACAGGTTGTTATATTTTACTTTATTTGTTTGTATTAAATCGCATCGACTTGCAAAATTTTACAGCAATTACTTTTTGTTACAGGAATACACTTTTCAATATAGTTTTCAAAGCGTGTTATGAACATTTCAGAGTACATATGAACGTTGTATGCGAGGATTTAGTTCCTGAGAATGAAGAGAAATTAAAAGACGAACATATAAGAAATTTGTTTTTCGGGAATTACATTGAACCCGATGCGGATCCAAAAATATACGATGAGGTATAATGAAGTAATCGGAATAATAAATACTATAAATAATTTTTTTTCTATATACGTAGAATTCAATCGTACAATATCTGTTAGTGTGCATTTTAATAATTTTGTTATATCAGAATGTTATCTGAGTGAAGTGTTAATTTAAAGTAGGAATATTATTTTTTAAATCATTGAAAGAAATTACTATAAGAGTTTATTTTTATTTTATTAATTTTTGTTATTTATTTAGTTTTATTTTGTAATCATATTAACAGATTTCAGACTTTAATGTCCTCATGGATAAGATGAACTATTACTTAGTAGAATATAATATGATGTCGTCATCACCGATGTCACTTGTTCTGTTTAAATATGCAGTTGAACATATTTCTCGTGTTTCACGAGTCCTACTTCAAGATAATGGTCATTGTCTTCTTGTTGGAATCGGTGGATCCGGTCGACATTCAGCCGTTAAACTTGCAGCATCAATGGCTGAATTTGTTATTTTTGAGGTCAGATTAACCCTATAAATTTACATTGAACTAAGTTATTTAGAATACTTTTCACTTTAATAGATCGAGATCTCTCGGACATACGGGCAAAATGAATGGCGTGATGATCTGAAACGATTGTTACTTAAAAGTGGCTGCGAAGGAAAACCTACAGTGTTTTTGTTTGCAGACACACAGATAACTACAGAATCTTTTGTCGAGGATATTAATTTAATACTGAATACCGGTGATGTTCCCAATCTATATGCAGGCGAAGAGAAAGCTGAAATTATTGAAAAAATGCTCAATGCAACAAAAGATAGTGTGAGTATTTAGTGAAATAATTTCTTGTTACCAAAAATATATACTCTACAGGAGAATCATAGTTGTTTTTAATTTTCAGACACGAAAAATTGAATCTACTCCGATCGCTCTCTACAATTATTTTATCGAAAGGGTTCGAAATCATTTACATGTTGCGTTAGTGATGAGTCCGATCGGCGATGCTTTCAGAAACCGTTTACGAATGTTTCCGTCATTGATTAACTGTTGCACTATTGATTGGTAATAAAGTGCATCACGTTTACTGTAATTAATTCGAATATAAGTATATAATCTAATGATGAAATAGGTTCATGGAGTGGCCAGAAGATGCATTGGAACGCGTTGCACAGTTCTTCATGAAAGAAATGAAATTGAATGAAGGTGACATCGAAACATGTGTTTCTGTATGTAAATTTTTCCATGTGACTGTAAAGGATATTAGCAATCGATTTTTTGAAGAACAAAAAAGAAAAACATATGTTACACCTACTTTGTATTTGGAACTATTACAAATGTTCCAAAAATTATTTTCACAGAAATGCGAACAAATAACCAACCAGAGAAACAGGTAATAAGTCGTTTTTACATAAACAGTTTTTTATATTTAATAATAATCTTGTTTTTAGATATGAAGTCGGCTTAGAAAAATTGGATTTTGCAGCCGGTCAAGTCAGTATCATGCAGAACGAATTAACCGAATTGCAACCGAAATTAGTTGTTGCTTCCTCGGTCACCGAAAAGTTGATGATCAAAATCGAACAAGATACGGTTATTGTTGAGGCTAAGAAAGAGGTAATAAAAAATTATTTCGTCTTTGATCGAATATCAAATTCTACTCGAAATTGTTCCACGAATAAAAAATATATATGTAATATAATTTATATTGAACAGAAATGTAATTTAAATTTTAGAAAGGTACATCATTTAATGTAAATGTCTATTTAAGATTGTTGGTGCTGATGAAGCATTAGCTAATGAAGCTGCAGCAGCTGCCCAAGCAATTAAAGATGACTGTGAATCAGATTTAGCTGAGGCAATACCAGCATTAGAAGCAGCAGTCAATGCATTGAATACATTAAAGCCAGCAGATATTACAGTTGTTAAATCAATGAAAAACCCACCGTATGGTGTCAAATTGGTTATGGAAGCAGTGAGTGAAAGACGTAGTTTTAGTTTTATATTTATTAAAAGTTAAATTATTTATAGAAATAGTTCAATCATTTATAAATACATTTATTTCATTGTTAGTTGCAAGTGACTGAAATGCAGTGTAATATATATAATC
Organism: Acanthacorydalis orientalis; assembly: GCA_034766995.1. Taxonomy (NCBI): domain Eukaryota; kingdom Metazoa; phylum Arthropoda; class Insecta; order Megaloptera; family Corydalidae; genus Acanthacorydalis; species Acanthacorydalis orientalis. Next base: position 2,714,051 of record CM068316.1, on the reverse strand, counting down.
TAAATAAATATTTAGGTATGTGTGATGAAAGGTATAAAACCAGAGAAAAAACCGGATCCTGGTGGCATGGGAAGAATGGTTGAAGATTTTTGGGGTCCGTCTTTAAAATTACTTGGAGATTTAAAGTTTTTGGATTCCCTGAAAGCATACGATAAAGATAATATAAATCCTGCTATAATAAAAAGAATTAGAGATAAGTGAGTATGGTCAATCGATTACATACATAAATATTTGAATATATGCATTTTTATTAACTATCGCAGGTATATCCCCGATCGTGATTTTGAACCCGCAGTCATACAGAAAGTTTCAAACGCTTGTGAAGGATTATGTAAGTGGGTACGTGCGATGGAAGTTTACGACAGAGTCATAAAAATCGTAGCACCTAAAAAGGCACGTTTGGCCGAAGCGGAAGCCGAACTAGCGTTACAAATGGACACGCTGAACGAAAAACGTGCTCAACTTCAGGAGGTATGATTTTTCTATAATTTTTTCCATAATTATTCATTTAATTACAAACATTTTAAAAGATGAAAGTAAAAGTAAATTTATATTATATTAATACTTTCTTTTCATCAGGTTACAGATAAACTTCAAGCTTTGAATGATGAATTCGCTGCTGAAACAAAGAAGAAGAAAGATTTAGAGGATCAGATTGATCTGTGTTCACAAAAGCTTGAGAGAGCAGAAAAACTTATAGGGGGACTCGGTGGAGAAAAAACACGTTGGTCAGAAACAGCACACGCTTTGCAAGAGCTCCTCGGTAAAGTCATCGGTGATGTTCTTTTAGCTGCTGGAGTCATTGCGTATTTAGGACCATACACTGTTGATTTTCGATCAGAATTAGCAAAAAGATGGAATGAATATTGTATAGAATTAAGTGAGTTGTTACTGTTGAAAGCAAGTGTTATTTATATGTGTATCGATCGTGTTAATTTTTTACTATAGATATTCCGTGTTCAAAACGTTTTTCCTTAATCTCGACATTGGGTGAGCCGGTCGTAATAAGGCAATGGAATATATGTGGTTTACCGGTTGATTCGTTCTCGGTTGGAAATGGTATAATTGTTTACAATGCTAGAAGATGGCCATTAATGATTGATCCACAAAGTAATTCAGATTTTAATTTGCATAGTTTTATATTTATTTCTTATTTACGACACTTTAATATATTTTGTAATTAACTGTAGTTTAAAAGAATTTTGTGTCACTTTTGGCTTTTACTACCGTTTTTATTTCCACGCAGGTCAAGCAAATAAATGGGTTAAAAATATGGAAAAAAATAATCGTTTACAAATAATTAAACTCACAGATGCAAATTATTCTCGAATTATGGAAGCAGCTATCCAGTACGGCAATCCGGTAATTTTGGAAAACATTGCCGAGACAATCGATGCAGCATTAGATAGCGTTCTAGTCAAGAATATAATACGTCAAGGAGGAATGAACTATTTGAAATTCGGAGAAAATCTCTTGGAGTATTCATCGGATTTTCGATTCTATATAACGACTAGATTAAGAAATCCTCATTACTTACCGGAACTTGCTGTTAAAGTAACTCTTATCAATTTCATGATCACTCCGCAAGGTCTCCAAGATCAGCTACTCGGTATTGTCGTCGCCAAAGAGAGACCCGATCTGGAAGAGAAGAAAAACGAGCTTATAGTTGAAAGTGCAAATAATAAAAAAGCTCTCAAAGAGATTGAAGATAAAATCCTTCAAGTGCTGTCAAGTTCTGAAGGAAATATTTTAGAAGACGAGACAGCAATTAAAATATTGTCTTCGAGTAAAGTTCTTTCCGAGGAAATCACTGCAAAACAGGAAGTAGCCGTTGCTACAGAACAAGAAATAGATGAAGCCAGAAATCAATATGTGCCCGTCTCAAAACATTCATCTGTTTTATTTTTTTGTATTAGTGAACTTGCTAACATAGATCCAATGTACCAGTATTCACTTAATTTCTTCATAAATTTATATATTCAGTCGATCGCAAATAGCGAAAAATCAGAAAATCTGCAAAAACGTCTGGAATATTTAAACGATTACTTTACCAACAGTATTTACAGAAATGTTTGTAGGTCTCTGTTTGAAAAAGACAAATTGATTTTTTCACTTGTCTTGTGCACCGGAATTCAAAAATCGAAGGTAAACAAAAACTGGTCAAATTTTGAATGTGAAGCATTTACATTTTGTTATTATTATATTTTCGTACAAAAATAGTTTTTTTTTTTTTGTATTAGGGTAAATTCAATGAGCATCTTTGGGTATTTTTTTTAACTGGCGGAGTAGCTTTAGAAAATCCAATTCCAAATCCAGCATCAGATTGGCTTAGTGAGAAATCTTGGTCTGAGTGCGTGAGAGCGAGTTCATTGAAGGGGCATGTATTTACTTGTTTTTCTAATTGTCAATAATCATAATTGTTTTGTTTATTATATAATTGAATGTAATTTCTTAGGTTGGATGGATTTCATAAATCAGTGTCATCGAATACAAAAGCATGGAAAAATTTTTACGATTCTGCCAATCCTGATGAGACTCCATTTCCTGCTCCTTTTGATAAATTAAAAGACCTGGAACGACTGGTAATACTGAAAGCTATTCGTCCTGATAAAATTGTTCCGGCTTCAAGGGTAACTTATTTATTTAAGTTGAATTTTATTTATATCGTAAAAATTCTTTTTCAAAACAATTAGGATCTATGTAACTAATATGACTACAATTAACTTTCACTTTTATAAATATATTGTCTTTATAGTTATACATTGTGGATAATATTGGAAGTACTTTTATCGAGCCTCCTGGTTTCGATTTGGCATCATGTTATGCTGACAGTAATGCATGTTCTCCATTAGTTTTTATATTATCACCTGGATCTGATCCGATGGCAAGTCTATTACGGTTCGCACAAGACAAAGGTATTCCTAAACAGTCGCTCCAAACGATATCTTTAGGACAAGGACAGGTAAAACAATCGATTTGGATATGCACTCGAATCACTGACTTTAATAACACTAATATATAGGGTCCGATCGCATCGCAAATGATAAACGCAGCGATAAAATCTGGTGAATGGGTCGTTTTACAAAATTGTCACTTAGCAGAAAGTTGGATGAAGGAACTGGATAGGATTTGTGATGAAGTGATTATACCAGAATTAACTAATTCTGAATTTAGATTGTGGTTGACAAGTTATCCGAGTAAAACGTTTCCTGTCGCGATATTACAAAATGGTTATTGATTATTATCTCTCGTGATTGAATAGTTTTCATCGATGATTAAAAAAACTTAATATGAATTGTTTATTTTTCTGTCCCGATTAGGAATAAAAATGACTAACGAGGCTCCCAAAGGCTTGCGTCAAAATCTTCTGCGATCTTACACTTCAGACCCGATTTCTGACCAAGAATTCTACTATAGCGTTCAGAAATGGTGTGAATGGCAAAGAATATTATTCAGTTTGTGCTTTTTCCATGGTTTAGTGCAAGAGAGAAGATCGTTTGGACCAGTAGGGTGGAATATTCCCTACGAGTTCAATGAATCTGATTTAAGAATTAGTGTTTTACAGTTACAGGTAAATTAGTATTACATTTATTAAATAATTTATATTAGAACTTTGAATATCCATAAAATTACATGGATAATTCATGTGTCAATACAAAATAAATAATTTTATTAGATGTTCATGAATGATTATGAAGAGGTGCCCTTTGAAGCTTTGACATATATGACAGGAGAATGTAATTATGGTGGTCGTGTTACCGATGATAAAGATAGGCGTCTTTTACTGTCACTGTTATCCACATTTTACAATAATGACATTATTTTTTCTAAGGAGTTTGTATTGAATTTATTCTAAGAAAGAAGTTTTATAAATCTACAAGTGATTTTATCGATTCTACAGGTATATGTTCTCGTCGAGTGGAATATATCATGTTCCAGCAGATACGTCTTATGAAGGCTGTTTATCTTACGTAAGACAACTTCCTTTGTCACAAACACCTGAAGTATTTGGTTTACACGAAAATGCTGATATCACTAAAGACAATCAAGAAACATTATTGGTAGTTCTGAAATAATTCTATTTTTTTTTAAATAATTATTTACTTTTCAAATTATTAATTCATTGTAGAATTAAAAACCGCATTCATGAAACTTAAATATGACCATTATTTTAGCTTTTAAATGGTGTTTTGTTGACCCAAATACAAATAACAGCAGGCGGTGGTGAAGGAAGTTCAGACGAGATGATCATTGATATTGCTAAAGATGTTTTAGACAAAATGCCACCGCTGTTTCCTGTCGAAGAAGTCCAAATAAAGTATCCTGTGATGTATACGAACTCAATGAATACAGTATTGACACAGGTATATTTTTTCAAGAAATATAATTAAAACTGAATCGATCAATCGTGCATGTATAAATATACATACACGTGTAAAATTTCATGATAATAATTTTATTTTTTAAGGAATTAATCCGTTTTAATAACCTGATCCGTGTGGTCGTACGAACATTAAATGATATGGTAAAAGCCGTTAAAGGATTAGTGGTCATGTCACTAGAACTCGAAGACGTTTTACAATCGTTGATTGTTGGAAGAATACCTGCTGCTTGGGCTGCAAAATCTTACCCGTCATTAAAACCGCTTGGCTCCTATATTAATGATCTATTAGCAAGGTGAATTATTTATCGGTAGAGTAATAATAGAAAAAAATGTGCCTTAGTTGGTCGTATTTCTTTTAAGATAATTATATTAAAATATATATGTACCGTTTATAAATTGATTAGAATAGAAATATTCGTGTTTTTATGCAGATTGAAATTTCTTCAACTTTGGATTGATAATGGACCTCCGAACGTTTTTTGGCTTTCTGGATTTTACTTCACACAGTCATTTTTAACTGGTGTTTTACAGAATTATTCTCGTAAACAAAAACTTCCCATTGATATAATACATTTTGAATTTTTTGTTACTGAATATGAGCAAGAAGCAAGAGAAACGCCAGAATTTGGTGTATATTGTAAGGTAAATGACGAATATATATATATACATATATATATGTATGTATGTATGTGTAGTAAATAGTATAATTGTTAAGAATTATTTAATATAATCACATTCATAATGTGCCAGTGATTTAGTTAGATTAGTTTTATACTTATATACAATGACAAATTACATGCAGCAAAAACAATCAGTGGATGAAGATAGTATTTTTATCGATGTAAGTATAATAAAATTAGATATTGCATAGGTGTGTCTGTTAACTAATTTTTCCTTTCATCACTTTCTTGGTTTTTTTACTTATTAATTCCTATTCAATAGGGATTATTTTTGGAAGCAGCACGTTGGGATAGAAAACAGAAACAACTAAATGAGTCTTTTAACAAAATAATTTTTGATGTTGTCCCTATTATGTGGCTAAAGCCTGCAATTAAAACGGAATATGTGCGAAAACCATCATATTTATGTCCTGTATACAAAACCAGTGCTAGAAGGGGTGTCCTCGCAACTACAGGACATTCATCAAACTTTGTAATGTTTACAGAATTTGCTACTGATAAACCTGAAAAACATTGGATCAATCGTGGTGTTGCTTGTTTATGTCAATTAGATGATTAATTTTTTTTTATATGCAACGTGCACCGTTTATATTTTTATGGATTTTCATATATGAGTGTCTACACAGTCTGTATTGAGATGTACATTTTTTTTTAAAAAAATACAAGAATTTTATATCATTCTCATTAGTATTATTGATTTAATTTATTCCGTATTTCTTTCTAAAAAAAATTAAATAATTAATTTTAAAAATATTTAAACATGTTATTTCATTTAAAAAATATATTTTTTATGATAGTGTACTGGAATACAAGTTAATACATTGCTTAGTATCGTACATTAAATAAAATTTTATTTATTTTATTCTCCACAAAAGAAAATGATTAATGAAAGAAAGTTGGACTGTTTGTTCTCATTTTAGAATATGGAGGCGGTGACTTTTTTCTCATACCACTCTGTGGTAACAAATTTCCAAGATGATCTTTTTCTCCTACCACTTCTACTTTTGACTTTTCTGCATGAATAATTTTGTGAGATGAATTAGGCTCATCATTAGAAGGTAATTCCTCATACTTCTCTTCATTTATTGTCGTATTTGTTATTTGTGCTAGAAGGTCATTCAGATTTCGATTATCTGTGTTTGCTTGCTGTGTCAAAAAACTTAACATCGTTATTATTTTCTCTTTTGAATGTTTGCCAAAAGTTTTACCAGCATCTTCTTCGAATGACAACAATGTAAACGCATTTTGTTTTTTAACATCACATACCGTATCTGTTTTCGATTCCTGTGATCGATCTGAATGAGCATCGTTAAATTCTGTAATAGAAAAATATTTCTTTGCACAAATGTTTCTGTTTTTTCCCATAAAAATGATAATTTACTACTTGAACATTTTTATAAATTCTAATTTTGTATATTTTATATCCACGTGTTAGTTATTTATATCTAATGATTAAAATTATTGATTTAGAGAAAATTTTACAATACATTCCAAGTATATATAAGAGAAAAACTATCTCAATTATTATTTTCTAAAAACACATACAGAACACTATACACATTGGTTTACTTTTACACATTGATTTTATTTTAATACAGAAAGATTATAGCTCATTAATTTTATTTTTATATTCACAATAATTTATAATTATAATCATCGTCGTACTAATTATTATGTATATACTTTGTAGTGAAAAATTTAATCTTTCCAATTTGATTATAATTTAAATCTTATGAACTTCATACCCTGTTGATCATTGTTTTCATTATGATTTAAATCGAACAAATGTTGTTTCTGACTTTCAGAAAAAGTATCCTCACTATGTTTAAAATTTTCGAAAGGTCCGATATTATCCTCAGTAAAAGTATTTTCTCTTCTTCGAGTTAACTCCACATTATTAAATAAATTGGTCGACGGCGCAATTAGTCTATTTAATATCTCTTGTTGAGACATATCTATATTATCTAAAAAAATAGGAAATGGAAAATGTTTTTCAAAGTTGTCAAATAAAAAGTAATCTGAATAATGAATATCTAAATGTGAAAACAATCTATTTTGTGAAATAGCTTTAACAAACGTGTGTTAAGAATCTAAAAACTTTTATACATGTTCAAAAGTAATTTTGATATGTGTGATTTTTAATTGAAAAAGATTCAGGTATCAAATTTTATTAAATGATCTATTATGAAACATGCCATTCTCTAAAATATTTCATGCTTGTATTGTGGAAGTGAAAACATTTTCATTGAAATGCAGAATATAGAACATCGCATACATATAACAATATTATGAAAAAATCTATCACTAAGAGATACTCAAAAATATCTAATAATAATTTTTATAAATGCAATTTTAATATTAATTACTGACCATCTTGTGTATCATTTTCATCAATCTCTGCTGAACTTAGTACTGTTATGTTTTCATTATATTCTTCTGCTGAAAGACTATCTGGTTTTTTAACCCCACATGAATTAATTTTTTTCAATTGTAAGTTGTCGTCGCTAATTTTTTTCCCAGACTTGGTTTGTTTAACTTTGGGTATTAAGTCCTTATAACAAATATCATTATTTTTATTAATTTTCACGTGATCTGATATATTGACATTTTTTGCTGATTCTCTTTTAAGTCCACTATATTTATCGTGCTTTAACTGTTCAGTTTTAATTTTTTCTTTTTTGTTTAAAGATTCACGCTCATCGGCAGAAACATCAGTCTTTGCCTGCACGTTTTTAATTTTCACCGGTATACCGATTGTACTTCTCTTATCGACTCTTTTCACGCCTCGTTTGATAGTTTCAGTTTCGTCTTCACTAGAAAAATAATCAGCTGTCGTTTGAGAATTACTAAGTCGTGCTGGTGTTTTTCTGCAACATCGTTCACACTTTGTCTGTGATTCAATTTTAGGTAAACTATCTTGATTCAGAACAACTGGATTGCTTACATATATGGGTATAAACACTGGTACTACTGGTGAAGAACCTAAATTTTGAGGAACTGATGTGACATGTTGCACATTTCCCATGAATGGATAAGGATTTACTGTAAAAGATTTGCTGTTACATTGTTCATTACAGCTTTCACTATATGATTTTTTCATCTCTACTTCTTTTTCGGTTTTCGAATTATCAGCTTCCTCAAATTTTGTGTTTTCAGCAGGAACCGATCCATTCATCGAATTGAAAAAATTACCCCACGAGGGATCTATTGAATTTTGTGCATAATTACTGAAAGACATATGTGATTTTTTCTGAGGACTTGCAGTCGAGGAAGGCTCACATTTTATACAATTTTTACACTTATAATCTGGATCTGTATTTGTAGAGACTGATCTTGATTTCATGACACAGTGTGAAGGCGAATGTTTATTTGGGCTTGGTGAACGTCTTGATTCCAAGAGAATATTTGAACCTTTTTTATAGATGATTGGTTTTTGACTTGCCATGATTCACCTCAAATATGATATTTTCAACTAAAATGTAATATATTTTGACAATTTCATCACTAAAATTATTCAAGTAATTAAATGAAAAATTGTACACAAAAAATTTGTTTTCCAAAAGTTTCTGGATCAAGTATTCGTTTTTAGAAAATATAATTCGAGTGAAATGATCTAGTAATAAAATCAATTATAGTAAAAGTTTCTTATTACTAAATTTATGTATAACTTGTATACATACATACATACATACATATATATATATATATATATATATATATATATATATATATATATATATATATATATATATATACAGAAAAATTAATTGAATGTAGTTAATATTTAAACATTTTAAATAAATAAATAAATAAACATTAACTTTTAAATATGCTTTGCTTGTAATTGGACATAATGAAGTAATTAATTTAAAATTATTGTCTTTGATATATTTGGTTGTAAAATTTTATTAATTCTACAATTTCATTGCAATTAAATGAGTTCACATAGTATTCTTTTTTTCTTGACAAAAAGAAATGTTGATAATAATAGTAAATGTGCTTTTTTATGATTATTTATGAGAATGTGCCTTAGTGAGACATTTTTTTACTATTTATTAGTCAGTACAGTTAAAGCTATAAGTAAATATCATAAATACATACAAATTATATATATATAATTTGCTTCTTAGTATTATGTTGAATTTGATGTTAGTGTGTTCATACATATATATATATATATATATATATATATATATATATATATATGTATATATTTATGTAAATATGTATAAGTATTCGTATATGTTTTATGATATAAAATTTAATGGCCTTAATCGATTCGATGCCATGGACAGCATTCGTTCGAATTTCGCGCTGACGGAAGTGCGTCATCGAACGTCACGGCATCACGTGTTGTATTTTAGTTGTGTATTGGGTCAACAGTGGGCATGTTGTTTGTGCCACCCACGTTTGTCGATCGTGTCCGTACCATAGGTAAACACAGCACAAGTGCGGCGTGTGTGGGGCTACCTTGCCGTGCTAGGCAAGAGTGCGTACCTGTGTGTGTCTGTGCAAATAACCATCGTCAACGTGCGCGACGTGATGTCCTCTTACTCCAGGACACAAGAGAGTGACGCATGGGCGCTATTAGCGTTAAAATCGCCACCGGCCAGTCCGGCGAAAGTGCAATGGACCCCGGATACGAAACAACCAGCCATTGCGAAGCTAGAGGGTCGCGAGTTCGAGTATCTGATACGGCAAGAGCGTATCGTGATCGGTAGGAACAGTTCGCGGGGTGAAGTGGACGTTAATATGGGACATTCTAGTTTTATATCACGGCGACATTTAGAAGTGTATTTTCAGCATCCGTTCTTTTACATGTTGTGCAATGGTAAAAACGGTGTGTTCGTCGACGGTGTTTTTCAGAGGAAAGGAGCACCCGCTGTACAGCTCGCGAAAACGTGAGTATTGGGCCTGTGCTGGCCGTGTTTGTTTGTTTGTTTTGTTCGTGCGTGTGCCGTGCGTTTATATAATCGACCTTTCGGCGATCACACTTGCCTCCTCGATGACTATGCCGAATCGCATTTTGTGTTGTATGTAAACAAATGATTTCGTCATAGTATATGATCGTTGCACTCGTCTCACGCTTTTTTCTATTACGCCCGATGACCTTGACGCTGATTATATTACATTTGATTGTTTATTGCGGCATTTTGCATTCATATAACACATGTTAACGCAAAAATATCATTTGGTAAATATTACGTCATGTGATTAGGTGGCCTGGGATCATGGAATCTAATATGACGTGTACAGTTGTTCAGAAAGTCGTGTGACTAATGCAAACCGTGCATTCATACAAGCATGTCAACCAGTGTCACGTGGTCGAGACCATGTTTTTTCGCGTCGTAATTTGTTGATAAACAATGAATTGCAAAGCATTCTACAGAGGCCTGTTCCACTACAGTAGTTCTAAAATCTTTTCCGTTAAAGAACAGTTATTGTTTTTTTTTTTATTATTATTGTTTCATTAATCTATAAATGACGAATATCATGTAACATATTTTTTATATGTTCGATAACGAATGTTCGTATTTATCAAACACTCGTTTGAAAAACAAGTCGCCAATTTATTTACAGAATGAATTCATTCATAAAAGTTCACGTTCTAGTCAAAAATCAATATTGTTTTGTCGAACAAGTACACGATGGCATTATAATTTAGATTGTATTTTTTTAAAAGAATACAACGAATGCATCCCAATTTTAAATAAACCTTTGTTCGTGAAATCAACATCACGAAATCAAACAGAAATAGACACACGCTGTATTTATATATATATGATACTAGGAAATGGTAAAATACACAACACGTGCACGCGTACGAAATAAACATTTGAATTGAGAATATCTATTGATAATTGTTACTTTAAACGTTCGATTTTGAATTTTCGACGATATAAATGAACGTATTGTACGTAACACGTGTTTACATTATTGTTTATATCATATTTATATCCGAATGAATTTAGGTTATGACGTACCGCCCTAACCTCATCGATGAATATGTGTCCGGAGGTAAACAAGTGATTAAGTGACGTTCGAATAGACTGCTACAGAATTCGAAAAAAATCGAGATTGGTTCCGTTAATTAAAAAATAGACGTATAATTTGATAATTTCACATTTTCTCATAGTAAATATAGTACTTTTCTAATAAAGAAATGTATTACGTACTATGTTTCGTTTATTTATTTATTATTCAAATATAATTCTAATATTAGAGTCTTGTACCGTAATTAGTATTCATATGGTATGTAAATACGTATTTATGTACTTTATTGTAAATTATTAGTAAGGTGTGGTATGAACTTTGCATTAAATACGTATCAATAAAACGTCTTGTTTATACGTAAACATTTATGCGTTTTTTTTTTTTTTTGTAATCAGGTATTAGTAATGTTTTATTTTGATTGCTGTTTATTGATTAGACGATAAGTGATTTGAGAACATTACACGACCTGATATTTATGAAACCTTTGGTTTAGTAGATAATTGAATAGATATCCGCATTTGTTATTATTTGTTTGTCCATTGTCGTCGAAATTAAATACAGAGATTATACTACATCATTTGATATCAGACGTGAAACTTTCGAAAATGTATAGTACTCGTTGTTCTATGTTTACTTAAATTGTACGACGAACGCTGAAAAGATAAAATACGTGCAGTTTATTACATGCATTTCTATTAATATAGATGTTTGTTGCTCGACGCTAAATGCCTTTGAACCTATCGCGTTAAATGAAATTAAACAAATATAAGGTGACGAATATATATGAGCCTTGTATGTTGGTTGCCAACAGCATCATTAATTTTTTTTTTTAGTTTTGTTATACTTGAAATTCGTCAGTGAAAAATTTTTAAATAAAATTGTATTTTTTTTTTGTATACACTAACTTATAAAAAAATGTCGTAATTCATTGTATACGTATTTTTTTTATCTATATATATATATTTTTCTAATTCACTGCTATACCCTAGAGTAAACAATTCCGTGCCGTGTACACATATTACACGCTGCGATAAAATTATAGACAACTCACATTTATTTATTTTTTTATAAAAAGAAAAAACAATCACTATATAAAATCGCTATTCAAAATATTGTGTGTAAAAGCCTTCTATTAGTATTTTTAATTATACTGAATTACTACTATCAGCATGTAGATGATTGGTTCTCGATTATATCTGTAACCGCATTTTGTTAATAAAAATATATGATTTGATATGATATGAAACTATATCATTTTCATAATGAGAATAAATTATTCTTATAAATTTTCATATAAATCAAAAAAAATTAGATGAAGTTTGTATGTTTTTCTGAGAAATATGGAACGTTTTCTTAAATTAAACAATAAAAATTTAGCTTAATTGTAAAGCAGAATGAAAACTAATTAAATTGTATATTGCTAAATTAATTTAAATAAATGAAAAATGATTAACATCAATTTGTTATGGCATGTGCTCTGTGGAATTGATTTTTGTTTAAGATTATTTTTATTAACCGAGGTTCTTAATGTTTTGTGTGAATATATAAAACAGAAACTAGATATTTGTTTGTTAATTTGAGTATTAACTTTTTTTTGTATTGACGGGACTTGTCCTTCCCAGAAACAAAAATCGATATTAAGTAATTAATGATTTATCATTCATCTCGGGGGACTTCAATGACTGTTTCAAAACTTACGTTTAAACAAATCTCTTATTATTTTTTTTGGTATTTTCAGGTGTTATTCTTTTTCATAATAAAAATTACCTTGTTCGATTTTTTTATTTTAATTAATTCGGTAAAAAAGAATTGTTAGACATGTATGCTTGTCATACAGGATATTTTTTCACCGTGATCAGTATTTCTAAATAACGAAGGTATTCGAAATCAGTTTTCTTCTGATAAGAATTCTTTGACCATTATGTACCAATCCTGCAAGATTTATCCAGTTATATTAAGGTCCGTCGAACGTGATATCCAGTTTAAAATTTGTATTTTATTTCCTTTAATCCCATGTGCATAAATTGGGAGACTGACTCGTGAACTGCAGAAAGCACTTGATCAATCGATCACAAAGTATGGGATAATGAAGGGGCAGCAGGAATAAACTCGGTAGCCCTGCGTAGATTAGGAAAAAATGCTTCAATTTTAGATGTGTTCTGCGAAAAACTAACCAAAGATTTTATGGAAATGGTAACGAACGAAACTAATTTTTTAAAAAGAGAAAAAGTTTTCAATTACATTTTTTAACTCCTTATTCAAATAGTTTAAAATATTTAAATAAAGTACACTTTTAAACTGCACTATTCTAAATTAAATATAATTTATAAATGTACAAAAATGGACATCAAGCCCTATCCTCTGAAGAATTAGTATTTCTTTCTTTTTTTTCTCTAAAATCATGATAATAAAACTGAAATCCATCAGCACCAGCAACGTGGCAAGTTCCAATTAGATCTCGTGACGTCGAACGATTGTCACCTTGTTTTTAAAAAAAATCTAACAAGGCTCGATCGTAATGAAATAAATAAAGAAAAAGATTAATATTGATAGAAACCCCTTAACCGTACATTTTTCTATGAGCAACGTTAAATCTAGACAAATGTTGAGAGCAGTCTGAAAAGTTTCAATGCAAATGTCGACCCAACATTCGCGACAAAGTTTTTCGTTTCGCGTTCGTTTTATTCGAATGAAAAGTTCGAATATACATTTATACGTTACTGCTGCAGTCGTTTTAAAGTGTTATACAACACACAATGGTCAATTAAGAGTTTAAAATGGATTAAAATTGAGGAATTCCAATAAATTGTTTACACCACTTGGATTACACCACTGTTCTAAATATTTTGTTAATGAAATCTACTGTAAGATCATAAAGCTGGATTCGAGCTTGTAATATATTAAACAGGAATGGATATGGATATTTCAAAAGTCAATAAAGTTTGTCTAAAAATATTTATATCCAAAACGTGTTAATATATTCTTAACAAATTGAACATTTTATGTAAAAGCATATTATAGAACGATATTTTAGTCAAAATAGTTAAACAGTGCGATAAATTAATAAAATATTTATTGAAATATATTTTATCATTTTTTTTAAAAAAAACATTTAACTGATTATATTAAGGCCAAGATATCGAATGAATTTTACAATAAAATACAATTAATAGACATGTATTGTTTTAATAAATGCTTTTGTAATTTGTACTCTAAAACTGATTGTCTTGCCCACAGTTTTTCCTCTCTTGATGATTCATAAAGTATTTCGCATAGAGCTGCGGTGGGCAACTTCTTCGATAATAAGAGTCACATATAATACTTTTTATACATTGTTGAATATTCAAGAGCTACATAAAATATTATGTTAAAATATTATTTACAAATAATAAAAAATAAAACTATATAGTAGTCCTACTCACCAAAGCAGAATATGTTTAATCTCCACTCGTTGAAGACTGATTGAATTTTCATTTTTGCAGTTAAAAGTTGCATTTTTAAAAATATTTTTCTCGAAAATTTACACAGTACACCTCCCGAATTTGTTTTTATTGTATTCGGCAAGTCTTAATTAACAAAATTGTTTAGTTTCATATCTTTTTAAGAAGTTTCCATAACCGTAGAGCCACCTTAAACAGCAGATTGGACACACAGTACATATGGATATTTGAAAAGATAATGCGAATTACCCATTTATATATAAAATATTCTAATATTGGTACATACTACGCTATTATAAATTATTAATATAAAAGTTTAGGAAAAACGGCAATGAATCCAAATATTGTTTCGGGAGCTGCACAGAGTAGCTTTGGGAGCCGCAGTTTGCCTACACTTGGTATAGTGTTGTTAAATTTTAGTAAATTTGCAATTATTAAATTGAACAGAACGGACTTTCAATTACTTTTATATTACATATTAAAAAATACCAAATTTGGTGTTTATTAAAGAAAACAAATGTATATAAAGCACAAATCAATTATTAATAAATGTATTAATTGTGGATAAAATTTGTATTAATCTTGGATGCATTTGTTGGAAATTTATGATTATATTAACTTTGTGTTTCCTGGAAAATAAGGTATTGAAAGTCAAGGTCGTGAAGTAATATTCTCAAGAATGTTTTGATGAAAGTAAATCAATGGAGGTAGTGTATATATATATATATATATAAATTTTGATTCGTGTTTAACTTTGAAAATCAATATATTTATTTATTTGTACTGGGTTAGATTATCCCCCCCCCCCCAAAAAACACTTGAATGGATTCGTTGAGAGGTTAATTTAATACTTTTTTTACATTTTAAATTACGTTGAAAACGATTTAAAACTATCTTGTATCAATTTGATTTTCATATTGCCTGTATGTATTTTTTCCGGATTTAAGTACATCTAACTTTTTTCGTGACTATACTTCAAAGACGCACATGTAAACAAGCCACTCAGCTTACAGAAACTCAACACGTTAGTAGACTATATGACTGTAGCCTTTTAGTTTTCATCTATGTGCATGGATTTGATGCTTATGTTTCTACGCGTATTTTACAGAAAAAATAATATGTTCTTAATTTAAAAATTGAATAATAATTATTATTGAGGAAACATTCCATGCACACACCTCCAGTTGACAAGTTACTCGAGGAAAAACTTATTTTCAAAACATAATAACATTTATTGATAACAAAGCGTTTCTGAGTGATTGTCAGTCTAGAGCAGTGGTTCCCAATTTGTGGTTCGCGGACACCCACTTTAATTCTAATAATAGATGGATTAACGAAGATGTAAAAGTCATGAAAAGCTTAACCAGTAATGAAGAAAACAGCTTAGTGGAGATTTCTTGTAACAGTTCCTTTAAATTATTGTTTAATGAAAATAATTTGACTAATTTTTGGTTACATTTACTCTCTGAGTACACATAATTATCAAAACAAGGTTGTATAACATTTATTCCCATTTGTTACAAACTATTTGTGCGAATGGACTTTTTCAGTACTTTCATGCACAAAGTCAAAGTATATAAATAGACTGAATGTAGGGCCTGACTTGAGAGTGCAAGTTAGCACAATTGAGCCAAATATTTCTGAATTTGTCTTAGTCAAACATCATCATTCACACTAACTAAATATTAATTTTGTTTGTTGTTTATTTATTGTAATTACAAAAATAAAGTTTGTTTGCTGATGTAAATTCTTTTCGAATACCTGCTCGGTTTTCTAGTATTCCCTTACCGGAAACACAATCCTCTCCAAAGGGGTCCGCGGCATTTTTCAGATTAATATAAAGGTCCTCTCCATTCAAAATATTAGGAATTGCTGATCTAGAGGCTGTCTACAAACAAGTTATGAACAATATATATATATATATATATATATAGAACGACATTTTTAAAAAGGTAATTCAAAATACCTTCGATGGGAGTGGAATTCGTCAAAGCAACAATGATAGCCTTTTATTAGATTTATACTTTTTATGACTCATTTTATAAAGAATTATTAAATAAAATTAATTGTGTAGCTGGAATGTAGTATTTTTGTTTGATGTTTCAAAAGTTAAACTAAATTGATTTAAACGTTGACTATTTTTATATATGTAAATTTCTGAAACTAATAGTGTAATTTTCCTGTACTACCAGGATAATAAAATGGTATTTTACATCATTATGCAATGTTCATGGGCACTTTATATATAAAAAAAGAGAGGAACAAACATTTTCGCAAGTCAAAGTAAATATTACAAAACTTGCAGTATTGTAGACTTATGATATTTGTGGCATTTCCATCTGTCTCTCTCGCTGTATGTGTTTTAGATATATATATATATATATATATATATATATATATATATATATATATGTGTGTGTGTGTGTAGGTAGATGTGATAGGT
Source organism: Acanthacorydalis orientalis (assembly GCA_034766995.1). NCBI lineage: Eukaryota > Metazoa > Arthropoda > Insecta > Megaloptera > Corydalidae > Acanthacorydalis > Acanthacorydalis orientalis. The sequence continues at coordinate 2,697,110 of CM068316.1, read as the reverse complement.
GATATATGAAAGCGAGAGAGCGAGAGCATTGGAGGAAATTTCTGATAAATATTATAAGTCTATGTTTACTACATGTTTTGTAATATTTGTTTTAATTTTATTCTCTCTCTCTCTCTCTCTCTCTCTCTCTCTCTCTCTATATATATATATATATATATATATTTATTTATTTATTGATAGATTGATATGTGGCAACGAGAGGGTTGGAAACGTCTAATATGTCTGTTTACTACATGTTTTACAGTATTAGCTTCTACTTTGTCTGATATCTTTCTCTCTCTCTCTCTCTCTCTATATATATATATATATATATATATAATGTATTATTTTCAAATCAGATTCGAATAAAATTCCGCCGAAAACCATGTCGTTTCGACGAACGAATCGGATCTGCACGTTAATATTCTCTGAAATAATTTCGAACGGTTTATTCATAAAGGTGCCCGTCGCGAATTTCCCTCGATTCGCCTGTATACAACGCTCTTGTTCACCGGCAAAGAATGATACCTACCGATAGAAAATAGATGTTATTTTTAGTCAAATCCGATATCGATTATCGGCAGTGAATTTGAACGGCTCACAGATTAATCTCTCTAGTCGATGTTGTGTACGACACTGTCACCAGAAGCCACTGTTGTTGTTGCTGCTGCTGCTGCCGATACGCCAAAAAACCCAAATAACTAATCAATGAGTTCGACGATGCCTCACGAATACGAAAACAAGGAAATACCAGCAGACGCTAGTCATTATTGGCGTTGTCGATTTTGTTTGTTTTCATTGCATATTCACCTCGACCATTGAATACATAAATATTTATACTATTTATCTATCTAGCTGAACATATGAATGAAAAGTACCAAAGGGAAAAGTGAAACGTTACATATTTTAAAATTATCTAAACATTTTAATTTCAATTATTGAAAAGTGGATGCAGTTTTACAATTTTTTAAAATTGATAGATACTTTTTTCATCAAAAACGTTATAAAATTAGATATTATCAGTATAATAAAATAAATAGATAGCAGATGTTATTTCAAAAAAGAAACTGTAAATATGTCAACGTTTGAATTTTCAACGAGATTGATAGATGAAAAAGTAAAATAGAGAGGGCTACAATCTAGCAAAACATCGTTCGTATTATAAATAAGAAGAGGTATGGTAATGTGTTCAGAATGAATAATGAACGCTGACCAAGGCGAATTATGAATTGATCGTCTGTAAACAGAAGACAGGGTAGAGCAGAATTAAAATTACAAACGGAAGTACGAGGCATGATGTGCAAGAACTTCACCTTATTGGACACAAGAGAATAACATTATGGATCTTGATAACCGGTGGATAGTATAGTATTTGTTATAAAACCTCTATTGTGAATCCACTTGTTCTCTCTAACCCAATATGAAGAGTCTATAAATGTGATTTTGACTGTTGTTTTAAGAATAATCGATTGTTTTATTTATTCGTTTTTGTCAAACACTTTACACCAGTTCTTCACAATATCATTTTAGCAGGGTGACTATTCACTTTCAAAAACAAAATGTTTGTATCTTAGTCCTCTGATGATGATAGCATTGCCATAAAAATGTGTATAAGAAACAAATAAGTATCATCAATAATCAATTATTGAACATTTTTGATCAGAGTAAAATGTTTTGTGGTAGAGTGAAAAATCCATTTGCGACATAAATGTTCTATAAAAATGTTTTTCCTTCTGTGAATCCTGTAGATTAGATTTGATTTCGTTTCTTGTATTGCAAAAGAAACTAAATCATATGTGACGTATAGAATTTGCAGAAAACAAGGAATCCAATGAACAGATATTTAACAAAGTGAAGATCGTTTGTGAATGGGTTTTTATCCGAATTGTAAAGGTATCAATAATTCAATCAAGTCAGTAATAAATGGTTGCTTTGAAAACGATTCATTCGAATTATTTAATGAAAATGTCACTTTATGTACTTATATTTTTATATTTGTGTAATTGGACGACGAATTTTTATATATAAAAAAAATAAATGTTATGAACGAATAAGATGATTATAAATCGCTTGTAGTGAAGCAGAAGAAAAGATTTGTATGTACTTCAAAAGTGTAGTGCTCGAGATATGATTAAAATCAAAACATTGTCTTAATCTTCTGTAAGGAACTTCCATCTAAACATCAACAGATTCATATATCAGCGTTTCTCTTACGAACGACCAAATATTCACTCATCGCGTCGAAGGGAATGAAGGTAAATTAAATGAACGATATCACTACATAAATAATTTTCTGACTAGCCGCATATTGATTTCGTTTCGAATGAACTTGACAAAAAAGTACGTGCCGAAGTGTCTAGAAATTGGTCTGATCTCAAGAAATATTTACCACTTGTTCGAGAGAAAATTTCATCTACATTATTGATTTTTTTTAAAAAGGGATATTTGTGTGAGAGACTTATAGTTATGTACATGGATTGAGAGCTTAAATTGATAAAGAATTGTTTTGTTGAAATTTTGTGATGTAAATTGAAATGAAAATGTTATCATTTTGTAAAAAAAAGTACCAATGCTTGGACATAAATCTTTATATATATATATATATATATATATATATATATATATATATATATATATATATATATATTATATCTAATCAAACGTATGGAAATATGAATGGAACATTCGTACACTTCTCATATCGATCTGCACTCTTAATTTATTCGGGAATGCGAACGAGGACGACGTTAAACTATTGTTGATACGTTAGGGAAAAAAAGTCCAAATAACAGATCAATGAGTTCCACTGTCGTGCGGACGTCGATGTGTACGGAAATACCAGCAAGGAACAGAAAATCCTTACTGTCAGCTATGTTAGGTGTAACCGGTGCCAACGCACCAGGCGCCAGTCTGTGCGTCATGAGACGACGGTGCATTGGAGTGCTATTGTTATTGTTAAATGGGCGCCGTTTGCCATTGTTCGCGACTGATTAGAAAATTACTTAATTTCAGTAGCAGAGACCGCGAGTTGTGTAACCCGTGTCTCGTGCGGCCGGAAGAGCGGCGGTATATATATTTTTTTGTCACGTTTGTTGAAATACAGTAATGTGCGTCTGATTGCTGTTTTAGCGACACACACACACACGTACATACATACATATATATATATATATATATATATATATATATATATATATATATATATATATATATATATATATATATATATATATATATATATGACGACACCTGAAGCCGATCGTCTAGATTCCTTATCCGTGTGTTGCCGTGGAAACGCACTGTTTTTGTTTATAATAAACATTGATAGTTTAAGATAAATTAGAACCAAGCAACGGACGTAGGTGTATGTGCGGACGCGGATTGTGACGAACCTCTGGCTTATACACATGCATTATCCATCGCAGTTGTTATTTATGGTTCCTAAATAAATTATCATCTATTTTGTGTTAGTATTAACGCACCCCTTTCTCACGCTCGCTAATAATATATATATATATATATATATATATATATATATATATATATATATATATATATATTAAGGGTATCCATAAGTAATGTCTGTTGGTACTTATACAAAATTTTATTTTATTCTACAGTATAATCCTCCATCATTATTGATGATCTTTTTTCATCTCTCTGGCAGAATTTCAATTCCCTTTTTGTAAAATGAGTGTGGTTTCGTGGTAAAATATTGTTCGAGTGCAGTAAGAATTTTTTTCTCACGGGGAAAATGCACCATTGATCTGAGAAGGTGGTAGTGCGACGGAGCAGCATCTGAGGAATATGGCGGATGAGGCAGGGTTCCCCAGCCCAACTCCTTGATTTTTTTTCTTGGGTGGTTCTGGCTCTATGCAGTCTTGCTTTATCGTTCTGGAGAATTACACCCTTAATTTGTAGTAATTTGAATTTTATAGGATTTTATTTTAGGTAAATATATTGTTTTGTAACTGTTATATGTGTATTGTACCTATATTTAGTAAGAAAATCAATTATATTCAATACTTATTTGAATAGAATTTATAAATATTCAATTTAGCGAACACATCTGTATATCAAATATAAGTAAGAAAATATACATCTAATATATTTATTTCGACTGAACTCGAACGTATTGACCTGCTGCTTTTCATCCTGTTGGATTGCTTGAGTTTCTGTTTTCTAATACTAGTTTCAGCATAGATTTTAGATAAATGAGTTATCTAAAATCTGTCTGTGAATGTTGAAACTAATAGTGGAAAATGGAAACTTACGGGATCAAGAAAGAGAACAATCGAGGCAACGCATCAATAGGATCACGAGTATAAAAACATACGATTATAATCTTAAAACTAGAAGTGTTGAACTGAAGAATTTTCCAATTTTCAATAAGGAATGTATAATTGTGTAAGCTGTATATATGATACAACTTGTGGTATATTTGTTTTTTTTTTTCTAATATAAAGTGAATATAATAGGTAAAAAACAACGCAGTACTACTTCATTATATATTAATTGTATAAATAAGACGAGCTATATTCCTTCTTAAGCCTTAACCGTATTCGTCTTCATAAGCTTTCTATCGAAATAACTATTTCAGTACATATGTAAATCATATTTTCTTATTATTGTCGTGAATTTAATAAAAGATAACTCCATATTTATCTTTTGTTCATGTTTTGTAACAGGTATTTATTTAACCTTTTCTTAACCCAGTTGTCGTTTTAAAAAGATGTTAAAATTTATCCAAACTTGAAACCTATAATTCTTTCCTTGTCACTGATATTGTAACCATATTCCTTAAAATATCACAACAAAAAATAAATATCACTACAATTAAATTTAAATTTGTTATACTTAATAATACAAAGTACATTTCTCTTTAGATAAATAGATTTGATTAGAAAGATTTGAAAATTTCATCGTTTCCTTTGCAGTTTCATCATTTTATTTCGGAAAAAAGTTTCATAGGTCCTAGAAGTTAAAATAAAAACACTTCTCTATATTTCACAGATATGGCAACGCTTAATATGAAATAAATTTGATAGAAGTATTCTCGAAAATGTATGATTTTAATAAGAATAGATTTTTTACAGTAAAACATTCTCTATTTTATCTTCAACCTTCGACTTAACTTATATTATTATTTTTTATTGTCATTCGTTGCCATTCTTAATAATGTGTTTAATTATTTAATGAATAAAGTATTGTATCGATTTTGTATTTTATTATAATAATATTGTATGTTTTTACTGTTGAACGTTATAAAGCTATTGAAATCAATTAAAAATAATTATAGAGAACCGCCGTACATTTGATTATTAACTATCCTGCAAAAATATGAATATCAAAAATTAATACAGAGCTGTTTATTTTAATGCGGTTCTCTTGAGTACATATTTAATCAAACATTTTTAAACAGCATCTGTTTTACCCAATTATTGTAATATGTATTAATATAATGTGGCTTTTATATGAATTTTAAATGTTTTAATGTGACCCTTGCGGTACATAAACAAGTAATTATTCAGAAACGTTTCAGCGGTATAGCCCACCGATGATCCTCCCGCGGTACAGAAACGAAACCTCTATTGACCCACAGGTGACCCACACAGAGGCAAAACATGTTAATTGGGGAACGAGGATGTGTTGTTTATGCCCGTTGCAATTTTATCCGCGAACAATAACACCGAACGGCTGTTTTCTTTACGTGTAATAATAATTTTTTTTTTCGAATTTCAGATGCACGTTTCGGTTCCCAAGCACAAACATACGCCTCATGTTTCAATCGCTGGTCGACGAAGGTTCGGATGTACCTCCGCCGTTACGTAGCGTATCGCCGTCTCAATCTCATACGCCGAGTAATAGACAAGGTAGTAGGTCGAGGGGCAGCGGTGGTGGTTCGACGCATCCCTTACCGCCGTTGAGGATAAATATACCTGACACGGATGGTTTCGGGAGTCCTTTTCCGTCGCCAACGGGGACTATAAGCGCAGCTAACAGTTGCCCGACGAGTCCGCGTGGTAATTCTTTAAAATAGTCATTTAATTATTGCATAAGAGTAAAATGTTTCGCTGTAGATTTGCAAATCATACCTTTTTTATAGTAGTCTTATCGTTTTTTTTTTCAGTGTTCTATATTTATAATGTTTACTCATTCACGAAATCATTATAAAAGGAATTGACCCCGTCAGAAGTTTGTACTGCATTTCGTACGAAAAATAAATAAAACATTGTAATCTAATCGCTTTTTTAACGTTTGTTAGTTTTTTTTTTGTAAAAAAATCTAATCTGGCACGTATATCGTGAAATTCGATAATTATATAAAATAATCGTCAGTGTGATTAGCAATCTAATAAATATTGAATGTCTTAAATATTTTATACAAATATTTTGTTGCCATGGGTTTTGTTTGATTAAGATGTATGTACTTATTTCACTTTCGAAGATTCTTATTAGTATTACTGTTAATGTGTCGTTCTAAGAAGAATTAGATTTTTAGGAATGGTGTAATATCAACAGTTACAAAACTGTTTCGATGAAAAATATTTAGTATAGGAATTGCTGTCATTTTCATCTCCCTATTTCATCCATATATTCAAGAAAGGGAAAGTAATATTTGTCATGTCAATTTTATATCATGATAAGAGAATTAATAATAATTAAAGTCTACAATTAATTATTTGTTAGAATGATCTAAACGAGAGACAGTGTGTAGTTTGTTGATACGCTTTCGATATTTTATAATCGCGTCAGAGGTATCTTGTGTTGGCCAAGTGTAATATTTGGCAATTCGGTTAATACAGCTGAAAAAAACAGTGTTGTTCAGTATTTTGATTATGAAGGCGTAGCGCTAGATATTTTTGGTTTAAGTTCCTACCTGGCACTTACCTTATTATACCTGTTGCGATTGTTTGTGAAAATGTGGACATTGCCGATAGTTTTTTCACTTTTAAGCGCCGTTCATTAAGCACCAGGTCTTCGACAAGTGTAACAGAATCGAACGATTGCGACTCATTCTACCAGCGACTCTACTCTCATCCGAAATCTCAACCCATTCTTTTACAGGGGTGTATGAAGAGGACGTTTTTACGCATACGCTATCTAATTATTGTTTTATTTTGTGCGGTGTAATTCTTTCTTCTGTCAAAAACTTTATTACCGCACGATCTTCAATTTTGATTTCTTGTGAATGCCTGACGCCACCGTCGTGCAGTCTGATCGATTTCCGTCGTACGTTTTAAAAGATCTCTTTAATAGACTGGTCCGTTTACGAAAAGTATTCGGAAATTCTTATCCGATGTATTTATTTTAAACAAAAATATACTAGTCAGTATATCTGCACCGTTCCATAAGACAGTCATTTAACAGGATAAATTCGTATGACATCAACCGTCGATTGGTACACGATTTCAATCCCTGTGCTTAGAAACTTTACGAAGACATGTACAGAGATATCTTAGTAAAGTCACAAGTAGAGAAGTACAGCTCGAACGGATTGAATCTCTACTGACCGATGAACTGATTCCAGGAGTGTACGTGAAATTCGTCGAATGTATTGAACTTTGTGTATTTCGAGCAACGAACGAAAGACTAGACCAGGACAGACGACGCGTTCTAAATTCAATGTCTGTCTCTGCAAATATGCATGTGTGTGTGTGTATACATATATATATATATATATATATATATATATATATATATATATATATAACTACATCACGCATATTTTCCTTGTTGTCTTGGTAGCCTTGTTGTTTTATTTGTACTCATAAAACATGCAATGACGAATATGAATATCATCAAAACTTATCGATCTGTCGATAATGAGAGTTAAGTATTATCGTTAAAATTCGTTTCTTTCCAAATAACAAGTGTGTTGGATATGTTTATGTGGTTGTTCTAGACGTTTTCGACGTGTAAAAAAATCGAAACATTGAGAATAGCGTCGTCAAGTATTATTTTAATGTGTACGGAATGATTGTATCAAATCTAAAAAAAATAATATCCAGTAATGATCGAAATGTAATGTAAGAACTGTTAACAACCTACTCGCGAATGAAAAAGAGCGGTACTTGTATATTTTCTCGATGTTTGCAACGAAAATGCTTTTCGTAATACAATAAATTGTTTATTCATAGAAATATATTTCAGGGTTAATGTGTTTCATTGTTCGTTCTTTATAAATGTCGAGAAATTAAAAAAAATCGTATCAAAAAAGTGATTGGAATCATGAAAAATAACTAGTTTAGTGGTCAACTTGTTCAGATTAAAACATGATTAGAGTTTATTGGTTTATAATGAAAATAAATTATTGTTTTAGTCGAGTAATTGGATAGTTTGTCGATTTTTTTGATTTATTTATAGAAATCTATTTCAATGTTAAAAGTGTATATATTTTATTAGTTTATTAAATCGTTGCAATTAATTTTAAACATTTCGAATCTCCACTGAAATTAATTTTAAAAGGTCTTTAATGGCAGCAGTATTTAAAGAAATCCTTCTACTCTACCAAATAAGAATTATATGTTTTTTTTATATTCATAAACAGTAAACCGATTGAAATTGGTTTCTAGTATATAACATACTGATTTTGTTCTTAATATTATTCCCGAATAATTAAATATCAGATATGAGAAAAGTAATGTCTGTTTTTATAAAAAGATGAAAATCGATTTGATATTTTTATTACTACAAAAGAAAAACAATCAGATCGGATCACCTGATTGTCCTTTCACTAGATTTATATTCTCGATCTATCATTATTTCTCTAATGAATTTTAATTTAAAAATGTCAATATTGAAATTTGATACATTGGGATTCCAATAGTAGTACAGAATAAACTGGTATTGTTTTCAGAGGGCCCAATTATGAAAAATAACTTGATGTATTAGTTGGTTAGCTCGATATAAAACACCGTATTTTGTCATGTGACGAAAGACGGCGTGTATTAAACAGTTCCGAATAGTAAATTCACAAAGTAGTTTAAAAAAAATGTTACTGTACAACATTTATATAAACATTTCATATGTCAATACAACACGCATCCGTGCCGATCTTCACAGGTTCATGGACAATGGATTAGACTTAGCTATCATAACTGTCGATAAAATAAAGAAATTATTTATGGATCGGCCTATTTTTAGAAACTACAGTGTATGTCAACACGATAATTAGATTTTCCTATTGATGTGTGTAATTTTAAAAACGTATAGTTGACGTACAATAGATCATATGCGTGGGTTATTCCGGAACTTTCTACTTTTATATATATATATATGTATTTGTAATTTTGTAGTTATGTTTGTTGCTTAACTGAATATGTTTACTTAGATGTTTAGAATGATAGTAACCAGTACGTTTACTCTTTATTTACCAATTAGTGTCGTTTAAGGTTTTTGAACTTCTGGATAGTATATGGCCCCACATTAAAGGGTAGTTTATCTGGTGTATACACAGCTTGTAATTGTAATGATTTTTTTTTTTCAAAATATAATAGTACTTGCCTATAAATTAATCCGTTGAATCGATAAATCTTTTGTATGCATGATTAAGGTCATAAAATCGGTCAATACGTCCGATTCTCACTCTATATTTGTTCTTTAGAATCAAACTATTATTTTAAGAACAACAGAATTTGTAGTAAGAAGGTATTTTATAAAATTAGCAAATAAAATTAAATAACGCTTAAATCGCTATTCAAGCAAGTTGACTGAAACAAAAAGTGAATCAAATTCTGTACGTTTCCATTCTGAAGATGATCGCATCACAATTTGTATAAACAACAATCGGATATCTCTTCTAGACCGATGCCATTCTAAAACTCTCTGTGCAATGAACACAGTTTACTTCTAGTATTTTTCATGAAAATTGCTTTTTATGAAAGAATAGAAGGATTTTCAATTATTTGAATACAAAAGTCAATCCTTGCACCACTGATTAGTATCAATACAAGGTGTATTACAAAAAAATAAAGTATTATAATTAAAAATATTGTACTTCCTCCCGGTAAATGTTTGATGATCAGTAAATTTGCATTTATTGAACAGCGCATGCGCGTACCAGGGTATTCGTGTACAACAATATTATATTACGAGTTGTATCGAAAGCCGCTGTTTTTTTTGAGTATTTATATCAGTAACAAAATGTGTGAATACATTAATCAAATTATTTGCTCTCGGAAGCTATTACTTTTTCCCACTTTTCTGTCGGAAGTTGAATTCAGCGACGAAAGAATGGTCTATCTTTTGAGCCAATCCATTCAGCAACACAATTTTCGACTTCTCCGTATTTATGGAAATGTGTATCTTCCAAAGCGTGTTGCGTCGATCGGAACAGATGGTAATCGCTTGGGATCAGGTCCGGAGAATACGCTGGGTGCGGGAGAACCTCCCATTCGAGCTCCATCAATGTTTGTTTCACGGCTATAGCAACATGGGGCCGAGCGTTGTCGTTGAGAAGAATCACTTTTCGGCGATTTGATGCGATTGATGATCGTTTTTGAATCAAATTATCATTCAAACGCTCCAATTGTTGTCGATAACGTTCGGCAGTGATTGTTTCCCCCGGTTTCAACAATTCATAATATACGACACTCTTCATATCCCACCAAACAGAGAGCATTGCTTTGTGACCGTCGATATTTCGCTTTGGTGTCGACGTTGATGATTAGCCACGATCAACCCATGACTTCTTGCGTTTCGGGTTGTCGGAATTGATCCGTTTTTCATCGTCGGTCACGATACGCCACAAAAAACTCTTCTTTTTATGCCTTGCAAGTAAAGAAGCCGAGATGTTTAAACGATTAGGAATGGCATTTCGTTCAATTAATGTGGCAGCCATCTCCCCTCTTTCTGGATCTTTCCCATGGCTTGTAAACATCATGAAATGGTTGATTTATCTACTGAAGTAACTGAACAAAGGATATTTGCAAATAAAGAGGAGAGAGATATGATCGTTAATCAGTTATTAAACATTTCTGATAATATAATTTGTGAGGTAAAAAAAAAATCGTTTTTGAATATTAGAAAGGGGCATTTTTAATTTTATTGAAAAGTACGAAATTCCGGCACCTAGCAAATGATTTTGATAGAGAAAAATATGTAATACTTCGATCGTTTATCTTATTTTTTTTTTTAAGTACCTAGTAAAAATTAATACTTTAATTCGTTTTTGAACACATTGATTTGCTATCCTAACAAGTGCACTTATAATTATTGTCTGCGGTGTGCTGAAGGTACTTGCAAATTATTTGACTATTGTTAAAACGTGTTAAATATAATTTGAATTATTATGTAGTTCTGATACTTGTTTTCTTTCCCATATAACTGATTTTAAAACAATGTTAAGGCAATGTTATCTTCTAATGTTTTGTATTTGTTTTTGTAATCGGTTTATGCACAATGATATTAGTGGTCAGATGTATTCGAATAACTTGAACACAGCTGATACTACTTTTCTTCATATTCACTGAATCTTCAGTATATATCTTTTCAATTCCATGAAATAACTATCTCTTATTTTACTAAAAGACTCTTCAAAAAACTATAGTCTTAAAAGCGTCGGTAGAAATAATATGTATCTCTTATATCGACATCCCATTGTCAGGGCAGATCTTCAGTAATATCTCCATTTCTATTTTTGCGTTCAGGAATCGGTTTTACGTAGCTAAAATGAATTTCTGAATTAATACTTGCTTATATGAAGGTGTGGTCTGTGTATGTAAATAACAATCGGCGTTGACTCTATAAAAACAACTGTAAATATTATGAAAAGCCCTCCTGCATACAACACGGAAACTCTTGGGCCTCGCACGCAACGTATAAATTATCCATCGTTCCAGGAAATCTAGTATGGAAATACCTGGACAGGCGACAGTTAAATAAATCGATTTCAGGAGAACGAATATAGAACATTTTTATATGTACAATTAGTAGTTCCCAGTCACAGTCATTCTCTGAATAAAAAATGATTTTGCTCGAGTTAAGCTGACCAGTTTTGTGTTCGATTGTGTTGTATATTTTTTAATCGAGCGTCGAGTAGAATTTTATTACCGATCGTATGAATATTTTTAATGAAAAATGCGTTTGCAAAACGCATTGCTTCTAATGTGTATTTTATATGAAACTAAAAATATTGATTGCAGTAATCTAATTATAGTCGACAAAAATTTTCATTGGACGCGTTTGATGCCGAATTTATAACTTAGGTTTTGCAATACAATTGATGACCGTCATCGATGTATGAATTTACAAAAAGATTAAATGTTTAAAATTTAATCAACTTTATATATTTTTTTTAATAACGAAATAATGAAGCAAAAAGCTATTAGTCTATAGTTTATAATCACAGAATTTTGTAAATATTAACTTGTTTAATATAAAAAATCTATTATTTTTTTTTATGCTAAAATCGAATTATTATTGAACCATCTTTCACATATATACACATTTATAGATTTTTGTATTCGAATTATTTCAGACAGTTTAAGTACTAGTAGTAAATATAGTTTAATGCAAAATGAAATCATTTAAAATGCAATACTTTACTATATTAATTTTCCCTTTAATTTCAATAATTTCAAAATTGATAAACAAAAGGAGGACCTGTAATTTTAAGATATTCAATTCATGTGCAATTTTTATTTTATTCCATTCGCATCTACTTACGTCATGTTTGATGATTTGGCTTCTTAGTAATTAGTGCAAAATACTACAAAGGACATGTAGAATACAAATAAAAGCCTTTTATTTATTTTTTTTATTTCTTTTTATTCGTAGGTAGCCATGGACGAAGAAATATTTCTGCAGATCTGCAAATGGTCGCCGCTTACGCTGCTAAGGTAGTAATCGGTGGATCAAATTATAGTGGAAATTCAGGCCAAAGTCATGTGTCACAGGATGGGAGACCAAGTAGAGATAGTGGGATACATTCGCATAGTCCAAGTCAAGAACATCATTATCGGCATCCTGCTAATGGCAACACGGTGTGTTGAAACATCATATAGATATATATATATATATATATATATATATATATATTTAAATTAGTAACACGTGAATTCCAATGTGAAATTTGTCTTCAGATACCAAATATATCGATCAGTGATACGGCCGGTAGTTCAGACGGCGGTAGTAGAGAAGATATGAAACCACCGTATTCTTATGCACAGCTTATAGTTCAAGCAATAGCGTCTGCTCCTGATAAACAACTCACGTTGAGTGGGATCTATTCCTATATTACAAAACATTATCCTTACTATCGTACAGCCGATAAAGGTTGGCAGAATTCAATAAGGCATAACCTTTCCCTTAATAGATACTTCATCAAGGTTTGTTATATCTATTTTTGGATCTTACAGAATTTGTGTTTTTTTTTATGGATTTACAAAGTTAAATTTTTCAGGTGCCACGTAGTCAAGAGGAACCAGGAAAAGGAAGTTTTTGGCGAATTGACCCACAATCTGAAATGAAATTAATCGAACAAGCATTTAGAAGAAGAAGACAAAGGGGTGTGCCGTGTTTCAGAGCACCGTTTGGATTAAGTTCAAGGTTTGTAAAAGTCGATGGACTTTTCGTTGTGCATTTTTACGATATCAAATCTATCGTAAATAATTATTTTGTTAATGATCTCAAATAATATAATTATTTGTTTCAGAAGTGCACCTGCATCTCCAAGTCACGTTGGTATGTCTGGTCTTATGACACCTGAATGCTTATCAAGGGAAGGATCTCCATTACCAGAAAATTGTGGAGATATTAGTCAGTCTGCTCCAGGAAGTCCAGGAGTACCTCCTACTATTATACTGGGTAAATATAGTTTATTTCGTAGTAGGAAGATGTTTACCGCTTTTTGTATTTTTTTTTTTTTTAGGTATTTTAAGTTGTTCTCGATAAGTTTGCGATAGGTGTTTCTTAAATAATATGTAAATGAAATAATCGCGATCTACTGAATTTTCAGATCGCGGCGCACACCTAACATATCAGTCAGCTCCAGCGAGCCCTGGAGGTTACGCGGGACCCGGATCGGGTGCGCTCATCGGGCAGCACCAGATGTCTGCGCTAGTCGGTGCTTCGAAGCGTCTTATCGCTCCGTCGCCTCAACACCACGTTACGATCGTTTCGAACGGAAGTGAAGACATGCATCGTGAAGGTATACTGAAAATTATTCACTCGTCGAACGCGTATTCTTACGTATGAGTGTATTTATCGATTAAAATTTGCTTTTTAAACAGGAAATATAATTGAAGAACGTGAACTTTCGCCAGCGGCGTATTCTCCACAGCCTGTCATCGTTCAAACAAACACTTACGTCAACACCGGGTATTTACGAAATATGTTATTTTAGAAATTTGAATTTTTTGTACGTTTTACTTTCCCTTTTTTTATAGCGGTTCGTTTACAAAATCTGCAGCCGATTCATCGCACGGTGCGATGTTAAAACGTCATTTGGAAGATTCGTCGGTGAGTACTGGCGGCGAGAGCGATTATGCGGCATCGCCGTCGCATCAGCTCGAAGGGCAAGATCACGACGATGAGATAATTTCAGATAACGAGGCCAAAAAACATCGGCTCGAAGTAATATACGAGGACGAATAACATTGTCAAATAAAGGTACAGTTTGCACTGTGCATGCCATGAGGAACTCATCCTACCTGTTATTAAACAAAAAAATTGTCATAGGCTTTATTATTTGCGTGTATATTTATAAGATAGATTGTACAGTCGGACCAACTAGAGAGAGAGAACGAGTGTAAGTTTAGACATAAAAAGAAAGTGATGTTAGGCAGAGCGAGAGGAAGAAAGACGATCGAAACGTGATGTTGAATAATCTAAAAAAGATTCATCTGTTGCCGGTATCCCATCCTTGAAAAATCCATACATTCAGTATGTGTGTGTTTATATATATATACATATACACACATACATACGTACGTACACCCACAGCACACGTATACATATAAATATATGTATATATCTTTATTTTTTTCCATTTATACTAATTTTTTTTATTTGTGCAAGTTTTAGTGCTTGTTATGTACACCCTCTACTATCTTAAGAGTGTTTTCTGCAAATTTAATTGAAATCACTGCTATTTTTATTTTATCAATGGATTATATATCACCATATAAACAGTTATTGAAAAAATTGGAACATTATATTAATAAATTATATATGAAGAATCTATCAAATTGCTTTCGTTTTTAAAATAGAAATATGACCGAGCTAATTGTTATTTTTCATATTTTTATAAAAAAAATTACTGTTTCTATTAAATGTTCATGATTTATTTTACCAGGTTGCATTTTATTGACGATGTAAATAAATTGTACAAAAAGAAAATATTAATTATAGTATCAAGTTTAGCGTAGTGAATAACTGTACTTTTTCATTGCAAGATATTAGATTGAGCAGTTATGTTTCATTAGCATTTGACATGTGTTTTATTTTCAAAGCAATGGAGTTTGATTTTATTTGGTTTTGAAGTTTTTCTATTCAGTTACATAGACCAGAATTTTAAAAAATCAATTTTATATTAATCGACATAATCAGAAAGCAGTTATTAACAATCATTTGATTTATAATTTATTAGCAATTTTTCGATGAACAATGATAAAGTACGATAATTATTTTTATATTCTTTATTAGTTTTTGTAATTTAAATGTTATTAGTGGTAGCTTTAAAAATATTTTGATAAAAATAGGTGATTTCAATGAAATTTCAAGACATCTCTCTTATTTATATTTTCTGCTGCTTAAAATTCAGAATATCCAGAACACTTTCTACCAATTTCTATTTTGTACAATTGAGAAACACAAATAAAACCCACAGTGCCTATTAGGACGTCTTACTTTGCAAGTTTACTGACAAATAGTACATATTTGCCATGCACTAGTTTTGACTGTAACTGAATATTTAATATTCTGTTGATTGTTAACTATAACAATTGATGAAATTCAGTGAGGGCGTTTTTTGTGGAATAAAAGAATGTAACATAAAAAATTTATATACATATAAAATCATTTATAATTTCATATCTTATTCGCGGTTTATTTTTCAAAGCTGACATGAATTTATATTTATTTTTTGATTTATTTTTATTTTACTTTTACCTTTTTTTTTGTATTTTTGACTAGTATTTATGATCTTTTTGATATCAATTTAGTCCTTTATACAAACCGACTTTTATTGATTATTATTTAATTTCTGTAAAAGCTATAGATAGTAATAAAATCGAAATCGATTTCAAAAATATCAATAGTATTTCCATATAAAAATAAATTGAAAAGTCCTGTGTAACATGTTTTTTTAAATGTACTTTTTCATATTTTTCCAATCAGAAAAGTAAAATGTGTATGTGTGTGTATATATGCAAGCGCGTATCTAGTTTGTAAGTAGTTTGCTTTTAAGGCTTTAATACAGTTCTGAAAAGTGTTATGAAAATGAGTGAATTCTAATAATAATGAAAACTGTTCATATACTTGCAAAATATTTTTTGTATACAAGATTTCTATATTCATATTCATTATTTTTATATGGATGTACTATTTTCAATTCTGTTCAGTTCAGTATAAAACTAAACACATGCAAGCAGCAAAGTTTGCTAGTAATAAAATCAAAGACCAAATTTAAAAAATCCTGCTTTAAATTGTAATTACAATGTGTATTATGTTTTTTTTTTTTTTAATAATTGTATTGAAATATAATTCCTTTTTATTTATTTAACAAAAATATGTTGCAACCCTTTTTAATTAGAAAACAAATAAAAGCAAGAGTTAAATTAATTAATTACTGTAAAAAAAATCTTTTAATTAATCAGTTAGCTTTTTATTGGAAAAAGTTATTTTATAAATATTCAAATTATTTTGGTAAAAGCACCCAATTTTGGTCTTTGCTGTAAAGTGTTCAAAAATATACATTATAAACAACATACATGATTAGTTAAATTTTAAAGGTTTCCATCAAACTATATGAAAAATGAATAAAAAAAAAAACAAAACAGAATGCTATTCATAAAAAAAATCTCTAAAACAAATAATCTCTCATATTGAGATGTGTCAGAAAAATATAGTATATAAATATATATATAATGTCTGTACAAACTATACATAGTTGTTTCCAGCACCATAATTCTTCAAAAGAAACAAATTGCAGTATAGTATTTACTTTTAATTGTTATGTCAATCTTATTTTATTGTTTTTATATTTGCTTTATTTTATAATCTTATGTTTTTCAACTGAGATAATGTCCTTCTTTTATGATTCTTTTTTTTAAAGTAATTTAAACGAATTTTCTTGTAGTTTCATGTAAAAAGGAGATGTAAAATAGTTGTAAATTGTGTTAATCGAAAATGAATATTAAAATAATGTGCAATATAGCTGGTTCTATATTGTTTTAATATGGTTGTCTTTTTTTTCTTCTTTTTAATCTTTTATAAAGTCTATATTAAAATAAATTACAAATAGTAAGAAACGACGTATTTGTTTCAAGCAAACCAAATGGGAAAAGTACATGAATGTTATGATATAAACGAAAACATGTATTTTTGAAAATACATAATGATGAAGTCTTAACCGTATAAAATTAATATTTATATCAGTTTATGGGGCGATACTTGACTCGCGATATATATGTCGAGTATGTGAATCTATAATCTTCTTCATACTATCATTGGATCAAGTCCTTAAATTATTTAGTACTGAAGTAAATCTGCATTGTAGTTTCATAAAACTAATGTATCAACCACATATTCCTCATTGACATTAAAATTTTATAATAATAAAAAAAAATAAACGAAAAGTATTATTAAAAACTGATTTTATTATTAATAAAATAGTGCAGTAAAACTTTATATTTGAAAAATAATTTACAGTATAGTGTTATAATAATCAGCTTTGTATATAAACAAGCAGAATTAATTTCTAAACATCGTAGTACAATATAACACTTCGATTGCAAGCAGATCGAATGCAGGAATCCCATTGGCTTGGTTTAACGATATATAAAATAATTGTAGAGAAACTGAGAACTGTTTGCTTTTTTGCAATTTGTTGCTGACTGTCGAGTTTTGTTACTTTCATAGTTTTTTCGATTCGTTCTATAAGTGTAGAAATTCCTTTGATCATCGAGTAATTTCTTTTTTTGAAAAAAATTCTTGATCTAGCGTTCGATATGTTTGTTATAAACTGGACACATGCAAATGTAATCATCGAAAATAATGAATAAAGCACAATCATAATTGTCATAGATTTTAAGTGATTTTTGCAAAATGTTTGCATAGAAACAAAACAACTCGCAAAAATGCTAGTCAAATATTTTTTTAACCAGTTTATGTACAATACAGTAGACGATATTAAGAAAAGTTTTTATATATTTATATGTACGTATTCGCTCTTGTTTCGACTATGTTTCTGTTTTTACTGAAATGAAATTTTGTAGTCGGGAGAAGAGAGAATTTCAGTAGAACGGTTCTTAAACAAACATATGTCAGTATTGTGGATCATAATTCTCAAACATGCACTGTTTTTTCATTGATGTTGAGAAATGAATAACTTACAAAAAGACTTAACTGATAAAAAAAGCAACTTTCATTCTGCAAGTTGGTTTATTCTTACTGAAATATAAGTACAATTATAACTTTGAATAATAGTTATTTAATCCATAAGATACATTTAATAAAAATTGCACTAAAACCTAAATGCAACAAAATTCTAAAAACATATAAAATTGTTTATGAAAATAAATCAGATATAAATTGTATTCCTTTCAGTTTAGGTCTTTTGTTACTTGGACTAGTAAGAAAATTATTACGTATATGTTGTGTAATGTCTTATAGCTTCTTAAATAAACACAAAACATAGAAATAACTATTAAAAAAAGCTTTAGTCATCGATTGTAAAACATTTAGTGATGTGTATATATATATAACTCCAAGTTAATTATATTTAATACCAGAAATATGCACTGCACTGGAATATTTTTTTTTTAAATTTAAATAATTATCATTTTAGATGATATGTTTGAACCTCATTTGATGTCTTAACTACACTGTATGTTGAATTACTTTAGAATATATTTCTTTATTTATTTGCAGATAGTTTAGAGTGTAGTTTATAGTTTTTTCTATGAAATGTATACAAGAAGCAAATTTCAATTAGTGCCAAGCTTATCACATAAATTTCGATACATGCTTTTGTGTTTATTTTGGATTTAATCATTTTATTTCGATTACAGATAAACCTAGATGTATTTTTTCTGGAGAGATTAAATACATTTAGTGATTTTTATATTTCAATTGGTTTTTTAAAAGTAGAAGATGGATTAATCTTGTTTCTTAACTGAATTTCAGTAGATTTTCTACGAAATTAGTTAGTTTATGATGAAAAGAACATATTTTCCTCGAGTAAAAATTTATTTTTAATAACACGACCGTAATTTCAAAACAGTCTTAACGAAACGGTTACATACGTATCGCTATTTTATTATATGTACACGATACTTTGCGACCGTCATTTCATTAATTCATCGGTAGTCCGGTGACTGTGTGAAACGTTTAGTTAATTTCAGCACTGATCTGATAATAAAGTTGTTAAGCTTATCATTTTGCGAGTAAACTTAAAATATTATTTTTGTTTATATACGAGGCATCGATTTGAAGTGAGTTGAGAAATTTTAATGAATATATATATATATATATTGCTCTTGCAGAGCATCTGTGATATCAATTTAATTATCACTTTATCTGTATATATACATATACCGAAGCAGCAAATATAGCTTTCTGACAAATTTTCAAACACCAAACTTATATTCATGCATTTGCCAATAATTTTAATATGTATGTAAAAACTGTTTTGATGCGATAAGTTTGTTTACTTGTTAAAATTACCGTACTAGAATTATTTATATTGCATATACGTATGTACGTACATATATAATTTTAAAACTTTAACCGTCATTACCGGTCATCGACTTTCTATACTTAAACCGTACGTGTTTGTATACTTGTATACTACATAGGCTAATAATCGAGCATCTAAAAATTGTAAGTAACGATGGTCTTATTAAAGTGTACTGTAAAATACTCGAATGTAATATAAAGTTCGTTCTTATAAAATAGACTTATCGCATCTTAAAATAATATCTGTAATATTTATGCTTAAATCTGTAGCGATGGGTTTAAGTGATCACTTGTTTTTAAATATTTTAAGTAGTAAAAAAAAAACTGCTACTCGATTATTTTGTCTTGTCTTTTTGTTTGAAAACTATATAAAAGTTCTATAGTGTTAATAATAAATGCTGATAAGAAGTCATATCAAAGATAAAGATTTCGATGGTATTGTGTGTTTTATATACAAGAATGTTATCATTGTGTAGTCTTATTAATCAATTGTATCTATATAAGTACTTTATAAGAAACATGGCAACAGAACGTGTATATTTTGATACACTCGATTTGTGTCATCTTCATCAGCATCTGTTTTTATGTAATTTCTACCTTAAATATAAGAAAACAATCGACATTTATCGTAACGATTATAAATCGACGATATCCGGTTAAAGATCGTTAACTTGGATCAGTGATTTGTATGATATTTATTAGAAGAATAATTCACGATCCTTTTTACTGACATCTGTTTTCCAAATTTCAATTAAATAAAAAAAAGGAAAGGAAGAATGATCAAAGTTACTTTTCTATTTGTATAACGGTTATAATTTCATTTAGATAGGCACTTAACAAATTGAGTAGGCTAAGGAAAGAGTTTTAAAAACGAATGAGAACGCATGATTTATATCTTTTTCAAATTGGATCAGCAAAAATAAATTCATTATTTTAAACATTTTTTTGAACTGATTTTTTTGTGTTCAAGTGTTAGCATTTATATAAATAACACTAAAATGAGTCTGTACATGTATATGAATATATATTTTAATATATTTCGCTTAAACAAGACATTTAATTTTATTATTTCCATTTTCTATAAAGTACGGTTTATATAGTGTTTTTTTTTTTAACATTACGATTATTAAAATACTGAATTAATTTTTCTGATCAAATATATATATATATATATATATATATATATATATATATATATATTAAAATTGTTTTCATAAACTTGTTATATATTTTTTTAAAGTAAATTTAAATATGTATACGTGCTTTAAAAAAATATTTATACGAAAGTTAAATGTTTTTTTCATTTATAAACAAAGAAAAAAAACGCTAAGATTGAATAAAAATAAGTAAATGTTCAAATGGAATAATACACATGCAAAGATGAATTGTTTTAAGGAATATTTTAATTTTCATTGTTTGCTAGTTATGATGGAGTATTGTGTTATAATAATGTTTTCTTTTGTAACTCATTATAGATATATGTTATGTAATTATTAACTATTCAAATTTATAACAAACAAAAAAAAATCATATTGGTTTATATGATTATATTATCAGTAAAAATTAAATAAATATTTCTGCTTTAAGGCGTATGGTGCAACACAATAATTATAGACCAACAGTTTTGTGTATAATGAATGAATGAATAAAAATAAACTATTTGTTTGTGATTAGCAGTTAATAAAAGTTACACAGATTATGTTTGATATCATTTATTTTTATTTTAAATTTTTTCCCAAATAATTTTTCATCTCATTTAGCTTAGATTTAAATCACAAGTTGAACCTTTTATAAATAAAAATGTATTTTATTATTTTGTACACACACACACACACACATATATATATATATATATATATATATATATATATATATATATATATTGTGTATATAACAAAAATGAATCGTTTCTTCAATTTTTCAGCCTTTAATTTAAATGAAGGCAATAAATTCATTACTGGAAATTTTTATTCAATAATGTATGGAATAATAAAAAAGGTACTTGTTTATAATACAGGATAATTAATTCGATTGCGAAATTGACTTTTTTTAATATCTCTTATATTTACCTTGTTTGAAGTAACCAATGACAACAGTTGTTTTATCAAATCAGATGGACGAATCGAATGTCATTATTTTAAAAAAAAGACAATCACATTGTCATTGATTATTGTAAAATGTATTTAATTAAAAAAAAATAATTTCGTTATTAAAAACAATTTTGTTATATTGTCTTTGATTATTCTAAAATGTATTTAATTGAAAAAGATTTACTATGTATTGAATATTGCAGGGAAAATGGTTTATCTTGGGAAATTTACAATATTTCAAAATTACAAAACTGTTTTTGACTATTGCAAATGCGAAGTAGTCGAGGTGATATTACAATCAAGGTAAGTGTTTATTATTGCATTTTGAATGTAATTTTTTATGTAAAATAGCAATTTGTGTGCATAGAAAAAATCGTCATTTATAAAAGGAAGTCCGATAAAAAGCATCGTACATGAAAACTGTTGTGTTAAAACTGATCGTATTTAACAAAATTATAGAAAATTTATATATACAACTGGACTTGTAGGTAGTGAATGTACCGAATATAAATAACCGACCCTTGTGTAACTTTATCATAAATTGTGTAATTCATGCTGCCAGAAATGTTAAACCAAGTGTACAAGTGATGCATGCGAAGTCATATAGATTTGAATAATTCATAAATCTGAAACATCGAGTAACGTTTTTAAATACAAAAATTAAGTGTGCAAAATAACAGTTGTATTTTTTTAATATTCATTTAATGCGTGGTTGTTGGTACACATAAATAAAACATTGAATTGGTAATTACAAGTTTGTGTGGTTTTTAAAAAATATAAACCAGTCATTTTTACTTGTACGTACAGGCTCAGAGTGGAACTCAACAGGTAACTTGAAATAATTTTTGTTTAAACCGTTTACCAAATACAATAATTGTATACATTTTGTTTTACACATATTATAATGTACTATTTTATAAATGGCAGGAAACATTTTGAAATATGTACAAAATATAATTAACATGCATTATAATAAAAACGGCTTCATATCCACTTCATAGGGATACTCGTGCAGTTGATAAATTCTTGTTTCATTTCTTTGTATATCATGATTTTATCATTGGTAAAGTAATGTTCAAGTGAATATTAAATAAACTGATAATTCTATTTCAAGTATTTGAGATCCAAGTGCAGTCAAAAATAATCACATTTAAAAATTATAAGCAAATTCAAACAATGAATTCAGTTTTCTAACGAACTGTGCTGCATATCTTTTTCTTCTAAAAAGCGAAAACCGACCGGTGTCTAGATATATGAAGAATTTATGTGTTTGCTGTTTGTCTAATGAGATTTTAATAATAACTCGAGATATTAATCAGTTTTATAATTATAATTGTATACCTGATCCCGTTAGTATGTTATCCTGTCATTCTTCAGTCCTTTTCGGTCAGCTGACGAAGACTGACAGGGCAGCATCTCTTATTTTCTTTGCAAGCCGACGAAAGTACAAAAAAATTTTGAACTTAATAAAATAGTGCTCCGCTATAATACAGTAATTACTTTTAGAAATTTGGTTGAAAATTTAACGAATATAATTCCTCATTGGTTCCTTCCTACAAGAATATATGATTGTGTTTCTACATCGTATTAATTTTTGCAAGCGTGTGAGAGTTTTCGTTTGAAATTTACATGTGAGTCCTTTATGGCCTAAAGGAGTGATGCACTGTTTTAACAAGTGTGCAATAATGTAATTATTCAGAAATAAAACGATTTGATTTCGTTTTTTTTTGTCGGAATTCGTTCACTAGACATGGATTAAATGAATGTCACTTATTTCTGTTCAAAAAAGATGTTTGACCAGAAATGACACCAGTAGACTTGAGGATTTACAATAACATACATACATGTATTTTTCATATAAGTTAATTCTTCTATTGTTGAACCTTTTATAATTGTGAATCAATTTGGATTCACTAGATCATCAGTGATGACGAGTCTAGGTAAGATAAAATATGATTTCCAGGATGTATTGAATTTGATTTTCATTTAATTTCATTTCATAGCAAGACTACAATTCACAATGATCCACAGATATGTGAAAATCCTTGAGTGCGTTTAAGAATTGTAAGCTGAATGTGCAAACCATTTGATTTGTAAACAAGTGGACAATGTCTTGTACACTTCGAGAAAATTAATAGAATTATTAATATTTTCTTTCACATTTCTCTTGAAAAAAACTTCTTTACGTATTATAATTTCGTTTTAGACTCATCAATCATACCATATATTTCCAGTTGTTAACACGTTCGTCAGGATCGCCCAATGTATCATCAGCGTCACAATGATACATAGAAAAAGAATTTTCCTGTTTCACAATTAACATATAGTATGAGAAGATATTTTTTTCCATTTCACTAGTGATATATTGGGAACAAAGGTACCAATATTGATTTTTGTTAATATTTTTATCGTTTTAAGAACTTAAAAGTGAATATTTTTAATTGGATTTGTAGAAGAGTTACTTGACACCAAATCACGTTATATGGTTAGAAAGATTTTTCATTTTTTGTTAAATTCAGAATACAATTATTCTGTAATGAATATTTATATATATATATATATATATATATATAAAATATTTAAAAATCTGTTAATATTACAATCTAGTATTGAAGATTAAACTATCAGGTATGTAACTTTAATACTGATATTTAAACATAACGAATTTTATTTTCGAAAATTTATATAAAAGTGTGTCTATAGTTACAGTAAACGAAGCACGTTTAATTATCAACAAAAATTAAAAAATAAATATCTTTTTAGTTTATAGAAATTTGCGAAGTGCAATACATTTTTTTCTGTAATTACTTTGAACATTTTAAAAGTCAGATTAGGATAGTAATTAAAACGATAAATAAATATCCCGTAAAGACTCTTTTTAAATGTCTAATAAACATTTTTGTATTTACTTTCAGAAAATGCATTTAATAATTTAATAATAATAGAAATACTTTAAGTATAATTAGTAACTTAATTTAAACAATATGTACTAAAACATTTTTAATCTTACGATATTCAAATAATAATCAAAAGAAGATATGTTATAAAATGATTAAATATAATTATTTTAGTGCTACAAAAATCCGCAAATCGGTATAATTTTTAATCTAGTTATAAAAACATAAGAATAGTGATTGTGACGTCACTAATAAACTATATATGTATATTTATATATATATATATATATATATATATATATATATATATATATATATATATATATATGTTTGATAATGTACCTATAGGTAGATAATCTGTACGTAGATAATTTATATATATATATATATATATTTATATTCGAAAAAACATTTTTAGTAGTGCTCGTTCGTTACATAAGCAACGTCGTTTTCGATCTTCTTTCCGCGGCTGAAAGTTAAGTAACGTTAATAAATATGGGGTGTTGCACGTGCACGTTGATTTTAACTATTGTCGGTTTATTCGTTATGGCGTTAGGTGTAATTCTCGGATGGGTAGTGTTTCCGAAAATAGTTGAAAATGAAATTAAGAAGGTAAGGAAACAATTTACTTGATGTATGTATTGTAAATCTAAAAATGTGTCCTTAAAAGTTGGCGTGTCATTATTAATCCGACTGCACAATCAATTGATCAATGAGAAAATTAAAGAAATGATGAGTAAAAAAACAGATATATTTTTATTTAAAATCGTATTGAATTTATAATATTTTTAATTTTCATTTGATATTTCTCTCTCTCTCTATCTCTCTTCCACCTCTCTCTCTCTCTATATATATATATATATATATATATATATGTCTTGATGATTATCCAATATCTACTACACATTTTCGTTGCATTTTCTAATACTTTTATTCCATATGCTCTTTAAACTCTTTCTGGCGTTCTTTTACATTTTTTTAATTCCCGACCAGAATTTTGTGTAATTTTTTTGCTCTATATATCCCCTGTTTCAATTTTATAATCATTATCCTTTATGTTAGTAGTTCAGTTTGTTTTCGTATCCATTCCATGTTTCTTAATCGTTTCATAATCTTAACATACATTTTTCTATGTGTGTTTCTATACTGTCCGAAGTAGCCAAATTAATTTGATATTCAAGACATATTCCGCTTTCTTATATTCTAACATATATAAGCGAAGATACATAAAAGAAATAGATCGAATAGTTTTTTTCTTTAAACAGAGGTGTATTCGGGTTTAAACTGACACGTTTAATCTAAATAGATTATATATATATATATAAATTTGTCTTCTCTTTCTTTCTCCATATATATATATATATATATATATATATATATACATATATATATATATATATATATATATATTTATATATATGCTAGATAAATATTAGGTTGGTAGAAAAATAATTGCGGTTTATGATCTTCAAATTCATAACAAAAACCGAAATTATTTTCCTACCGACCTAAAACGTAGAGATATTTGTAAATTGAAATTTTGCTACAACACATGTATGTTATACGACATATAGATACATAAATATGAATTTGGAAAAAGTAATAATTTTGATAGCGTTTTTTAATAGCGTTGATTTAAACTGTTAATATTATAAACATTTCGATTTTTAGAAGCTTTTAAATACAGAATATTCAGAACGTTGAATAATTTTCATATGGATGTAAATTTCAATTTTTTAGTCTATCATTTTATGTTATTGACTTAAACCATTTAATCCATACGTCATGGTATTTATAGGATTAAGGGCTAATATATATATATATATATACATATGGAATACAGTGTGTCTATGATCTTAAATACCAATACGGTTCAAAATATCGTATATTTATTTGTATTTTCAAACTGAACACTTAATCATTGTTTTTAAAAGCGTCGGCATGTTTGAAGTGATTTTCGTAATTTCTCATTTATATATTTTTTTTATGCAAGAAAGGGTCACTATGAAAAATAGACATCTCACAAGGCCGATTTCGAACTGATGATATATTGATCAATAATTAATATCTTAGATAGTGAACTACAATCAAATATTAAATCATTCTCGTATTTAAAAATCATATACCAAATGAAAAATATACATAAAGAATTAAAGCCAGGTGTTAATATCGTTCATACATTTTGACATAAATATTTTTTCATGCCAGAATAACCTTTGAACCTCCGACCACAATTAAATTTAATTACAGAAACATCTTCTTAACATAACCTTAAAAAAACAACTAAACACTTGTACCGTACAAGGTCATCGTCATGTCATCACAAAACAAATTACCTGAGATAACGATACGATATTTCACACTGATACAAACAGTTCGAATGCAGGGAGATATTCATTCCGAATCGATAATAGCATGGATCGTCGAAGGATTAGAATGTATCATTTCAATCATGATTAATTCCAATTCTCAATGGCGCATTGTGTGGATTCTATTGCGTTGAAACGCAGATTTGTGCAGATATTCAATATCTTTGTACACACAATAGAACCATAATCGTTTCGTCCACCTTACCTCAAACTTTTGACGTGGGTCTTTTCTAACATAACCTTTAAGGTCATGGCACCGAAAATGTCAAGGAGCCAATTGTTTCTTTGACTAGCTGATTTTTTTCCAATATTGTTTATATTTAATTATATATTCTTCTTTCATATTCCGTGCGAATTAATCTCAACAGATCACTTATTAAAAGTAAATTATGAAAATAAAAAGCTGTTTTCCGCAAAAAAAACAATCGTTACTTCGTTTTATGAATTCTTTTTAAACGTGCGCATTGTTACTTTTGCTTATAGTTAAGCATTTAGTCTTAATCCAGTGGAGATAAATTGAGAATGTGTAATTATCTCTTCAATTACGAATGTGCAAAATCAACTTGAAGAGTGATAATGAATCATTTAATTAAGTTTACTTGAACTTTCAAGTGATTGATTGTGTCGGCAGAAACGAAAATAAACTATTTGCGTTTCCTATTAGTAATTACTTGAAGATCAACGGAACGCTGAAATTGAAATCAGATTGAATTTGACTATAAAAAGCTGTGTATTATCGTACTGCTCCAGAGTACCTTCTTGGATACTTTAGAGCAACGCTAACTGAATTACGAAAATGTGTTCCGTTGGGAGATTACAGAAAATGCTTCACGTCTTAACAAAAATCGCCAGCCCGAGAGATCATCAGATTATTTCCGAAACGCGAGCCGTAAGCCTCTGTGCCGGGCATTCATATTGCAGGATGAAATTGAGGATCACGAGAATACACAACAAGAACAGTTTGCTTCATTTGTACCAATAAATTTATAATAACCGACAAGCTACTTTGAAAAAATTACAGATAGTTGCTTCTTTTTGGTGATTATAGATACATGAAACAATGCTGATGAATTAATTATATTTTTCAGTACGCATATTGTTTTAGGTTTTGTTACCCGGAAAAAATAATTCAGAAAGTCAGAATTGATGAACTGTCTTATTTAATTTCTATTTAAAATTCCCAAATGCCTCGTTCAATTTTAATAGTGTTTAAAATCGATACAAAATATTTTTTTAACCGTATTATTTTTTCTTTAAACTCATATTAAGTTAAATGATTGTATATAGATTGATCTTCCGAACGTTTTCTTTAATTTTCGCTACTCAATCAAATTTAAACCATTCTAGACATCAGTTTAGTGATATTTTTTAAAAATTTGTTTAATGAATGATATTTATAAATACAAACATTTTATAAAAGTCTTATCTATAGAGCGGCTTGAAATATTTGATTCAGAATAACAAATAGTTAAGCTTATCTTATAAAACATTAAGTAGAATATAAGATATTAGAAAAATAGATTGTCATTTTACATATCAAAGTATTAGTATTGTTTTTATGGAAAATGTAAATAACTATGACCTACATTTGACCGATTCTAGAGGACTGAATACTTCTCAATCGACGTGTTAATCAAAATAGATCAGTCGTTGCATGTATCGAGAAATCATACAGGGTATAAGAATTTTTCCAGATATTTTACAAAAAAGTTTCCATATTCTTTTTTATTTCGTATCTATGAAAATAGATTCGCCGAGAAACGACCGATAAGTAATTAACATTCTTTTCAGAATGACACACAGTTCTCACAAGATTATCGATCAATATTCAAGAATTTTATTTAATCAGTACTTGAGTAGCTAGTATTTAGATTTATCGTTCGTTTTCAGCTGTGAATACAATGCGCTTCTCATATTTTCTCTATTGTTCAAAAATATCATCGTACAACAATTCTTTCATCTGAATATACAAATCAATCTTCGAGCGTGATCGATATCTGACAGATTATTTTATTTATAAAACATACCATTATCATTTTTTTAATTGCCATGCAAATAAAATTATTCACTTCGTGTACGTCATAAAGTCATACGGAGATTGAAAGAAGCAAGTTATCGAATATTTCTTAAGATCCGTAGGATAAACTGATAATCATATAATTTAGATCTAAAAACAGTTCGATTGTGTTACATGTATTAAATGTAGATGTTAAGATAGTATTTATTTATACATAAATGTGCAGATATTTAATAGATTTTTTACCCGAAAAATGTCAATAGTGTATTTTTTTGTGTGGATTTAGGTCGTTAGTCTTACTGTTATTTGGATGATTTTCGTTTTATTTCTGTTAGGTCGATGCAAAAATAATTGCGGTTTTTATCATTTTGTTTGGCGCCGATTTTTCTAATTACCTTTATCCTTTATTATAGTCATGTGATCATCATTGTAAACAATGGAATTAGCACTGCTGACTTCAGCTTATTTCTATTGTTTTCATTCTTTAGTATTGTTGGATATTACCTCTTAAATGAGTCATGGAAAAAAGCAAATTCGTACGATTTTGTTGTATGTTTTAAATTTTAATGTAAAGCAACAGAAACTGCTCGAAATATCAAATTTGTCTTTGGCGAAGAGTCGATTAGTGAACGTACAGTTCAGCACTGATTCGAAACATTTCGTGATGGAAACGAAAGCGTTGATGATGAGGAGGGTTGTGGACATCCTTCAGCTATAGACAATTATGATTTAAGAACCATTATTGAAGCGGATCCACGTAAAACAACTCGCGAGTGGGAGCAGAAGAACTCAATATTGATCATTCAAGTTGCTCGACATTTGACCCTGATTGGAAAAACAAAAAAGCTGGATAAATAGGTGCCGTATGAACTAAACGAACATCAAGCGATTCGGCGATACAAAGTCTGTTCTGGTTCTTGATCGCATTGTCACATGTGATGAAGAGTTGATTCTCTACAACAATCGGAAACGTTCATCACAGTGGCTAGATAGAGGAGACGCATCAAATCAGTATCCTAAGTCGAGCTTTATGAAAAAAAGATTATGTTCACTGTTTGATGGTCGGCGAGTGGCATCATTCACAACAACTTCTCAAATCCTGATGAAAAAATAACAGCAGAAAAATATTGTCAGGAAATTGAAAGAAAATGTATGAGAAATTGAATCGTTTACGGCCAGAATTAGTCAAACGAAGAGGACCGATTTTTCTTCATGACAATGCCCGACCACATGTCTCACAAATGACTTTGAAATAATTAAACGAACTGGGTTGTGAAACCTTATCTCACCCACCTTATTCTCCGATCCTGTCTCCGACAGATTATCATTTTTTTAAAAAAATGAGTAATTTCCTGCGAAAGAACGTTTTCAATGATCAAGCATCTGCTGAAAGCGCTTTCGATGAATTCGTTAATTCCAGGACTCCAGTATTCTATCTTGTAGGAATAAACAAACTTGTTTCCTGTGAAGAGAAATGTGTGCAGGCCAATTGTCTTTATTTTGATTAATAAATAAATTTTTCAACTGACATATGCGCCTTTATACTCAATATGTAAAAACTGCATTTATTTTTATACCAACGTAATATTTATTTTATGACTGATAAGTGGAAATGTGATGTTTATTTACAAAGCGATATATTTTCCAGAGCGTTGTTTTGGAAAATGGAACTGAACAGTACGAACGGTGGGAAGAAATACCCGTACCATTGGAATTCAAGGTGTACGTTTTTAATGTAACGAACTCGTACAACGTGACGAACGGCGCAAAAGCACGAGTGGAAGAAGTCGGTCCATATGTATACAAGTGAGTTAGATTTTAAATTATAAAATACGTTTTATATTCATTGTGAATAAGGAGTGAAGTGCTCGCACAGAAGGAGACTAGTATCTGTTAACTATTCTCAGTTAGGAGATAAAGTTTGCTGTTGATGCTTAAGCATGAGAATTATTTCTCAAAAGTATCTCTTCTGTTTCATAGAGGATTCACTTTTTCGAAAAATCTTCTGGATAAAAAATGACTGTATATCTGTCTATCTGAAGTGGGAAAATACTTTTTTTTGAACGATTTGATGTTGCTTGTCGGGTTGTGTTTGGAATGCCTTGTGCATTGCTGTCACAGGGAGCTTGAAGCCCCCATAACCGATATTAGTCTTCTTACGATTCGAATTCTTGATATTTAGCTTTCCCGTCTTTGATTTGATCATGTGATCTAGGAAAAAATAGAAAAATAGGTTCGTATATAGTACGACATTAATCCGGATTGTATTAAATACTATTGCGTAGATAAATAATTGAAGTTGTATAGTTTTTTTTTCAAAAAATGCAATGTCTTACTAGGAAGAATAATATCTGAAATAAAAAACGATGCTATTTTAATTTGGCAAAATATTTCCCTAGAAGAAAGATTAGGACAATTTTATGTTATTTTTATCTCGGCCATATTTTCTCTTTCTCGTCCACTTTTAACATTTTTTCTGAATAAAAAATACTTTATTATGTTTAACTCTTTCATGTACAGTACACATGACTAAAAACAGCCCTTAGAAGTACAAAGCTTTTTAAAATAGACTCCTTGATGCAGTCCAGTAAGCTTTGCCACTGTTATAAGCTTCAAGTAACAGCTGTCATTTGTTAGATAGATTACAGAACTACCAGAAACCATCTCTTTAAGTGATTTACAAATCATACCACCGGACTGTATTATTACAAACCTTTGAAATGGTGGTACAAAAAATATACCACCAAGCAACTCACTTAAAAAAAATGGTGGTACATACATGTGTACCACCAGACTTAAAAGAATTAATACTTCATAAACAGTCACAATTAATATAAATGATTTTATTTTAATTTATAAATCCGTTGGTTGTAAACGTTTGTACATGTAATGAGTGTTAATATATTTAGAAGTAAAAAATAACAATAAATGATTAGTAATTAAAATGAATTCGTAAACAAGAATAAAACTAATATTAAGTTTACTTTTTTGTAATAAAATTATATATTTTTTTTGATAATGTCCTTTTTTATAAATTAATAAATATTTCCACTAGAAAAAATAAAAATCTTATCTAGCATCTATTGTAACTGAAACATGCACAGCAGATTAAAAAATACAATGGAACAGCTTTCTACAGTATGAATTCCCTGTTAGAAGACTAAAAAATAATCAGGATTGTTTGATTTTTTTACCCTCGCATGACTTAAAATATAATTATATCCTTTTTTACTGAGTACAGAATTATATATCTGATTCCGAGCTCATAGCAGAGAGAGTTTTTCAGAGATTTGGAACTCTTCTTCATGGTTAGACGAATCTCATAAGAAATATTGTAACATCTGTAGAATGGATATATAAACATTTGAAATATTTCTAATATTATTATTGAAAATTTTGTTAAATATCGCGAGAAAATTTAAATCATATGTATGGATTATTGTATATTCTTTGAATTTATTGATAAATGGAATATATATTTATACTTTTAATTAATAACTAATAAATATAAATAGTTAAGTAACAATCTTCGATCTAATGCGTATTATTTTCTAGACAAAATAGGATCAAATACAATATATCAGAAAATTTGGAACAAGATACCTTGACATTCCTCCAGAATCAGACATATACATTTGACAAGGAGGCGTCGTTTCCATTGACTGAAGAAGACATCATTACGTTCGTGAATGTACCTCTAATTGTAAGTTACATATTTATAAGCAACTGGAATTTGAATATGGGTCATAAACACAGACATCTTTTATTGATTTTTTTTTTAAAAAAAAGGCGAAAGACTAATAAACTCGTACAATGTGAAACAATCAATAGTTAACAATTATTTTTCTGCACCGGAGCTAAATTTATTATCACAAATGAATTAACATTCCATAGATTACATTATTTTTTATTAAGATATTCAATAGTTACGATTCGATTGATTGATTTCGATAATGGATGCTTTTTGGTAGTTGATTCGATAAATACTTATATTTTATTAAGACAAATAACATTTTTTAAACAACTTTGTTTAGTAAAACGTTCGATGTATAGTTAAAAGTAGAAATATGAGAAAAAATAAGAAATATTCTTTATAAACGGTTTAGCAATAATGAATTATTAACAAATGTGTCGGTACTCCACAAAATCCACTCTTATTAATATGAAAATAATTGATTCTCGACTCTTTTGGGAAGTTGATATTTATTTGTATGGCAGTGTTTTCATCCTTATAGGATTTTTTTTCCCAGATTATCGTATACAAACATGTCATGTAACCAAAAAATCAAGTTTAACATTAAAACAAGACATAAATAGGTTATAGGGGGTTCGAACCTCTCAGTACAATCACAACATCTAAGGATACTGATGTTCAAATCACGATATAAAAACCACCAAATCTGTGAAAAAATACCTTTAGGGTGCACAGGCAACCTAAATTATTAGATATTTTAATGAAAGCGAATTTTATGACGAGTTAATTAATTTGCGAGAGTTTGGTATCGAGATTTAAATTCACAAATGGCTTTTTTTTTCATACACTATAACTGTTTTTCTCCTGAAAATGTTCATAATTGATTGGGAATGAAAATGTTCATAGTAAATCGGCGAATGAAGAGACTACTAAAATGACAAAAATGAGCAAATTAAGTTATATTGAAATTTTAGTAACGTGAAGACTTGTTAAAATAACAATTCGGTCAAGTTTGAATCCTTGTTCCATTCTTTGCTCGCTGATCCGTTATATACATGGCCTTTTGATAATTGTTTGGTAGCATTTTGATTCGTCATCATATCTTCATTCACAAAGTGCTAAGGTGCAAAAAATATATTTTCAAATATACTTCATTGAGTATTATTTCGTTGCCATCTAAATAAACAATTATCAGTTATTAAATAGAAATGTTGTGATACTTGGAGAGATTTCATTTTCATCTGTGAAACTGAATTAAGTTCCGATGTCAAAATGTGTAATTAAAACACGAAGAGTTATTTTATCAAAAATATGAAAAACAAAGTTTCACCTCGTTGCAATCATTATTTTGAGGATTGAAATATTTTAACGAGTTATTGATTTGTTCTTCTTTGTGCCTGTTATTCATAACCATTTAATTCGAATAAAAAAAGAAAGATGCCTAAACATTGATTATATTTGATCCATTTATTGAAAATAATAACACATAAATGATAGCTTGTGTACTTCAGAAGATGGAAAATGTCAAAAGGTACGATTCGACAAATCGGTGCAATTTCAAGTTATAAACCGCATACTTCTTGGAACCCGGCGTGTTTAAATAACCCATTAGTATTATTATTTGAGAGGATTTCAACTTTTTAGTCTTTATGTTATTGTTAATGCAAGTGTATAGATCATTTTCATTCGGTTTTCAAAAGTAAAAAATTAAGAAACTCGACGAATGTTTCGTTTTGTCAACTTTTACGGCCTGTAATTCATAAATGTATGAATTCTTGAAATGTTTTATTGGCAATTTTTCTTTATTTAGCTTACACTAGCTTAGAATAAGTTGTATTCGTGCACGTGGATGGGACATTTGAGTATTTTTCTTTACTTACTAATTACATAAATAAAACTAGTTCTAGAAACAAAACTCGAGACTAATGGCTTTAAATTATTTCAGTCAATAATACAGATCGTCGAAGGGGATCCAGAACTCGAAAAAGACTTGAAACATATTAATAAAAATATGAAGAAAGTGTTCGACGGTGCCGATAGTGTATTTTTGAAAATATCTGTTAAAGATTACATGTTCAGTGGCTACACCATCTGTTCAAAATTAGGCATGTTAGATGTTGTGGCGAAGAAAATATGCAAAAAAATCAAACCGCTCGCGCCGACGGAGCTGGTTCCACAGGATGACGGCAGTTATATTTTTACGTTTTTCCAACATGTGAGTAGGAGCTTTTCAATATATATTTTCGATTAAAAAAAAAATGCTAGATTATTTAAACGGAACGATCGTATTACCAATTTCAGAAAAACTTCACGGATGACGGATTTTACAGTGTAAAAACAGGAAAGACCGATGAAAGTCTCGTCGGCGAAATAGTAGAGTGGAATTTCACAGATCACACGAATTTCTGGAATGGCGGCGAAGAAAATATGTGCGATAATGTGTACGGGAACGACGCGACGATCTTTCCACCGTTTTTGAATAAAGGGAATCCGATAACTATCTACAGTACAGACATATGTCGAACTATAAATGTTAGTTATACGGGTCTGTCCACATATAAAGGCGTCGAGGGGTATCGTTATGAATTAGGACCAGAGAATTTAATGGAGTCGGATCCAACGTTAGGAAACGATTGTTACTGTCTGAAAAAAGCTCAGGGAATCAATAACAAAGAAGGATGCATGCTGGATGGAGCTCTCGATCTGTCTTCATGTCACGGTAAGTGCGTTTTTTATATTCATTAATTTAATTATACTTCAATTTTTCAATTGAAAAAGTTTCTGTAATGTATCAAACATAAATAAATTGATAGTTTTTTTTTTATTAAAAAAATACTTAAAATTTTGTCAATTTTATAGGTTTTTTTTAAATTCAGTGTTGAATTTTCTTTAAACTATGATTTTGATGCTAGACTAGAAATTATTAAATTCACTCTTATCTGAATTTCAATTTAAATTTTATTCATAAAGATTTTTCAGTTCTAAAGAGTTAAAAAAACCTTTCCTACAATTTAATATATTTTTTATGCAGCCTTATTATATGTTTTACTGTTTCAATGCGAATCAATTAATTGTTTTCTTTCCGAAAATCATAGTTTATTTTTTCTTTCGATTTTATATTTCAACTAACGGGATTTGGTTTTCAAACATGTCCGTATTTATGTCAAGAATGATTAAGGAAAATTGTAATTGTCGATAATGCTTGTATTGAAAGAATGCTTTTGATAAATAATTCGACAATAAATCGAAAATCATACACTTTTATGGAAACTTTTACTTCTTTACAAAGTTTTAATTTGTTGTTATCTACATACGAGGAGAAATCGAGGAGTAAAATTAACTCTTTTTCAATTTTGAATATACATGAATTATCATAAGTTACACAAATGATTGATACGGAAATATATTTTGAACGTAGCCATTATGTCTGTTGAGATAGTTATCATAGCAGTACGTTAAGAAATCAAAGCTCCGGCTGTAAAGAAATGCCTTGTAGATGTAAATATAGTTCGATCAGGATTGACCGGGATCCTGTATTATATTTCTGAGAATAAAGTGGAATTAATGTCCTACAAACAAATAAACAAAAAATAACATCGACAAAGCAAAGAAATAAAAACAGCTTAACTAAAGAAAAAACCCGGAAATCCGATTGGTTCTTTCCCGCGACATCGATTGATTATGCTTTATTGTTGGAACTTAATGGCTCACTCACTTGCCATCTCTGGTCCAAGAGGATGGCTATGATGGCCGGGCGATGGCTACATCTACAAGACATATTTTTGTCGATAGAGTTTTGACTCTGGAATGATAAGTATTTCAATATTCAAGACGATTATATCGAAAATTAGATTGAGTATGTTTTATATATTAAATCCATATGCCGTTTATTGTAACCTGTTTATATTCATAATTTAAAAATTGAAAGATATCTTGCTCCCATATTTCTTTTAATAACTGTTTATTGTTGATAAATAAATGAATTAAAGTGTTTAGAAAGTATGTTAAAAAATATCATTAGTTTTGATAGACGTGGGAATTCTTTTGTACTTCTCTGCATACTTTTATCGTACACAAAAACGTTTTGATTTTTTTACACTACTTTTATTTCATAATAGAGGAAAATATAGATAAACGCCTGGCGTCAAGTTGCGATATGATAATATCTGTTCGCGTGCAGAAAATTCGATTTCTCTCTTTTTTTAGATATTTCGGTTTATAAATATTAATAAAACAATATTATTAGGTTTTTATAATTTTCGAGCGGCCGATATTAATTAATTGTTGATACGACATTATTTTCTCGAGTGTTTGATAAGATAGTAACACAATAAGGATGTACTACCAGTTTGAAAATTCTCTATAATCTATGTACGCAAATTGTATTCGCTCGTTGAGATAATTAATAATTAAAAAAAAAAACAGTTAAACGATTGTTGTGTTCGATAATCGTATTATTGTTTTGACCGATAACAATTAACATTAATTTCTTCGACAATCATGATTCAGTATCCATTCTTAAACAATTTGAATTTTAAATAGGACCATACTTTGCGTCACTGTAATTTCCTGTTCACATTCCGTTCGAACTGAATCCTCATTTTCCAATAGTTCACACCAATTGTGTATAATTATATCAGTCTCTTAACATCTGGTAAAATATGTAAATCGCGCTCGACAAATATTCCATAAAATTAAATATCATCGGACAAATTAGCCTGTAAACTATACACGAATTACGTAATACGTGCAGGTAATATACGAATCACTGCTCAATTAAAATATCAAACTGTCAGTGTGCACAGTAAATAAATAATATAATGTACACATCTGTATTATTTACATACGAATGACATTAACCTTCGATTTAGAAAAACAAATGGATGAATACAGGTACGTAACAGTCAGTGGCTCTTCGATCCTATATTTTCAATGAAAATATGGTGTCGTAATTTGTTTCTATTTATTTAAAAAAAAAATAAACTCATATCGACTGATAATAGAAATTTTTAATGTCGACTTAGGTAGACCCTTTTTTTTAATCAATCGATAGTTTCAACGATCTCTGATTATGAATTTTTTTTTCAACATTTTATAACAAACCTGTACATTGTATACACAGACCGAACAAACGATTGATATAGTAAAGATTTTCAAATATACAAGTCTAGCGCCAGATAATCTCGGCTCATATTGGAAAGAATGTAAATAAATAAGAAGCGAAACAAGATTTTACTATTTTTCTATATAATATCGTTTAACTTTCGTACATTTTTATAGTGATTAACCACTTGTGCTTGTATTTAAAAAAAAAATGCGGACAAAATGGCTATTTATATTGAAAGGAAGTATCTATTGATTTCCCAAAAAACTTTGATCAGAACTTCTTAGAATACATCTAAAACTGAAGCATTCTTTCTTAGTCAACGCAGGGCTAGAGTTTATTCCTGCTGCCTCTTCATTATCCTATACTTCTGGTTCATTATCATAATCTTGCCACTGCCGGTCATCTGTATTTTGTTCTGATAAAGAAATATCAATTGAAATATTGCCAGTTTGTTCACTCTCTGAACTAACTAGTCGTTTTACACGTTTTCTAGATCTCACAGATTTCTTTCTCTCTTCACTGCAAATACTTTTATCATTTAAGAACTTATTTTCTTTTTTTTTTCGTCATCAATTTCACATTTTTCTTTTTTCTTTTGCACTCCTTTCAGGTAAATATTTCGCAAAAATAAAAAAATAATTCACTACTGATACAATATCAAAAATGATCACTACACAATATGTATCTAAATAGCTGACACACAAAACATCTGTACTTAACTTATATAAAGATTGCACGAGTCTCTCACTCGTGATTGAGTGATTAAGTGTTTTTTTTTGCGGTTCACGAGTCAGACTCGTGATTCATGCACAAGGGGTTAATTGGCAATTACATACTCTTACAAAAATAATCACCCGTTTTCGTGTTCAAGTGGTCTGTTACCGCTGTTTTAGCTCATTGTCATCATTCAAACGCTATCTGTGTAAATATTTTTTCAAATTAATAAAACGGTAATAATCGCTAGCAGTCATGTCTGGATTTTAGGGTGAGTGATCAAGTTCTTGTAAGTCTCCCGAATATCGGCTTGAGAAACAGTAGCAGTGTGAACTGGTGTATTGTCGGGCAATAAGCGCACTCCTTTTATTGATTTTTCGCGAATGTTATCGGGAAATTTATTCAAAAATGGTGCATAACACGGGCTATTAATAGTGGTATTGCGCTCCTTGAAAATAATTAATAAAATGATCTTGCAATTCCAAAAAATTGTAGCCGTGATCTGTTTTGTGGATTGAGACACCTCGGTTTTCCTTAGGGGTAGTTCCCCATTCCTAAATATTTTAGCATATTTTGTTGCCGTGAAATATGAAGGGAAAGCATCCCAGTATACGCTATCTGGTCGTTGTTTTATTTGGTGCGGTGTAACCCTTTTTGCCGGAAACTGTTACGGTTACTTGGGAAATTGTTATTTATTTTTTTTTTGACAGTCTTGGGGTTTTGTCTGATCTTGGTTATTCTTCTCTGTATTCTTGTCGTGTGTTGTCGAGCCTTAAGATTCAATCCTTTTTATCCAGACTTTAACATGTATCACTAGCAATCTTGCTTTTGATGTGTCATATCTTGACTTTTGTCGCTAGGAAAATTTTCAAAAAACCTAGTTGACCTTGCTATGTGTTAGATCACGTCCCCTTTCCGTTATATATATATATATATATATATATATATATATATATATATAACTACCGCATACGAAACACCCGTAAGTAGCTTTATATAACAATTAAGCAGGACATTGTTAACAATACATATAACTCTTATCGCTACCAGACTGGATAGATTGGCCGTGTAAACGTGTTAGGCCGAGAATATTTAGTGTTACCCTCGTAAATGCTACTAACTTCTGTATCTAAAATAATTTTATTGAACAATTTCCTGTTTTACATTTCAATGTTTATTCTATTTTTGATAACATTCTGTAATTATCTATTATTTACATCTATTTATAAAATATTTTTTCTCTCAGACTTTGTGCTTTTTCAATTTTTCCATTCGTGTTTACATTAAACGATATTTGTCAAATAAATTTTATAGAATATACATCCACTACTCAATATGAAATATCAGGAAAATATGAAAATCACAAGGTTG
Organism: Acanthacorydalis orientalis; assembly: GCA_034766995.1. Lineage (NCBI taxonomy): Eukaryota > Metazoa > Arthropoda > Insecta > Megaloptera > Corydalidae > Acanthacorydalis > Acanthacorydalis orientalis. Next base: position 2,656,971 of record CM068316.1, on the reverse strand, counting down.
GGTATGGTTTTATAATGAAGATAGCCGGTAAAACAGAACAGGGTTGTGTCAATACTTTGACCTTATTTTAAGTCAATGAAGACTTCTTTTAATATATCGAATTAAAACTGTCAATAATTTTTATGTTATCGAATAATAATAAATACACAAACATGAAACTGAAAATGTTTGTGTAAAATAGTTTCAGTTACAGTAGAAGCATATATTTATTCCATCATTATGCTCTTCCCCATCAAATAAAACAACGTACGTGCTTGACGAAATAAAACTCACTCCGTACAAAATATTACGCATTATTCTATGCAGGCGACAAGTGTCGAGTTCCGAGAACGAGACAAGAGGGAAAAAAAACGCCCGATCGAGGTCCTCCTTACATGAAATCATTATGTAACATAATTTATTAGTTTGTCCGAAAAGATCATTTTTTTTTTCGTTTTGGCACGGGCGTACAGAAGTAACGGTGTGTACACAAAACGCTACTTGTGCAAATTTGTTGCCACTTGTAAAACTGTGACATTCGCGGTCAAACATGTATTTGTGTCGTTAATTAATTTTTTGTGGCAACGGTAAACCGTACGAAAAAATAACAATAAATTATACACCACTTTACTAGTAGTGTGTATCAGTAAAAAAGTGTTCTTCGAAGATGTGTCCGTTCTACTGCGTCAAAATATTTCAATACATTTCAATTACTTTTTTTGTTTGTTTTGAGAGCGACCTCTTTGTCTAAATATTTACTCGAATGAGATTTACATACATTTAATAACACTCTGTAAACATTTTTAATAAATATAAAGTTGTTAAAATCTTTACAGTAAATGATACTGTTTATTTTACAAAATAAACGGTTTTATCGACAATCAAAACGCTGTCGTTGAGTGTTTATAACAAATATTATTACACTTATTCGCATTAATTACTTTATAGGAAAATCTCCAAGAAACTAAATAATATTGCTCTTAATATTTTAAACACAGTACTTGAAAACAGACACAGGAAACAGACTTGAGTTTTGAAAACTAACCTGTGTTTTGGTACCCATAAAAATGTTTTTTTCAATTTCCATAAAGCATATTTCTATGATATTTAGAAAATTATATTTTTTTTTCAAAAAAACTGTAAATAGATTGATTTGATTAATACAAGAGTTTAATTCCTTTTCAGTGATACAAATTGTGGGAAAAAATATCAATTTTTCAAATTAATCCTGTACTTTTTTTTAATAGAAAATGAACGTTCATGGAAAAATGGAATACATTTCAATCCTGAAAATATTCCCCGTCATTTTGTTTGTTACATTTGTCAGGTAACTGATGAATCGCTTGTCGAAAAAAATCAAGTGGTAATACAAATATGTTGTTCTGGAAGTCTTCATCTTCTTAATGTACTCGTGTTTCTATTTCCACAACTAGTTTCGGCACGTGTGCCATCTTCAGATGGATTTCAGATAATTAATTTTAATTATATTTTAGGTTCGCTTGTACATTTCTTTAGTTAGGATGTTTTGTGATTTTAAGATAGAAGCTTTAACAAAATAAGGCACACTGTCTGTTTACGGAAAACTGGAATACATTTCAATCTTCGAAATATTCCTCATTATTTCATATAACTTTGTTCGATTTGTCGGGTAACTGACGAATCCCTTGTAGAAAAAAATTGCGTCCTCGAGTCGATGAAGTCGTAATACAAATGTGTTGTTCTGGAAGTCTTCATCCTTTTAAAGTACTTGAGATTCTATTTCCACAACTAGTTTTGGCACGTGTACCGTCTTTAGATAGATTTTAGATAATTAATTTTAATTATATTTCAGGTCCCCTTGTACATTTTTAGTGAGGGTGTATTTTGTCATTTTAAGTTATAAAATATAATTAAATAAGCCACACTGCGTGTTTACGGAAAATTGGAGTACATTTCAATCTTCAGAATATTCCCCATTATTGTGTATAATTTTGCTACATTTTTTAAGGTGTGTTTTATAATTTTAAGATATAAAATGTAATAAAATGAGCTACTGTATACCTAAAGCATATATATATATATATATAAACATATTTAAAGCAGAATTAAAATTAACTCCAATAAAGGAGTGCTTTCATCTTCATTCTGGGGATTTGTAAGATGTAACATCCTTACAGAGCAATTGCTATATATCTTGATAAAAATCATTTATTCACGAGACCATCAACGTGTTTCTAAAATGTGATTCATGATCCTCTATGCTTAGCATTCGAAATATGTACAAAACAGTGCCCTAGTTTTTTTTAATCGAATTGAAAAACACTTTTTATGCTAGTACCGAGATATTCTAACAAAATGAATGTTACTTTGGAATGAATAGTTCCCTATTCGTTACATACTGTATACGAATTTATTTTCTCATCTCGTTCAATTAATGATTTATAAATTAGAATTGTGAATCCCATCCTTGTAAATTCCGCAGTAAAATTATTTCCTATAAATTATATTCCGGTTTGTGTCTCCTATTCTCGGAACGACCAAAAATGCACGTTCGATGTAAAACACCCAACGATTTTTCTCAAAAAGATAACTTTTCCTTATTACTACTATGTAATAAATAAGTATACTTAAAACTATTCTCTATTTTTATCAAAACAACTTTTTCTGAACGTTTATATTTATTGATTTTTAAATCAGTTTGTAATAAAACTCGCTTAAAGATGAATGAATGTTGTTTTCGTGCCTCACATAAACTAATATAAATTTATATTTATTTCTGATCCGCCCATTAAAATAAATTATAATGTTTTCGGTTGTCGTTTAAGATGTTTTGTCAAATGACTTCAAGCGAGCGACAGACCTTTTAATCACGAATATACTAGTTGAAATTTATATCTTTATAAATAAATTTATTTAGCAAAAAAACTCGGATATTCCAATATATATACAGGTTTGTCCAAAATATCATCGTCGTTTAATTGCAATAATTGTCAATACGATTAGAAATTGTTTCGGTCGAAATCAAATAACAAGTTTAAGATGTTAATTTTTCAGTTTTCTATTTGAAAAAAACCTTAACAGTTGCCTAAATGAGATGTGCTTAAAGTTTCTCTCCTCATATCTCTCTTTAAAGCGAACTTAATCTATAAAAATAAGATAAAAATACATTTTCTTAAAAAGGGCATTATCTTTATTATACTTAGTTTAAAAAAAATGCATCTTTGTTTTGTTATTCAGAACTAAGAGGTGAAAAATGATTTTTAACAAGTTTGAGAGAGTGTTCTAGTTCTAACATTACATCTTCTGTAAATATAAAGCGTTTTGCCATCTGCGTATTCATTATTCGAGTCCTTGGAGTTGTGAGATTGTCTAAAAATCATTATGATATAAGAAATAATATAAAAAGCAGTATATAAAATTAATTGAATCCCCATTCATCTATGCTTCCCCGCTTGACATTTAGAAAATGAATTACCTAATCATAACAGATAAAAACAGTGTTCAATATTGGTGATGAATTGCAGGCGTATATATGAACTAAACTAATTCATTAACTTGAAAACTATTTTATGAATGAATATCCAGGCATCTACACAACTGAACATATCGAGAGTGACTGTCTCACTAACTCGAGACGTCGGCAAAACAATTATATTTTAATTGTTGTCATGATAAAAAAAGCAATGCTAGCAACTAACTAACAATCACAGGAGACAGTGTCAACAACTGTTAAAATATACAATCAACATTTAAATGTTTTACTACAACAAATATTATTGGATTTTCTAATATACTTCATTGCGTGGAATTGATTGAAGAAGTGTGGAAGAGCAAATCAACTCGATTGATAAATAGTGCGTGGAAAAAGTTATATCTGAATTATGTACACGAATGTGAAACATCTTATTTGAAAATACTATATAATAAAACTGCAACTCTTTCAGAATATTGAAGTGATTTCAAGAAATTGATAAAAGTGATATTTCAGAAATGCGGTCGATAGAAAACTACTGACAAATTAAGATTTAACAGAGTTGGACCAATTACTGATTAAGAAAAAACAATAAAATCAGAGATGATAACACAATGGGTTTATCAAGTGTTTAAAAATGGAATACTTCAAAGAAGTTCTTGCAAATTTTAACGGATCTATTGTGTGATTTTGTGGAGATGTCCGTTTTCATGATTGCGCCGTGAGAATTTAACGCGAATTTAAAAATATCTTGTTAGAGTACACTTTATTAGAGAAAAAATACAATAACAGTTGATTATTATTTTATCTGTTTGAAAATTTGTTTACAATTTTATTATTGTACATGAAATAAAATGCTAATAGTTGAATTTTTAAGTTAATTTTTCAAAATAGTGTCAGATTGAAAACGATCGGCCCTTTTATATCTATTATTTTTATTATATTACTTCGGTCTCTGTTTCGAGTGGATTTTTTAATACCAATCAATCTCGAATAAAGTATTAATTTTTTATCAATAGTCGCGTTTAGCAGACACAAGAGTCGTAATCATTGAATGATTTTCTGCTAAAATAGTCTGCTTTGCTGCTGATATCCAATACAGACTAGTAAGAGTCTACCTTCATGGGCACTTTGGAACTTCACTGACTGAGCCACGAAAAATACACAAAACCCCAGTGTTGAGTACTTGTATTGTGAGGTCCTCAAGGGGTAATCTTATACATAGAAAATGTTGGTGTTCAATATATGTATCCTAGATTTGATATCTTCTTTAATGTTCAGTGAGCAGACGTTGTTTTTTTTTTAAACAATGTAACATCAGCGATACTTGAGTATATGTATTGTTTCTTGTTGTTCCGGTAACAATAGGAAGTAATAAATAAAAATATTCAGCAGAAAATCGATCAACCGTCGTACAAACTGTCATGTCTGCTAAATACGACCATGATTTTTTGATTATGCGGCTGTTTCATTCATCTCACATGCCACGAAAAAAAAGTTTCTTATCAAAAAAAATCAATAGTTGGTTATTGACCGTTTTCGGTTGTTGCTTATACGCTTTTCAACAGCGATACCATCGTCTTTTGGCACTAAGATACAGAAAAATCTAACTTCTCTATACTTTAACGGTTTCGGAATAATGGCATCGTCGTCTGAATACATTCAAGCAGCTACCGAAGTAGATCAATAATCAATGATTGAAGATTTTTATCGAAAAAATTATTAGTTGTTTTTGGATCGACTAAAAAAAATATTCATGAAAATCTATATTCGTTATCAGACCAAGTGTTTTTTTTTATTATTTGAAATCGATGAATGTTCCCTTTTTTCGAGTTTGTATGGAAATGAAATTCATCTGAAATGTAAGGGAAACTTTAAATTTTGATTAAGATCACTGGACAAATATTTTATAGTTTTCCTAACCCTGAATACTATAACAATAAAATTTGAAGGCTTCTGATGTTTAATTGATGATGATATCCATATATATATATATATATATATATATATATATATATATATATATATATATATATATAATGTTATATAATCTATTAGATGTCCATATTATCGTTTATTTAATTAACAAACATCTCTATTAACACATTAATATTTCTTGTTGGAGTAATAAATAATTACAAATAAGACAACGAGAAAAAAAACTCGTTTCGCATGATTTTCATGCACACAACCGGTTGATGAATTGTCATGCGGGTCAGTAACATTATGTATTTTATGTTGAGAACACTGACGTTATATAAAGCCGTCGCCACAAGGATTCATCGCATCATTCGCATTCAAACGGCGACAACAATGTATCGCAGACGATTCCTACTCTACATATCGTTCGTCGTCGTCGCCGTATCGTCGGCCCACTGTAAAGTCTACGACCGCTGCGAACTGGCGAAAGAGTTAGTCGATGTGCATGAGGTACCGAAGAGCCAAGTGGCGACTTGGGTGTGCATCGCGAAACACGAATCGGACTTCAACACTTCAGCGATCGGCCACCAGAACTGGGACGGTAGCGGCGATCACGGGATCTTCCAGATCAGCGATCTGTTCTGGTGTTCGCCGCCGGGGAAAGGATACGCGTGCGGCGTCACGTGCGCCGAACTCGAGGACGACGACATCGAGGACGATGTGATCTGCGCGAGGAGGATATTCAGAGAGCACGAACGGTTGTCCGGGGACGGCTTCAACGCTTGGGCCGTGTACCATCACTACTGTAAAAACACCAGAGTGTGGAAGTACATCGAAGGATGTTTCGGTAAAACGGACGACGATGCCGATAATAAAATCGCGAGTGACACGAAAGATGATAAGAGTAAAACCGAACAGCCGTCGAAGAAAATCGACGAGGATAAGAATAACAAAGTGGGAACTTCGAACGAATCTAATAAACAGGACGAGAAGAAGATCAAAACGAGCGACGATCATAAAAAGAATGTCATAAAAGCTGATAAAAACAAAACGAAATAGAACAGTTCTGTGTTTCTTTTGTGTTCGAGTGTTACTGTTTTTTTTCCTTGTCCATGAAATTATTTATTATATTCGTATGATTGTATTAGATAGTGAGTAAAAATCAATTATTTTTCATTTTTATTTATATGAACGCGCGACGCTTTGTATAAATGTAGAGAGTTTTTTCTTTCCTCAAAAGTATTCAATTGAAATTCGTTCACAATACGAAAATATCTTTTGTAAATAACGGTTTGCAAAATGAATATTTGTGTGGATTCATTCAAACTCTGTATTTAGCAACTATTGTCGGATAAAGAAACGTTTTTCTATTGTTGACATTTTACTCGTACCGTTTTCTTAAGGAAAACCTCAATTTATTTATTTAAAGTTTCACATTTATTGACTTTGGCACGGTATCACACAACCGAATTATTTTTCAGCAAAACTGTATAAAAATTGATTTAAAATTATATTCAGATTCATAGAAAATATTCATGTTCTCTTTATCGGAGAATTAAATTAATTTTTAAATGTTTGCTTCGATTGATTATAAATTGATTTTTTTATAATCAATATCTCTATTTTAAATTCATGTTTGTTTTAACTGATAAACCATCTATTATGTATATATATATATATATATATATATATATATATATATATATATAATGTATATATAAATTTTATTTATTTATTTTATGCATAAAAGCGTCAATGACTTATAATCTAAATTCTAAATATATTCAATGGATTTATTTGAATCACTAACCACAAAGTCGTTTTTTTATAATGTATATTTATTACTTAAGTTATTTTAATTATATTTTTTTGAATTGTGTTACTTCAATCTATATTTATTTAAACTTACATATTTTATCTAACATACTTTAAGAACACAATGTTAATAAAAAGTTTAATAAATGGAATATTCTTGAAATATTATTTATCTGAATTGTTTCTCAAAGATCAAATACAGTTTCATTTGATTTTTCTTAAATAATATATCTACAAGGCTGGGCTGTGTTCTCGACAAGAACAAACGAACAGTGTCCGAAGACATGTTTCATTTTATGATAAAGTTTGTAATTTTCCCTGTTCAGAAATTATTTTCTGCTGATTTATTTCATTTGTATTGTCATTTTGTGCAGGGTGCGTTTTATTTATAAGAAAAAAACTTTTGATTACGAATCAGGATATATTTTTAATGCGTTATGCATTTGTGAATTGTATCTGTTTCTGAATCACATGAATTTCTGGCTTTCAATGTAACTTGTGACACGGCGTATTGTCTTCGAGTAGATTTTAGATTAGTTATTTAAAATATACTTGACAATGACACGTGCTGAAACTAGTAATGAAAGAATGAAACTCAGGTGATTAAAACAAGCAACAATTAATAGAATCGCAGGTATAAAGACAAACAATTATATATATATATATATATATTTAATATTTCACTTGTTTGTTTTTATAACGAGATTTTTGAATTAAATTGGAAAAAATCATCGTTTTAGATCATCGGCATATTTAAAAGAAATCTAATTGCTAAAATAAAATACATCAAGGTGTTTGATTATAACTTGTGTTTTGATTATAACTTTTTGAAAATTGAATAAGATCTCAAAAAGTCAACTCTCTCTGTCTGTGAATTTATTTTTAAAATCATGTACATCACATGAACAGTTTTCTGTAACCATTTGACAAAGACATGCTCTTTCGAATGCACTTCTGGCTTCAACATTGTACTTTCGATTTGAAAATTCGATTTTATTTGGTCTATGATCGCTGGTTTGTTGCTGGTATAAAAAAGAATAAAGCTAGGGCTGATAAAACAGGGGGAGGTCAATTAATCTTAACAGGATCGAAGTTTTTCGAACAGTACGATCTGTTGTTCCATCTTGTTGCATCCACACGTTTTGAATGTTTCCAATTTGTGTCATAAAACGATTTTTAATCATAGAATGATATCAGTCACTAATACATGATGTTTATTTTGAAATAAACACAACTTGATGAATATTTCGGACACAACACCGCACAATCTTGATGATGAATGACCGTTAGTTTCGAATTTTATTAATTTTCTTTTTGTAACTTTATAATCTCTTGTTTTTCATCATCGATCATCGAATTTCCAAATAAAATTCAATAATTTTCATAGATTTTTGTACAGTATATCCCAACTATATTTCAAAAAGGACGATTCATGTACAGAAAGAATAGAAAAAACTATATGTAACACAAAGTTATGAACTTTTCGAAACTATTGGAGCACCCTATATAAATATATGATTAAGTTTGGGAAAAATATTTATGAGGCAGTTCGTTGAAAATTAGTAAAGAAAAAACAGCAGTAGCGAATCCATGATTGTTTTTATATGGATTTCGGAAAACCATTTTAACATTACTTTTCCTCTGGTACTTCTCATGAACAATAGTTTTAACTATTTATTTTTTTCACGTACGGCGAAACCTTCAATTTATGCTAATTTCTGTCTACTGACACTGACTTTATTCACGGAAATCTCATGAATCAAAAAAATCTTTATTTACACACACACACACACACACACACATATATATATATATATATATATATATATATATATATATATATATATATATATATATATACACTGAAGCTATTTTATTAATAAAAAACTTTTTGTGAGAATACTTCCTGCGAAACAAAGCAATATATTATTTTTTTAACCAATGATTTCTATGGTCTGTTTTACAGCATGAAAATATTTTCATTTATTATTTTTATAATACACATCGTTATAAATAATTAGTTTTAAATTTATATTATCTCTATATGAAAAGTGCAGAAATCAATTGCTGATAAAACTCTCTTTTTCCTATAAAAATTGAAACATAATTTATTCCTCGTATGTAAGAACGACATATTTATTAATTGATCGGTTTATTAGCGGACGACAGGTAAAAAAAACATACCCGCATAGAAATTGCATTTATGATCACAGTAGAGTTTTGGCTGAATTCTAGCCGAATTCACTGCCACAAACGAACTTCCCACTCGGCTTACAAGCCAGAAACAATTTTTCTAAACAGAAAAGTTCAGTCATAAACTGTGAATCGTTTTTAATTGTTACTCGTGACTACAGAAAGATTTTTCTGTACTAAGAGAGCTGTGACGATGATGGCATGGCTGTTGAAATGCTATTTTGATATTATGATATTAACTACTTATCTTTTGATATGATTTTGAGCTATTCATATGAACTAATTTAATACGAATTAACAGGAGCTCCCATCGTGTTAACATTACCACATTTCCTTGACGCTGATAAAATGTACCAAGACAGTATCGATGGATTAACTCCAAATAAAGAAGATCATGTGACTTTCTTAGAAATCGAACCGGTCAGTTAAAGTTTTATATTATATTTTACTACTAATAATATATATATATATATATATATATATATATATATGTATTGCATTTGTTTTTTTTTAGAATACTGGAACGCCATTGCGTGGTAAAAAACGAGTACAATTCAATATATTTTTGAAACCTGTACAAAAAATCACTATGACGAAAAACTTGAAGATATCTTTGGTTCCAATTATGTGGATTGAAGAGGTAAAATTGTATTTTAAAAAAAAAATGATTCTAAATATAAGTGAAGGATAGTAAAAAAAAAGTAATGTAAAAGTTATACACATGAAATATTATCTAAATTATGAGACTGATTGCAATTTCATTCACCGGTGACTTTGAATTTAAGTTAAGAAAAGAACACAACTTTTAAGCTATCGTGTTCTATATTTTTGTATTAATAATTACTAACGCATCTATTAACAGACATATCGTTACAAAAACATACAAATAAGTCACTAAAGAAACGGTGCACAAGGCGGTGCCAGAGGAACGGAAAATTTCAATAATCGAATGGATTTTTATTTTTACATAGTTTTGTTCACGTATTCTTATTAGGATATATCGGACGATTTTATTCTTTTAAAAGTAACGCTTGGTAGATGAACACCATTTCGATGCACATATTCTTGTAATCTTATTCGGAAACTTTTACCTGGAACACACTTGAGCGACTTAAAGTGTATTAATATTTAATTAAAATAATAGAAACATCTCTTCTGTTTAAAAGAGACTTGGATCTTTGATAATTTCAGTTCTGCTTTTCTCATTATTGACAGTAGGAGATTCATATTACAGCCAGGATGTAATGTACAATGAACAATCTCAATTTTCCAACAATGTAATTAATTGTTAGTCTGAGCTTTTTTAATAGAATTAAATTCAATAAAATTAAGTTGAAAAACCTTTCACTCGATTCGATTCATAAGAGAATTTCGTTGATGGTATTGTTACAGTTTTAGTTATCTAATTTGGCATTGATATCCTTTTCGAAATAGAATTCCTAGGGATCGATACAATAATCATTGCTGGAAATAATCTTAAATATTATCTTTTATGAAAGTTCATTGTAAATGACGAATCTCTTGAGTATCCAATAGTAGCTTTAAGATATAACAGACCCAATCAATTTACATGGGCTATTATATTATTAAGGTGCATGCTTATCTTTTAGGGACTGGAATTACCTGACGATTTACTCGAGGTCTTAAATGAAAGTTACTTTGATGTATTGAAAACGTTAAATATTGTTCAGTGGGCTTTGATTACTGTTGGAACGATCACTGCTGTTGTCAGTATCAGTTTGTCGATACGACATGGAAGAAAATCGAAGGACTTTGTTTAAGAAAACATTTTCTACTAATCAAGATAACAAGTATTTTGTTTCGGTCTGTGTTGAAAATTAAAACGACGATTTTTCGGTTCGTAGTGTAGATTTTTCAAAAGAACATTTTCTAATACTATTTTCTAAGATTCCATTGATTTTCGAAAAAAAATATTTAACTATTTGGTATTCTTGGAAGGAAATTGTTAACGGAATGCAGTCGAACGATGTTTTCTGAGAAAATTTAATTGACTGTATAAAAAAAATACAACATTTATAAAAATAAATTTTATGAATGTACCGCGTTATGAAAATAATTTGAATTACATGTGCGTAAAAGTCTGTTCAACATTTGATTTTATTTCTGAAACTAGAGTAAGTATTATTTGTTAAATATATTTGTTCAACTATGTTGTTCTGTTATACGAATTTATAATAAATTTGATTATTTTTTTAAAGAGTTTGTACGTTTTCGATATAATTTGTATGCCTTTAGTTTATTTTTTTATAAAGTTTGATTTTTCTTTGAAAAAGAATTTAAATCGAACACGGCGTTATCTTCTTCTGATCCTTTCAGATAATGAAAGAAAACACTAACTAGCGTTTATCTAAATTAAAGACCATCTAAGTGGAATCTTTTTATGAAAAATTGTCTATTAAATCTATGTCCAGAAATGTACATTATCACAACAGAACTATTTGCTTCAACTACTGTTATTAAAATATAGAAATAATTTCAAAAAGTATCTGTACTTCCTTTATTATGTAGTCTAGTAATTTAAGATAATTTTATATTTGTGTATTTTGTTTTAATTAGTACATGAGCCACGGCTGAAATGAAAAAAGGTATTTCTTTATTTTCAGTTATTTTTAGTTTGTTCTCGTGATATGGCAACAGAATCTCATGTCTGCAGCTCGGGAATAAAAATATAAACATTTTTTAGAAGCGATTATCTTTAAGATTGATGTTAATTTAAAAAAAAAAGTATAAGAAAAATTTCAGTAAGTACTGTATTTCATGAAGAACTATACATTTATTTATTTTTTGAAAAATGATGCTGTATGTGTTTGAGCATAATGACAAAAATGATTATTAGTTTTTAAACGACCCTGAAATTGATGAATTCTGTTAATTACGTAGAATTGATTAGCATTTACGCAGTCCAGTGTATAACAGCGTAATACAAAAATGCATTTGACTATATCACGGCAGCGATACATTTATGGAGATTGTAAATGATGGTAAATGAAATTTTTTTTATAAAATTAATCCAGCAACATAGCTCATGAATTTAAATCATCCGTACTGCGGCACTGTGCCGAAACAGATCTAAAACGCTTCCCTCGTCTTTTTGAACGTTGTAGAGACGCCACGATTAGTTTATAATCGCGACGGTAGAGAGAGTCAGCGTGTTGTTGTTTCATAAAGTAGAATGACGTCAACAGTACCATACGAAAATTATTTATATGTAGGAGTTAATGCTGTGCATGTGCCTGATAAAATTAGATCGATTTTGAATGTAACGCTGGGAAAATGAGCCGTTGCATTCGAAAATCATCAGAATGAGTCTGTGGATGTACGGGAACGTCTCATTTTCGTACAATGCGACGACAGGGTTTGCGGGGTGTATTCGCTGAAATATGCGAACGCCATGTAAATTTCTTATCTCTATTGGCATAAATGAGGTGACGCTGTGTACGTGGTGTTCGCCAATAGCCAGTAGAGTGCGCGTGCGTATACTAAACACAAGAAACTGCGTCTCATGCATCCGTAACCAGACGGTTTTTGTGGCAACCAGAGTCACATTAAAAACTGTCAAAGCGACGTGGTGGTGATCCCGTGTCGACGCGTGTTTTTTTCGTGTTGTTCACTGTTCGAGATCAAACGTTCAAATAAACGCGATGCTGGTCGCGTCCCGATAATATTTGACAACCTCATCCCTCACCGCGCACGCGAATGACTTCGGCCGATGCACTATGGGTATGCGTTATGTATTAGGCATGCGCTGTTCAGTTTACAGTTGGACCTCGACAGAAAATGGCGTCAGCTAAGTTTCTCGAGGAGGCCCTCAGCACAGACGTCGACGAGTCGGCGGTGAACGCGATAGTTGGCTCGCTTGAAAATCAATTAGTGACCTCGTCGTCGACAGTGACAAGTCAACAACAGACTGTTTCGGGTGTGATCAATCAGAATCACGTGAATTGTGCTATATCGAACGGAGGTGGTGGTAATGTTGTTACTTCGACACAGAAACATTGTGTCGCAAATGGTGAATCGATCGTGATTGACTCTAATAAGAGCGTTTCGACGTGTAGTGTTGCGTCTAATGTCGTTCAAACGGTGGTCGCCTCAGCGCCCGGGGTTGCGACCAGCATCCCCAATACATTCGTTAACCACACCAATGTTACACATACGAACATGACCAACATGTCCAAGTCCAATGAGGGGATTAAGCTCGTTTATCCTCCGGGCAGTCAGGCTCACACGACGGCGACGATAATCAATAACAGGGTGACGTTTCCGACGCAGACGATGCCTAACGGCACGATAGGACTAAGTCCGTTGACTCAGCAGGCTGTACTTCAGACTTCGTCGCCGAACGTTCAGAACAAACAACCGGCGATAGTTCTGAAGACGACCGCACCGTCCGGTGCCCCCGGTCTCGTCACCGTACCTATGAACGCTTCGACGACGATAGTCAACAGCGTCGGTTCGTCGATGCCCGCTTCGAGCATGACCGGAGTCATGACGATATCGAAACCGCTCAACAGCGTCACGACCGGAGGACAGCAGACGTTGGTCGGAACGCAGGGTACGCCGACCGCTATAATCCCCTCGAACGTACAGATAGTCAACGTCAGGCCGGGAGCTCCGGCGCAAGTACAGCATAAAGTGATCTCTCCGAGGGTCGTTCTAGGGCCGCAGATGATCGGCGCTCGTCCGGGAACGCCCGTAAGTTTTACGTAGACGTTCGGTTCCGAACGTCGAAGTCGAACGCGAGCCTTCGAACCGGCGGTCTAGTCGCCGTAGGTTTCCTTCGGTCGTCTTCTCGGTCCGTCGATTTAAAGAATAAAGCGAATCGTAAGGCCGATGCACGGACGCGACCGAATATCGAATAATCGTGTATGAGTTTTTAAGAAAAAAAGAAAACTCGATCGATTACTAGACGTAATGTATTCGTTTCCAAACAGAATTGAATCAGACTAGTATAAATCACGATAGTAGATTAAAATCTTTATTTTCTTTTGTTGTGTATCGAATGTAAACAAAAGAATTAACCTCAAATACAACACATAAATCAACATTCTGTATTCAAATATTTTGTGATCTGTTTTCATATATGTACAAGCATAAGTGAATAGAAACATATACATTTATGCATTAACTATCTTCTTTGTACATAATATGATCAATGAGATCACATGAATCTTTCAAATAATTACTGTACATAAACAAAATAATGAAATGTCATTAAAATAATTTTTACTTGTTGTAGACTGTCGTCAAGATGTTCAGGTCATTATATTTTATCCCTTTCTATAAAATTAATGACTTGTGCGATTTGTATAAAAATAAATAAATAGTAAATTGTAGAATTTTATTTTAAATTGTAGTTTTAGAGCCGTGTGAAATGTTATGCTGACAGAAAAGATAGACGGTTATTTATTTTAATCGATTAAAATATTAAAACGATGTTTGATTCGGTCCTATTATAATATAAATATTTTTCTTTATGTATAGATAACGATACAGAGTTTACAACAACTGCAACCGGGTCAACAAAGTCATCTACTGTTAAAAACAGAAAATGGTCAGTACCAGTTGCTTCGCGTCGGTCCTGCGCCTCCCACACCCGGAACAGGGCTACCGCAAACGTCGAGTCAGGTCGGCGCGACCGGTACTCAACAAACGACGTTCCGTCTTCAGACGGTGCCAGCTGTAAGTAGGCTGAACACGCAATTTACTGGGCCTCCGTTGACACTCAGAAAGACTATCGTCCAACAGGTGAAAACTCTTTCGATGAACTATTGAGACAAAGTAGATTTTTGTGTTTCGTTCGATTCTGTTTTTATATATTTTGTTGATTCTTAGTTTTTATTTATTTATTTGTTTTATTCGTGGTATAGTAAAAAGTATATTTTTGGAGTAATACTCGTCTTTTGAGGTTTGCAGTCGGATAGATATTTTAGTTTTTGGAATTTTAAACATTGTTAATTTTTTGCATTAAAAATAAATGAAAACAATTAAACAATTTCTTGTAATGTTATTAAATTTAGTTATAATAATATTGAAGATACTGATTTTTGAGATATTGATATTAATTTTTTTCGAAATGTTTGTTTAAATTGGATTTAACATAAAAAAAGTAAAGCTTGTACTTTAATGATATTTCATTGGTTGAATTTGTTTATTTTTAGTATCTAGATTTTTTTATATTTACGTAAAAAGAATATCTGTGAAACAATTTTGAAATTTTATATTTTTTATAATGTAATACGTATTTCAATTTCTACTAATAGTGTCGATAAGCATATTCGATTCGAGTAACGTTACTCCAAAAAGTTTTATTTAAATGTCGGTCGTACATTATGTTCATGATTTGTTTTGTATTCTAGTCATTTTTGTTCGAAGATGATTCAGTAGAGTTTTTCATTGGATACACTTTTTAAGTTCGATACTATGGAATGAACGGTATTATGGTTTACTTATTTTTGTTCTCTTTATCTGTTGGTACTCAGTCTGCATGTGTGTTTTTTTTTATTTATTTAAATATATTCATAGTTTTGTCGCAGTTGTTTTCGAATTTTATGAAAATTTATTTGCTAATGTTATCGAAATATTAAATATTTGTATTCTTTGTGGATAAACTATCGTGATATTATGTTTTATAAATATCATAGATAAAGCTTTAGTGAAATTGTGTGTATTATTAATTGTTTATTACTTTTTGAATACACTTTCAGATAGATATTATTTGTATATTTGAACTGAACATTTTACTTTGCATGTTTAGTAGATTTTTTTTTTATAAACACATAGTCTTGTTTTGTAATTCAATTACAAATATATTTTAACATCTTAACAGGGACCCCTTATTTCTTTTATTTTTTTTTTCTCTTAAGAGCCAAATGTGTTCTTTTCTCAGCTAATCTCAATGAGTCACTACCATTGATTATTGAGTGTAAATATAAGTTTTTTTTTTATAATTTCAAGTATGTCTACTTTTACATAATTTTTTTATAACTCAGCACTTATATCTATCTGTTAAATGAGGAGAGAATTGAAATTAATAGTATTTTTAATATACATAGAATACAAGCTTAGAGTTTTTCCTTAACGTATTGTCTTGTTTAGCAACCGTCGACGATCGTCGGTACGCCGGTATCGACATCCGTCGCCGTACAACAGGCAGCGATAACGACGACGCCCGGTACGATAACTCCGCAAGCGGTGACGCCGGGTACACCTATCGTGACTCAGACTGCGCCGAAACAGACACCTGATAATACCAAAGAGAAATGTCGAAAGTTTTTAGCGAACTTGCTCGAGTTGTCGAGTCGTGAGCCGAAAAACGTAGAGAGAAACGTTAGGACTTTGATTCAAGAGTTGATAGATTGTACGGTCGAACCCGAGCAGTTCTGTGATAGACTTGAGAGGTTGTTGAACGCATCCCCCCAACCGTGTCTTATCGGGTTTTTAAAAGTAAGTGTTTTCTTTACTTAGTCAGTATTGTCTCTTCGAATATCTATTTCTGAAAGTCAGTTTATCGGCTATTGCAGAAGAATAGTATTTTTACAATGTCTTTGTTCTTTTTTCTTAACAGAAAAGTTTGCCTCTTTTGCGTCAATCACTTGTCCTTAAAGAAATGGTGATCGATGGAATAAAGCCTCCGCCGCACCATGTCGTATTTTCGATTGCGAATTCATCGACGGTGTCGAGTACCGTACAAACCCAGGTGACACAAGTTCGGACACAGACGCCTACACAGGTTCGTGTGATGGCGCCCGGGACCGGTATAGTTAGACCCGGCGTTCAGCCGAGACTCGCTACTCCGATAAGAGGACCGTCGCCGCAGCCACGTATATTAAGCACGACGACAATCAGACAGCAAACGCCGATCGCGAATGTTATCGTACCTACGTCTCAACCTCCTGCTCTGCACCCCGTATCGGGTACGTGGTTCGATAATAAAAACGATTACTTTTAAAAAGATATATATATATATACCCGACGTGTCTACCGTTTGGTCACAGGCACCGTTGCACCGCCGTTGTTTCCTACGGCCAATGCTCAGGTGCGACCGGGGATAGTGCGACCTCAACAGGTACAACAGGTTCGCGTGACCGTACCGAACCAGGTGAAATCGCCAGCTCCCATTCGGGTAACGACACCGAAGTCGGCGCCATCAAAACCGTCAGTGCCTTCTATATCTACTAAGCCCGCCGTTAAAGAAAAAGAGAAGAAATCATCGTTTTCCTCGATGTCGTACGTTCCGGACGACGATATAAACGATGTCGCTGCGATGGGCGGTGTCAATTTGGCAGAGGAGACGCAGCGTATCTTAGGTATAAAAATTATAAAAGCGTTGAAATAACGGACACGTATTTAAAATATCGTTCTACAGGATCGACGGAATTCGTCGGTACACAGATCAGATCGTGTAAAGATGAACTTTTTCTGCACATCGGTCCGTTACAGCAGAGATCGAGACAGATCACGAGCGAGTACGGTTTAGAGGATGCCTCAGGGGATGTGACAGCGTTAGTGTCACATGCGACACAAGAACTCCTTAAAAACACGATACAGAAATTAGCGGTGATCGCTGAACACCGGATAGAAATAGTTAAAACGGATTCGAGATACGAGGTAAAAAGATCCCTTCTCTTAAAAACGCGGTTATTTAAGTTTATAAAAACAAAAATCGTGCGTTTATTTAAGGTAACACAAGACGTTCGAGGTCAGTTGAAGTTCTTAGAAGAACTCGATCGTGCCGAAAGAAAGCGGCACGACGAACAAGAACGGGAGTTGTTGTTGAGAGCTGCGAAAAGCCGTTCGAAAACGGAAGATCCCGAGCAAGCTAAACTTAAGGCGAAAGCGAAAGAGATGCAGCGTGCCGAAATGGAAGAACTGAGGCAGCGTGAAGCGAACCTGACCGCTTTACAAGCTATCGGACCTAGAAAAAAACCAAAATTAGATAATGAAAGCGCCGGTGGTTCTTCACAGGTATATCGTTGTTTGCTCTTAATTTATGTAGTTCTTTTTTATGTTATTATTTTTTATATCAAATTATATTAAATGTACAGAAAATGTTTTTTTTTTATTATTATTTTAGACCAGTTCCGGTGCTTCAGGAGTGAATCAAACCGGCCGACCTCAATTACCTATGAGACCTCGTCTAAAACGTGTTAATTTACGTGATATTCTCTTCATGTTAGAACAGGACAAAGATAAGTGCCGGAGTACAACGTTATACAGAGCGTATCTTAAGTGATCGCAGCTGCAAAGCTGGTGCTATAGCTCGGCAGTTGTGTGTCAGATCGAATTTTTTCATAGTTCGAAAGAGGATATCATTTACGTATCGTGCAGCGTGATTCTCTTTTCGAAACTGTCGATGTTAAACGGCACCGGCTACTAACTGAAATAAAAAAAGAGAAAGAAGACGTGATCGTATCGTGGAACGTATACGTTTAAACCGAAGGTTCGATCGTTCGGACGGGATCCGGCGGCGAGGAAGAAAATTTACAGTGATAAAATGTTTGAGAAGTGTCGTACGTGTTGATCGGTGTATTTTTCTTTGTTGATATATTTTTTTTTATCATTACTCGAGGAATATAACCACCGTTCAATGTTTTTAACACATCAGAGTCTATATGTCAGCAGTGCATAAGTAATAGCTGTTTTTTTTGCATAGTTTTATTATTATTATTATTAATAAAAACAGTTGAAGTAATAATGCATGAAAATAAACGTTTTTATATAATCTTCTTTTTTAAGAAATTGTAATACTTGTTAATAAAATTTTACAGTACTTATATTTATTTAAATTATTTTCATTTAATAATAAAATACATTTTATAATTTTATGCGACGGTGTTAAGTAGATAGAGTAAACTTAGTAAAAATAATATTTGAATGTTTAGGTGTAACGTTTTGTTTATAAAAACGTCTGGATTTCAATATAGATATGTAAAACTAAGTTCCTAACAAAACAAAAACCCACTATTTCAGATTTTGCAAGTTGTAAGTGTTAACTGTTCACTAAATCACCCTAATTTTAAAATTAATCTGAAATAAATGAAAAGTACAATAAAACAAATAGAAGTAATCACAAATAAACATTTCTTCATAAATTGTATTTGTGAAAGAAAAAATTGTGTACATGTTAAAAGTTATTCTTTTTTACAAAAATAAATAAATATATAAAAATACTAACAAGAGGCTCTTATGTGTTAAAACAATATTCGTATTAACTGGAAAAAAAAAACATTGGTTGTCCTTTCTATAGAATTTATTTGATTCTATCAGTCATTGCCATACTTAGAATTAAGTAGACTGAAGCGAGCAAATTGTCTCCAAGCTCGCATTAAAAAACGTCAGTCTATCGCAGAAGAAAAATGTAAATAATTTTATTAATCGATAGTAGATTTTTTCATTCGAATCACTCGTAAAGAAATGTGTTAATTGATCGGTAATATCGGTTTATGTATGTGTATGACTTATTGAAACCAGGAATAAAATTACTATCGACTGGTTTCCATTTATCTGATTCGTTATTGTTATTTACATTTTTCTTTTTTTGAGAATATGAGTCTTGTAATCGATTCAGTTGATTAGATATAATTTTTAAGTACAGTTTATGTTAATATTCGTTTTTTAATATTAAATTTCATAAATTTATAATTTATAAAATGGTGTTAAAAAAATGAGAGGTTATTGTTGCTTTGCATTATGCACAGGAATTTGTGTTTTTATTAAGTAAAAAATTTGAATTTTGCAATTTAAAATAAATCAAAATTAAATTAACTTAGTCCCAATACATAACTGATAGAGCTTTCAAAGGGTCCAAAAAACTATTATTGATATTAACATTCAATAAATTTATAATTTAAACAGGCAGGGTCCAATATTAGGAAATTAAGTATTTATACAAACGAATATGGTTTTCTAAGGATCCTCGAATGTTGTTCGGTACGTTTGCTTATCGACCGATCGCTGCGTTTATCTATTATTGAATTTCAATTCTATCGAAACGATCTCGAATATTCATCGGGTTTTTATGGCCGAATCTTAGATCGATCGAAACGAGTTGTTAGTTTCGAACGTTTATCACTGGATATGAAAGTAGAATTTCAGTATACAAAAGAAATTTTAGATGTGGTAATGACTGAGAATGTAACTGAATCTTTGAAAAAAATTTTGCCATGTATCTCATCGTTATATTTCTCAAGTGAACAAAAAAAAAATGATTCATATTGTACATAGTAAGTCTAACATAGTTTCTCCTATTTGTACATACAGAGCATAGTGTAAAAGAACAAAGTTTAAAATATAACGTATTTTTATTATATATTTTAAAGAAAAACACTAACAAACTCGAACACCAACAAAATAATTGTATCCTGTTGTGTTTTGTTCTTTTTCTTTTTTGAGACGAGTGAATGTCTTAAAAAAAGTGTCGCACGGCAAAACTACTCCGAGAAAACCATTGAAGAGCTCATTTGTTTTCTTTACAAAAATGATTTTATCGGTTTATTATCACTCGGATGTAATATTTAATATAATCTTTATAGTTATTTATGGTTTTGTTCAGTTTTATGAGAGTGTGTTGACAAAGTCGCCTCTTTAATTGCCAAAAAAAAAACATGTTTTTATCTTTGCAGTTATATATTAGAGTTTATATTATCAGTAAAATTTTATAGGATAGGAAATTATGCACACACACACACACACACAGACCCAAAAGGAATTTTAAGTACACGTTTGTATAACTTATATTTTTTATGGCAAATTAAGTTATTTTTTAAATATGTGAAAAAGGATGGTTTGAAATTCTATTCATTTACTTAGATATAAAGATTAGTTTCAATTTTAAAATGTGTTATTTTTTAATTATCAACAATCGTGTGTATATATATATAAATATATGTTTATATATGTATATATGTAAAATCTGCATTATTTATTAGAATCTCCTCGATACATGAGTGTTATGTGTTAGTTTGTTTAATATGATACGTATTCAAGTCAATTCTGAAATATAAACACAACAATAAGATATAAAATACGAATGACTCTTCAATTGTAGTTAGTTATAGTATTTATAGTATAGTTTTTAATAATTCTTCGAATAACTGAATATTTGAAATTATGTACAAATAATGCATTTTTATTTATTAGCCAGTAATATGTCGAGAGAATCCAGTTTTGTTTTTTTTGGCAATTTCAGAGTTCAGATCGATGTGAAATTTTATGTAAATTAGTGTTATCGTGATTACATGTGCTGGTCATGGAATATACCAAAAAGTATTATATTTTTAGAACGTGCCGTCGTCGGTCAGAACGTTTTGTCGTGCGACTTGTGATTTTCGTATTAGAGCTGTGTTCAAGGATGCTGTGAGCAGATAAATTGTTTTGTTTCCTTAAACGTCATCACTGCATGAGTAAAGACACAAGGATAAAAAATCCAAACGGATTGTAATAGACAGCTCGTTCCCCTACTTTAGTGCTGTGGTCCTATTCTAACAATGTAAAAAAAAGAAAGATCCGGTAGTAGTGCCGGGATCCTAACTGAATTTGTACATGAATGTAATTTTGTAAAAAAGAAAATTGAAATATGAAATATCGAAACAAAGTGATTGCTAAGCGGTTAAATTTTTTTTACAAATAGTCTATTTAAACGATAAGCCTGCATTCATATATATATATATATATATATATTAAAAAAATTATATAGATATGTCGATGAAAGGAAAAAACTTGTAATATATATTTTAGTGCACAATAATAATATATGTATATTTTAAAGAGAAAAATGGACGTATTCTGAAAATGGACAGCCGAGTTTAAAGAAAATAAAGTATAAATAAATCTTAACATAAATATATATATGTATATATATATATTTAATTATATGATAGGTCGTCATTTACATGATAGTTATTTTGAACATTTTGCATCCATAGTGTTTTATACACATCTGTTATGTTTTCATTAAAAAAATATTTAAGATACGTTTGTTTTCCTGTATTTTATTTTTTGTGTTTGTAAATTTTCCCGCTCCATTAGTCGACGAAAAATCTAGCAGATGGCGTGGGGGAAGTGAAACTCGAGACGTAGCACGTTGCTGTCGATTCCGGTAAGCACGTGGCGTGTATTGCATTGTGGTTGTGATGAATTCGCGAATTGTTCATAAAAGTCAATCGAGCCGCGAAATTAATTGCCGTTTTACGCCCGAACCGTTTGCATTTTGTTAAACTGTAACTGACTAATATCTGAAAACGATCGGTTTACTTGAAAGCCGTGAAAAAAGCGTGTGTGTGTGTGTAGTTTCGTTTGGTGAACTGTATCTTATACCGGTTTTATTGCCTGCATTTGTAAAGGTAAGTGATATAAATTAGCAGTATTGTGACTGAAATGTATTTATGAATCCATTTATCTATCTATCTATATATATATATATCATCTTCAGCCCCTGTTAATCCACTGCTGGATAAAGGCCTCTTCCATGATTTTCCATTTTGTTCGATTCAGATATATATATATATATATGCTCAAGTCTAGTTTAGTTGATTCAAACCCAAACCCTTAAATATCTTAATTTATAAATAAATGGACTTATACCACTTTCAAAAACAACGGCTCATATATGAATATATATATATATATATATATATATATATATATATATGTATATGTATATATATATATATATATATATATATATATATATATATATATATAATATGTGGTATACGGCATACAAACGAATTGTCATAGCTGCCTAAGCAAGCAAATATATAGAACAAATAGATTGTTCTAGAACAATCTAGCTCGATATAAAAACGATGCTGAGATAGTTTTGACAGCATTTGTTCAAACAACAACAAACTAATAGATGCATAAAATTAGTCGATTGTATTTGACAACAAAACTATATTCATATGCATAAAATTAATTGACTGCATTTGTTCAAACAACAAACTATATTCATACGCATAAAATTAAATAATTGTATTTGTACAACAAATTAAAAAATTAAATGTAATACAAAACTTTTGGACAAAGTTTAAATGTACCCTAGTGACAGCGGCTAAAAAAATCAATCAAGATCGACCATCGGGCACAAAAGGGAACCGTTCTGGCAACCAACGCCCGAGGGATAGACAATATATATATATATATATATATATATATATATATATATATATATATATATATATATATATATATATATATATATATATAATTATGTATATATATATATGTATATATATGTATATGTATATATATATATATATATATATGTATATGTATATATATATATATATACATATATATATATATATATATATATATATATATATATATATATATATATATATATTTGGAGAAGTAATTCAAAAAAAAATTCGGAAAGTAAATGCTGACAATTCGTTTTCATCTAAGAATAATGACTGAAGATCGCAAGTAAATTCATGAGGAATGTAGGCTATTTCTTACTGTATCTCAGATAAGTAAACATGTTTCGAATGACTAAACATGCACGCACTTATTGTAGGTTTAGAGGAAGAAGGGAAAATGTTTTATAGTACAATATAGTTCTGACACACTGGCTAAACTTATTTATTGAACAGTTTTGACTAGAAAATATTTTTGTTTGTGGTCTAAGAACAGAATTCATTTGTGAAAATGTGTTATTGCATTAAACGTTACAGCTTCTATAAATACTGTTGTTCTTGAGGTCTTCTGCTAATAGGATCAGCTGTAAGTTTATTCTTTTTTTTTGAAGACAACTTATTTCAGACTGTGCTCTATTTATATTCATATTAAGGGTGGCGGTTTATATTGTATTATGACTTTAAAGTATAGAATAACGCGTCACTGTTGATGGTCCATTTGTTCGTTTAATATACGAGGAGGTTCAGAAGTTCGCGGAAAAAACACAATTAAGAGTCTGATTGGGCTGAATTTTTTTTTAATTTTTCAATATAGTCCCGCTTAATACTAATACATTTTTTACAACGCTCGATGAGCTTTTCAAGACATTAAAAAAATATTCTTTTCAGGATAGATTTTTAAAATCTCTGATCAGATTTTTCTGCAGTTCATCTCTCTAAATATACGATACTGTCGACCAAATCTATTCAAGCAATAATCAAAAATGACCGACGAGCAGTTATTGAACTTTTTTGTCTTGTTTAAATTTACTTTACGGGATTTAAGAGATTCTTTTTATTATCATTTTTGAATAAACACCATTCGTATAATAATTGTAAATTCATTCAAATCTATAAACTAATCTAATAATTAAAGTTTAATGACTTAAACTGTGAGCCGAAACACAGATTCGAACACATTTTTAATAATCTGTCCGAGAAAACGTCTGGCCATTCATAATTCAGATCAAATACATATTCCATATCGATTTAGAATCCTCTATGATAGTCTTCCTGCGATTATCATTCTTCAGATAGAGTTTCCCCTACGCATAGACACGAGTCTAGTGTGTTTTGTACGCCGCGGACATTTCGTTTTATAATGCTAATGCCTTTGAAAACAATGTCTCCGGCGATACAAGAGCGGAATAAACAAGATACTCGGCTGTAAATGCGGTGCTTGGACGCTGTACCGAGTCGTGTAATTTGATCCAAGTATAAAATATGTTTCAATTTCGAATTTTATCTCGTGCGAGACTGCCATCCGAGCTTTTGCGGTGTAAAAAAAATGTAGTTCGATCAGAGAAACATATTTTATTGAATTGTATGTAATATTGTTTGTATTTTACATCGGGCTGTTGATTTAAAAATGTTACCACCATAAACATTGGATACTCATTTTATTATTCTGAATTTAAATGTATCTTTACAAATAATGTAACACTCGAGAATGTATGGAGTGATTGTGAAGATACTAAGAAATCAGTAAACATCCTTTTGTCATCCCAATGATATTTGTAAATTTTAAAATCGATTTTTGTGTATACGAGCTTTGGTGCAATGAAAATAAACACAGTTTAGGTATCACGAAAAATGTTTGATATCTATTCAGAGTAATCTCCATTTCATTCACTCTCAGTACATTTATTTGAAAGTTCTAAAAGTTTTTGTAAAAACAGTCGGGCAAGCCGTTCGAAGAAATTGCTTTCAATCCGTCGCTTACATTTTTCTTAATATCTTCTATTTCATGAAATCGTTTCCGTTTGAGTACAGTTTTCACTTTAGGAAAGAGAAAAACGTTAGATGGTGCTAAGTCAGATATCAGGTATAGAGACAGTCGTTTTGTTGAGTATTTGTAGTGTATATGATTTACGAAAGTCATGACATCGTTGCGAAAAAAAAATTTAGCATGAAGTAGGAATTTTAAAATTAAATTGTAAAACCAGTCGTTTTGACTGGTGTTGTAGTTCCAGTGTTGAATAGGATTAATTATTGTTTGGAGATTTTATCATCGACACGGGTAAACAGTTAATAAGAAAGACTGTTTTAACACAGTTTGATCGACAGACAACCCCTGCATGTTGGTAAAAAAACCTGCTATTTTATTCATCGAATCTGTCGATTATCGCCTCGCTTCGTTCGTGTTCGAATGCGAACTTCTCCGTGCCACTGTACGTGCACGCGCGCGGACAGTAGCCCCGATGAATATGAATAAATATGTTTTATCAGAGCTCGAATGTTTGTTATAAACAAGTCATTCCGTTTCTGTTAGCGAGACTGAAACGTGATCGCCGTCTGTCTGCATGGAT
The DNA here is from genome assembly GCA_034766995.1 of Acanthacorydalis orientalis. Lineage (NCBI taxonomy): Eukaryota > Metazoa > Arthropoda > Insecta > Megaloptera > Corydalidae > Acanthacorydalis > Acanthacorydalis orientalis. The sequence goes on along the minus strand of CM068316.1, from coordinate 2,630,887 downwards.
GACAGTCGTGTCGAAAACGTCCGTCGTATCGACAGGGAGACGTGCCCGGACGACCGGTCTGCTATCGACGTAGAAAAAATACCAGATTCGCACGTGCACGTGAATTATTCGACAACTTGTTATGGTAGACATTTCGAAGTCAATTTGCATACAAATATCCGTTTCAAATCGGACAGAGAAAAGTGTGTTAATCTTCAGCGTTGTGCATGTGCGCCGGCTTGTTGTGGTGTGTGTGTGTGTGTTTTATCCTCCGTAACAGAATCCATGTCACATTTTGTTTGATAAATGTAATAATTGTACAAGTACCAGCATTGTATATCTAAATCCGTTTTAATCATTTCACGACAACGCTTGTCAATAAATGACTAGGACAATGTATACTAAACGCTGTGTTATTATAACTGTTTGCACTGAAATGTCGAGGAATATTCATAGGTTGCATTGCTGAGAGTCTCGGCCAGTGTTGAGATGAAATGGCGATGGATTTTTAAGCACCATTTCAATGTATTTTTCTTACTTTCACAAACAAACTCGATTTGTTCTTTCTACGAATAATACATTTTTTTCTGGTTAAACATGTTGAATGAATCATTTTTGATCGTTGCTTCATTTCAACGACGATGTCAGCATCCCCAAAGCGCAATTGTACAGAAAAATCAAAAAAAAGTACTGAAACTTTTCTATACTTCAACGTTCTGAGGATGGTTGCATTTCTATTGAAATGAAGCAACAATAAAAAATGGTCACTAATAATTTCCTCAAAGCGCAATTTTACAGACAAATCAAAAAAGGTTCTGAAACTTGTCTATACCTTAACGTTCAGAGGATGGTTGCATGTCTATTGAAATGAAGCTTATTTCTATTGAAGCAACAATCAAAAATGATCACTAATAATTTCCTCAGGGCGCTATTGTACAGAAAAATCAAAAAAAAGTACTGAAATTTTTCTATACGTTAACGTTCTGTGGATGATTGCAAATGGATACATTAATTGACCACCTAGATCCTGCGATTTAATATCACTGGATGCTTTCTTTAGGGTCACGTTAAGGACAGGTGTACGTCAGTAACCCTGAAACAATTTCCGATCTAAAAGATGAAACCCGAAGAGTAATTGGTGAGGGTGGGACGATAGAAACAGGTCTAATTCCATTTCGATTCGATTTCAAATAAAAATCAAAATCAAAAAATAAAGTTTTATTACTCGCGATTGTTTTACAACATAGCAGAGCTGTGCGTTGAATGATTAGGATTGGTTTTTCCGGTGTCTAAGCCAGATGACTGTAGTTGAAAGGGTTCTAGAACAATTACCCCCTGGACCAAAACCTCCCGGACAGTAATCCCCGTCAATAACCTCCGTCTAAAAAAACACCGGATATTAAACACCCTTATAAGAATAAAAACTCTTTAAAAAAATTTCCTTGACATAACAAACAATGGATATGTTGTCGGCAAAGCCCGAATTTGCTCGGTCGCCGGTAGTCAGTCCGACTTTGACTAGTCAATATATATCTTGATTTATAAAATTAAAATTAGATCATCTTCACTCATACCTTCACCCTCACCTTCATCCTCATCTTCACTCTTTTTTGACCCGGCCAAGCGCTGAGTAGGGGTTCTACTTCGGACTTTGACGGCGGCCGTGCAAATTCGAACTTTGCCTACGACAGATACAAAATTCTATTATAATATTTTAAAATCACATTATTAACATGGCGATTCGAGTTTTTAAAATTAATTACTATACCAGAAAATCAAAGGTATGGAAAAACCGTGCCCTTATTCAAAAGGGTGAGTGTCAAGTATTAATGCATAATTAATAATATTAAACTGCATTTCCTGTAAAAGATTTCAATAATTTAAATGAATTAATTCTCTCTCTGCCTATCCTCAAATCTGTATATTAGGTTTTAGTATAATTTTAAATAATATTATAAAACTACATTTTCTGTTAGAGATTTCAATATTTTAAGAGTAATTAATTTTTCTCCCTCTCCCTATCACAAAAATTTCAATATTAGGTGTTAGTATAATTTAGATTTGTATCCATATATTGTTGTGTCAATTATTTTTTTGTTAAAGTTTTTATTTTGAAAGATTTACTTTAAAACAATTATTTTGTCAAATAGATTTTTGTGTCCATTGTTTGTTTGTTTGTTGTCGATGAAATTTGATTAAAAAAGTTTTTATTCTTATACGGGGAGGGGGTAACGTCCAGTGTTTTTTACAGGGGGGGTTACACGACGGTTAATATACGGGAGTTTTTGTCCAGGGGTGATTGTCTTGTTACGGTTGAAAGGAGTGTGGATGCTAGTATCAAGATGTTAGGTATGATCCGGATTTGGGTTCCGGAAATTTTTTTTTAAAAAAATCCGATGACGATTCGATTTACAATTTCAAATAATTTTCATACAAATTCCGTCTCTGTTCCACTGAACAGTTCCCATCAATTTATACAAAAAAAATACATAAAAAAATAAAACCCGCCACATATTAATTTATATACTATTATCATTTATACGAAACGAAATACTATTGATTTAACCCTCGAGCTAGTACGACACACATACATTCTCACCTACATATATACATGTGTGTATGTATATATATATATATATATATATTTAAAAATGAAAACCGAATTTAAATATATATATATTTGTAAACAAATGTTACAAGAGATATTACATTTCGGTTTAGCGCACGCCACACACACACACGCGCACGCACACACACGAAATACGGACGCACACGCATGTAGCAAAACATTGAAATAAATTTATTAAATTCGCAAACTCGACATTATTAAAACTAAGGGTTAATATTAAATTGAATGTCATATTTTTTTTCGAATTCAAGTTAAACCATAGTTTAACATCTTGTTTTGACACACGGATACAAAAATCCATACAGCGGCAGTTTGTGAAACTGATGCGCTGAGTCGTTTAGAACGCGAGGCCGGCGTCGAAGACGCGTCCGCCTGAACGGAAAAACAAGAAACGCGATTCGGATGGTTGAGTGGACGTGCCGGCTACCCGAGAGATACGAGATCGGGACGCACTAACAGCGTGGCTAGTTTTCCTTTCAAGGACGAACTTCTCAATCACTGCACACATGTATTCTGATCAATGTTCAATGATTGATTGATTGATTGATTGCCGTTTGTGCGCATACGGATTGCGATTCCATCACCTTCCGAGTGACAATGTATAAAAAAATCATTTATGAATGAGAAAACTGATTAATAAGATATTAGATTTCAGGAAAAGGGTAATCAATCGTTTTTTCTTTCACTGGAAATAAATAACCTTAGGAATACAATACAAGGATTTGTATTTGGTCGTCACATAAGTAATGCAGGTTTTACGTTTTTCAAAATACATTTTGAAACAGTGAAAAAAAATGACGGTTTAATTTTGATCCAAAATATATTTTCCGGTATTATTTACAACTTAATCTCAAATTTTCAATACCTGGACGATATAGATTTTGCATTAAGGATAGAAACTTCTGTATAAGTAGACTGTCACGCTTGCGCAATCAGCACTTAGTTTTCTTCAACGGCGACAATTAGATATATGAGGAAGGTTTAACGTTTCCAACCCGGTGCCTTTTTAAGACTGTGTGTGCAGTGAACTCAGTTCACCGATAATATTTTTCAGAAATTAAAATTACTATTTACGAAGGAATTTTAATTAGTTGAACATGAAGATCAATCCTTACACCAGATATTAGTATCAATATAATATGTGTGTTACAAGAAAATAAAGAAATATATTGCATCGGAACTGGAGAGTTAAAAACCATTACGATTTTAAATATTACTTAATTTAATGCTAAAAGCCTCGATATATGATTAGACTCGAAACAGGCACACCACGACATGAACGAAACGTATTCAAACGAGCACTGAGATATTGGGTCAAATTAGTGAAAATTAAAAATGAAAAAGGTCAAATTAAAAATGGACGAACACCGTTTTCCTCGTAAATGCTGTGATTGATTATTAAAACTAAACAATTCTGCGAACGATCTGCTTAAATACAATTGGTGTGCCCAGATTCAGAATACGCTAGATAAATACGGATTCTTGTGACTATGGACCAACCAAAACTCTGCGAAAATAACGGGTTACATAGAAAAAATTGTGAACAATGTGTCTGAAGAGAGCATAAGAAATGATATCGAACGCTTTGAAAAATCGACATGTAGCACTCTATACAAAACAATGAAAAACGCTACTTTTCTAGAGCGCGAGCCATACTTAAAATTTAACATACTATTAAAATATATTTGAACCGTAGCTCAAATAAGACTTGCGGGACGAGAAATTTATTACAATCGCAATAAAGGAATTACCCGTAAAATGTGTGAAACGGACAAATGCCCAATGTGTAATTTAAATGTTAATGAAACAGTTCAACACCTATTAAGTGCGTGTCCGCAATATGAGCCATATAGGAACAGTTTCATACAAGTTAATCAATTTCCAAACATAAAGACCGAAAGTGAAGCAAAGAATATATTTTATTATAATAACTTCAGCCTTGAAACTTCGGTCATTCTGTCTAAATGAATAAACTATACTTCATATTATTCTCTAGTACTATTATACATCATTGTGCTATTTTATTATTTAACTATCATCTTAATATTCAAACTGACTATTATTATTATCCTTTGCAGTAGGTAATTATATACCTAGGATACAAACAGATACATTCATTCATTCATTTTAATGCTGAAAATGCAATGAGTTTGTGACCAGAGAGATCGGTCTACAGAAATGATCAACTGATTTTTTCGTCACTATGGTAGAACTTCTTGATTCTTATGGAAGAATTCTTGCTATTAAATTCTTCATCACTTTCAGGTTTCAATAAGAACCTTATGACTAGTAATAATAGTATTCAGTAGAGAGAATGATGCCAAGCATTTATGAGGTTTTTAATATATGTATGTATATATATACGAGGTCAGACAATTAAGTAATGCGACAAAATTCAAAAATCGAGTATATTTAAAAATTAAGGTACATCGCTGCGATCCCCTTCAAAGTAGTCCCCTCCCGCATCTATACACTTATTCCAGCGAGTTTTCCAGTTTTCGTAACAATTCTGGAACACTTCTTGTGGGACCTCTCCGAGTACCCTCGTCACAGATTCTTGGATATCTTCAACGGAGTCAAAATGTCGACCTTTGACGAATTTTTTCATATGGGGGAATGGGAGAAAGTCGCAGGGTGACATGTCCGGTGAATAGGGCGGTTGTGGTAACGTTGCGATGCCTTTAGACGCCAAAAACTGAGAGACACTGAACGCACTGTGACAGGGAGCATTGTCAATTTCAATCTTTTCAAGTAACCGCTTGGCATGGGTCAATCGGTTTTTCTGTATCTTTGCAGACATGAATTGGCCCCTCTTCGGTGCACACAACTTGTATCGGATATCCTCGTGCGCCATAGTCCTGATTGTCCGCTCCGACACCTGACGTTCCTTGCCGACGGCCCTCATTGACTTTTCGGGATCATTATCGATACTGTTTTGAACCCTTTGGATGGATTGCGGTGTCCTTATGCTGTCCGAACGTTTAGAATGTTTTTTTTCTCTTTGATACAGTTGAAACATCCCCGCTGCCATGATCGCCTTATAGATCATTATTCTTTTTTCGGCGATTAAACCGCCCTGACTTGCCATGAGACAGTTGATGCTGCTTAGTGCACCAAGTGCCTTCCAGCATACTCTGGCTGTATGCTCTGAGTAGGTAAGCTTACTATCCAGATGTACGCCTAGATATTTAACGGAACTTTTCCACTCAGTCTCCGTGCCCTTATGAAAACAGACAGGAGAAGGGCGAAGTGTCTGAAATAGAAATGGGCAGGGCATATTTCAAGAAGAGAAGACATCAGATGGACAACAGAAATTATTAACTGGGAACCAACAATTATAAAAAGGGCAAGAAAGAGAAAATTTATTTGAAGAGAAAATTTCCTCGTCCCACCAATGAATGGGCGGGACAAGGAAATTATTTTTTTATCGGGAATCGCTGGAAAAGTGAGGCATTCAATCGTACAAAATGGAAAATCATCGATGAGGCGTTTATCCAGTAGTGGATTGACAGAGGTTGATGATGATGATGAGTATATATATATATATATATATATATATATATATATAAATAAAATTTAAATAACGTGCATTATTTTTTATGTATTTGGTATTGTGCACACGTTTGACTGGAGCTCGTCGACCATAGTAATGCTTTATTTCTGCGGGCAAGTAAATATACACATATACGAAATAAACTCAGACAAAATGCCGGCGGCACTTTAAAAATAATTGCTAATTCAACTGAATTCGCATACAGCTATTTTGTTTTTAACCAAACATGGTCATACATCTACTTGCGTATATTATGTGATTGTATATTCATATACATGCATATATATATATATATATATATATATATATATATATATATATATATATATATATGTACTTAGAAACACATATTTATAACAGTATTTAATTATATTTATTATATTTTAATTCTTGATAAATTCGTGCTTCCTCTTTCAGTTCCATTCTCACATTCGTACCGTCCACGTACATGTAAATTGGAAATTATTGAATTTTTCATACTGTGTGTTCGAATTTGTAAAAATAATGATAATTCGAGGTAGGAAATATGTTCTTCGTTTTATTATATCAGAGAACAGGATTGCCGAACTATCGTTTGTGTTTTTTCAAACAGAATGAGAATCTTTTCGAATTTATTCAACGCCGGTCGTTTTTAACACTGAAAAACAATTCAAATTCGAAACAGTCTGCACAATATATTATAGATTTTTTTGTGTCTTCACGAATTTCCATTATTAATAGCCGTCTGATTAGGTCACGGTTTTAGAGTTTTTTTTATTATATCAGGTGTACAAATTAATTCGGTGTCTTTAAATTCAACCATTTATATATATATATATATATATATATATATATATAACGTTTTATTTTTATATGTGTATAATATACATAAACACACACACACACACTAAAAGAGAATCTTAGAGAATAGTAACTGTGAACAATTAAAAATATATGCATATGTATATATATATATATACATATATCACTTGTGTATTTTTACATAAAATAACTTTATTCATCAAAATATCCACCTTCGCATTTAACAACCCTTTCCGAGCGAGAAGATAATTTATAAATTTCATTTTTATAAAACTGATTATTTTTATTTTCAAAAAATGTAGACACCTTCATTTTTAATTCTTCTTCATTATTAAACTGTTTACCATACATATGGTTGACCAAAAATAAAAATAGGTGATAATCTGATGGAGATATGTGTGGGGAATACGGTGGCTGGGGGAGAATTTCCACCCTAAATTCATAATTTTGTTCTGGTTTCTACTGCAATATGTGATCGTGAGTTATCTAGCAAAAATAACGCCTTTTTACGATTTACAAGCGCTGGCTGTTTTTGTTTTACTGCATCGTGTACTCGTTGGAGTTATTCACTATAAATGTTTGCCGTGAAGAGGGTTTGACCCACTCGCAGATATTCATGGTGAATAATTCCTTTTGAACCCCACTAAACGCAGATAAGAAGTTTTCGTTGTGTTAATTTTCCTTTAGGACTATGTGGGACAGGATCACTTAATGACAGCCAGTGGTGAGTACGTTTGTTTTTTCATCAGTTGTTAAAATTTGATCCAAGAAGTTCTCTGATTTTAGCCGTGAAATAAGAGATGTACAGATTGTAAGACGCTGTAATTTGTTATTGGGAGTTAATTCGTGTGGTACCCATTCACTTAATTTCTACCTCTTTCCTATTTTATGCAAATGCTTCCGTGTTGTTTCGTCACTTACTTTGAACAATCTGCAAGCTGTTGACACATTGAACTGGAATTTGTTTCAATCATTGTCTCCGATTCGTCGATATTTAAATTTGATAGTCTGCCTGATCTGGTCTCGTCTTTAATGGATTCATCTCCGGCAGAAAGTTTTTTAAACCATCTCTGGGCCGTTCTTGATGAAGCTGTCTTTTCTCCAAACGCAGTACAAATTTTTTTGCAGTTTCTGTAGCGTTAATCCCAAGCTTAAATTCATAAAGCAAACACGTACACGTGTCATACTATTTTTCATAGACATTTTTAATGGTTAGAATTATTTTTTAAATTAAAGTGAACAGTTCGAGATTCATTCAACAATTAAAGGTAAAACACATGCTAATATTACGGATAAATAATTCTTGGAATTATTGTACCTTATAACAGCGACACAACTTTCTTGGTTACCTAATATTTAATTATTAGCGATTTGTGCGTCTCGTAATTGAAACCCGGTCGTTGTTCCGGCGAGGCAGTCATTCGGCGAAGGTTTATTTTATATGTATTTTCCAAGTATTCGTACTACTTTCAAAGTCGATTTTTTCTTAGATTTACTTCAATTCATTCTAGAATTGTCTGTACCCTCTCTTCCGATTACGCTGTTGTCGTCATCGAAATACAAAAAAAAATCACAAATAATCATCGATTCGACATCTTCGAATCGACTTCCTTTCTGTCGTTCTGTGTGATATGAAAAAAATCAATCCGTGAAGGTGCTCCAAACTGTACACTTTCTTGAAACGATACATCGGAAGGTAACTTTTCCACCGGAACTGCATGCAGTTTCGATTCGAAAATGAATAAAAAAATTGCGAAAATGAATCTCGACCACAGCCAGACTTGTCGCACAGTCCCGACACTTCGTGCGAAATGTAGAAGCAGCGACCTGTGTTTTTCCCCCGCCCGCCCCCATTCGCCGGCACGCATCCGTTCGTGCAGATTTCCTAATATTTCGAAAGCGGCGCGCACTGTTTCAGATAAGAGTGCATGACACCTGATGAATTAGCATCGACTCGTTAAAAATAATACATTGCACATTTTCAACCGATTAAATTATAGCTAATCGCAAAGCGGTTGCGATACGGTTATTAATTTTAAACGCGATTAGTTGTGACTACTAATTTTGAACTGTTTTGTCGAAATTGATGTACGATTATAACTGCATTATAATTTGATGTAAACAATTTTACACACACGCATACATACATATATATATATATACATATATATGAATTTATAATTGTACACGGTTACAGATTATATTTTCTATGTATTATAATAATTACTCGATTAACATATATAATAATTGCATATATAATAATTATTTAATTAGCATATATTATTCAAGTTTTAATATTAACCAGCGTAATGGCTTCATAAAACAATATCTTATAAACACATCCTGTTTTATACGCCAATTTCCACTAAATGTAACTTTACATGTTCTCTTATCATTCTGAATAAAATTCTGATTAATTGGAAGATCCTTTGTTAAAATAGAAAACAATATAATAAAATGAACACAGAAAGAATCCGAAATCAGAACAAAAATTAAAAGTATTTAAAAAAAAATATTTCTTTCTCTCTCTATAAATATATATATATATAGAGAGAGAGAGAGTGTTATATTTTTTGGTAAATATTTTTAATTTTTGTTCTGATTTTGTTTCCTTATCATTCTGAATAAAATTCTAATTAATATGAAGGTCCTTTGTTAGAATAGAAAACAATATAATGAAATAAACACAGAAAGAAACCAAAATCAGAATAAAAATTAAAAATATTTACCAAAAAATATAACACTCTCTCTCTTTGTACATATATATAGATATATATATATAGAGAGAGAGAGAGAGAGAGAGTAATATTTTTTGGTAAATATTTTTAATTTTTATTCTGATTTTGTTCTATCATTCTGAATAAAATTCTGTTTAATTTTAAGGTCGTTTATTAAAATAGGAAACAATAATAAAATAAACACAGAAAGAAACTAAAATCAATAAAAATTAAAAATATTCACTGAAAAATATATTTCTCTCTCTCTTTATATATATATATAAACATATATATATATATAGAGAGAGAGAGAGAGAGAGAGTTATATTTTTGGGAAAATATTTTTAATTTTTATCGTGATTTCTATCTTCTGAAATCGTTTGAAACCTTTTGAGAATATCTTTCAGTTCAGGAATGAGAAAAAAACGTCTGATGGTGCTAAGTCAGGTGAATAGGGTGGGTAATCGATCTTAAAAACACCCTGTTTCATGAGAAATGACTTCACAATCAATACAGAATGGTAAACAGTTTCTTTAATTACAATTTGTACAATTTGTCCCTATTTGTGTATACTTTAAACAGAGGATTAAAAAAAGAAGACATCGTTATTCGAGAAAAATAAACATTCTGCCACACATTTCTTCTTTACTACTGAGAGTTATTAACAGGCATTCAATAAAAAAAATGTATACTAACAAAATAACTATATTTCAACTCTGTTCTCGCACCAGTTCAGTATAGTTAGATCTGATTACCAAAAATTCGCATTGAAATAAATAAAATAAAAAAAAATAAATTGTGACCATAGTTACCAGTACTGCTATCATTTCTAATTCATCTACAAAAAAATCTATATAAATAGAACGAGCGGACTATAGATAAATACAGCCACGTACACATATTGAAATATTGATGTCGTTATATTAGCAAACTGTGAAAATTTCAATATAAGTATATTTATTTTAATCGAGCAGCAAACAACCACCGGGCCACATTTATTCGATGAATTATTGAAACTGTTGAATGGCATTTAACTATATGATATATATATATATATATATATATATATATATATATATATTTATATATATATACACATATATACACTCACATATGAACGATTTTCATCATTCCTGTCCTCCGTTTTAACTACAGCGTTTAACGACCGGCCGTGGTCGTTAAATGCGCAGCTGCTTTTCGAATTGTAAACGAGAGCTTGTTTATAATATGAATAATGTTCGATATTTGCACGTTTATGGTAAATAAATCGAAATGATTACTTGAAAGAGCAGCACTGTAATGAAAAAAGTATTGAAGTGCTGTTTTATATCTGTAAAAAATAATGTCCGTACCTGAAAATGATATAAATCTTATCGATTATGAAAAGACGGTACTCTGTATGTCCTTTGTGGTAATTACAGATGTATCAAATGTTTTGTTTTTTACTACAATCTGCTCCATGTGATCATTTTATACAGCGCTAGAGCTAATGTTCCCAGTAACACTGACTTTGTCCAAGGTTTAGATACCGAAAAAAATGTTTTTCCAGATACATTTAGAAATGTGTTTTGCTTTTCTTATGTTAAATTGATAAGGTTTAGTTAATTTTCATTGGTAATTTGTATATGGAAACTGTTTCGTTTCATGTCCTTAAATTAGGCAATATTTGAAGATCTGTTGCCAAAAAAGTATGAAAACACTAATTTATTAGGCCGGTAGGAAAATAATTATGGTTTATGACCTTCATATTTATATACGTTTTTCTCTTTCGATTTTCCTACCTGTTTTCCAGAACTGTTGGATGACTAATGCTTAAATTTTGTGCAAGTTCTCGAATTGCAGTGCGTGTTTCTGATTCAACTAACGCCTTCAGTTGGTCGTTCTGAACTGAAGAAAGACGCCTGCGACCTTCTTCATCTTCAAGGCTTCCATCTCCAGCACGATTTTTTTTAGAATAAATGCAAAAATTTGTTCTTATTTGCTTCTTTTCCATCTTTAATTCAATAGCCGAATTTGAACCAAAGCTAATAATAAAAGAAAGCCGATGTTACCAGAATATAGACCGAAAAATGTACTTTAAAATGATATTAACATGAAGATGAAAATGATGAAATAACACACATTGAAAAATGGTTACTCATAGCAAAGGTTCTCATTGTTAAGGTTAGAATTCAGAAAACAAAAACCGTAATTATTTTCCTACCAACCTAAATAACTGCACTGTTGAACTTGTTGAATTATTTTTTTCATAGTATCACATGTTGAATTTCTATTTGAATTGCTACTGACTTTCTCATATCGTCGAAATTCATTCTCTAGCAATCATTATAATGAAAGTAAATTCACTAATTATTCATTAAAAATCATACTTAGAAGTTTTTTTCATCATTCATTTATTAGAATATAAATCTGATTAGAAGATAAATCTGTTTAATCTACAGTTTTATTGTTATTAGATTTACTCTTTTGCTTCCTTTTACAGCTAGACAAATTGTTTAGCATAAAGCATGCAAAAGATATTGAAAGTGTGGTAGAAGTCCGAGAATGCATTGACGACTTCATTGGCTCACAGTCGCCATATTTTTTCGATAAGAGATCCGTCAGTTACAGGAGAGATGGACTAAAGTTATATAAAATAATGTGGGATATTTTGAAGACTGACACATATTTAATTTTTCTGTAAACATTCGTTTGGTATAAAAAAAGCACCGAATCAATCCGTACGCTCAATATTTCATCAACTCCAAAATACCTTCCTGGATCTGAATTGCTTTCTTTCACTTTAAAATAACAATTTCCGTTTCTTTACGACTCTGTATACCGAAAAACATTAAACGTTATCTTTGAACAAGTTCTCAGCTTATGTCTTTGACAAATAAATCACACAACAGTACATCATTTGCATAATCGACGACAAGAAGTTACAAAACATGGCATCGGGACGACAAATCATGATTAAATCCATTATTAAATCAGAATTAATTGCGTGTCTTTTTTCAAACAGAAAATTTTATTATATTTTGTTATAAATCTCGAACAGAATTGCTTGTTTCCTTTTTTCAATTATCTCATTAATTATGTTTCAATTTGTGTAGTGTTTTCATAAATATATATTGACATATCATTTCATATATATATATATATATATATATATATATATATATATATATATATATATATATATATATATGCTGATATGGCTGACAAATACATTCCATTTAATAATTTCTGTTGTCCATAGGTTGTCTTCTCTTCTTGAAACATACCCCCTCCATTTCCATTTCACTCTCTTCACTCTGCTTATTACATCTGTGACTCCTGTCTGTTTTCGTATCCATTCTATTCTTTTCCTATCTCTTCTTGTTATTTCTAGCATTCATTTTTCCATACTTCTCTGTGCTGTTTCGAATCCCTGAATGATTTTGTGGTTAAGCATCTATGTTTCACTACCACAGGCAAGGACTGATAGTATACATTGATGAAAAATGCTTTTTTGTTCAGAGTTTTCGATTTACATATCGAGGCGTTTCATCCAAATTAGCCCCATCCCACTTTTATCTTTGCTGATATGTAGACCTAGATAGACATACTTCGTAACTTCTATTTCTATTCCTTTTATTTCAATTTTATTCAGGCAGACAAACGCATTCTATAACACTTTTCTTTTGGCGTGGTTCATGCTGGGGCCAATTTTTTGAATGGGATTATCTAATTATTCTATCATCTTTTGTAGCTCTTCCGGAGTATTTGCGAAGATAACGATATCATCAGAAAACCGAGAGTGAATTAATCTTTCATTCTTTATTTCGATTCATTTGTCCTCCCAGTCGAGCGATTTGAATCTCTGTCTTATACCTTTTTGTCTTTTTTGTTTCTTCATATAGCATCGCTGTCAAGGTTGCATTCCTATAGATGTTTTCTAGCGACTCATATGTGTCGTCTATTCCCTGGTTCCATCAATGCAGATATGACCGATGATTTGGTGAAAGAGTCGAAAGCCTTTTCATAGTTTATAAATCCAATACATACTGGTATTTGGTATTCATTTGATCGGCTGTTACTCCATTGTACTAAATCAGTTTCGAAATCCTGCTTGTTCCCTTGGTTGTGTGAAATCTGTCTGCGCTTGTAGACGTTTTGAATTTATTTTTAAGTAACAAGGTATTTAGCTAAATGAACTCAGTTCCAGTCTTATTCTTTTGTTCACTTCGTCAATGAACGATCCATCTTTGTTGATAAGCTAGCCTAGATAGACATACTTCATAACTCCTTCTATTTTTGTTCTTTTTATTTCAATATGTACGTCTATATACATATATATATATATATATATATATATATATATATATCATCATCATCTTCAGCCCTGTTAATCCACTGCTGAATAAGGCCTCTTTCATGATTTTATTTGTACTCATCATGTAAGGTTTTGGGACAATGCAATTATTCATGACTCGCCACGCTGATCCCACTTGCGTGTTGGCGAGTATTCGGCAACGACACCCGGTGTTCCGGGACGGTCGCCCGTCCGAGTACTGACCGGGCCCGGCACTGCTTAACTGCGGTGATCGGACGGAAACCGGTGTTGTTCCAGTGCCGCGCGGCCGTTTTATATATATATACATATATATATATATATGTAAGGCTTTCAAATAGGAACGCAATTTTTCAAGGGTTTATATTTCAAAAATGTCAATCTGACAGCTGTATTTTATTTAACATTTGTTATGTTTTGACATCCACGAAATTTAATCCACCGGAAACTATTTTCTACACACTATATCCATAAGATTATAGTCAAATCGAATATTCACAAACAGTAAATTTTCAAATATTTCGAACTGTGATCATTATACGAGCCATTAAAAATAAAGATGTGAAGATTTATCGCCAACTGTAATCATTAAAAGGTTTTATTATATTTGTAATCACGTTTCGTACAATAACAAATTGGTTTAAAATGAATTTTTTCTTGTTTATAATATATATATATATATATATATATATATATATATATTGCACCCACTCATTACCACTTATTTCGGTCACTGGAACATTTCTTTAAGAAATAAGACACATAGAAATGTGAACCATGTTAAAACGACCCTTGAACATTTTTTTTCTAAAAAGAACCAAGAATTTTATAAAACGGTCAAAAGTTATCAAGAGTTTTATAAACGGTTTTTTTTCTCTTCCTGAAAGATGGCAGAGTGTGATAGATAGTGATGGAATGGAATATTATTCAATAAAGTACAAAATTGTCATAATTGGTTTTTATTTTAATATAAAAAAAAAACACAAAAAAAGTTTCTAGTACCTCTAATACATACATATATATATATATATATACATATATATATATATATATATATATATATATATATATATATATAAATACGTATATATATATATATATATATATACACACACATATATATATATATATATATATATATATATATATATATATATATATATATGTATACAAAATGTTGATAGTGGCTGTTGGACTTGCGTCGACGTTATAACTACATTAAATTGAGTCGATTTGAATGCATCGACCGATGCTGCACTCCTACGTTACTGTGAAAGTGTTTCCGGGGGCGATTTGTCGCTTGGGTGTCATCGCGTTATGGGTCAAATGGCCAAGCCTTGGTCACGCTATGCCCTTGAGCTCTATGTGTCGACGACCACCAGTCGACGATTTAAAAGATAGACGATAACGTAACACAACTGGCACAAGTGAGAGGATTGCTGAATATTATTTATCTGCGACGCTCCTTTAACGTTAACTCAACGTTCCAATATCCATACATTATATATATATATATATATATATATATATATATATATATATATATATATATATATATATATAGTTTAGGCTGGAAAAAACATTCTCGATTTTTAAAATTATACATCAGCGTTGTTTACAAGTCGGCTGAACGCGCGACGAGCCGTTCACATTCCTGATATTTATTGCACAAATTTATTGAGCAACGTTCGTCGACGGCGTTGAGGAGACGATATCATCGCCAGTTTTGCGTAACTCTTTTTTTGCCAAATCGGTAACGCGTTCGAAAGATTTATGGCGATGCCCGAGTCGTTCGAGATGAGTGATACGGGTTCGATAAGATCGACATTTTGTATAAAAAACTGTTGCCTGTGTCCGTTGTAGATGTAGTGCGCGCTGATCTCTCCGACAACACTTTAAGATATTCGGCAGTACCGGTAGTTCAATAATAAATTCGTTTCGAACGCGGAAACAGTTCGGTTAGTTGAGAGAAATAGAGTTAATCCGTTAAGCGTTTTGTTTTATTTTGAGAATGTGCACTGGTGTGCTTAATTATTTCCAGGCGATGACGTGTATAATTGACGAAAACACAGCAAATGCACTTGCTGTAAGATTAAGTTAAATTATAACAAAATGAAACATTTTTTTTGGTTGTTTCTTTGATTTTTTTTTAATTTATTAACGCCAAACACACAGCAACACCTTTATCGGATGCAAGTCAGCTTTGGCGACTGTTTCTGCCCCTTCATTCGCTTGTTTCCAAGTTCATCTATGTCGAACATTGTTGTCCAGGACCCATTTCACATCGCCAGTCACCAACCGATTCAAATAAAGCTCTCTGGAGAGGCGTCCAGGCAAAGAAATCGCAGAGTGATGCGATCAAACTTGTTTTTTTCCATCCGACGATTGCGGCGCCCACGTATCGAGCTTCAGCGTGAACTCAAGCGTTTATGTCGAGTATGCTCATCATGAAAAGATGGCATTGTTCTTTTTAATGCCGAGCATGCTCGTCATGTAATTATTGAGAAAATGTGTAATCAGTTGTAAAAAGTTGATTTAAAAAACCTGGCCCGTACACTAAATCCTAAATATTTTTATAGTTATTAATTTGCGCTCCTACAAATCCATTTTTTGCAATTTTGTTATTATTTCAATGCACTCTCTAGTCGTTCAAGACACATTTAGGTTCTTGTCTTATCTTCATAATTGAAAACGATTGTTATGTGTTTCTTTTTGAAAGTTTTTCCATATATTCCACGAATCAGGTTTCGCATACATACACTGACATTACACAATAACAAGACGAGGGTTTGTTTCGAGGAAACACCATCTTCGAGGTACGACCGAAGATAAGAAAACATTTATACTATAACATCATTCATACTTTCTTTAAGTTCGTGGAAAAAAATATTTTATAATTGAAAAATAGTATCTGAAAATTCTGATCAATCCCTTAACTATTTATGTCGAGTGTGCTCGTCATAAAAATTGGTTTCCATACAACAATCTGAAATTTAAGCCTGAAATCCCAATAACCAACCGACCTTGACACATGAAAATCGTAAAACGACAGGAAAATATTTTAGTTTAAAACAGTCACGATTGATTGAGTTCAAAGGCACCGAATTGATTTATACACCCAGTATGTAGTGCCATCGTACTGTGATGCGTTTTCAATATGCTTTCAATTCAAAACGCATTTATTTCGAGAGGAATCGCGAGGGATGCAACGATCTGTCACGCTGCACGGTCGACACACAAAATGAAACACGGCGACGCGAATCGGTTTCTCGTGAAACGCTCAATTTGTGTGGATCGAACGGACCGATAATCGAAAACGTGTGCCGATTATGTTGTTGTTCGAGTGCACAAACGACAAATTTCCACGCCACGCACACGCCGTGTCGTAAAGTGATAACGCACACTATAAAAACAATTCGGTTTCGACACTCTGGCATCATTCGTCGGGCCGACAACAGCAAGTTAGGACTCGATTGCCGCTCCAAATACATACATTTGTCGGATTTTTCGTACTGGAATCGCACGATGGCTGCGTGCACCATGTTTCATTTCTGTGTGTTGGCCGTTGTGGCGGTCGTCGTCGCCTCGAGGAACTGTGCCAATGCATGTAAGTACTGTGCGCTGTCAAGTGGTGTTATTTATAATAATTTAATGTTTTTTTTTTTTTTTTGAAAGTCTACAATTCATAGTTTGTGTCCATTTATTATTTTGTAAGGATAAAACTTGAATTGTTTCTCAACCCGTTAATCGTTTTGTTTTATTTTGGGAATGTGCACTGGTGTACGAATTTCTGATAAACATACAACCAGTGCTAAATCGCTAGCTGTGACAAATCGAAAGAATACAAACACAGATTAAGTTCATTCTTTTAAAATGAAGAATTCAATTTCTATATGATTACAATACATTATTCGTGTTATTTTAAAGTTTATGTTTTATACTGGGCGTATAAAACGACCAGCTATTTCTTGAAGAATCTTTTGGATTCTAAGGGCCGCCTTATACACCGAGATATACGGTATATGTCAGGTAACCAAGAAAGTTATGTCGTTTTTGAATTGTGAAAAAAACACTTGTGTATTTTTACATAAAATAACTTTATTCATTAAAATATCTACGTTCGCATTGAACAACCCTTTCCCAACGAGAGGATAATTTATACATTAGATTTTCATAAAACTGATTGTTTTTATTTTCAAAAAATATAGACACCTCCATTTTTAATTCTTCTCCATTATTAAACTGTTTATCGCGCATACGATTGTCCAAAGATAAAAATAGGCGATAATCTGATGGTTATATGTCGGGAATACGGGGGATGGGGGAGGATGCATTACATAAATCCTGGTGAAACAATAACAGCAGGAAAATATGGTCAGTAAATTGAAAGAAATCATGAGAAGTTGCATTGTTTACGGTCAACATTAGTCAAATGAAGAGGATCGATTCTTCTCCATGACAACACCGGACCACACGTCGATGAGTTCGTTAATTCCAAGATTCCACGGTTCTATCTTGTAGGAATAAACAAACTTGTTTCCCGTTGGGAGAAATATGTACAGGCCAGTGGTCTTTATTTTGATTAACAAATATAATTTTTAACTGATATAAGCATCTTTATACTCGATACTTAAAAACCGTAATTATTTTTTCACCAATCAAATAATTTATATTCTTACACAAACATATCCTCGATTCGATCATATGAGCACTTGTCAAAACTGGAAAAGACAATGTTAACTAAGTTTGTAGTCTGTTTGTCTAGCGAGTCTTACACAAACTAATCATTCGATCACTTCTTCCTTGTTGAAGCTCACAAGGTCAATGATAAATATTTCAGAAATTTATTTTAGATTTAAATCCATTTCCTAGTTCATAGTTCAACGAATCACTGTTCGTTTTTAATACAATTTCGATCAATTCAATGCTTGGAACGAATCAGTCGGCTCGAAATCCAAATTACTTTCCAAACAAAACATACACCGATTGATCGAACTATGCGCGACGCAGCCAATAAACAAATTAATTTCGAAAATAGTTCATCTCCGCTTTAATCACTATTTAATATGGAAAAAAAATCAATCGATCGCACTAGTTAGTTCGGCTAATTGAACGTTAATATCGTGCATAAAATATGTCTGTTGAAATTTTCAATTTTTCGCATGTTTCCCCTAAAAATCGATTTCGCATGCAGCCCGTAGGCGTGCGTGCACCGGCGGCTCAGGAAGACTGTAGGTCGTTTGTGAATGTTTTTTAAACTTTTTGAATAATGTAGTTAATCGTTGATTTCGGTATTCGGTCGACGTTGTGTTTCGATACCGACGTGTGCGGATCGCATGTTTTGGAAATGTGTGGAGAGCGACCGAAAATCGAAATGTCGATTTGAAAGGAATACAGATCTTATACTGGGAATAAATGGTTCGTTGTTTAAGAATACACTGTCTGTTTGCATTCATATTAATTGTTGAAAATCGTTGTTATTTCCGCTAATGAAATTACACTCGACAACTAGAGTTATGATATAAAAAGTGTACCAATTCTTAGAAGGTATCAGGGCAGTCTGATCCTTTTCTGCAAGTTGATACCTGAATGAACCAATAACAAGATACTGAGACAAACTCTTAATTATAGCAACAAACTTCTGAGCTTTCATTAGATTAATTTCAACAGTGAAGCCAGTTTTATTAGATATACAAATTAATTCGGTGCCTTCTTGTATAAAAAATGAATGTTTATGGAAAAAATGGAATACATTTCAATTCTCAAAAGATTCTCTATTATTTTCTATAACTTTGCTCCATTTGTCGGATCCCTGGTCGAAAAAAAGATGACTGCTTTGAGCATTTTCTTGTGACTTTTTATTATCAACCTATTTTATTTGTTAGGGAAAATTTCAAAAACCTAGTACTCATGCTCGATTTGAATTGGAGTTATTTTTTTATGTCAGTTTAAAAATTTTAGCTGTTCTTATATTCTTCTTTATAGAAATTCTTCTTGTTTTGGTTGTTCTTGTGATTTTTACTCTCTGAATACCAGCATCTCACTTCAAATTTCTGATGACTTATTTTCATTATCAACCTATTTTATTTTTTAGGAACAATTTCAAAAAACCTAGTACTCATGCACGGTTTGAATTAGATTTTTTTTAGGTTAGTTTAAATTTTTTTAACTGTTCTTTATTCTTCTTTGTAGAAATTCTTCTTGTTTTGGTTGTTCCTGGGACTTTTACTCCCTGAATACCAGCATCTAACTTCGAATTTCTTATGACTTATTTTTATTATCAAATTATTTCATTTGCTAGGAAAAATGTCAGAAAACTTGTACTCTTAGTTTTGAATTGAAGAACAACTATTTACCAAAGTACTGGTTAGAAAACCGGAGCGCCCATCTAAGTGACATGACACGTGATCTGGCATCTCTAGCATGCATCCCCAGATTGAAACAATGTAAACGTACGAGTCAGCGTCTACTGAATGCCAGATCACCCGTCAGATCACGTGCTACGTCATTTTGGTAGCCGCTTCGACTAGGAAACATATTTTACATGAAGGTATGAAGCAAGAGATTAAGACATTTCCAGCCGTTCATATTATCACAACAAACATTATGAACTTTCTGCTTTCAGCTCGTGTATTATTTATTTTTTAGAAGATATTATGCATGCATACAAACCAATGACCGATTTTCAGTTCTGTGCGGGGATAACAACATTGGCAAATGTATACTAGTACAGTTGTGTCCTGAGGGCAATATGATCACAGAGATTGATTCCAGATTGCCTCGATGTAAATACACGGACGTGTGTTGCACAGCACGTATGTAAAATGAAGATATCCTTCATCTTCATTCGATGCAATAACAGCTTCTCTTTCTGTTTCATTGTAGGAAAATATAATTGTCGTTTTGATTAATTTGGTGTAATATTTATAAAACGTGACCGTACGATCATAGTTTGGCACTCTGGCTAAATCCTGTAGTAGTTAGTAGTCGATTCAGTACTTGACGATTGTGATTAATTCGACTTTAACATGGAATTAATGTCTCAAACAGCATAAGAGGTTCTTATATCATTCTATTCAATCACAATACAGATCACAAACACTTTCACAAATTCTTTTTTCCTAAAAACCATAACAAAATTTTCTGCTCAAAAATGTTCAATAAATCATCATTGACCATTTTTGAATGTTGCTGAAGACGATGAAACAATCATCGAAATACATAAAAGCAACAATCATAAATATTTTATTGAACATTTTTGACTAGAAAAAATGATGTTAACATGTGGTTTGTGGAATGAAAAAAGAATTCTTTTCTGAAAGAAATTTGTTCATTACTTAATTATGATTATTTTTAATTCTCTAATACTCATTTAAATAGCAATGATATCGTTCTCAGAGCACAGATAAGATTTTTATGTTTCGTGCTTTGAAAATGACAGCACTGTCATCGAAATTCTCGTTAGAGTATCAAAATGGATAATCGTTTATTTAAATTATCAATCAATAGGAAAGTGTGTATTGTTTGGGATGCTAATTTAATTGTGAAACAGTAACCATTGTTTCATTTCGAATTAATTTTTCTTCAGAACATGAAATTAGTATTTAGAATTTCGAATTAGTTTTTCTTTTCTTTTAGAAATTAGTTCTTCCTTAGAACAAGTTCTATATCTGTATAAACTTATATATCTATCAGTCTAATTCATTAATCATTCTTCTATTTATCTGTTCTCGTACAAAATACATTTTGTAGTTCTTCTTTGTATTAAAATGTTGAGATTTAACTCATATATTTCATTACTTCAGTATTCTCTAGTGAAATAAACTTAAAAGTATAATTGTATGCTTTTATATCTGTGATCATGTAGTTCTGATGGTCTTCGTCTTTCTCTCGAGTTTCTATTCTCCACTATTTGTTTTGATACGAGTGCCCTCATAAAGTAGATTCTAAAATCTAACATTTAGATCTGCATTTAGCAGCATCTAATAATACGCACACGTGCTGGAACTAGAAGTGGAGAACTGAAATCTGCCAAACAAGTCAATTTTTTAATTGTTACTTTCCTGTCTACTCATTATTCATGATTATTCTTTATGAATCTTGGAAAGCATGTTTGAGTTCGTTTCTTCGACAATTAGTTCCGATGTTCATCCGCTTCAAACATATTTTGAATCGAGTTTCAAGTTTCAAAAACTGTCTGAAGATCATAAAATCGAACTCTGTTGTAAAACAAAGAACTCATGCTTGACTTCAAGGATTCTCACGGAATTCAATCAGATAATAAGTCTATTTATAGTGTGTCAGTGCATCTTCATTTCTTGTTTCCAGTAACGGTCTCTCGTTCTAAATAATTTTAAGAATAATTTTTTTCTTTAAACACATCTAGAGCCGCTGACAAATGCTCCATGCAGATCGAAAGGTGGTACATGTAATTATCGTTGTTCTACTACGATCAAATATAAAACTAAAGAATGTGGTAGACTAAGAACGTGCTGTAAACTAGAAGATAAGAATTTATAATTGTGTTTTGTATTTCTTGTAGAATAGTTTTGAGTACATTTTGTGATTATTATTTAATGAACTGTACAATTAGTTTATGTATATCTGTTCAATTACATTTTATTGAACTGTTCTTTTTTTAGAATTGACTGATAATAAATGATAGTTTATATAATAATAAATTCGTTCAGTAGTTGGACTGAAATATATCAACCCTCTTTTTTACAAGAAACACTAACATTTCTCCCCGTATAGTACACACGCGACTTGTAGCATAAATTGATACAAAGTTTCTGCAAAATCGATATATAAGCGTTTTTTCTTAAATCATTTTCTTATCTTCCACAAATAAAATGTTTCTCATAGCACTAGTTATTGTATTTTGATTGATTTATGTGAATTTACGATTGTTATGACGGTTTTATAAATGTTTTCACACATATTCGTCGAATCAGGCTCTTCCCTCACATACAGACAATACACAATGTGAACAGTACCGTTGGTGTCAGAGAAATCCTATCCCGCAGGAACATCCGATGATATGAAGACATTTACACGATAAAATGACTCACACTGAAAATTCGTGGAAGAAAATTATTTAGGCGAACTTTCTTCCTGATAAATAAATATCCAGTAATTTGATTTGATTGAAAACGAAAAGTCTGTTAAAATATTCATAATAGAAAATTAATTTATGAAAGAAGTCTCATCTAAAAAATCGATGCGTCATTCTTCAAACATTCGTAGTTAAAAATGTATTTTTGTTCCTAAACAGTGAGATAAAATAAATATAGAACAAACATGGATCCATATTTGTTTACATTTGATACAAAAACATACACAGATAAAAATATTAAAAAGTACTTCAGCTGATAACAAAAATAAGATAAAAAGTTGTCAATATTTTCAAGTATTTAATTATATATATATATATATATAGTTGAATAATTTTTTGTTAAAATTTTTATTTTAACAAATTTCCTTTAAAACATTTATTTTACCAAATAAATTTCTGTATCCATTGTTTGTTGTGTCGATGAAATTTTTATTAAAGAGTTTTTATTCTTATACGGCGAGGTTAATGTTTAGGGGGTACTTCACAGGGGAGGTTAATGTACAGGTTTTTTTTACACGTGGGTTATTGTCCAGGGAGTTATTGACTCGGGGTTACTGTTCGGATGGTTTTTGTCCAGGGGGTAATTGTCCTAGAACCAAACAAGTATACTTACATTTCTTGTTACAATCATTTCGTTCTACTAGATACGAATTCGTTTCTACCAGATAAGTTTCTGTCTTCTATCACCTACAAACAGATCAAAATCTACTTAAATCGAATTCGAGTTTTGAAAGCTAACTCATATGTGATCTACTATGTGTTCATTATCTCCTTCTGCGAGTAAAATTATTTTTAATGGACCTTTTGTATAACGTTGGCACTCATACATTTTGTGCTCGAATCAAGGGGTGATTCGAACGCGAGGGTGCAAACTTGGTGTGTTGTTAAACTGTATTTGTGTTCAGGCGCTAATGACCTTAGCTGTCGCAGTGCCCCAACGTACCAACAACCAACCAATCGTATGCGATCTGCAATATTTGAATGGAACAATAAATAAGAGATATAAAGGAGAACAATAGATCCATAACTGAATTCTTTGTCAATACTCGGATCATAAAAAGTTCTGGTCAATAATGTTCAATAAACTGATCATTCCTATTCCTGCTTATGCATATATATTCTGAGGATGACGATTCCATTATCTTCAGACTGGAAGGTACTGAAAATTTTGATTTCTCTCTATCTTCATGCTTTGAGATCGATGGCATTACTATCATCTTCAGTGCAAATCAATAATCAAAAATGATTGGTTTATTGAATATCTTTGAGCTAAAACATTTTTATTTTTCGTGGGATGAAAAATCATCGATTCGTGAAAGTGAATTTAGGCTTAGTCTAATTTTGTGAGAATAACGTGAAGGGTGTTCCAGTAAGGACGCACATTTTTATGACGTTACATTTCACAGATCTCCAACTGATCAAAAACTTAACAAATGTCAACAATAATAAAGAATGAAAACAATAGACAAGAGCTGAAATCACTAGGGCTGATTTCGTTGTTTAAAATGATGTATCACGCGACTGTAACAAAAAATAAAACGGTAACTGGAAAAATCGGCGCCAGATTTAAAACGATAAAAACCGCAATTATTTTTGCATCAAGCTAATAATTTATATTCTTACACGAACATGTCTCCGATTCGATCATATGAGCACTAGTTAAACTAGAAAAGACAATGCGAACTAACTTTATAGCGTGGATACATAAAAACCGCAATTATTTTTGAACCAACCTCATATATAACATTGCTCTATCTGTCTGGTAACTGAAGAACCTCTTGTCGAAAAAAGGATGGCGGCTTTGAAGCAACGAAGTCGTAATACATTTTCAGACCTCTTCCACTCTTTTGGCGTTAAACTCATACAACAAAATCGTGCGAATTTACTTTTTTTCCATGACTAATTTAAGAGTTCATATCCAACAATACTAGAGCTAATACATCAACTGAAATCACTAGTGCTGATTTCATTGTTTACAATGATGTACCGCACGACTGTAACAAAAGATAAAACGGCGACTGGAAAAATCGTCGCCAGATTTAAAACGATAAAAACTGCAGTTATTTTTGCACTGACCTAATATTTTGTAAACCAGTATATTTTACTGACCTAATATTTTCAACCTAATATATTAAAGCATTCCAAAAAGAGAATACATTTTACAAAATGAGTTTGTTTGCATGCGTTTGTTTTAACTTATGCAAGTATTTGATTTTTTTTAAAAAAAAACAAACACGCATTACTTAATACTTTTTCATATAAAATATGTGCGTGTGTTTGTGTGTGTGCATAAGCATGTTTATTTATTAGTTGAAGGTTGTTGAAAAACCCTATTGACCCGACGTGATAAGCATGGAGAGGCACGTCCTCGAGCACACAATAAACAAACGTACAAACAAAAAACCCATTCACTCGGCATTAGTGAATCTGCTGTCGCATGTGCACGTTTAATAAAAATTGTCGCGTGTCCGTTCGTGAATTTCATTATTCGTCCGGTGTGTGTCGGCTCGTCGTTCCATTATTGCAGACCACTTTCACCGAACAACAACATGGTCGTCCGTGCGGACCGATCCGTCGTCGTTTTGACTTCGATGTCACTGTTTCTCGTACTGATTTCCGTACGATTCTGTTCGGCAGGTGAGTGACACATTCTTGCATGCCGAGTGTACGGATTATTTGTCGATAAACCGTCCGTTCGGTTTCGGATAGTTCGGTGTGATTTACGGTACGGTGAACAACTGTGCGTTCGTCCGGTCAATCGGTCGTGTTGTTCTATTTTTTTCCTCTTTAGAATGCATTTCGGAACGAATGCAGGCGCCCGCGGTGTATTTTTTTTCACAGTTTCCATATGGTGTTCTCGTGTACAGATTCGGATTGATATTTTCAACGAGTATCTTCTAGATTGTATACTTGTATTTCATCTAGATGTCGGTTTTGATGTTTTAACAAACGAACGTGCGGTCGAAACTAAATCTTTAACAGATCTTAAACACATCTTTAGCACATTAGCATCCGGAGCCATATAAATTTGTATTTTGTTGTCTGCTCATGAAGTAGAAGAAGAAGAATAGAATAATGACTTTATTGGTGTTCAGTTTGTTACATAATACAAGTTTATCCATAATAATGTATGTGTTTGTGCATGTTGTGTGTTCGTTACCTCTCCTAGGAGTTAAAACGATTTTGTCTGTAATGTGTGTGTTTTTTGTGTTTTGTCTTTCTGTTCTTGTCTCGTGTGCACCCTGGAAATTTTCAAAACCGGGCCAGGACAATTTGTATACTTATAACTAACTTATACTAACTTACAAACTAAGACTTAAAACTAGTCGGCCGAGGCCCGATTAACTGTCTGTACATGTGACCTGTCACTTGCTCGAGTTGTCACTATGGTGTCTTGTCACTGCACTTTACTGTTAACCAGTGTTGCACTATTGTTAGATTGTGTCATTATCACTTGTGCACAGCACGCACTACACCTCGCACTCCTCCGGGAGGCGCTTCTTCTTAGCCGCCTTCGTTAAAGACGGCTGCTGACTTAAGTCCCTTCTCTTCCTGATAAGGCAATTTGGATGATGTGAAGTTCCCCGTCCCCGGTAGCTGTTGATGATAGCCCGGGCATGTTGCTTAATGGTAGGCACATCGCAGTAGCTATGTAGATAATCAATAATTTTGGTGTTCCTCGGGAGCAGCGAGATCATCCTAAAAGTTTTGCTTTTGAAGACCTGCAGGCTTTCCCCGTTTGTTGATTGTTCATGAACTGCTGGAGACATATATTTAGGGTTTTACGCACTGTGCATTAAATGCTGGCGACATATAAATATGTGTTACAATATATATGCTAAAGTTTCATAATGCATTTCACTTGAAAATTGCGTTTCACTTGAAATTTTATAAAAATGCATTTGATATTCTAAAAGTTATAACCATTTTTGTAAAACAACGCAACTTACAAGGGGAGGATATGCGCTTGGAAATTGAGTTTGGGACCAAACTTCGTGCAGTGGTAGGGCACCCCGAAGTTACTCCACGGTGTCAGATTTTTTACCGTTTAAACTGTTCTGCAGCGACCGGAACAAACGATAATCCGAAGGTGCAATGTCTGGAGAATACGGTGGATCCGATATGATTTCCAATTTCAATTGCTTCAGTTTTTGCAGTCAGTTTTGGTGTGTGTGATTTTGAGTTGTCGTGGTGGAAGATGGCTCTCTTGCGATTGGCCAGAATCGAACGCTTTTCTTTAATTATTGCGTTCACTTTTGTCAGTTGTTGACAGTGCTTCTCCTTAATAATCTTTTCATCCCGTACGAGCAGCTCAAAATAAACAACACCTTTGCAATCCCACCGAACACAGCATCACCATCGGATGCAAGCCAGCAATGGCGACTGGTTCTGTCCCTTTCATTTGCTTGTTTCCACGTTCGTCTAAGTCGGACGTTGTTGTACAGGATCCATTTCTCATCCCCAGTCACCAACCGATCCAAAAAAGGCTCTCTGTTGAGACGTACAAGCACAGAAACTGCCGAAGAGATGCTTTCAAACTTATTTTTTCATATAACGATCTCGGCACCCACGTATCGAGCTTCAACGTGAACCCCATCTTCTTTAAACACCGAAATGCAGTCGATCTGTCAACGTTGAGTGTCTTTAAACCCCTTTTGTCCCCCGAAATTCGTGAGTTATTATCAACTAGAGCCGGGCTTAGCCGTCCAGAGTGGGATTGAACTTCGAGGTTAAAGTCACTAAGTCGAAATTTAGGGAACCATTTCTACACAGTTGGGAGTGATGGCGCATAGTCCAAGTAAACCTCCTGAATATTTTTCGTTACCGCGCGAACGGTGACTCCTTTCCGAAACTCGTACAATGTAACGTGACGAAAGTGTATTTTTTCGTTGCCCATTTTCAATAATTTTTCTTACACTCAAATCGAATAGAAACAAATCCGTCCGATGCTCAAATGATAGCCGTGACCGTCACCTTTCAAACGATATATAACATGAATACATTTCAATCGCGAACGCACTCTTAACACCACCTATTGAATCGTATACGAACTTTTGCACTGATCCAATATATTTCAACATTTTGAAAATGAATTTGCCCACTGTGGTCTGAGTACAGTCTTAAAATCATGCGATTGCTCTTCCAGTTTGTTTGTTGGGGATAGATTTGTTTTTCGTTTTTTACTCTGCCAGAAACTTTATCTTCACAGGAATCATTTAGTTTTAAATTTAAATATTCCATCATATAACTAGTTAACGTCTACTATATACAGCGATAAAAGATATAATATTCATAAAATAATACAGATGACACTGTGGCTAAATTCACTTTCACAAATGAATTCTCTTTCATTTCACAACAGTCTCTAGCACGCCAAGGTTACAAATCATAAAAAAACTAAGATGTTTTTGTACCTAGGCGCTCTGAAGATGAACCCCTCGTCATCGAAATGCATTTAAGGAAGAATTAAAAGCGATCAATGACGATTCATTGATCATTTTCAAGCTTTTTTCAGGTCATATGACTTGAAAAAGGAGTTCATTCGTGAAAGTCGTTTAATAAATTTTGATATTCTATTCAATTACTTTTCGATTTAGCGTTTCATTCTTTTAAAAAAATGTAAGAGTGTTTGAAGAAATGTGTGTAATTTTCGATAATAATTGTTATATATTTGTTACAGCTCAGTGTCAGGCTACCAAGAACGGGCATTGTATGGTCGCACAGACATGCCCCGAAGGAAAAATTTACTCCAGTGATAACGCTGGCGAAAACCTTTGTGACGAACACTTGCACATTTGTTGTTTAGCACGTAAGTAATTTTGTTCATTGAATTACAGTTTAAATTCTCTAGTCAATTGTTATATTCTCACACACGTTTGGTTCGAAATGTCATCATCTACAAAGCACAGCCATAGACACTGTTATTTTCTATTCAATCGTCGCAAACAAATCAGATATCCTATGGCTGTGCTCTGAGGAAGATGTCAGTTCTATTGAAAATCGACATAAATATTATAAATCACTAAACTCTTGAACTCTAAAAAAACTTTTTGTCTGCGGTTTGGAGCGTTCATTTATTCGTGGAATTAAATTAAGGTATATTATAAGAGTTCAATTTCGGATATAAGATTTATTTTGAGAAACAACTGTCGATTTGCACGACCATTATTTTTAAAAGAAACATAATTGAATTTTACAAGAAATCAAATTGAAAGTTTTGGATATACACACAGAATAATAATGAAAAAATAGAACGGAAAACCGTATATCATTAGGTCGGTAATAATTTAAGTAGATCCCGCCTATCTGACCGTCGACAAATATTCAGATGTTATAAGGGATGTTACATGTTTCAGCGGCGCTGAAAGACAGCCCATGTAAGGAAAAAGGTGGTGAATGTATCGCCTCTTGTCCGTCACCAGCCCGATGGCAGACGACACAGTGTCCGTCCGGTACAACGTGTTGTGTTTGGCTCACATAGAAACAACTTATTTAATCAATTAAGCTCCATGATCGATTTAACAATAAAATAATACCAACACACACACACACACAAACAAAATGACACACGTGTAAATTTAAGTGTATTTTTTTTCATATGTTTTATAGCACGGATGGTGGATATATTTTTTATTTAATAAATTGTATGTCCGTTAAACTGCCTTTACTCTAGAATTTATATGAGCAGAAATAGTCGTATGATGGTGATAATACATGCAGGTGTGAAAATAAAGGATACTTCTACAGAACGGTATTGTTATGAATGTTTTATTGATAAGGGATGCGAATAATGGTAGTCAGTTTCTTGTTAACGCGAATCGTTTTAATAGAAGAGAAAAATCATATTTTTTTTATGACTGTCAGTAGTCAATTCTTCTTCTTTTTCGATGGCGTTACAGTTCAAATCGAGCCTTGACCTCATCAATTTTCTACCTCCAGACATCCCTCTCACTGACGGTCCTCCAGTTCCAACAGTTTCACTGCATTCTTTTCTGTATTGTCTATCTATCAGAGTCTTGGTTTGATCACAGGTCTTCTCCTGCTTAATTGGTCATCCAGGTCGTTTTTGGTATTCTTAAATCCGGCAGTGTGACCTATCCATCGCAGGGAGAGCATTTTTATAAAGACCGATGGTTTTAGTCCGTTGTAGACTTTTTATAAATCGTATTTGTAACGTATTCTCCATATATTTCCATCGTTTATTGGTTCAAACATCCTTTTCAACATTATTCTTTCGCCTGTGTCTAACATTTCTTGACATGATTCACGCTTCACCTCCAAAGGTTATGACAGTACGGATGAGGGTTTTATACAGTCGGATTTTGGTCTCCCTATGCACATTTTTGGATTTTAATATATGGGAAAGAAACAGTAGTCAATTAAGTGTTTTTTTTTAAAAAAAAATATATATTTCAATGACTTATAGTCCTAAGGTGGAAATCTTGCATGTGCCCTTAAAGGATTAAGAGTGTAAAACGCATAGTAAAATCTATTTTTTCTATACGTTGGCGTTTCGAAGATGATGGAATCGCCATCGACACACTTATAAGGAATAATCAAGAATTATAAATAATCAGTTATTGAATATTTTTGATCAGAACAATTTTATAGTTTTTGGAATGAGTGAATACTTAATTTTCAAAGTTTCAAGACAATAGAATTTTTCGGAGATGTGCCCTTAAAGGGTTAAGAGTGTAAATGTACAGTAAAATCTATTTTTTTCTGTACCTTCGCGTTTCGAAGATGATGGAATCGCCATAAGGAATAATCAAGAATGACTGATAATTAGTTATTGAATATTTTTGATCAGAACAGTTTTGTGGTTTGTGGAATGAGTGAATACTTAATTTTCAAAATTTGTTTAAGCATCTTTATCGGTTGTTTGGTCATTGGGGTTTCAGGGCGCTTCGACACCTAAAGTCATTAGCGCCCGAGATCTTCATCGGATAAAATGAATATAGTACTTTAAGAAATGTTGATGGTTCATTCGTAAAGCTCTGGCTTATACATTTTTAGGCATAGCTTTGTTCATGTTTCGGCATATAACTCCTTGTCAAAATCCTGTATATTCGAAATATCTTGTATCTATTCATTCTGCAAAATTAATAAGTACATTCTTGAAATGAAATTCAAAACGACGACGCGCGTCAAGCTGACAAGAATCCAAGCTGGAGTTACTGTCTCGATCCACCATCATCAGATCGAAAGATCACCGTACCAAAAACGATACGAGATCCCGATCCGTTCCATCAACACATCCAGAGCTCAGAGATGTTCAGAACGGCGGCCCCGAACTGCGAACGGAACGAGCTGTTTTAAAATAACCGCTCGTCGCGAATTTAGGTCGCGCGGTCGAACCCTTCCGTTCCGCAAACCTGACACACGAGCCGACGGCCGTGCCGCGCCGTGTATACATATAAAAAAAATATATAAAACGGGACGCGGCGGGAACGTTGCACGGGAACGCAGAACAAAGTACAAAAGTGGCGTCAAACGCCGCGCCGCAGGACTCTCTCAATACGGCTAATTATAAAGCGGGGGCCGCAGCGTGCGAGACTGACAGACGTGCACGTACACGCACACACACACAGACACACACACACACATAACAAATATATAATATCGTACGGTCTCTATCTATCCATCGTGTCGGTTCGTTCTCCGTTCATCACAATCTCACGTGGCCGGCGGCGTTAAGTCGACCGCTCTACCTCCGGAGGCTAACGGCGGCTGGTAGTACATACACATTCATAT
Organism: Acanthacorydalis orientalis; assembly: GCA_034766995.1. Taxonomy (NCBI): domain Eukaryota; kingdom Metazoa; phylum Arthropoda; class Insecta; order Megaloptera; family Corydalidae; genus Acanthacorydalis; species Acanthacorydalis orientalis. The sequence goes on along the minus strand of CM068316.1, from coordinate 2,599,024 downwards.
ATATATATATATATATATATATATATATATATATATATATATATATGTATGTATATATACATATACATATAGTTCGTTATACGGCGGCTGGAGAGTGCCTGAGGGGCATTCTCTTCGCTCCCTTCTTTCCGCCATACCTCCCCACGCTCTAGTACGTTCTTCACGTTGTATGGGTTGGTAATGCCTGCGGCTGTTTCCACGGCAATGTATTTGTATGTTTCTCTATGTATGTGTATATATATATATACATACATACATACATACATACACAAACACATATAAAAGTGTCTGCCTCTATGTATAAGTTGAGTGTTATTTGTGAATATAGATGGTGTAATATTGAAGTGGTTGTTTAGTTTTTACTGTGCGCTGTATAAAGTATTTCCGTTATAGACAAATCACAATTCGAGAAATGGTTTTAATTCGTGTCAGATTGGCTGAATGTAATCAAAAAGTATATACGCGCACGTGTCCGGTTTTGTTCTAACACCGGTCGTAGAAAAACTGAAAAGATTTCTGCGTTTAACCGGCTTAAGCGTTCTGTTTTATTTTCGGAATGTGTACCGGTGTGCACTTAATCATTTCTAGGCGATGACGAGTATACTCGACGACGACACACCGTGAATGCACTTGCTGTAAGATTAAATCAACCAGTTAACTGCGTTCGACGTGTTCACACGTCAGTCCGAAACTTTATTTCAGTGCGGCGGACGTGTATACTCGTCGTGCAAAATAAAAAAAATCACCATTCGCTACGAAAACTTTAAATCTTTGTAAAAAGGTAACACAAATGCCATTAGTGTGGTATGTTTCGTTTATATTACCAGTAATGTATTTTATGAAGATACAGTGTGCGTTTTAAAATGTGTGTGTAGTGTTATGTATTTTGTAAAAAATGATTGATCAGTTGATCATCCTCTCTGGTGTGTCGGTCATTCCCCGTATGATGTATTACTTTTTACAAACTGAGTTGATTATGTTCCCCAATGCGTCGGGTATTCCCAAAATTGTTTTTGCATTTTACTGTGTATTTTGGATATACCCCGATAACAACGGACAGCATTAATCAACAGAAAAGGTGTAATTTTTTACCACGACAATGCTTGACCTGGCACGGCAAGAGAAACCCTCCAAAAATTGACGAGATTCGAATGGGAAGTTATGATTCGTCCCACCGTATTCCCCTGACCTAGCATCATCTGAAGTCTCCAGAATCACATCGGTGGAAAACGGTTTAACACAGAGAGTGATGCCCGAATGAAGTTAGCATCTTTCTTTAATGCAATACCCTAAAAGTTTTATCATCTGGGTATTGAAAATTTAAGATTAAGATGTGAAGAAGTTGTAAGTAATAACGGAAAATATATGTTGGATTAAAATTGAAACGTCGATTTTTTTACTGTTTCAAAACTTATTTTAAAAAATCCGCATTATTTGCGGGATTACCCACTATATCAATTTGATCGTTGCAAATTTTTTTTAAAAAAAAAACAGAAAATAATAAATCATTTTTTCCATTACAAGGTATTGAAAATGTATGATTAAAATGTGAAGAAGCCGTGAATAATAAGTCAGTTTTTTTCACTGTTCCAAGCCTTATTCTAAAAAACCTGCATTACTTACCGGATGATCCAATGAATTCACAATAGGTGTCATACGATCAACATAAATGTTGTTCATGTCGAGTGTTTGAAAATCTGTGTAAAAATCGTCTCATTACCGAATCTTATCTGTGTCCTTCATTGAAGTCACACCTATATTTTTTATCTTTCGTTCATTTGTACGACATCTTCATGTGCGTCGTTATGTCGTGTGAAACTCACAACGTGTAGAGGGACTTTCGGACCGCGCACGCAACATCCGCCGTCCGCCTCGGGCGCTTTCATTACGGCCACGCGCCCGCGGCGACATCACGTTGTGACGGTTTTTCAAACGATTGTATAAAATATTCTTCAGCCGCCGGCCGTCCGTACTTTCCGAACACGATTCCGAAAACAGAGACGGGCTTATCTTTTCATCTGAACTGAATTCGTCTCGGTCGCGTTCGCTCGCACCGCCGGTCGCCGCTCGACGTCCGCGCGACGACGAGCGCACGTCGTCGGCCCCGAAAAACACGCCTGCTCGCGTCTCTGTCTCGTCGACGCCGACACGCGGCCGATCGCGTCGTCGGAAACGGTCCGCCGCAGACGAGGACCGAGCGTGTGTATATTTTTGTAGCTCGAGTGTCGGCGTCTTGAGCGCTTTTGTGGTGCGCGCCTGTCGGGTTTTCGAAAACATCTCGCGTCCTTATTCCGTGAAAGAGACGCTCTGAGGTGTTTCGTATTGAAATGAATTTGATATTTTGATGTTGATGAATTATTGATTTCTTTTTGTGCGCGCTGATGTCATGTCGACGAAAAGTATGCGTTTTATCTTCATTTCTGTGTACACGGGACGCGTTCTTCTTCTAAAAATACACACGGGCGATTAATGCAGCTGGAGATTTCTCCTTTTCGGATGTGGTGGTAAATTCGGTGCAAAAATAATTGCGGTCTTCACGCATCGAGTGTACGGACGCATGTAATGATCAGAAATATTATCTGTGCCGACGTTTGATACATTATTGTATATGGTTCGATTGTTATCGATTTTATGTATTAGGTTGGAAGAAAAATAATTGCCGTTTTTAGGTATCGAGTATAAAATCGCATATATCAGCTGAAAATTATACTTATTAATCAAAATAAGGACCATTCGCCTCCACACGTTTCTCTCGACCGGAAACAAGTTTATTTATTCAGATTCGGATTGCAAAATCAATTGCGGTTTTTATCATTTTATGTTTGGCGACGACTTACGTTACTTAACGTTATCTTTAATTGCAGGGGACGTAGTGGTTAATAAAAGTCATGTTATTTTTTATTAACTATTTTATTAGGTTTAAAATAAAGACCATTGGCACGTATCGAGTGCTCATATCAGTTGAAAATCATATTTATCAATCATTGATCGAAGTCCAAAAAGGTTAATAAAAAATTTTCTATATCTAGCGACTGACTCTTCTGAATTTAACTTTCAGTCGAATCACGACCTCTCCATAGAAATATTTAACACTTGCCCGACAAAATATAAATGGTAGCTTGGAAAAACGTGCCAGAAATCCATCATCTCAATAATTTCAAACACATGTTTCATTCATGTTTAAATTGATACACGTTTCTCACTTCACAGTATCAGGTTGGTGCAAAAATAATTGCGGTTTTTACGTATCGAGTATAAAGGCGCATATATCAGTTAAAAATTATATTTATGAATCAAAACAAAGACCACTAAAGGCCCGCACACATATCTCACGGCGGGGAACAAGTTTGTTTATTTCTAGAAGATAGAATTATGGAGTTCTGGAATTAACGAATTCGTCGAAAGCGGTTTGAGCTGATGCTTGATCCTTGAAAAAATTCTCTTGTAGGAAGTTACACGAATGTTGTTAAAAAAACGATAATCTGTTGGAGACAGGGCCGGAGAATAAGGTGGATGAGGTGAGGTTTAATAGCCCAGTTCGTTTAATTGTTTTAAAATCATTTGTGAGCCGTGCGGTCGGGCGTTGTCGTGAAGAAGAATTGGTCCTGCTCGATTGATTAACGCTGGCCGTGAACGATACAACTTCTCGTGCATTTTTTTTCAATTTCCTGACAATATTTTTCTCCTGTTGTTGTTTCACTAACATATAATGTTTATTACGCTGCTTTTCGGACGCCACCATGTCCATTACTGTTTTGTGAGGTTGTGACACCATACTACTCTCTGACTACTCCCTCTCTCTCTCTCTTTTTTTATCTATCTATCTATCTACCTATATATATATATATATATATATATATATATATATGTATAAATATAAATATATATATAAATAAATATATATATATATATACATATAAATATATATATATATATATATATATATATATATACATATAAAATATGGTTTCTTGTTTAATATAACTTTGTTGTAATTATTTATAAAATGAGTAATTATTTTAAGGTTATTTATTGAAAGTTGATTTAAAAAAACTGGCCCAGACACCAGAGTTATGATTGATTCAGTTTGGGAACACCGAATTAATTTATACAGCTAATTAACACCAATTTGTGATTGTTATCACTTTATCTACGGGCTAATTGTAGAATGCACATAATAAGAATTCGGTTTTGATTATCGCGTGTGTTCTGCAACTGTTAATGAAAAATATGAAACAACACTCACTCTGCATGAAGATGGCATTATATTAAATTATTGTTAGTAGTAAAAATGAAAGGATAATTATAAAATTATTTTTTGTATTTACTTTCTTTGGTGGAGAAATTAAACTGTTAATAATATTTGAATGATTAGTGTTTTATTAGAGTACGGTGGCGCTCGTCCACTTTCTTGTCTTTGATGTTCTTTTATATCTTTTGTCTATTTCATAATGAAATCTGTTCGATTTTCTAATCATATACTTGAACAAATCTCAAATAAATAAATTTACAACATTTTCTACGCGTTCTCGAGATTTTGGCATAACTTTTGTGCCGGAGTTTCCTCCAGAAGTGTGAAGAATATCGATGTAAAAGATCGATACAGTGCACAAAATCAATGGCAGTGTACAAAGTCAAATGACGAAGGGTATGGTTGTTATCATATACGATGATTGAAGCCACAGATAAAGGACCCACCAACGCCATAGCGTACCCGGAAACAGTCAGTCCTTAACATAGCAGCAAGCAAACAACCACGCCACTCGTTCGTGCCCTGTATTATTTATCAGCATATTTTTATATATTAATAAATGTTTAGTTCGCTTAAAATCACGTACCGCTATTTAAACCCCAATTCCCTGACAAAAAGGTACCAAAGTAATTGATTTATCAGTCGTCGACGAAATATTGTCATATATTGCAATATTCACATCATCATCACCTGCTGAATCGTGGCATCCAAAACAATGTTTTCTGAATTTTGTTTAAAAAGTTTTTATTCTTAAATGAAGGGTTAATGACTAGAGGGTCTTTTTACATGGGGGGTTAATAATCAGTGTTTTTTTTACACGGGGGTTATTGTCCGGGCGGTTATTGACGGGGGAATTAATGTTCAGGGGGGTTTGTCGAATGGGTAATTATCCCGTTACGTCCCGTAGATAAAGTGTTAACAATCACTGCCTCCTTAATATGATCCTCTACCATTTGTGTGTGTGAGCATGTATTTTATGTATTTCACCGAAGACTAAAGACTTCACACGCGAAACATGATTATAACCGAACGAAATTCGCTAAAGAACATCAACGGTGGAAAAAAATGTCAAACGTGTCGCGACACTGAAACCACGTTATCGCCTTCCCGCTGCTCCCTCACTCCATATATGTTAATTTTTGGAATCGATTATGTAACACTGCACGTCTACACACTCATCTCTCTGTCAGATCGTGCCACATACATTCACATATATATATATATATATATATATATATATATATATATATATATATATATATGTATGTACAGCGCTCGAGCGCCGTTGCGCCCCCGGCTATGTTTTTACCAACTTTCAAAGCCGGCAAAGAAATGTCGACAGCGTTAAGACTCGTATCGCAGTCGCATCGCTGCGAAAAAAATCGCTTGTTATTATTTTTACCGTCGACGGAAAGTAGGGTTGTCAAACGTCCCGGTCGTTACCACACACTTCTTCCCGTAATGGAAATCAATTTGCCCGGTCTTCTGTGGCAACGTCTATCTGTGGATTCCATCTGAAGATATTGCCGTTTGTACGTCACGAGTTCGATCGATTCGACCCTTTGAAGGACGGCAGTAATTTCATCTAACCATTCTACTGAATATAATTGTAGCGCAACAGGACAATTACCAGCCGGACAACCGCCCTCGCCCCGGACATTAACTCTCCGTCAATAATCGCCCGGACTATAACCCTCGTGTAAAAAACACCTCCTAGACATTAAAAGACTCCCGTTTAAGAATAATATATTTTTATAGACTTCTATAATGTTTAATTTTACACCTTTATTTTTATAACCAGCTCTTTCTACTCAAATATCTTTAGTCATTTCTTCTTATTGATCCTTGTTAATTTTTGCGCATATGCATGTCGATACAGTCATCTTCGGACTACTGACCTACAGAAAAAGATCAGATTTTTCTACAGTTCATCTCTTTAAATATATGCCATCGTCAACTCAATGTGTTTAAGCAACATCAAAAATGATCAATAAGCAACTATCGATTTCTTTGTCTCGTTTAAATTTACTTTTCGGTATTTTAGAGATTATTTTTATTATTATTTTTTAATAAACTATTTGTATAATAATTGTCAATTCATTCAAATCTATAAACTAATAACTGAAGTTTTAATGACTTAAACTGTGAATTGGAACACAGATTCGATCAGTTTTTAATAATCGATTTAAGAAAACGTCTGGTCATTCATAATTCAGATCAAATACATATTCCATATCGATTTATAATCCTCGAACGACCCGCGTTTATATATATATATATATATATATATATATATATATATATATATATATATATATTTCCACACCATACAAAATTACCAAACTTATGGCTGTAATTAAGGTTCGTCTCCATCATCTACTTTGACGCACATTCGAGCCGATACACATTCGAGATGACGAAATCGTCAAGTTCCAAGCGCGGAAACTCTTCCAAGAGATCATACATGCATTATAACGATTTAAATTAAAATGTGTCAACCCTACGGCCGATTGTTCGACGCGACAATAGCCTATGCGCGCGATGAGCATGTTTCTCTTACGTTAAACGCGCCATGCAAAATAATAATATGCAAATGACTTTCTATTTTTTTACATCTTATTTTACACGCACATTGTGGGAGGATGCGCCGGCACTGTGTGCAAAGTACATGTTTTTTTTCCCGCTCCTCGCCCGCGCCCATCCACCAAGATTCGTGACTGAAAATAACACCGTTTAAAATTATATAACGAAGTGTTGTGAAATAATCTCTCTACGTTTTATCTGTTACACATATTATATATATATATATATATATATATATATATATATATATATATATATATGTATATATATATATATATATATATATATATATATATATATATATATATATATATGTATATATAAGTTATTAAAAAATTATCACTGTAAAAACATATTTTTTATACTTTTCCATATAAAAATCTTTTTAGTAATTTAACAGAGATTAATTGAAAACTTGAAAAAAAGAACAAATCTCAATGTAAGAATCTGTCCCTCTGGCTGTTCTTATATATACATACATACTATATATATACATATATATATATATATATATACATATATATTTATTTACATATATATATACATATATATATATATATATATATATATATATATATATATATATGTTTACATATAGATATATATATGTTTACATATATATATATATATATATATACGTAATTATATGTATATATATATATATATATATATATATATATATATATATATATATATATGTATATGTATACATATATATATATATATATACGTATATATACATATATATATATATATACATGTATATGTATATATAAATATATATATATAAGCATAAAAGCAGAATTGTCGAATACACCTTTTAAAACAACACACATTTTTCGAACGGCTTCCTACACAGGTGTATTTGAGATTTCTTGTTAAATAGTTATTTATGTTACCTGCAAAGGTCATCCCTACAGTCTTGACAACAAACCCCTAGGGCTGATGAAGGGTGCGTTGTCCGATAAATCGTCCCCGGGTTATATATGTACAGTTGCTACCTCTCTAAGATTTTCTGTATAACCGTTCATCATAATACAAATACTCATATATATATATATACATAATAGATTTTGTTGGAAATATATTTATTTATTCTATTTCTATTCTGTATTAATTTTATGCATCAAAAATGAATAAAAGATTTTGTGTTCACGAATTTATCTTTCACCGAATATAAAAAATCTTTGATTAAAGAAGGTAATTATTGATTATTGTTCATTTTCGATTCTTCTTCTCTTCTTTTTCGATAGCGCTACATTTTTAATCTTCAGACAGACATCTTTCTACCTGGCAGTCGTTCTCTAGTTCCTCACTCCCAACAGTTCCACTGCATCAGTCTCTTACGTTATCTGTCCATCTGAGCATTGTTTTTTCTCCAGATCTCCTCCCGTCTGGTTGTCCATCCAAGGCCCTTTTTGGTACTCTCGAGCCCGGCATCAGCTCAGTATGATCTGCCCATCACAGGTGGAGCATTTTTATAAGATTTGATTTCTTATAGGCTTTATATAATTCGAAGCTGTATTCTCTTTATACCTCCATCGTTTACTGGGCCAAATATCCTTAATATTTTTCTTTCGACAGTGTCCAATCTTTGCACGGCCTTAGCTGACATGAAGTTTCGATTCTTACCTATACATATTTCAAGAAGAATTTTTTTTTTCAATCACACCATGATTAGCTCTTTATCTAAGGTATTTAATGGATCTGAAGTGATATTTTTCCAATTTTACTCTCATCTTTCAGTTACTATACATTTATGGTAATTCTTTTCTTTCTTATACTTCTTCTATATGCACTCTCTCTCTCTTAAAATATTTTTTTTATAATAACAATGTTTTATTTTGTTTGCGACGTTTTTATCTATTGTTTTTTTTGTGAACTTAAAAGTTTTTTTTGAACTTAAAAGTGTTAGACTGAACAATTATGAATTTAATACTATGTATTTTATATCATGAATTTAATTCCGTTTTTATATTATGAATTTTATTATTTTTAACTATTTTATTTTAAAAAAATATCTCATATATATTACTCCTAGTTGAAAAAATGACTACTCAGAAGTAATATTATAATATAATATTATATATATATATATATATATATATATATATATATATATATCTTATATAATTTACATAAATATGAGTTAAATATATATTGAGTAATAATCCTGGTTGTCAGTATACAAATTTTCGATTAATAAAAACTCGCGTTATCAGAGTTTGATCGATTGTGTTGTCCTCTTTTTATTCTACATTTCGACTATTTTTCACTTACTGAACATGTTTTCAAATCAGTTTAGTTCATCTATCGAGAAATGTATTTTCAATTATCATTATTAATATTTAAAATGCTCTTCATACTTCAAAAATCCCACACATCTATCGAACCCCGTTATCATGTATTATAAACACACCAATCATCGTATCTATGTGCAGCGAATGCGACGATTGGTGTTTATTATATATATATACATATATATATATATATATATATATATATATATATATATATATACATATACATATATGTATTTATGTATGTATCGAACACCTACTTACCTACAAGCGACATGAACGAACGATACGTCCTCTCGCAAGAAAAAAAAAACGAACGAACGATACACGAGGAGTGGAAGGAACGGAGTGCGTGAAGGCGTGCGAGTGAGACGTGTCGATTGAATGGAATCTGCATGGATATAAAAGAAGATCATTTCGTGATGCATATTTTATATTAATTTCGTTTTAACACTGCGCCGTTGCAAAGTGTGCTCCACAAACTGGATTTGCATAATGAGTAACAGCGATACGTTCGTTCGTGGCGTACGGGATCAGATGGCACGGGGCGGTGAGGCGCGGCGGTGCGGACGGCGTGGGTGGCGGAGGAACGAGCGCGTGCAAAGGTGTGATGGATGCATTGGGATTGTGGATATAACGATGGTTATTTATATATATATATATATATATATATAGAAAGAGAGAGAGAGAGAGAGACGAGGGTCGTTTGATAAGTGTGGTAAAAACAGCAAGTAAACGCCTTTTTTTGGAAAAAATCGTTTCCATTTCTTAACATAGTCTCCATTGAGGGCTACACACTTGATCCAGCGATTCTGCAAAATATGCATTGACGGCGGCGATGATATCCTCATTCGACAAGAATGTCTTCCCACCGGGTCAAATTTTCAAGTTTCGGAAGAGGAAGAAGTCGCGCGCGACCAAATCCAGAGAATACGGTGGACGAGGAATCAGTTGTGAATCGAAGTGAGATAGAAGAAAGATCAGAAAGCGACATTTTTCCTATCAAAAAAGGTGTACCCGTGTTCTATCTGATACAGACAGTGATTCCGATCGAAAAAACATTGCTGGTCTAAGTGAAGTTGAGAATAATTGTGTGTGGAATGAACTCGATACTCTAACACAACTAGAAGCATTTGAAGGTACTCCAGAAATGGTAGTGATTCCTGAAAAATCTGGAAAATTTTCTTGACATTGATAGCTTGTTGTTTGATGACAACTTTTTTTTTATATTTGTGCCGTGAAACAGATACCACCATCAACAAAAGCACAGATATAAAATTATGAAAAATAGCGAAACTCGCTACACATGTAATTTTTGTAACGTGCCACTACACAAAGGCAACTGTTTCACCAAATATCATACACAAAAAAAATTTAGAGTTACTTATATCTAAATAAAAAAAAGGTTCTTTCAAATTTATATTAATTTCAAAAAATTATCGCAGTTTTATTACACTTCTTTTTAGGTTAGTTTGGTTATTTAATGATCTGATCTCATGTTCAAAACTATAACGGCTTTTCTGTATCGGCAGTCACTGGGGTTTTAAGTCTTTAATACCTACATCTGACATCTATTTATGTATTGACCTCATTTCAGTGGCTGGGAAAAAATTCAAAGAACCTAGTACTCTTAGTATTATTACACACCTTCCAAAATAATTGTATATGTCTGAAATCGCCGGTCCCATATGAAAATTTTAGCAAAACATTAGCGGTCGGCAATGTGTTAAGATATTGAAAAATCTCTATACTCATGTGTTAGCATTCTGAGAATGAAGGAAAAAATAACGATACCATCATATGATCAGTGAGAAAAGGAACAGAAATTCTACATGGCATTAAATATAGGTTAATAGGATGAAAATCTAAGAAAACATATGGTAAAAACTTAAGTTTATAATTATAATAATAGTAGGAATTCTTGGAAAATGGATGTGTGTATATATATATATATATATATATATTTATATTAGGGTGTAACATATGAAATTGCGGAATTTGTGTGTGAGAATTAAAACGCAATATTTTTAATAAAACAAAATATATTTAATCAAAATAAGCTCCATCAGCTTCAATGGTCTTTTTTTGCCAACGAGAAATTAGACAGTTTATCCCATCTGTGTAAAAATCGACATTTTTAGATCTTATAAAGTCTTCGAATTCTTGAATCACTTCTGTTTGGTTTCGGAATTTTTTATTTCTTAAATAATATTCCAAGTGGCGAAAAAGATGATTGTCTGTCGGTGAAAGATCTGGCGAATAAGCGGGGTTGCGGTGCAATTTCATAATTTAAATGAATTCAATTTGGAAATTGTGATTCGAGCTGTGTGTGGTCGAGCATTGTCTCGCAACAGTGTTCACCCATGTCTATTGATTAGCAATGGCTGTTTCGTTTTTAATTTTTCATTCGTATTGTCGATTTCGCGACAATATGAATCAGCAGTAATTCCTTCGCCTAGTTTTAAAAAATAATAATGGATTATTCTTTTATTTGTCCACCATACAGTAACCATAAGTTTTTTTTTGGTGTAATGACGACTTGGGTGCGTGTCTTGGAGCTTCATTTGCATTTAACCATTGTCCAGATCTTTTTCTGTTATCACACAGAGTTCACTTTTCATCACAAGTAATGATTCGATTTAATAATGGCGTTCTATCATTTAGAATCATCAATGAAGGACCCAGTTCTAAGCGTCTCAGTCTATTCATGCGACATCCACTTATCCAGCTTTTTCACCTTTCCAGTTGCAGCGAGGTGACGAGAAACAGTCATAACACTAACACCTAAATCACATGCGAGAGCTCGAACTGTTGTATTTGGATTAGCTTCTACAATGGCTCTCGAATGTTCTCTGTTCACAATGGTTTCGGGCCTTCCTCGAGGCTCATTGTCGAGATTCATATTGCCGGAACGAAAATTTTTGAACCATCATTGAATTGTTGTCTGGCTAGCCGACCCTTCTCCGAAAGCTCCACTAATATTTCTACCTGCTACCGATGCATCGTGTCCCAACTTGAACTCATATAAAAGAAGTAGTCGCAAACCTTTTGTGGACACCATCCTGTTAAAGGGTATAAAAACATAACAACGATAACTCCAGATTTAAAAAATCGAACGGTACAGTACATTAGTCAATTCCAAGTAGCTGAACTTGTAAAATATTTCACAGAACCTTTCTCAATCGCGGTCGACCTCTGACTGACTGAAATTCGGCAACTTGACACGTTACAACCTAATATATATATATATATATATATATATATATATATATATATATATATATATATATAAATATAATATAATATGAAGAAGATTATTTGGAAAGAGAAAGAACATAGGAATATTAATGATTTAGTATATTATTTTTTAGATGAAAATTTAGTCTGAAATTTTTGAACATGCCCATATATATATATGTGTATATATATATACATATATATATATATATATATATATATATATTGTTAGCAAATGCGAATACTACCATTGCTTTTCATAATAAGAACAAAAATTAGAGCTTATAATGCAAGAAATGAAAACTATAGATGATGTATCTATACTATTAGACTAGCATGCTGGAAAGTTGTCTGGAATAGCCGACGGCGGGGTTCATATATATATATATATATATATATATATATACATACATACATATATATATATATATATATATGTGTGTGTGTGTGTACATGAATGTATGTATATGGTACGGAACGGAATATTCAGCGCCCCACAGCTAGAATGTATCCGAGCGTATCATGGACGAAACATTACAGACTTTTTAACGGCCCGCGGCCATTATTAACCTAACTTTGCCTGTAAGCAACGGAACGACCATTTCACTGATACACGATGAAACGAAACGAATATAAGCGGCGACGCCTACGCCAATTCTGTAGAACCGGTCTATGTTAGACAGAGACACGGGCGTTAATTCGTCCGGCGTCGATATAAAACACACATATTTATCACAATTTCATATTCCACACGTTCAGTTTATATATATATATATATATATATATATATATATATATATATATATGGGTGTGTATATATATGGTGTCCTAAAAAATTATACACACTTTGAATGATCACAAATTTATTATTTATTATGGTAAAATTAAGGTTAAAATTCGAAATTAAGGAAGACAGACATAGAATCTTTTCAGTTATCGCAATTGCTGAAACGGATGATCGTTCTGGTCCAAACACTGCTGATAACGAGTAACAATGGAATCGCAAACAGAACGAATGGTTTGGTTGGGAATTTGAGCTCATCTTCTTTCAATGGCTGCTCTCAATTCATTAACTGTTGCCGGCTGTGCCATAAACTTTATCTTTGATGAGTTCCCATAAAAAAAATGCCCATTGGCGTGAGGTCTGACGAGCTCGAGAGGTATTCGATGTGATCTTTATGTCTGTTCAGGAATCGTATTATTCTTTTCATTCGAGTACACTTGTGGTCCGCCGAATAGGACCACAGAAAAAGAGCGAACAATATCCAATCTGTCTGCTTAACAAATTTTGATCAAGAAAGGCTCCCACATGACGATTGTTGAAGCAATTGAACGAAAAATATATTTTTTCAATCTTAAAATCGCAGAGTAATTCCAGTTTCAAAATTAATCAGGAAAGACCTTGCCTCTTTTAATTAGGTCAGCCCATTAGGTTATTTTGTATTATTATTTATATATTTATTGTGTTGCAAACTAATGGCCTGAATCGTTAGTATTCACTTATATTAAAGTATATACCTGGAATACCGCCCGAAATCATATATAAACCGGTCACATTGGGCGATACAGATTCATTCCTTCCGGTTTTTTGAAATTTTTTTCCGGACTCCATCTTTCAAACCACTCCTCATACCCACTTCCTGAAACATGGCTCTCGTTTCAATACCGGTTCAAATGCCACGGCTAAGACCCCGGACCTAACCTCAACTTCCATTCAACGCACAGCAATATGGGTTTTGAATATGTAATCTTAACACAATAAAATAATTTTTGATTTGATTTTGGCCGATACAAATGAGTCATGAAGTAGGTCAACAAGGAATTAAGTCATGAACTGAGTTGTTAAGTGTCAAGTCAGAAGCCTCAGCCAGTCAGTATACCGAACAATACAATAGTTTTTTTTTTATTATATCTTGTATTCGCCGTTGAAAAATAAAACGTTAAAAACACAAAACAGACCCCTTTTCGTCAATTTAAAAAGGAGACTAGTTCTCACTCCTTAGTGTTATACTAAGTCGGCGGTGCTACATCCACACGCAACAACGATGGTGGTGGAGAGGTGCGCCATCATGTTGGAAATATACTCTTCCTCGCGAATGCACGGATTGACAAATTCCTGGAACAGGTTCAAGTAAACGGCACCAGTCACAGTGTTCATCGAAAGAGAATGATCCAGTTAAACCCCTTGCTGACAATTCACACTATACTGCACCTCCTGGTAAATTGAAATGATGCTCATCCGTAACATGCGGATTCTCAGATGTCCAGCAGCTGCAGTTATGGCGATTAATCGAGCTGTTTAATTTAAATGACGCTTTCTAATCTGTCGTTGCACTTCAGTTACATTCTTACACCTCCGGTAGCATTTTACAACAAATTTCCTTTTTTCGAAGTTTAGTCTAAGATCAGCCGGATGTATATATATATATATATTCTTGATTTTTATGAAAGAGGAATTAAAATGTTGACTGAGAGATGGGGAAGGTTGTATTTAACGAGAGGAATTATACATGGAAATAATTTTTAGTAAATAAAATTGTTAATGATATTTATTTGTCTCATTTATAAAAATAACGTTTTTTTCCGGTGCTATATATATATATATATTCATGAAATGTTGAAAATCTGATAGTTTTTTGTTTACAAACAAGTGTCCGATGCGATTTTTTTCCTGAAACGCTGTTGAAAAAAAACAACAAAGAAAAGAAAACCGAAACAAAAGACATCACAAACAACTCAATTTGTTTCGTTCGCTGCATCCTCTACCGTTCGATTCGAAACCGCATATCTCCGTCTCACCGTTCGTATCCCCGTCACGCACGCAGAGCACACCGTGATCAGCTCTCGTTAAACACGGTAACAAACTGTCAGTTGTACACGAGCCGTTGCTGTAAGAGGGTCGTCCGCTCGCGCGCGATTCACATTCCGTTCTTCCGACGATATTCGCGAGCCCCGTCGTGCGTATCGTCCGCGGTGAAACCGTGCGCGCCCCCGTCGCTCCCAGAAGCAGAGTTTTTCGTCGAACGGTCCGAGTATCGGTTCGACTCTCGCCCGTTTCCCGATGACACAGTGTTCTGTCTCAGTGTTGTGGTTGTTTTTTTCGTCGGTATTGTTGCCGAACGGAAATTCGATTGTTGTTGGTTCGTGAACGGTTCGTCCGCTCACGGTTGAGAACGATTTTTTTTTTTTTTTTGGATAACCGTGTGGTGCTCTGTCTGACAATTTTCGTTTTGGTTTTTGTTCGATCAGACGCCGGCCGGCCGACAACTCCGTCAAGATTTTCCCGTACGACATCATACGTGTTCCTGTAGTCGCTGTGGATAATCGAACCGTCAACCTGGAGTCCACGTGTCCTAAAAGGTATGTCGCTCTTTTTTCAGCCAGAATCCGCCACGTGCATTTCGTTATGTAACTCTGTACGATTCGTTCGAATCATAAAGAGTCACAGGTCTGATTGAAAGCGTGCGACCGAAATTGAACGATTGGGCTGTACGACGAACGATCTTGTACTCTTACATCATTGTTACTGTTTATATAACTAGTACTGTGCTACTACCGTTCAAGAACTGTTTACTTGTACGACTTTTATATAAGTTCTCTGATTGAATATAACTTAATGTGATAAATTATCATACAAGTTAAAGAAATATTATTTCATGCATAGTTGAAGCACGACAGTGAATAAAACTCACCATCGCATCTAATAAAATTAACAGAAATGCATTTTATTACTACTAGAAATGTTTTTTTAAAATTTCTGAAAAATGAAACTCATTTGCAAAGAGTTACAAACTATTCATGCATCGATACTGAACGATTCGTTTCACAACATGAATATTTTCATTACATTCAACTCAATTTCATGTTTGTTTCAATTTTTCAATAGACATTTTTCGATAGATTTGTAAAGATTATAAAATGTAATTCTTTTCTTTGAAAAAGAGTTACATGATTAACCGTGTCAACAGTTATTTGAAAATTGAATATTGTAATTAATACGGAATGTAATATTTTCTTTTTGAATAAGAAAATATTATTTTAAACTTATTTGAAGCATAGTAGTGAATAAAACTCACCATCACATCTAATAAAATTAACAGAAATGCATTTGATTACTACTAGAAATAAATTTTAAAATTTCTGAAAAATGAAACGCCTTTTCGAAGAATTAAAAACTGTTCATGTATCGATATACTGAACGATTCGTTTCACAGCATGAATAGTTTCATAACAGTTAACTCTATTTCATGTTTGTTTCAATTATTCCAATAGACATTTTTCGATAGATTTGTAAAGATTATAAAATGTAATTCTTTTCTTTGAAAAAAAGTTACATGATTACCCGTGTCAACAGTTATTTGAAAATTGAATATTGTAATTAATACGGAATGCAATATTTTTTTTTGAATAAGAAAATATTATTTTAGAATAAAATTAACCATCCCATCGAATAAAATTTATAAAAAATGAATTTTATTACTACTAGAAATAAATTTTAAAATTTCTGAAAAATCAAACGCCTTTTCGAAGAATTAAAAACTGTTCATGTATCGATATACTGAACGATTCGTTTCACAGCATGAATATTTTCATTACATTCAACTCAATTTCATGTTTGTTTCAATTATTCCAATAGATATTTTTCGATAGATTTCTAAAGATTATAAAATATACGATACTTTTCTTTGAAAAAGAGTTATATAATTAACCGTGTCAACAGTTATTTGAAAATTGAATATTGTAATTAATATGGAATGTAATTATATTTTTTTCAATAAGAAAATATTATTTTAAACTTATTTGATGCATAATATTGAATAAAACTAACCATCCGATCGACTAAAATTTATAAAAAATGCATTTTATTACTACTAGAAATAATTTGTAAAATTTCTAAAAAATGAAACTCATTTCCAAAGAGTTAAAAACTATTCATGTATCGAAACCGAACAATTCGTTTCACAGCAAACACTTAAGTCTATTTCATGTTTGTTTCAATTATTCCAATAGACATTTTTCGATAGATTTGTAAAGATTATAAAATGTAATTCTTTTCTTTGAAAAAGAGTTACATGATTAACCGTGTCAACAGTTATTTGAAAATTGAATATTGTAATTAATACGGAATGTGATATTTTTTTTGAATAAGAAAATATTATTTTAAACTTAGTTGAAGTGTAGTAGTGAATAAAACTAACCATCCCATCGAATAAAATTTATAAAAAATGAATTTTATTACTACTAGAACTCTGTTTCATATTTGTTTCAATTATTCCAACAGACATTTTTCGATAGATTTGTAAGTATTATAAAATATAATACATTTCTTTGAGAAAGTGTTAATATAATCAAATGTATTCATTTTTCAACATAATCGACATATTATTGTTAATAAATTTGTACAGAGTAGTGAAAAGTTTCTTCATTCGGTCAGTGAAAAAATTACAAATGAGTTAAAACTGTTATGCGGGACTAACTGGAGGAAAAAAACACCAGATTAATTCTGACAGAATGAAGAAGCTTGTTACTACTATGTACATATGTATTGATAATAATATGTCGATTTTGTCGAAAAATAAATACACAGATTGAAAAGTTACACTCTAATCTTTGTGTCTTATCTCAGTATCTCAAATCATTTAACAGTTATGAACTTTTGTGTAAAACTTTCAGCTGTCACTCGTATATAACTAACTACCGGTGTTTGTTCCTCCAATCAATCCTATGTAACAGTTTTAACTAATTTGTAATTTCTTTATTGACAGAATGAGGAAACCTTTTACTAGTTTGTACAAATGTATTGACAATAATATGTCGATTATGTTGAAAAATAAATACACAGCTTCAAAGGCTATATTCTTAGCACTATATCATCTCAAATCATTTGACAATATGAGCTTTTGTGTAAAACTTGTAGCTGTTACACGTATATAACTAACCACCGGTGTTTGTTCCTCCAATAAATCCTGCGGGCCAATTTTAACTTGTTTGTAATTTCTTTATTGACAGAATGAGGAAACTTTTTACTAGTTTGTACAAATGTTTTGACAATATGTCGATTATGTTGAAAAATAAACACATAGATAGAAAGGCTATATTCTAAGCTCTGTGTCTTTTTCGTGTTGTCACAATATCTCAAAGCATTTAACAGTTAAGGGCTTTTGTGTAAAAATTTTTACTGTTGCTCTTATATAACTAACTACTGGTGTTTGTTCCTCCAGTCAATCCTGTGTAACAGTTTTAACTTATCTGTAATTTCTTCAAAGATTGATTGTCGAAACTTTTTACTACTTTGTACAAATGTTTGACAATAATACATCGATTATGTTGAAAAATAAATACACAGTTTGAAAGATTATATTCTAAGCTTTGTATCATCTTAATATATCAAAGCATTTGACAGTTAGGGGCTTTTGTGTAACACTTTTAGCTGTTACACGTATATAACGAACTACCGGTGTTTGTTCCTCCAGTCAATCATGCACACCTGTTTTAACTTATTTGTAATTTCTTCATTGACAGAATGAGGAAACTTTTTACTAGTTTGTACAAATGTTTTGACAATAATATGTCGATTGTGTCGAAAAATAAATACACAGCTTCAAAGGCTATATTCTAAGCTTTGTGTCTTTTTTGTGTTGCCACAATATCTCAAATCATTTAACACTGATGAGCTCTTGTATAAAACTTTCAACTGCTGCTCATACATAACTAAAACAGGACATTGGATTGTTTTTTTTTTAAAAAAAAAGAAATTTTGTCTATAAGTTCACAGTTTGTTAATGAAATATGCTTTACTTTCATCTGAATGCTTTTAAGAACAACTGTGTCCGGTATAATAGATTCAGTACATGGTCAGATTTATAACTAGTATACTTTTATCATTTTCTTTTCTGTGAGCAGAGCACGTTATCATGAAACTCCTAGACAGTATTTGATAAGCGAATTCTTGACATAATTGCATACATAAGTAATTGTGTGAACGAGCGCACGCGTACGCACGGGCACCGACTAAAAAAAACCCGCAGGAAACCTCCACGCACGTTCGCTCAGTGTGTGTAAACATTACACAAAAACTGATAATTCGAATTCCCCATGTAGCCCAGGCTCGCACACACGCACGGCCACATCTAATCTCATAACGAGACGGAGAGTTAATGTACGATTTTTTCCGCGGCTTTTGTGTAAATTTACTTTACCGCTTATTGTGTCGAATCACTTTCACGTTTTCGTTGAAATATTCAAACATGCTTAGTCTATTAGCGTTTCGAGTGGATTGTTGTACAGAAAAAATGTACTACCGAATCGCCTTTGTCTATTTTACATCATATCTACTTGAGTCTTATTCGAAACATGTGTGTGTGTATACGCAGATAATTTCAATTTAATGATTCAGTTTTAATCGATATCTGTGTATATTTTACAATTTCTTTAACACAAGTAAGTGGCTCTGTTTGATCATTGCAATTTCTATTAAAACGATAACAAAATCCATACCTTCAAAGATAATTATAATAATTCATATGCTAGGAGTTGCTTCAACAATAAAACTGTAATTTGTCGTATGTTTTTGGAACAGGTCTCATGCCTGTTGTAAGAGGATCAGAGCTGAGCAATAATCTGTTTATGACGTCAAGATTACACGATTGTCTGTCAAACTTCCTGGCATAATTTAGACGGTGTAATCTAAAATGCTTGTTCCTTGCCTCGGCCGCCTCCTCTGACAGCATTCCGATTGGTAATAAGGCTTTTTCAATTGTGGAGCAGACTTTTGTGTAGTGTGAGAGTCATTCGGTGCCATGAATACAATTCGAAGTACAGCTTTTCTGTTTCCAAACAGTGTAAATTAAAAATTTCCACGTTTATTTTATAATCACTTATTTTATATTCACTTATTTTTCCACGTTTATTTTATAAACACATATGGTCTCTAAAATCACTTTTAGTCGATATACAAGCCGAGGATCGACACCCGTAATTTGAGCTGATTGATCGGAGTCCATAAAAATCTTCGGCTCGTATTACAATTGTTACAGTTACCGAAACCAACTTTTGGAACATCTACTCTTAAACCCATTTTGTTTTCGAATTCCTTTTGTATTTTCAATTTAATTTGTTTCACGATTCGTTTGTCAGTTTCACTCCTCAGCTGCCATTTCTTCATTGGTAATTTACAAGATAGGTGGAGCAATCCTTCGAACAATCGAATCCTTGCGCGAGTTTCGTGTTGGTGTAACAGACACTTCCTTTTAAAAAACACAAGTGGAGTTTATTATAAAATTACATAGATGTTACTCTACAAACGTTATTATAAAAAATCTGCTTAAACCCAAATATCTATTGGTTTATATAGTTTTCCGATATTATTATTTGATGGGAACTGTCTATTCAGCTCATCATGGCTGGTTGTCCAGTCCGGATGTTTGTGTCTGTCACTATTTGATGGGAACTGTTGATTCAGCTTCATAGAAAACTCGGATGATGTCGTCTAGTCTTCGGATGTTTATTAATTATTGATGGGAACTGTCTATGTCAGCTTTTCATAGTCATTACCTGAATTATGTGTATATATAACTCCTCTGGCCTTACAGTTGAATTCGGGGGATTGCTACTGGATTCGATAGTTTCACCTCTGGTTGTCTCTGGATGGTGATTTCTTCATCTTATTGATAACATAAGTACGATGTGTATTTTCATTGTTTTTTCTTAATTTACTGCCAGTGGATTTTGAGCGATATTGTCTCTGGTCCGTCAGCTGCTTAATCTAGCTGGTTTTGGCGAAGCGGTCCGCTGCCAAGTTCTTGCAGTGTTGTCGATTTTTGTACTCTGCTTCAAGTCTTGAAGTGTTGTCGATTTTGTCCTCTACTTCAAGTTTCACTTATGTTTTTTTAACACTTCCGAACACTCGTTATTCTAGTTTTGGCGAAATTAATCGTCGAAACGAAACCTTTTCTTTTCTTGAAACGTTCTCAGCAATCCTGCCGACTGTACCAGTTTGTGTTGATGTTACGGAAACTCCCTTTAAAAAAACGCAAGTGGAGTTTATTATAAAATAACATAGATGTTAATCTCCAAACGTAATTATAACAAATCTGCTTTAATCTATTTTTTTCCAGGTTAGTTTAAAAGGTATAATTTCTGGTATTCGGTTCAATATAATCGAACGGCTATTCTGTGACAGTAGTTCCTGGGGGTTTCACGCCCCTACATCTGACATCTATTTAAATATTGACCTCTGTTCATATAATAACTTCATTTCAAAGACTAGGAAAAAATTCAAAAAACGTAGTTGCTCCTACTGCTTAAATCTGAATATGGACTGGTTTATATAGTTTTCCGATATTATTATTTGATGGGAACTGTCTATTCAGCTCATCATGGCTGGTTGTCCAGTCCGGATGTTTGTGTCAGTCACTATTTGATGGGAACTGTCGATTCAGGTTCTTAGAAAACTCGGATGATGTTGTCTAGTCCGAATGTTTATTAATTATTGATGGAACTGTCTATGTCAGCTTCTCATAGTCATTACCTGAAGTATGTGTATATATAACTCCTCTGGCCTTATAGATGAATTCTGGGGATTGATACTGGATTCGATAGTTTCACCTCTGGTTGTCTCTGGATGGTGATTTCTTCATCTTATTGATAACATAAGTACGATGTGTATTTTCATTGTTTTCCTTAATTTAATGCTAGTGGATTTTGAGCGATGTTGTCTCTGGTCCATCGGCTGCTTAATCTAGCTGGGTTTGGCGAAGTGGTCTCTACCAGGTTCTTGAAGTGTTGTCGACTTTTGTCCTCTGCTTCAAGTTTTTCTTATGTTTTTTTAACACTTCCGAACACTCGCTGTTTTAGTTTTGGCGAAACTTTTTATTTTCTTGAAACGTTTTCAGCAATCCTGCCGCCTATATCAGCGTTGTGTTGATGTTACGGAAACTTCCTTTTAAAAAGCACAAGTGGAGTTTATTATAAAATTACATAGATGTAACTCTACAAACGTAATTACAATAAATCTGCTTAAATCTAAATATGTATTGGTTTGTATAGTTTTCCAATATTATTATTTGATGGGAACTCTATTCGGCTTCTTATAGAACTCATATGATGTCGTCTATTCTTCGGATGTTTATTAATTTTATTGATAGGAATTGTCTGTCAACTTCTCATAGACATTACCTGAATTATGTGAATATATTGCGTGTGTAAAATCGATAAGCCAAATGTTGTGTCTTGATTTATTTCTCTACCTAACAATAAATTATTAAAATCTTTGGATTTTGCTCCGCAGATATAACATTTCATAGTAGATCTGGTATTAGTGGCCGCATTGCAAACTTTCGCATCAATCATTGTCAGTATCATCACATGTTTTACAGAAAATGTATAAAACGTATGTGGACGTCGCGACGTCCACGCATTAAAACAAACGCGGATCTGTTTATCCGCCGTTGTGAACATGCAATATAAAGCAATAAATGTTCGATCGGTCGCGCGTTAATCAGAAAACTAATAACATAAACTACAATAATGCAGAGTTAATGATTTTACGCGCCGCCGTGAATAAATCACACCGACTGTTGCCTCGTTATAAAAAAAAAAAAACGCTATGAAATATGACGTTAGTCCGCCGTGCATGGACACGTCGATCGAAACTTTTAAATTCACGCTCGACGGGCGCGGGTCTCTCCCGGACTGTCGATAAATCGACGTGCGGACAGACCGAGCAACGCCGATCGAATCTGAATGCGAAAATCTATCGAGAATGAGAATTTTGTACAGATTCTCGGATTAGAGGAATTCTCAGGATCGGTCTCGAACTCTATGAATTAATGTCGTCTGAACTGAGATTTTTTCTACTAAATTCAGCCTGAATTCTATTCACTACCACGATTTTAACCCTCAACAGTCCAGAAGTATTTTAAGTTTTCTTACCACTGGGTCTGTGCAATTTTTTATATGAAGAAAAATTATCTGTTTAGGATTTTTATATCAGGTATAAAGAAAAAAATATTTATTTTTACTGAAAACACAGATAACGAATGTAAATGAATTTACTAAAAGGAACCGACGTAGCACTCGACGTGCTGCATGAAAATATAATAAAAATAACAATAATGAAAATGATAAAATGATTACTTTGCCTCAATGTACTCACCATTCGACCTAATAAGTAAGAGTGCTATGCCGAGCATATAGTAAAATTGTTCCGCTAAAGGGTTAATATCAGGTCGGTGCAAAAATAATTGCGGTTTGTACGTATCGATGATTGGAAATGATCAGAAATATTATCTTTGCCAACGTTTGATAAATTATTGTGTATGGTTCGATTGTTATAGATTTTATGTATCAGGTTAGTCGAAAAATAATTGCGGTTTTTATGTATCGAGTATAAAGATGGATATATCAGTTTAAAAATTATATTTATTAATCGAAATAGAGACCATTGCAACTGCACACATTTCTCCCAACGGGAAACAAGTTTATTTATTCAGATTCTGATCGTAAAAATAATTACGGTTTTTATCATTTTATGTTTGGCGACGATTTTTCTACTTGACGTTATCTTTAACTATAGAGGGCGCAGGCGTTAAGAAAAGTCATGTTATTTTTTATTAAGTATTTTATTAGGTTTAAAGTAAAGACCATTCGCCTGCACACATTTCTCCCAACGGGAATTACAATTATTACAATTACTTATATTCTGATAATCTAGAAGAATTTAGAAAAAAAAATAAAAAATGTACCGTTTAACGATTTAAAAGTTGGTCGGCAGACATATTTGTTTTTTTTTTTATTTTGATAGTTGACTAAATCACTTATTTTTCAGTATAATTTGTTTTTCTGGAAAAATGCATGTACCTATCTGCATGTATCCATTTTCAAGATAAATAACCGTTAAGTATACTTCTTATACTAATATATATATATATATATATATATATATATATATATATATATATATATACATATGTATATATAACTTATAAAACAATAACAGACTGGTTGCATTATGTTTAATGGATCAAAATTATGATCACTAATATTAAAAATTGAAAAAAAAACGAAACAGCGAACTGTTACACGATTCATAATTGTTGTCTTTAAAAATGTCTAATCGTCTTCCCTACTCACCGCACTGCCTGTATCAGAACAGATCTCTCTGATACGAACTAATGATCGAAAGAGAATCCGTCGAATCGGTATAGTCGCGTTCGCGCGACACGTCATGGACCGTTCCGAACGCCCACCCGAAAAAAAAACAATACACGAACGCACGTACGTGTTCGTACATTCGAACGTCGAAGAACGCCGTCGAAGAATAAGAGGAGGAGGTGGTGGTGGAGGAAGAAACTGCTCGTATGCGTCAGCCACTGTTATTATATAATATATGTTGATGATCGGGTATTAGCTTCAACCACGAACCGCTCTATCAGAATGTAAATTGGTATCATACACGAATCATTTTGAGGAGTAAATTACATGGTACAGACAGTGACTTAATTAACTGTACATAAGAGATTATTATGTACCTAATGTGTGTAACAGCAGGTAGTGATTTATCAGTAGCACCGTATTATAAAACCGTGCATACACACACTGGCGTAATGAATATAGTTTTTTTTTCTCCTCGCCATTCTTTAATTTATATCAACGTGTGTTTACTTACACACACACACACACATATATATATATATATATATATATATATATTTGTGCACGTATATTGCAAACAAGAAAAAATCCATTTTAAACCAATTTGTTATTGTATGAAACATGATTACAAATATAATAAAACCTTTTAATGATTTCGGTTTCGAACAAATTTTGACATTTTTTATTTTTAATGACTCGTACAATGAACACAGTATGAATCATTTGAAAATTAACTGTTCGCGAATATTCGATTTGATTGCATTGTCTGCTGGATATAGCGTGTGGAAAATAGTTTCTGGTGGATTAAATTTGGTGGATGTCAAAACTTCACAAATGTCAAATAAAATGCAGCTATCAGTTTGACATTTGTGAAATGTAATCACTTGAAAAATTGCGTTCCTATTTGAATGCCTGTTTATATATATATAAATAATATATATATAAATATATATATATATATATATAAATATATATATATATATATATATATATATATATAAATATAAATATATATATATATATATATATATATATATATATATATATATATATATATATATATATATATATATATATATATTAGAGGTACTGGAAAGTTTTTTCGTTTTTTTTATATTAAAATAATATTAATAACTAATTAAGAGAAAAAAAAGTGTACTTCATTGAATAATATAGCCTTCATCATTATCTATCACACTCTGTCCTCTATCAGGAAGAGAAAATACTCCTGTTTTATAAAATTCCTGGTTCTTTTTGGATGAAAAGGAAATTGGAAATTAGTACATGGTGGGAAAAGGAAATTGAAAATTTTATTGGAAATTAGTGGAAAAGAGATACACTCAATCGTACAAAATGGAAAATCGTCGAAGAGGCATTCATACTTTTCTTGGAAAACCGTTCACTAGCTGCGGACCGAGATACCGTATTTAAATCATCTCATCTCCGATGTGTTAACACCGATATTCAAATAGAACACGTACAGAAACCGCTCACGAAGATACAAAAAAAAAAAAAACAACAACAATAAACGAAACAGACAGACAACACGTCCGTCCACGTTTGTACAAGTGCATGCGTTCGCTCCTCGGCATTGGCGTGGATCGGTCAGGTCTGAAAGAAGAACGTACCGTCCATTAAACACAATTTTCTAGTCGAAAGCGTCGACAAAACGGCCCGTCACAGCCCCGTGCTCATGTTGAATTAATCATGATATAATATCGTGTCTAATCTGAGTCCGTATTATTTTCGGTGTCAATTTCGGTTCATTTAACGTCCTCTCGAATCACTGTCCAACGATAGCGGACAGAGGCGGCAGCAACGCCACACAACGCACAAGAATACAAGATGTGCTGTTGAATACGGCCTGTCATCGAATGTTAATTAATTAGACACAGGTTTTTCTCTCTTATTCATTCATTTGTATGTATATATATATATAAATGCGTGTGTGTGTGTGGGTAAATAGAGATTAATAAAAGAGATCGATTTTAACTAGTCCGACTGTTAGTTTGTTACTAAATATAGAGACGTGCGGACAGCTTCTGAATTTGTTTGAACGTGCGACAATGAGTGTCCGGCAGCTTAGACATGTTTCGGGTATTGATTAGGTTTTGTAATTTATGTTCGAAGTCTCTATATGAAAATCGAAAATGGAACGTTCTTATTGAGTACGAAATCAGATTTCTGGTTTTTCTATGAATCAGATTGTTTAGTAATGATGCTGAATGAGGTTTGTTTGTTACAAAAAAAGTTTAATTGGACGATTGATGATTTCATATTTTCTCTCCTTCGTTCTTTATATATATATATATATTTCTATATATATATATATATTTCTATATATATATATATATATATATATATATATATATATATATTTATATATATATATATATATATATATATATATATACGAGGTCAGACAAGTAATGCGACAAAATTCAAAAATCGAGTATATTTAAAAATTAAGGTACATCGCTGCGATCCCCTTCAAAGTAGTCCCCTCCCGCATCTATACACTTATTCCAGCGAGTTTTCCAGTTTTCGTAACAATTCTGGAACACTTCTTGTGGGACCTCTCCGAGTACCCTCGTCACAGATTCTTGGATATCTTCAACGGAGTCAAAATGTCGACCTTTGACGAATTTTTTCATATGGGGGAATGGGAGAAAGTCGCAGGGTGACATGTTCGGTGAATAGGGCGGTTGTGGTAACGTTGCGATGCCTTTACACGCCAAAAACTGAGAGACACTGAACGCACTGTGACAGGGAGCATTGTCGTGATGCAGAACCCAAGTCTTCGCGATCTCTGGACGCACTATGAGCACCCTTTTTCGTAATTTTTCGAGCACATTGCGGTAGAATACTTGATTTACGGTTTGTCCAGGTGGTACGAACTCTTTGTGAACCACCCCTTTGCTGTCGAAGAAGCAAATCAACATGGTTTTCACTTTAAAATCGCCTTTTTTAAAATCGGCATGCCAGCGAAGCACCTGACTACGACTCAGGGCATCACTACCATACACTTTAAGCACTTTTTCGTAAGTTTCTGTCGCGGTTTCGCCGAGTTTTGCACAAAATTTTATCGCGCACCGTTGTTCTAAATTTATCTGTTCCATTTTCGTGACATGCACTACTCGCGCGTTGTTACAAAACACTAAACAGCTGGCGAAGAAATTATCGTACGAGGGTGGTCAAGGTCTCAATCGAGAGAGTAGGGATCTGCTATTACGGTGGCGGAGTTACAGGTTCGCAGTGTTACCACAGGCCGAGAAAAAAAATCGGTCGCATTACTTAATTGTCTGACCTCGTATATATATATATATATATATATATATATATATATATTTCTATATATATATATATATATATTTATTTATATATATATGAGTATATATATATATACATATATATGTATATATATATACATATATATATATATATATATATATATATATATATATATATATATAATATGTATATGTACATACACTTCATGTGGATCGAATGTGTGCAAGTGGATGGAGACGACGAGGACGGTGTCGACGTTGACGACGGGGTTGCCGTAACGGCCGGAGGACTATAGTGGCCGCGAGGCCGTTCACGAAGAACCAGAGCGCGATGTGAAGTCGTGCATGAAGCGCTGTCGCGAGGCGGACGGATCATTATATTATATATTGGTACGTCTCGGGGCCCTATCGCTCGGGGGACGCGCTGCGTTTCTTCGTTCTCTGAGTGTGGGTTTTGTGACTGATTCGTACGAATTTTACTTCTTTTGTATATTGCACGTGTGTCGACTCCGAGTTCAACGGCTCCGTTATTAATGCATACAGATTAAAGCCCGTCCGATTTTAAACTCGCACAACGAAATCGCGCGAATTTACTTTTTTCCATGACTAATTTAAGAAATCATATCCAACAATACTAGAGCTAATACATCAACTGAAATCAGTTGTGCTGATTTCATTGTTTACAATGATGTATCACATGACTGTAACAAAAGATAAAACGGTAACTAGAAAAATCGTCGCCAAATTTAAAATGATAAGTTAAAAAATGCAATTATTTTTTCACAAACTTAATAGTTTAATTCAATACTAAAATACAATTGAACTAAACTACTAAATGGGGGATAACATGGTCTTTTTTAATTTTTGTCCTTTTTTTAATAGTTTCTTGTGGGAGTTCAAGTTAAATCACTCTCTCCCTCCCCCTCACTCTCTCTCTCTCTCTCTCTCTTTATATATATACATATATATATGCATATATATATATATGCATATATATATATATATATATATATATATATATATATATAAATTCATAATATTGGACTTGAAGATCGATATCTTCGACGCGCAGTTATCCATCGTGAAAATTGTTCCACACCTAGGGACATCTAAACACATCCGTGTATGTGTGTGTGTATCTACCGTTTCTGCATACAGTATGATAAACATGTAGCGATATATCCGGCTTTCTTCCACATGTGCAATTAATGAAACGTACAAAAAACGGATCCAGTACAGTAGTAGCCGCAGTGGCTGTGCTTGTGGTCTCCCGTGTACATATGATAATCAAGAACGAACGTGATACGAACGAAAGACTTCCTGGATAACTGACCTACGGATAGATACATTCATACACACACACACACACACATATATATATATATATATATATATATATATATATATATATATATATATATGTGATAGAAATAATGCGGTCTTCTTGCGGTTTGATGGATTCCGTTGACATGTGAATAGATAGATTTTTTTTACAAAAATTATCTGTAAAATGTCACTCCCTCGTCGATTTCTCATTCTGAAACAATTAATGACTGCACAAGTCTTATGCGATTTCTAATGAATACCTTTACAATTGGGTAAGTGTGGCTACGCTGTTATAAAATATATAAATGTTTGATTTCGTTCAAAAGACCATCTGATATTTAAACTACACACTGTCTGTATGAAACATACGAAACACACTGTGGTTCGGGTCACTTTGACCCCACTTGCAGTTTATGGGTTAAGTGTGAGAAAATCAGTTTGCAATAATTGAAATCTATCCTACGAATGTATATACACATTTAGTAAAAAAATTTTTGAATGAATTCCGAAAATATTGAAACGCTTTACAGTTGAACTGCAAAACAATTTGGATTTGAAAAACATTATGCTTTATAAACGAGAGTTAGGTTTTTTAAGCAAGTTCGCATTAAAAAAACAATTAAGATTTGTCTTTTATTTAATGAAAAATGACATGACTTATTACCAATATAATTCATTTCAGTATCAAAAATTTAGCAAACACACAATCTACAAACATACTATTATATTTATTCGAATATAATTCCGTTCTATATTAAACTGTTTCCAATATTTGATTTATCAGCCCTTAAGTGTTTTTATCATTAAATATGTGTTCTGATAATTAAAACATTATTCCCATTAAAACAGCACCCCCATCTAATAATTACAACATTATTTCCTTTGATTATAAGTGTTGTATTAGGTCGGCGGAAAAATAATTACGGTTTAGTTAGTTCGTGCGGTACCGATCTCTCTAGCTTTTTTGATTTTCCTAGCTGTTTTAAGTGGTCGAGAGCTGTCGGATGACTGACGTCTAACTTGTGTGCAAGCTTTCGAATTGTCGCGCGCGGTTCTGATTCAATTGACGCTTTTTTGGCCGCTATGAACTGAAGAAGAACGACCGCGAGTTTCTTCATCTTCAAGGCTCTCGTCCCCGGCACGAAATTTTTGGAACCATCATTGCCTCTTACGTTCCTAAACAGCACACACACCGAAAGCTTGACCACCGACTGCTTGACCACCCGTTTTGTACTCGTAAAAAATGGGCTCTTATTTGCTTCCATTTTTAATTCAATATCTCAATTTGAAGTAGAATCAGTAATTAAACCAAAGTCGATATCACCAAAATATAGACCGAAAAACTCACTTTAATATAATATTAACATGAACACGATGAAGACACTTTCAAGGTCAGAATTAAAAAAAACCGCAATTATTTTCCTACCAATCAAATAATTTCTTCTATTTTTAAATTAGGCTCTTTGCGGTTTAAAGACGCGCTGATAATTAGTGTCATCAGAGCTAGATTCTTCTTTTTTGTTTCAGATTTAGTGACAGTCTGATTCGTTTTAATATCAAACAGTTATTAGTAGAATTTTTCAATTAAATAAAAATAAAAAAAATCATGTGGATAAAATTCTGTTCTCTTAAAAAACAACCCAAACACCTTAATATTATGGTCTCTATCAACACAACTAAGCATGCACTGTAAAATTAAAAATAGAATCGACTGTCCGGGATATTAACCGGTCCGTGAAAGTAAACCGAAATCAGAGTTACAAATTATAAGTGTGAAAATTTAATGTGTCTGACGGATTGCCTTTTATTAATATCGATTAATGTGTGTGTGTGTTTATACAAAAAAAAACAGACATTTATCTAAATATAAATGTTCGAATAATAAATAAATAAGTCACAATTGATACGTTTCCTTTTGAAAGTCGTTCTAAATATGATAAAATTCACCTCACATCTTTTTTGACATTCACGAATCTTAATTTGTGAATGTCAAAAACGTATTGATATGTAACCAATGGTCGCAGGTCCGCGAGCTACGTACGCATAAATGTGAAAGTGTGTACACATGTACATAATGTATGTATATATATATATATATATATATATATATATATATATATATATATATGTATGTATATATATAAACTGCAAGATTTGATTTTGTAAACGATAAAAATTGTCGTCCGAAAATAATCCCGCAGGTATATATTTCAACAACTACTATTTACCAGTTAGAATGTGACGAATGTTAATTAATCGCTGCAGATATAAATATCTATATAGAAAATAATTTTATAACTGATATTTATATACATATATATATATATATATATATATATATATACGTGGGTCGTTTGATAAGTTTGGTATTTTTTTATGATATGGCGCCACCATTCATTCGGTAGCGTCACAGCTATCAGTTGTCACTTTTCAAACTAGCAGAGACGGATTTTAGCCAGAAACGACTCGTTGTTCACGTTCTACAGATGTTCGAAGCGAGCATTGTAGATGTTATCGCGAAAATTGAAAAAACTATCATGTCTTTTTGCGTCGATTTGTCACCGTGGATGAAACATGTATCCATCATTACACACTTGAGTCGAAGCAGCTGTCAATTATGAGGATAATAGTATCAATAAATCATCTTAATAAATCGATCGTTTCACCGGCTGTGTGGCTTGTTGCTTCTATCATCCAGTTCTGCTCACAAAATATTTGTTATCATTTTAGGAATTCCCTGTCATACTTAAAAAAAAACTACATTAATTCTTAAACAATATATGTTTTATTTTTTCTCAATATATCATTGTATAAGGTTTTCCAATGAGGGCGCAAAGTTTCATTCGAAAAAAAACATATGGTTTACGCCTGAAATTTCAAGCTTCTTCATTGTAAATAACAGTTGGTGGTGTGTCATTCATAAACGAAAAATAATTATCGTATAAGTGGCCGCCCCGTGCTTTCTTACAAATAACCATTCTCCTGTTAAAATTTTCAATAGCATCCATACACAACTGGAGCTCTATCTCACCAATTACTCTTCGGATTTCATCTTTTAGTCCCGGAAATTGTTTTAGGATTATTGGCGTACACTTGTCCTTTAACGTGATCCCGAAGAAAGTAGTCGACCGGTGTTAAATCACACGATCTCGGTAGCCAATTAATGTCTCAATTTCTGTAAATAACGCGGCCAGAGAATTTCGTCCTTAATAAATCAATTGTTTCACCAGCTGTGTGGCTTGTTGCCTCATATCATCCAATTCTGAAATTGTTTTAGGATTATTGGCGCACACGTGTCTTTTAACGAGATTCCAAAGAAAATAGTCCAACGGTGTTGAATCGGAGGATCTCGGTGGCCAATTAATGTCTCCATTTCTGGAAATAACGCGACCAGGAAATTTCGTCCTCGATAAATCAATTGTTTTACCTGATGCGCGGCTTGTTGCACCGTCCTTCTGGGAACTACATGTCCTCCAGATCAATTTCATCCGATTTTGCCCACAAAATATTTGTCATCATGTTTCTGTATCTTTATCCAATCACAGCAAACCTGATTCTCCAAAAATTAAGGACCAATGTCTCCGTCGGACCAATCAGTCACTCTTTCTGTATGTAGTGGCTTCTCAACGAACACCTCCAGATTTTCCTCACCCCAGACTCGACAGTTTTGCTTGTCAACGTAGCCAGACAGTTCGAAATGAATTCCAAGGATAAAAATGACTTTTTCATAAAATCATTATTCACTTCAAACATTTAACTCCATTCGAATGATAGTACTTTCGATATTTTTGATATACCGATTAGAATCATTTACAGAATCCACAACTACTGCTCAATGCAGTGACAGGCTTGTATCGGAGATATAAACGACTTGGGCAGGTGTTTGAGTTACCAATTTAAGACGTTAACGAATTTATCGATACTAATTATCCGAACGGCAGTTTAATAAATGATAAACATTTAAAATTAATAAAAAGTCAGTAAAGTAGGACCTAATCTATGATTAAAATTTCAGTATTAATTACTTAAATTAATTGTGTTTTTTTTCCTTCCAATCTAACAATTTTATGATGATAAATCTACGACGGATGAAAAAAACATAAATGACTCAATCGGTTTGCAAATTTGCAAAGTTTCTCTAAAACTAACAATGTATATATATATATATATATATATATATATATATATATATATATATATATATATATACATATATATATATATATATATATATATTAATAGATCTTCTCAATTTTAATAATTATCAGAAGGTACAAATTAGTGATGCTCATTATTATACCTAACAGGTACACGGACATCTGTCGATTGTAGATAATTGGGCATAATATTGTGTGTTAAGAGACGATACCGAGAGAGAGATGAGTGAAAGAGCAATTGACTCGATGCAGATTCGCGTTTAGCACTGTTTTGATTTCTAATTTACTGTAATTATCGTCGACTAATTTCAGCTGGAAGTAATTAATACTCGAATCAATACGTGTGTGTGTCGTTCTTTTCTTATACGAGAACGAGTTAGGCAGTTCATAAAAATATTAGCATATTGAAATCGTTAGTTTATAAATACTGTGTGTTAGATCTTTTAATAGACGGCTTATAGTACGATTAGAAAATGATTTTGCCTGTGTGAATAATTATTGTAATCGAAAAATTGATTGTAGTCTTTTCGGTTTTTTGTTAATTTGCAACGATTAAATTGATATAGTGGGTCATCCCATAAGTAATGCGGGTTTTTTTCAAATGAGGCTTGGAACAGTGAAAAAACCTGACTCATTATTTACAGCTTCTTCTCATCTTAATCATAAATTTTCAATACCCTGTAATGGAAGAATTGATTGTATTCTTTTTTTTTGTTAATTTGCAACGATTTAATTGATATAGTGGCTCATCCCCTAATTAATGCGTTTTTTTAAAATAAGACTTGGAACAGTGAAAAAATTGACATTTTGATTTTGATCAAACATATATTTTCTGTTACTATTTATAACTTGTTCACATTTCAATCTTAAATTTTCAATACACTGATGATAGAACTTTGTGGGCGTTGAATTACAGAGAGAGTAGAGACAACACTCAGACAACAGGCATTTAACTTCCGGAGAATTCTAGCATTGGGATTTAGTTCGAGTTTCGTTGAGTTATGATTGACTCAATTTAAAGGCACCGAATTAATCTTTACACCTTATATATATATATATATATATATATATATATATATATATATATATATGTATGTATGTATATTTATTTATTAGGTCGAGTCATAAATAATTTCCGTTTCTACTAACAAATTGTAATACTCGTAATGTATTCATCATTCTAATGAATCATGATACTCGACAGGTCAGAACCTGTTTCCGAGAAAAGAAATATTCCTCATTCTTATCACAGTAGTTGTAACGTAGGCGTCACAACTCAAGACCGCACATAATAAGAGTAAGGCAGGAAAAAATGTTGAAGCTCCTTCGGTCTGTTGCACCCCAATCGACATACTCATCTGACTTTGGATCAACCGATTATTACCCGTTTCCGAGCCGTGCGAAATGCCTTGATAGGGAAAAAATTCTCTAATGAAGACCAGGTTCGACAGTTCATCAAAAATTTGATCACCTCCAAATGAGCGAAATTCTACTCGAAAGGTATCGAAAAGCTGCCTGATAAATGGCATCAGGTCATTGCAAATAATGGTGAATGTATAGTTGATTATGATATAATTGGTTTATTGATGAATAAAATTGATATTCTAAAACGGAAATTATATATGACTCGACCTAATTATGTACATACATATATATATATATATATATATATATATATATATATAATTATTGAGTGTATTCACTAATTATTAATGTAACTAATTTATTATTTTTGGGACCAGTTCTAGAAAATAAATTTTTTAAATGATTTTTATTTTCTCCTCCTAAGTTAGATTTAATTTAACTATGTGTATTATGTATATATATATATATATATATAATTATTGAGTGTATTCACTAATTATTAATGTAACTAATTTATTATTTTTGGGACTAGTTCTAGAAAATAAATTTTTTAAATGATTTTAATTTTCTCCTACTAAGTTAGATTTAATTTAACTATGTGTATTATGTATATATATATATATATATATATATATATATATATATATATATAAATATTAATATTATAATATCTACAACGATACCAGCTTGAAAAATTTATTAATTAAAATTTGCGCTTACAATCGACATGCTCACCTGACCTTGCATCAACCGATTATAACGTTTTTCTATCCCTGCGAAATGCCTTGATAGGGAAAAAAATATCTATTGAAGACCAGGTGCGAGAGTTCATAAAAAAAAGTTCTCAAGAATGAGCGAAATTCTACCCAAAAGTTATCGAAAAGCTGCCTAATAAATGGTAACTGGTCATTGCAAATAATGGCGAACATATAATTGATTAAGATATAATTGTCGGTTGGTTTATTGATGAATAAAATTGATATTCTAAAGCGGAAATTATATATGGCTTGATCTGATTAAATATAAATATATATATATATACACACGTATGGTCGATTATGCTTATATTTTATTATATTTTGTCCGAATATACAAATCTGTTCAAATTAAATTTGTGCTTGGTAGTTGCATAGTTAATCATGATATAATTCTAGATACAATTATATATTAATCATCATTAATATATAATTTTTGGTTATTTTATTGATGAATAAATTATTCTAAAACTAAAATTATATATGACTCGACCTAATATATATATATATATATATATATATATATATATATATATATATATATATATATAATTATTGACTGTATTCACTAATTATTAATGTAACTAATTTATTATTTTTGTGACTAGTTCTAGAAAATAGATGTTTTTTAAACGATTTTAATTTTCTCTTCCTAAGATTTAATTTAATTATGTGTGTTGTATATATATATATATATATATATATATATATATATATATATATATATATATATATATATATATATATATATATTGATATTTTAATATGTACAACGATACCGGGCCGAAAAATTTATTAATTAAAATTTATTAAAAAAAAAAACAAACCAAGGTTTCGAGCACAGCAGGTCAGATTCCGTTTACGTGTTTAAGTAACTCCGATTGAAAACATTACGTTTATGTAATTAAACCGGTGAAAAAAAAATATCAAATAAACTCTCACAAAGTTGTAACCAGAGGCGTCGAGCTATTTGATCTTCGTACGAAAAAGATCAAAGTTCAGATTTCTGTACGAAACGAAGACGGATGTTCCGTACGTTTCGTACCCGGTTCTTACACAACCCCATCGTCAATCCAATCTATTATTATTATTATTGTTATTGTTTTTCCACCTATACCGGTCTCTTCGTGTACGATCCGATCCTGTGTACAGTCTGTTAGATTTATGTAAATTCGATCCGTTAATTGTCGAAGTATCCTCCACTTGTTGTTAATTCGAAACATTCAATTGCTATTGTCGGGAGGCATAAATCTCCGTCATCCGTATGTTTGTGTTATGCATGTGTGTGCATCGTTCATATGGATAAATAAACGTACGTACGTGTACACAGCATGCCCGTCGGTCTATTTCTCTAGTAAATCTCGTACACATCCACACACACTGCACAGTAATTTCACGTTACAACGTTATGATGTGCATCGTGATATTGAAAATGCATCGTCGTTCCGCATGAAGTCGGTATCATCCACTTACCTTAACTTCACACGTCACTCACGACTTGTCTTCAGCACGCACGTACACTTCATGAACTCCGCCATGCACTTGTTGGTCGACTCTGTAGATAATCCAAACAGTTTTGCATATATGTATATATATATATATATATATATATATATATATATATATATATATATATATATATATATATATATATATGTATATATATATATATATATATATATATATATATATATATATATATATATATATATATATCAATATAGAGCAACCACCGGGTTATAATACGCCACCCCCGCCGTTACATTATGAACTTCATACCGTCATGTGCATGTTGAAACATGTCTAGAGAACTTTCGACGTTTCCGTTACAACATATTCACATATCGATTACAATCTGTATGTGTACAGAGTTTTCCGATACGGTCACGTTTTTTTTTTTAATTTGAAACTAAACACAGAACTTGAGGTGCAGTCCGTAGTTTCTTCATTGTAGCGAATAGTCGGGGGCGTGTGTCATTTATAAATGAAGAATCATATCGTGCGACAGCCGCGTGCTTCCATACAAGTAAGCGTCCTTCTGTTAGAATTTTCAATAGCATCCGTACACAACTGGAGCTCTATCTGACCAATTATTCTTCGGATTTCATCTTTTTGGCCCGGAAATCGTTTTAGAATTATTGGTGTACAACTGTCCTTTATCGTTGTTCCAAAGAAAATAGTCCAACGGTATTGAATCGCAAGATCTCGGTGATAAATTAATTCATTTATCATTTCGAAGCTATTTATTTTTGAGGGAATGTTCCATCGATCTAAACAAATGACGATTAAATGACGCAGTATCGGGTGAATATGTAAAACTTCCAGACAAGCTGTTTTATTTTATCTTCGATTGTTTCTGCAACACGGGATCTTGCGTTGTCATGTTGCAGTATGACACGCTTTCTGTTGACCCGAGCCGGTCGTTTTTTCAACGATTCGTTTTATAACCGTTCTAATTATTGACAAAAAAACGTTAGACGTAATTGTTTCACCCGGTTTTAGAGACTTAAAATTAGTTATATCAGTGGAATCGCACCAAATGCACAGTTGGAACTTTTTTCAGTGTCAGGCGCGGTTTAGGTGCGGGTATAACTGGTTGATTCGGAGAAAGCCATTGATTGGAGTGTTTCAAGTTGCTGCATAGGACCCGTTTTTCATCATTCTTGGATTCTGCCAAGAAATGGATCAATTCGTTGTCTAGACACACAAGGATGTACAAATTGTGCGTCGCTGACCTTTGTTTGTATTCGACAATTGATGTTGATCTCAAATATCTTGCCTGAACACTTTTCCGATTTCATAAAGATGTCTTTGCACTGTTGACCAAGTGTGTCAGCTATTTCTTGCACGGCAAATCTTGGCTCCGACTCAACCAGTGATTTTAAAACATCATTATCGAATTCAATAGGTCGCTCACTTCGAACACTATCAGATAAGTCAAAATCACCACTCAACTAACCAACGTTGGCACTTATTGACCTTCAAAACGTCCACTTACATATAACTTTTTTTATTCCGGTTTTTACTTTAAATCCCGATAGAAAATGAAACAACATGCGTCCCTCTGAAAGTTTGGTACTCTACCATTTTGTTTCGAGATATTAGAAATGTTTTTTTTTGTTCGAAACAATAAATCTGCAATCTGTTTTACAATATAATACAACGAAAGACGATCAGGCGCTATTGACTTTTGCTATCGAGGCGCCCTACACGCCCGATAATCAACCGGTCGACGAGACATGTCCTCACATGTCAGAAACTTAAGTCGAACTGAATCTAATTCACTTATTAAGAAGAATGACGACTCGTCGGTACCCCTAATACATATGAACGCTCCGAGGATGATGGCATAAAGTGTACTAGGTTTTTTTAAAATTTTCCTAGCAAACGAAATGTGGTTAATAGATAATAGATGCTGGTATTCAGGGTGTAAAACCCCGCAGGAACTGTCGAAACAAGAAGAGTTTTTACCCAGCATGAACGTAAGACCAGATTCAGATTTTTAAACTGGCCTAAAAAAAAGAATGATGGCATCTTGAATGCGCACGATCGGCAATTAAAAATCATGAATAATCATTTATTGAACATTTCCGAATTGTGAGCCGAGAAAAGAGATGATCAGTGAAAGTGAATTCAGCCATAGTTTCAGTATTGTATAGAAAAAAGGTGTTTGTTGTACGAAACGATTTTTTTTTCTAAATATAAATATTGACTCGGATTATAATAGTGCGATTCAGACTGATGATCGATCGATAACGACCTCATTATGTTAGCTATTGAACGCCGATTCTCGTTCCATTCTTCTCGTGAAACGTTTCCGTACAGCGCGCTCTTAACAAGAAGCACAGCCGACATGCTCCGTTCGACTGGACTATTGAATCGGCTAATGAGGATCGGGGCCGGGCGTCCGCTTTTCATTATTCGAAAGTACAATCGTCCTGTGTCGTGTTCCGTACATTGTGCGGCGGCCGCGCGACGACGGATCGACGTTCAGGCCGGCGGAAAAAATACACGGCATACATTACCGTACGGCGTTTAAGACCCGTGCGCGATTCTTTGTTCCTTTGTATACTGAAAAGACATATTCAGCGAACGAAAAGGTTGGCGCCACACAGCGCCGCAGGCGCACGGCCGAGCGATTTCTCGTGCGGCGGCGGCAGAGCAAGATGGATATCGGCGCGTCCGTGCTGACCAGACGCGTCCGTTTCATTCGGCGAGAAGCGGACGACATTCAGAAACTGTTTACACGGGAGAGCGTGCCCGGCGGGCCGATGAATCTCGTCGGAGGATCGGATCCGTCGCCGTCCGCAAAACAATGAAATATCTATCTGTGCACGGTACGGGTTTCTGGTATATGTGTTTATTCTTTTTTCTTCTTCTATGCTTATGTATGAACACATGTGTATGTATGTATGTGTATATACACACACCCATATATATTTATGTATATGTATTTATTTCCATCGGCTAAAACGTTTCATTCTCGGAATGCGTTCAGACATGTTTGGCGGACATTTGGCTAAGTTTGTGGGAGAGACACTTTGAGTCAACTTTGCCTGAGGCAAGCACAAGTTGACTGGTCAGTTAAGTACGATATATACCTATCTGCCCATATATATATATATATATATATATATATATATATATATATATATATATATATATATATCTTTTTTATCTACATTTTTTGTGTCCATTCTTACAAATAACATTAATGCTCACCGACGTGAAATAACTAAAAAATATCCGTCGATATTGTCGTTTTTTTTTTTGGTGTGTGTGTGTATATATGTTCCATCTGCTTTTATGTACAAGTCTAGAAGTGATCAGTGAAAAAAAAAACTGATAATATTTCAGTAGTCCTAATAATGAAAATATGTATGTAAATGTGTTTGTCATTATTTATTTTATGAATTGCCCGTTCGTTCAGGTATGTAAGAAGTGCTATAAGATATTTTAAACTGTATCGAGATCGAAACTTTTCAAGTATTTGCGCGGTGGAGAATAAACGAGTCATTTGTTTTTATAGACAGTTGGATACGCGAGCCGTTGTTTTTGTAAGTGGTACAAATCCATTAGTTCATACGTTGAGATATTTAAGGGTTTGCGTTTGAATCGACTTAAAAATATTGGGTGATGTTTTTAGACCTGTAAACTTATTAAATTTTATTATCCATTAATGATTAATAAAAATGTTAAAGAAAATAAACGATTTTTTAGCTACACATCGACTTGTACCACTGTCAGTAATAAAAAATTGTAAAAAAATGTAAATAATAGCAATTTTGAATTTATATTTTAATTGAAGTTCGCTTTTCTGAAATGTATTTTTTAATTTAAAAAAATAATACACAGGAATAAAAATCACTTAGAATTTATTGTGAATTTCGAATCAACTGTTGATTTTTTTATATCGACCGGTATTTATATTGAAATCAACTGGGTACTATTATGACCAATTGGGTGATGGTGTGACCGACTGGATAGCGAACATATCAAATCAAAATAAATTTATTGTTAATCATTAAATACATAGAGTCTGAACAGTGTTAAGTGGATCTACAGAAACAGTACAGAGTTTGACACCATCTTAACCGTGAGGCTTTTAAGGTGCAGTTTGACCGAGCTAAGACAGTAAAACTAGTATGAAACTAACTTAGCTATCTAAATTATTTTAATGTTCTGCACATTTTATTTGATTGTTTATCAGGTTCATGGCGCCGGAAAAATTTTCAAAAACCGGCTAGATCACACTTAAAGCTAACGATCGACATGTTGGGTAGGGGACATATCGTCGCTATCCCTTATATATGATTAGTTATCAGTAGGAAGGATTAAAGTATAGAGTAGATCACGAGTGCACATCATCATCCTCGTACTGTGTACATTTTGAATGGTTCGTTGTGAATAGTTGTCTGTACAAATGATCTGGTTGAACTGTGATTGTTCGTTCCTTACAAACAATCATATTTTTGCGAATGACTCTCAGTAATGTATGAACGAGTGTGCGTACATCACATGTGCTTTTAAATCGAATTTAATAAAAATAATCGTCCGAGTTTCAATTTCAAATCATATACGAACTTTCGTACCGATCCAATATTTATATGTGTTGTCCAATCAAGATTAGGTATTTTACCAGTCCAGTTCCTTTATATGTGTTTCTTATCTCTCTCTCTCTCTCCCTCTCTCTCTCTCTCTCTGTGAGATTAATATTGTTTACAATAGACATTTTTATACCGTTCGAATCAAGGAGTGATTCAACCGCAAATGAGGAACCGAGGTGTGTTTTTAAATCGAATTTAATAAAAATAAGTGAAAAAAGAGTTTCAATTTCAAATCGTATACGAACTTTTACATTGGTCTAATATATATATATATATATATATACATTTATACATATGTATATATATATATATATATATATATATATATCATCATCTTCAGCCTCTGTTAATCCACTGTTGGATAAAGGCCTCTTCCATGATTTTCCATTTTGTTCGATTCAGTGCCTCTCTTTTCCACAGATTTCCAAGAAAGTTTTTAATATCCTTATCCCATCTGTTCATTGGTCTCTTTCTCGGCCTTTTCATATTCCTTGGTTCCCAGTCAATAATTTCTCTTGCCCATCGGTTGTCCTCTCTTCTTGCGATATGTCCCGCCCATTTCCATTTCAGACTCTTTACTCTTCTTATTATATATTACTTCCTTTCAATTTAAATATCCATTTTGGATGCATGGCTTTTTTTTAAAAAAAAATACAACCTTAATGGGTTAAACGGTATAAAATTATTGAAAAATCCTCAATTTTTTAGGCGCTAGACCGAGCAGTTCCATTAAGTTTACACTCAATGCTGAACATAAACCAATCCGAGCACTATTTTTAAATAAAATCGTTTTCTTTTCTCTTAATTATCGCATTTCATCACCAAAAAACGAACACAAGACACGACATTTACAAGAACTTAAGGTTCACTGGAGCGCGCGCGCGCTATCCCGATCAATTTTCGTCAGAAAGGAGTCGAACCGTGGAGCAATTGTCATGATCTGTTCGCACCTCTGTCGCGTCGACACCAACCAATAGTCGAGATCGTGTCGTATCGTACGTTTCTTTGTTTGTATTCAAGTGCTTTGTACGATCCTGCGATGTGTGTGTGTGTGTGTGTGTTTGTGCACACACAGCACGTGTGTGTGTCGAAACGATCTACGCTCCAGCTGTCATTTAAAATGATTAATGTTGTCGACAGACAATCGATAATTATCGACCTCATAATATTGTATTACACGCTGCGTTGGTCGAACTAACAATGCATTTTGAATTTGTCACACTGGGTATTTATTATATATATATGTATATATATATATATACTGTTATTGGAATTTTCTGTCATGGTTTGAGGCGCCATAAATGTATGCTATTTTTAATTTCATAAAATATTCTAGATATGTTTCTACGCCCAATTTTTAAACAGCTATAAAATACAAAAGTACTGATAAAAAATAACACAGTATAGAAAGACCGGTCAACGAGAACAAAACCATACTTGATTTATATTAATCCGTGCTTATGATCAATTTTTCATATAAAAAATATTCCATTACAGTCTTTCGAGAATAGTGGAGATGAACTACGATTTTTATTTTGTGAAAAAAAAAACGTGTCGTATTCCCTTAAATATTCATTTTCCATCGATAGAATTTTATGATGACTTGATAAGAGTTTGAGATAATATAATAGAGAGTCAGTTTGTATCTCTAAGTTGTATAAACATTGAAGTTTATGTCCTAGCGTTTTAGTGGTGAAATAAAACAAATATACTTTATATTAATCCGAGCTGAACATATTTCTTAGATCGGTTGATTTTTCTTCTGTTGATTCAATTACTGATTTAATTCTTGTTTCTGTACGAATATTTGTATAAAAGAGATTAAATATATGATAATTGAAAACAATACATTTATGTGATAATCAATCATCTATTTTTATCTAATTTTCATAATTAATTGCTGTTAAATTGTTCAAAGAAATGACTGGTTGTCCGTTTCTCATAAATCGATAAACAGTATTTCGATCGATTTTCAATAAAAGATCCTCTCTTCGACACACAATTATATTTCTGACGAAACCGAAACAGCGTCAGGACAGAGTCTGCGTCTCACGGACGGAGCTCCGAAGATTCGAAACACAGCGTACTTCTTTACACATGTTAATTATTTACACTCACTTAGCTAAATAACAAACGCGATTGTTTTCTTTAACGACGTCTGAGTATGCTCGATCTGTTAGACTCGACTTGCGGAAACGACAAAAAAGAGTGTACAAGGAGTCATTGTGATCGGGCCGCATTAGCGCTCTGCAAATTGCCGGTGCGGTTTTGGAAAATAAACACTAGTCGAGTTCGGTTTATTGTCGCTCG
Source organism: Acanthacorydalis orientalis (assembly GCA_034766995.1). NCBI lineage: Eukaryota > Metazoa > Arthropoda > Insecta > Megaloptera > Corydalidae > Acanthacorydalis > Acanthacorydalis orientalis. The sequence goes on along the minus strand of CM068316.1, from coordinate 2,555,189 downwards.
GTACAGTCGAACATTAACCTGATCTTAACGGTAACCACTTATATATGTATATAATAACATGTCTGTGAAGATTTTTTTGCAAACAGCTTACTCATTTCCTGAATTTTTCATGTTTACTCTTTATTCGTTTCAGTTGAAAGTTCAGACATGTACGGTCGGTTTTATATGTGTCTCATGTTACGTTCTCTTCTGATTTAAACGGTATTTATATTTCATAGAGAATTCCATCGAGCCGATACAGTCGGCGAAGAATAATAGCAGCAAGAACAATACAGTAGTGTTGTGTATCGAGGGATCTGCCCGGCTTTAATTAAATTTCAAAGCTGCACACAGGTGTATCTCACTCTCTCTCTCTCTCTCTCTTCGTCCGTGTTTCGGTTATTGTGGTAGCTTATAAATAATAATATCGAAATTTACATACGTTCATCATTCATCTTACGGGATATAAAACAAACAGAAGAAAAAACACGAAGATTAACAATCTGTTTCAGCTGCTAATTAACATCAACATTACAAATCATCTATCCGTGTTTATTAATACGTTCGTACTATAACGGGAGGCGAAAAAAATAACCATATATTAATCCGTCCGTGTACTGAATGCACTTGATACATTATATTATTATGGAGATAGATGTGACGATGTGTACAGTGTGTGTGTGGCATCTCGAGAAATGGGCGAGGCGGGCACTTCGGCTCGCGTTTGTCGAATTTCGATCTGGTCCGTTGGACGTTTAAATAAATCGGAACTGATCGTTGAATCGGTCGTGTGTTGTGTTGTTTTATGTACAGATCTGTGTTAGGAAATCAGTGTACGGATTAAAAGGACCGTAGCGATTTTCACAGATTAAAATGGACCGAACAGTCACTCTCTCTGTATGCAGCGGCTTCTCGACGATCGCCGTCGGATTTTCTTCATCCCAGATTCGGCAGTGTTGCTTGTCGACGTAGCTAGAGAGTTCGAAATGAGGCTCGTTGCCAATGATGACTTTTTCAGAAAACCGTGTCGTTGTTCCGATATCCAATTAACAAATCTCCGACGCAGTGAACGGTCTTTGGCCTCAATTCTGATGTTAACTGAAACTTTTAAGCCTTCAACAATAAATCATTATGAAAAATACATCATTCGGTCGTCGGTTGGTCTGTTGGTGACGAACACTACGAACTCGTGCTGGTGTTTCTTTATCTTGAACCGATCCAGTCTCTTCAAATTTACTCACTAATCGAAGAACTGTTGAGTTACATGGGCGAGTATGTCAAGAATGAGTGTATTTTTTATAGAAGGACAATTTTCATAATACAATTGTATTATTTTAACGCGTTTTGTTGTATAAAAAGCCATAATTAAAAATGGCAATGTCGAATCTTAACAAATGTCACAGAAAATGCAGCCGTCAGCTTGACATCTGTGAAATATAACTTCTTAAAAAATCGCGTCCTCATTGGAACATCCTCTATAAGAAAACCTTGTACAAAACCAGTACATATACACTCTGTGTTCTAATTCATCTCGATCTGATCCCATTTAAACAAATACCTTGAGAAATCTTTACATTGCCTCAAAGATGCACTAGATATTAACCCTTTCCGCTCGACTGTCCCCTCTGAGCGGACACCGTAAATCCAATACACAACAATATTATTTGTTTTTATAAAACATGAATTAATAAATGTTTTTTTTTTGAAGTTTCATTCGAATAAAGAAATTATTTATAATGCGATATCATTTTATTTGATGTTATGTCACTTGCTATTTTTTTAAAAAATATGTTCGTGTTGCTGGTAGGTGAAATGAGAAAGAATCTCACCAGTTACAATGAATATTCAATTAATGAGACCGTTGAAGGTATCTCTACATGAATTAGATCAAATTACATAGAGTTTTTCATGTCCTGCGATGAAAAAAGATATTAATCCGATAACAATAAACTTCCAGGCACTGTTCTTGTGAATTTTCAATCAGACCTGGTATGAATGCATAGAAAAAAAAACAATTCTTGTTCAATGTGAACAGGTACTTTGAGAAATCTTTACATTTTCTCAAAGATGTTCTAGATATTAACCCATTTCCGCTAGACTGTCCTCTCCGAGGGGACACCGTAAATCTAACATCAATATTATTTGTTTTTTTTTTTTTTATAAAACATCAATTAATAAATGCCTTGTAGAGTATGTAGAGAATAAATATCTTGTAATTTATGAAAACTGTTTTTTATAGAACGACTATTCTCATAATACAATTGTTTTATTTCAATCCGTTGTTTTGTTGTATACAAAGCCATAACTAAAAAATGGCAATATCGAAACTTGACAAATATCAAAAAGATACATGTCTCAGTTTCACATCTGTGAAATATAATCTCTTAATAAATTGTGTTCTTATTGGAGAACTCTTTATAAGAAAACTTTGTACAAAACTAATACATATACACTTTGTTTTCTGATTCATCTCGATCTAACCCCATTCAAACCAGTCAAGTGAGTTATATGACAGGTGGAGGAGCAAAGTGGTATAAAATGACTGGGAATATCTTAATGATTGAAATGTGTTCCAATTTTCTGTAAGTGAAGATTCGTTTTCTATTAAAATGGCGCCCAATTAATATTATTTTTATTATATAAGTGTTGAAGGATGTTACTGATGGCAAGAGTTTTTTAAATGTTCTTTTTAAAAAATGTGTACACCTGTGTTTAGTCATGTTGGTATGTCATAGAGAAATCAGTTATATTTCTCTTAATTTGTGTTTTCTTCTTTGCAACTGAAATTATCGCCTCTTAAAAAATCGCGTCCCTATTGGAGAACCTTTTATAAGAAAACTTTATACAAAACTAATACATATACACTCTGTGTTCTAATTCAGCTCGATCTAACTTCATTTAAACAAATACCTTGAGAAATATTTACATTACCTCAAAGATGCACTAGATATTAACCCTTTCCGCTAGACTGTCCCTTCTGAGGGGACATCGTAAATCCAATAAACAACAACATTATTTATTTTTATAGAACATGAATTAATAAATGTTTTTTTCTTTTTTGAAGTTTCATTCGAATAAAGAAATAATAATCTCTTAAAAAATTGTGTTCTCATTGCAGAACCTTTCACAATAATCTAATATAATAATTTATAGACATGAATGTAAGTTTGTCTGTTTTAATTAATATGTTAACTATAAAAAAAATGCTTATTTATCTGTATGCTATTTCAATACCACCCTGTACGTCTATAACGACTATACAAGTATATTTATGTGGTATGAAATCCAAGATGAGATCTATCATGATATTTGATCTAGTATAATAAAGTGTGTGTGTGTGTGTATATATATATATAGAGAGAGAGAGAGAGAGTTGGAGAGGGAGATGTATGTGTGTGTGTAAATTCAGACTCGATGGTAGCGGATACATAATTTATTAAGTTCGGCAGACATGATACGCGATTCATGTGTAAACTGACTCGTCTGCTCGCCGATTTTTTTCCGACTCGCTGTATTAATGAAATTAAAATTAACACGTTTCAATCGACAGATCGTCGAACGCGGCACAGGCGGGCAGTACACTTACGGCGCGATGCAAATAAGCGAGAATCGATTTATTGTCCCGTTGAATCTGGTTTGATTAATGGGAAAAATTGATGGGGGTTCAGAGTATTAACACTTTTCATCGGTACGATTAGTTGTGCGTGCAAGTGATAGATTGATGAAATTGTCGATGGTTTTTTTTTTTTTCATATTAAACAATCGTCGAACTGTCAAAGTTAACAAATATGGTGTACTTGCGGTTCAGGCATGGACTCGAATCGATTTTTTTTCTTAAAAGAAGGCGTTCTCGGCGTGTTTGTCCGGTCATTACAAGCTGTATTTGATTGGAATGGTTTTAATTTCTTTATAGTAATTCTAGAGTATTTATATTCTATCTGTAGTGTTTTTTTTTTAAAAAAAAAAGACTATAGATAGAACCCTTAGTATCTGCGAAGAGCAGCCAAAGCATTTTACTGTTCTGGACGCACGCCTGCGTGTGGATTTGGTTTTGGAGCTGTGTCTATAGTCTACTGCAGACAAACAGTAAATAACGTTGCCGCATATACGAAGGAAGGTCCTAAAGTGTTTTCTTTATACAGAAATTGAATAACTGACGGAGAAATCTCTTTTCCTAAAGGGCTAGGCTCGAAATATATACCATAAATGGTTATATATTGTACGAAACAGTTCAAAAAACTACGACCAAAATCCATTATCAAGTTTATGTAACGGCTCGTTGATTAACTCGTTGGTAATTTTTGTGACGGATGTAAAACAGCTATCGAATGATCAATCATTAGTGGGACAGAAACGTTTAATGATCGTCCATACATCATTCGTCACGACTATGATGGGAAATGCAGAGATTGTGTTGTATTCTCAAACGGAAAAATGAAAAGAGGAAGAAGAAAAGCCGTGTAATTGTTGTGATACACGTTCGAACAGACCGTTTCTGCATACGGGCGACCGTTTTGAAAAACATTCTATACAGAATTTTAAAACAACAAATCGAAGTAAATACCATTAATGAATATCCCGTCCATCATTTAGCAAAAGTCTGTTCATGACGTACAATAAAATTTATCGCTGTTACAACTAAATCTTCAATATCATTTTCCCGCGCCACACGTTCCCAAAACTTCTCGCCCGGACAGTCCCGTCTGCGAAGGGTTAAAGCCGGATGAACGATTCTCTCGTCGCGTGGACTGACCTTGCTGAAAAACAATTCCTTCGAACACTTTTCACAAGAACGACCGCCGCGAATCGCTAGAGAAGAATCAAATCGCTGCCAACTGACACTTCTTACATTCAGAACAGTACACGACAGATCCAAGTCCACATTCCACTTGAATACATTCTGTATAATTTCTTCGTACAGCACAATACCAGTTTAGTGTCAGATCCTGTACGCATTCGACATGCGCCAATGATAAAGAAGTCGAGCTTCTATTACGCCTCTGCAATCTTAACACGATACGAATTTAATTTGAAACGTTCACGCTCTCTATTATTATCTGATGACAACAATACACACATAAATTTGTATATATATATATATATATATATATATATATATATATATATATATATATATATATATATATATATGTAGGGGAGACCGGGGCTAAATGAACCGTTTTTTTTTTAAATCTTTCATTAACAAAATAAATGTCTAGCAGTGTCATCTTTTATTCGACTAGCCAGTTACCTGACAGATGGAACAAAGATATGGTGGGAGGGTGTTTTGAGGATTGAAATGTATTCAATTGTTCCGTAAACATTCGTTTTCTGTAAAAGATGCGTTGAATTAATTTGTACATCTGATATAATAAACACGCTCGTTTTAAATCCAGTGAAGAAGTGTAAATAAACTCAATCGATGTCAATTCGTGTACCATTCATGAAAACATACAAAACATGTAGATGAGACCGGGGCTAAGTAAACCGTTTATTTTTTAAAAAATCGTTTTGCATTAACAAAATAAATGTATTACTCAAAATAAACTATACTATTGCAAAGGTCACACCCTTAACTACAAAAATGTGTAGGCAGTTTTAATATTCATTCTGTATTTTTCTCGTTATTTAAGAAAAAGTGAAGACGTGCAAAACTTGACATGGCAAAATTTCCGAGGCTGAGTGAAACCCTATATTAAAAATCAGTTAAGAATAAAAATAAAGCGTTTTTATCATAAAAGATATTTAATACATTTTAATCAGCCTTTTTTCCAAAGTCTACATGTATCGGATAATTGGTGTCTGCACCGCTCTGACCTCTGTTTCGTCCATGCTCCATATACAGAGAACCGGAAAATGATATTTATTCTGTACTTTTTTCAACAGTCCAAAGCATCAGTTAAAATTTGTATTGTTGAAGTTCGTGACACGTGCCGAACTGGTAGCTTCAGGCTTCCGTATGAAGGCTGTTGTATTTTTCTTCAGAAATACTGTTAACCAATTTTTGCCACCCATGCGCGCTTGTTTCCAAGACACTGGAACTGCCAAATTGAATTTCATGGCGTATTCATAGGCTGAAGTCATCGGAGGTCGAAGTTCATCTCGTTGCAGTACTCCAGATACTCAACTTATAGAAAAAATATCTTTAAAAAAATCATAGCAAAACTAATATCATGTTTATTTATCCCCGCTTGCATATTTGAAATTTAATTGTAAAAAAATATATTAACATCCTAAATATGACAAAAACAAATAATGGTAATGTGTTCAGGAGGCCTTAAAATTTCATAATCACATTCAGAATTGTTTACAGCAAACAGTTGTAAATAATTAAAAATTTCCACTAGAATAAAAATTCATTTCTGCACTGCTGAAACACTCGAAGAGTAATAAAACCGGGACCGTCACACCGAACTCTACTAAACTAAGGTTGGTCACATGGAGACATTAAAATTTTCGCGGACACGTCTGCAAATGCAGACATAGTTTTATTGTTCACACAGGACAAATCTATGATTGCAGGCGCGTGTGCCAACCAATTTATGTGCAAGTTCAATCTTGCTGTCCTAACATAATTCACTGACGTTCATAATATAATTTTATGTAGAATAATTGAAAAATATATTTGGACTAGGTCGAATATTTTTGTTTCAATGTGAAGATAGTTAAGAATCTCAGAACCATATTCCACGCTACCTAAAAAAATGAATCTAAATATAATAAAAAAGTGATTAAATATTTTTTGGAATAGTGAAGAGGTTGAGAACCGCCGAATAGAATTTTTATTACTTTTACAATCAGTTGGCATTGATAATATAACTCTCTGAGAGGGTTTCTGCAAAAAAATGTTTTCCCCAATTGTTTTTATTTCAAATTATTGAAAAAGGCTGAGAACCTCTGAACTCTATTTTTTTAGTATTTTCAAAATTACGGTTCGGATATATAAGTATTTTAATAATAATTGTGTATTTTAGAGGTTGGTTTTTGTTATTTTTTAATTCTATTATTTACACGATTTTAGTGTCCCAGGGTAGTCGCATACGTTTGTAAAGTGTCCGCGAAAGCGTCAATAGAGACACACAGTAAAAAGGCGAGTTCATACAACGTTTTTACCCGGGTCACAAAATCGAAACGTTCACTTTAGCCCCGGTCTCCCCTACATACAACATTCGCATTGTTAAAAGTGCCGAGAGAATAATTGAATTCCACTGACACCCGACATCTGAATTAATCTATCAATAAATACGTGTATACATATAATTATAAATAAATAAAGTGTATGGAATTGTAATTGTTGAGCGTTGATTGTGCTCGAGCAGTTCGAAATGAGTGTTCGCATTTGAAAGTCGATGAAATATTGTCACGGTACGTTAACGTCTCGATAAAGATCGATCAGTATGCAAATTGTGAACAGCGTAGAATGAATACGATATAGGATGTGTGGATGTGTGTGTGTGTGTGTTTTTTTTCCGTTCGTATTGATCGATTGAAACTGTTCCGGTGTTGAAATAATTGTGAACATTTATCTAGATTAACTCTAAATGACTGGACGGAATTTACAATGTGTCTTAACATTCTCATCATGTCGATATGTTCACAATGGGTTTTTTTTCAGACATTAGGTGTGAAAATTAATACTGTGCGTTTGAATTGTATCAACCGTACGTCTGTTTTAAATGAAAGTGTTTTCTCATCGTTTTAGGAGATTAGAGTATCAATCTTAATATTTAAAGCAACTAACTCTCATGGTCAAGCAGTTGGCATAACTTTACAAAGCATTAATGAACATGATGGAATTAGGAAGGCAGCATATTAGGTATTGAATAGTTTTCGCATTCAAGTTGAAAAAAATGCTGGCATGATTTGTTCAGCTTTGGGAAAGGTGTAAACCTTGTAAAAAATGCTAAAACAGTGGAACAGGTCCGAAAATGCAGTTAAGAAAATGCAATTAAGACGTAATTGAATCAAAGCAGTCATCCTTCTTTCGGCAAGGGATTTATCAGTTACCTGTAGAGCAAAAATATGCAGAATATTGGAGGATGTTTTGAGGATTGGAATATATTCCATTTTTCAGTTAACATTCATTTTTTGAAAAAAGGGCACCGAGTTAATTTGTACAGCTAATATTTAAGGTATATATTCAAACATGAAATGGTATTAATTATAGAACGTTTAGGGGAGAAACTAATCGTCGAACGCTTCGTCAGTTACCTAAGAGATGGTCCAAAATTATATAAGATAATAGGAGATGTTTTGAAGATTGAAACGTATTCGATTTTTCCATAAACATCCATTTTCTATATAAAAAAGTACGGAATTGATTTGTAGATCTGATATTTAAAAGAAAGTTTGTATGAACGCGGATTTCAGTTGTATTGGATCATTGCATAAGTAATGCGGTTTTATGAACTAAGTTTTGGAACAGTGATAAAAAAGTCACGTTTTAATTTCGATTCAAAATATATTTTCCGTTATTATTTGCAACTTCTTCTCATCTCAATCTTAAATTTTCAATACCGTGACGATGAAACTGTTCAGGCTCTGCATTGAAGAGGGAGTCGACCTCCCTTCGGACAATCACTCTCTGTGTTAAACAGTTTTCCATTGATGTGATTGTGGAGACGTCTGAACATGTGATAATCCGATGGTGCTAGGCCAGGAGAATATGGTGGACGAGTCATAAATTCCCGTTCGAATTGCGTCAGTTTTTTGGAAGGTTTCGCTTACTGTGTAAGGTCGGGCGTTGTCGTGGTGAAAAATTAAGTTTTTTTTCCTTTTGGCTAATGCTGACCGTTACTCGTCAACGGATTGTTCTATCTGTACCGGTTGTTCACAGTGAAACACTCCTTTGTGATGGTTGATTCCTCTGGTAACAGCTCGTAATGGATAATTCCTTCGTTATCCTACCAAATAGACATCATAACCTTTTCTGGATGAAGTTTTCCTTTCTCAGTTGAAGATGGTGTTTCTGTGGTGTCTATTATCTCTCTCTCTCTCTCTCTAAATATATATATATATGTATATATATATATATATATATATATGTATGTGTATATATGTATATATATTATTATTATATTCTTTATTGAGATTTTTTACATTCTATTTTTAAACTTTATTTTAATTTCCAGTCTTCTGAAGCAATGCTTTAAAAATTTTACTAAATTGACCACAGGTACTGATTCCATAAATACACTGATGCTAGTCTGATTAATATTGGGAAGTAAGCTTTCTCTTAATAGTTCCAGCCCTATACAATCTTTTAGTATATGAATATTGTTTATGTGCCCATGACAAAGTTTGCATACTTTGTTTCCACACTTCTCTTTCAAAATCCCACCCCCACTTATCTTACCCAAATTTTGCAATTATTATTCTTTCTGACCTTTTTGATTTGTGTATGTAACTCGCCACTTCTTCTTTTAAATGCAAAGTAGTAAGAAGATTAAGTGAGTGCTTTGTGTTCACATCTTTTCACATAGTATCCACTGCCTCATTTCTCACCCCTTCTATTATTTTTTTTTCATAATTTGAATTCGCATCACTCATCCGGTCTTCGGATAAATTAAGATTGATCAGTACATCGAATATTAAATTTGCCCTATTGTTTCGATTCTCGCTCTTTATCTGGCTTAACAGACCATTGCACTGTACTTGTTTACATTCATTATTTTTTAATTTTAAAAAAATATTTTATATAAGGTTTTTAATGTTTGTATATATATATATATATATATATATATATATATATATATATATATATATATATATATATATATATATATATATATATATATATATATATATATATATATATATATATATATATATATATATATACACATAAACGTATACATTGCCATGTTTTGAACTAAAAAGGCGTGGGCAATCATTGGAAACCATTGCACCAATTGCAGGTCCTTGAATATTTAATAGACCAATAGTGTGAATTGTGTTATAGTCTGTTGACTAATAAATAAATAAATATATATATATATATATATATATATATATATATGTATGTATGTAAGTATGTATATACATATAAATTTATTTATTATTACTATTATATGTTTCTAGCCATTCAAAAAAGCCATTCCAATAAACCACTGGCAGAATGGTCTCTACTCATGCTAAACAGTAAGGAGTCTTTATATATATATATATATATATATATATATATATATATATATATATATATGTTTGTGTGGTGTGTGTTGTGTACTGTGTGTGGATAGAATATGTACCACTCCCAGACGCGTGCTATGCGCTCCAATATATGTGCTGTTTATCTGCCCGTTCGTCCGTTTGACTTGCTCCACCTCCGCATTTGGCCCGTGCCTGCTGTCTCATGAAACAACACACACACATTCCTGTAATGCACACGAACACACACACAATCGAATTTTTGTATATATTGTTATTATTATTATTTTAATATAATCGCCTTCATGAATACAGCTGTAGCTGTATTATCTTTCACACTGTATGCGTTTCATATGGGCGGTCGAGTCGTTACAATACCTTGCCATTGTGCTCGCGTATCGTCGGTTCGAAATTTGCATATTTAACATACATATATACTAATATATTTCATATATATATATATATATATATACAAATGTATATATATATATATATATATATAAACGTATATATATATATCAGTAGCATGTTCAGATATAGGCGTATTAGCCAGAAAAAAACTTGTATATAGAAATAGTTTTCGCCAATATGAATAGGTGCTAAATTTGTAGTGATTTTCATACATGTATATGATTATATGGAACAGGGGTCTTTCATAGGTATAGTTTCAGGGCATCAAAATCCTATAATGCCTAGAGGTATGAATGGTTACAAACGCGCCATTGATTTAATCGCAATTGACGAACCAGTGTTGGATTTTGCAGATATTTAAACATTTAAATATCTGCAAAAAGTGTACATTGATAACATGTTTCAGTATATTTTATATTATTTTTTTTTTTAATTCATCGCACTTTGTCGGCATTATGAGTTTAAAAAAAATACATTACGAACGTGCGCCTGTATAATTGGTTTGATTTGATATGAGATTTGTTTTAAATTATTTATTGTATCAGTTTTTATGTAATGTTAATTTAATTTATCAATTCTCCAATATTTGCTTTGAGAGTATATTTAAAAAAAATAGTTAATATTCTATTTCTGATTGCCTGTATACAGTAGAATAGATGAAGTATGAAAGAAAAAACGAAAATAAGCTGTAAACGTTTATATATTTTGTATTAAATATTAAAATGAAATAAACAGTCGTATGATATAAAAATCTGTAGATCAACGGTGGATAAACTGCGGCTCCTATATCTACCCTGTGTGGCTTCCGAGACGATATTAGGTTTCATTGCTATTCTTGCTTTATTAATAATCTATAGTAGTAATCTGTAGCCAGATTTTGAACTAATAACTGGAAAAATGAAGACACAATCAGCCTTCAACGAGTAGAGATTAAACATCTTCTGGTTTAGTGCGTACAACTACTAAATAGTTGTATTTTTTATTTTTATATTAGGTCGGTAGGAAAATAATTGCTTTTTGTATATGAATTTGAAGGTCATAAACCGCAATTATTTTCCTACCAACCTAATATATACAATTTTAAAATAATATTTCCTGTTCTTGATTATTCAAAAATGTATGAAAAGCAATATTGTTCTGATGATCTAGTCCTGAAGAGTTACTTGAGTAGTTTCTCCAACAGGTAGCTTCGATTTTTGAATAATTTTCAGGTATTTTGTTGATATACTCAACTGTATATCAACTCTGATATACTCTATACTCTGATGGTTCAAGAGTCGAAGCTAGTTGTAACAGATATCATATATGTGGCTCTTATTATCGAAGAAGTCGCCCACCCCGGTACAGAAAAATCATTTATGTAAATAAACAAGGTGTCAAGTTTAATATTTAAAAGATAAATCATTAAATTGATAGAAAGTGTACGAAATATATATTTTTTTATATAAATTGTATCGAATATTAAAGAAATACATATCCGAAAATTTATTTTTAATAGGTAAATTATTTTGTAAATGTTAGAAAAATTAAAAACGACAAACTATTTAAATAAATGTTATTAAGATTTTTTTCTTTTTCAGGTAAGTCGACATAAGATGTTAACATATTCAGATCATTTCTGGTAAGATAGTTTTGTAATTGTTTTAAATAATCCATAGATAAGTCTTAGTTGTTTGGATGAAGTGTTTTTTTTTAATAAAAAAAACACTTCATCCAAAGAATTGAATTGAATGTGTTCAATTGTTCCGTAAACATTCGTTTTCTGTAAAAGATGCGTTGAATTAATTTGTACATCTGATATAATAAACACACTCGTTTTAAATCCAGTGAAGAAGTGTAAATAAAACCAAACGATGTCAGTTCGTGTACCATTCATGAAAACATACAAAACATGTAGGGGAGACCGGGGCTAAGTAAACCGTTTTTTTTTTCAAAATCTTTTTGCATTGACAAAACAAACGTGTTTCTCGAAATAAACTATGCTATTGCAAAGGTCAACCCTTAACTACAAAAATGTGTAGACAGTTTCAATATTCATTTTGTATTTTTCTTGTTATTTACAAAAAAGTGAAGACGTGCAAAACTTGACATGCCAAAATTTCCGGGGTTGAGTGAAACCCTATATTAAAAATCGGATAAGAATAAAAATAAAGCGTTTTTATCATGAAAAATATTTAATACATTTTAATCAGCCTTTTTTCCAAAGTCTACATGTATCGGATAATTGGTGTCTGCACCGCTCTGACCTCTGTTTCGTCCATGCTCCATATACAGAGAACCGGAAAATGATATTTATTCTGTACTTTTTTCAACAGTCCAAAGAATCAGTTAAAATTTGTATTGTTGAAGTTCGTGGCACGTGCCGAACTGGTAGCTTCAGGCTTCCGCATGAAGGCTGTTGTATTTTTCTTCAGAAATACTGTTAACCAATTTTTGACGCCCATGCGCGCTTGTTTCCAAGACACTGGAACTGCTAAATTGAATTTCATGGTGTATTCATAGGCTGAAGTCTGCGGAGGTCGAAGTTCATCTCGTTGCAGTACTCCAGATACTCAATTTATAGAAAAAATATCTGTAAAAAAATCATAGCAAAATTAATATCATGTTTATTTAGCCCCACTTGCATAATTGAAATTTAATTTAATTGTAAAAAAATATATTAACATCCTAAATATGACAAAAATAAATAATGGTAATGTGTTCAGGAGCCCTGAAAATTGCATAATCACTCACATTGAGAATTGTTTACAATGAACAGTTTTAAATAATTAAAAATTTCCACTAGAACAAAAATTCACTTCTGTACTGCTGAAACACTCGAAGTAATGAACCCGGGACCGTCATACTGAACTCTACTAAACTACGTTGATCATGCGGAGACATTAATAGAGACACACAGTAATAAAGGCGAGTTCATACAACGTTTTTACCTTCGATCAAAAATCGAAACGTTCACTTAGCCCCGGTCTCCCCTATGCACGTGTAGGTACGTCCGCGTGCGCTAATTTAAATTTTCGTATTTGTGTGTCCAATTGTCAGTCGAAATGCAGATTTAATCGTTTTGAATACAAAATAACCAGAAGCTTTTGACACTTGGCTGGAACATTTGCCCGCACACCACCTACCTGCCGTACACGTCTATTAGTCTATTAGGTAGGCAGGCAGGCAGGCAGGTGTCGCGTTCGCCGGTCGACTAAATTATCGACAACGCCGTCAATTGTGTTTTCAAATGCAATTGTATTTTGTTACCTGGTTAATAATGTTATGTTGTGTTAGCTGTCACGGCGACTAACATTAGCCGCTTGTCATATTATAGAAAAAAACGTTATTGTGTAGCAACAATTCCAATACCAATCGTACATGTAATATGTACATAAATTATAAATAAGTGTCTTGTCCTCTTTTTGTAACCGATCATTTTTTTTCTTGTACCGACATACAAAACGTGTCGTGTACTGAAAACGTATCTGATTGTAGAATAGAATCGACCGGAATGATATTGATATTTTTTTTTTATATAAGAAGACATCGACGGGGCGTTACCTTGATTCTTGTAATTAAATAAATAAATCGTTTATATTAACATATCTGAAATATTTTTTTTTCTAAATGAAAACGCATTTATCATGCTATCTAATAGTAATTAATTTTATCGATTGAGTTACATCTGTATCTCTGCCGTTTATATGAATACTAATTGTTTTTAAAATCGACGAGGATAGAAACACAACCGTCTCCCTTGATTTTAAAGTCTTTGATATATTGTCAGTTTTGTCATGGAGGTTTCTGTTCTTTTGGATTACTCGAGTTTCTGTTCACGGCGCGTTTATTTTCAGATATGTTCGGTTGGTCAAAAAGTAATTGTTTTTTTTTCTATGTAAAATGAAAGGTGGATTTTTCATGCGAAACGAAAACTTTATTAAATAGTATATGGTCCAATCGTTCGATTACCTTTCGCCATCTTTCAGGCAACTTCATGATTCCGCGTTCAAAAAAATTCTTATCTCTTTCGCCAAAAAACAGTTTCGAGAACTATTTGATATCCTGATCAGAATTCATCTTATAATATCGAGAACATGGAAATTGGTCGCTCTTGCATGACAATGTTGTGACTTAAGTGACTATCGTTTGAAATTTAAATCCTTGTATTAAAAACAACAATGACTCTTAAACTGCATTCTGTTTTATATCTTCAGTGGGTAATCTTTTTCTATAAATAATGTTGCTTTTCGGGTTTCGATAGTGAGATTCGTTCGATGCAATAACATTACTAATCTCAATCAAACTGTAGACACTGCATAACAGTGGCGCACTCGGGATTTAATCTTCGAGGTGAGTTGAACGGATAGAATTTTTTTAATCTGAATTCATTGAAATTGATCAGGTGATTATAAACATTTATTTAAAGAATAAAACCGGTTTTATTTTCTTTTTACAGAGCTCTAGAATTGCTCCAGTCGTAGTTACATTAATCTCGCTGTGTATATAGGAGCATTTTCGCGCGATGATCTTGTTAAGTTTTGTAATATTTTCCCCTCTTTTCTTTTGGGAATTGTCAGCGCCCTTTAAACCCCTCTCTCCCGTTGTATCTGTGATGCAATAAATTCAAATTTTTATAAACATTTTTCAAATACAGGAAGCTGTGTTTGTGGATCAATTGAAAGGCTTCTTAAATCAACTTCATTTAACGCAGATTGTAAAGACTTTAAATGTAGAGCCACTGATTTAACCGCATCTATCGTTGCTGACAACCTAGTTTTTTAAATGTAGCGCAAGAAAAGTTATATGCACTGCATACAAATTATGTATTTTTTTTCTGACAAATTGAGTTAAAAATTGAGGTCCCTAAAGTTGTGAGGCCCGGACAGCTGTCCTTCTTGACCCCCTCTGATAATATCTGCATATATATGTATATATATATATATATATGTATGTATATATTTATGTATATACATGTATATATATATATATATATATATATATGTATGTATATATATGTATATATATATATATATATATGTATGTAGATATATGTATATATATATATATGTATGTATATATATGTATATATATATATATATATATATATGTGTATATATATATATGTATATGTATGTATATATATATATATATATATGTTATATATACATACATATATATATATATATATATATATGTATATATATATATATGCGTACTTGTGTCCGTGCAATAAATATTTCTTAATTATTTTGCCTTCCGGCAAATTAAAAGAGTATTAAATTAATTTTTATGATAACTTGCTGTCATTGTGCATTATTCTATTATTTATGTATAAAGAATTGAGGGCAATAAAAATATGACATACTTTTTCAAAATATTTTTTTTTTATATTAATATATATATATATATATATATATATATATATATATATATATAAATGCACACATGTAGGTACATTTTAATCGTAAATATTTATCTGGCTGTAAATTAATATTAAGTACCTTTTATATATTTCCTTGATAAAGATCGTATAAAGTATCAGACATCATTAAATATATCTGGCTGACACACACGTGGGTATAAAACTAGATATATACTCGCATGTGTGTGTGTGTCTGTGTCTGTGTAAAGAAGAATTTGCGCCGTCGATCGAACGGAGGAAATTGAAACGATTTCAGAAAAGCGCAAAGAGGATGACGTCTTGTAAAAGAGTTTTACGAGCCTCGTTATGTTCGACAATTGTGTACAAAGTAGATAAAGTGTGTAGATCTTTGGCAGTGATTACATGTTGAGATATGTACGGATCTTCTGGGTTTATTTGTAAATGCGTGAGTGTGTTCTTGTATTAAATCGAACAGTGGTTTAATTCCGTGAAGGTTGGTGGCGAGGCAGTGTGTTATTATTCACGGGAATGATGATTTAGTGACGGTCCGAGAAAGGTAGTGGGTGCGAGTACTTATTACAATGTTTACAAATTAATTCTTGTATCGCCCCATAAAAAAAATAGTTGATAACAAAATACAATGTTGAAATGTGTAACAATTGTTGTACTCTAAAGTTTCAGTGAATTCAATATTTTGAATACATTTCTTATCAGTTGAAATCTTATCTCATATGAATGATATCAACCAGTCAGATAACGAATAGAAGTCACAAGAGCGGCATCATCACTGGATCATTTTCATAATACAGAAAGAAAATAAACAAAAACAATTTTGCCTGTTTGAGTACCGGTGGAAATTTTCATACATTTATTAAAAACGCCAGACATTTTTAAACAGAAGTCCATGGTTATAGGAAAAAAATATAGTTCTGTCAATTTTGAGTTAAAGTTAATATTTTTTTACACAATTCTGATAATATATTGGACTTCATTTATTACTAATAAAATCAAAACATAATTCTAAAGGGTTTACAAGAAACAAAAAGTATACATGAAGGAAATATTTTCACAGAAACTTGAAAATGAAACTTTTTTTTGTAAAAAATCGCACTTGTCCTTTGGAATGAGTGGTTTCGAGGATGTTTGTAAATTATAACTGTTATAAGTAAATATACGTAATTTGAAGAAGATTTCATATAGATCTGTGCTCTTTTAGACACAACCTGTGAAGGATTTTCTTGCACATCAAACAGATAAAACGGGATCGTTTTATTGGGCCTTCATACTTATTGTACATCATTCTTATACTGTGTTGTGCTGTATACTTCATCGTATACAGCACAACGCTTCATATTACGGCCTGGTAGTTTTTTAGAGTTAGAATGTGTGTGAAAACTGACTAAATAGCCGACTAAACTACATTTTGGATTTAGTTCCGATAATGCATGTATCTGCTTTTCATTCGACTAAATTTTGACTGGTGACTAAATTTCACTTTCTTTTCTGAAAAAATTATAAACCACGAGGGAATTTTTGCGAACGTTAATATTATGGAAATAAAGGTAGATAAATGGAATAATGGGCGGAAACTTTTCAGTTTGAATTGTAACGTCGACTTTAAATTCAATAATTTAGTTTAGTCGGACATTTAGTCAGTTTTCGCACACGGCCTTAGAATAAAACGGATAGAATCCGTAACAGTATGTGTGCGTTAGCTTTTGACGTCCTGTTCATGAAGCAACGTTGGTTTCTTTATAAGCTATAGCACTTAGAAAATCGACGAACGATACATCGTTCGTTGGCACTCAAACGGATGCATTGAGATTACATGCAGAGAAAATGTATACAAAAATCTGATATTATTATATAAAAATCAGTTTAACACGTCCAGACCGGCGTGGATCGCCGGTGGGGCATGAGCCATCGGTGTCCCACACGTAATTTTCGCTATCAGGCGGCGTGAGTCACCGACGGTTCGCATATTTGTTTCCAATTATGTTTACAAAAGCATAATTTAAGGAAAACCTGCATCCAAATGTAAAGTTATAGGACGAGGTGTTCATCCGTTGTAACTGGAGGCCAGAGCACTGCTGATTTGACATGGATCGAGATAGTGTATATTCAAAACAAATGTATCTTATAAACAAGCAAACAAGTGCCGCCAGAAGAATAAACAACTTTTAATCACGTGCCAATCCATCATCCAGAGTATGAAAAAGCGCGCCGGGTCGAAAGTGTTGGTCTTTTTCTAAAAGTGTATGCATTAACTTAAACTATACACACACACAGAGTCAAACACACACACATACATACACACACACACACACACACATATATATATACACAATGTATTAACTTGAATTCAAGTTATGTAGGATTTCATTCCTTTTTCGTACACACTTCCATATCTTTACTTCCATCTACATACAATTGATGTATATATATATATATATGTATATATATATATATATATATATATATATATATATATATATATATATATATATATATATAATTCTCTTTGTTCTAGCCGCGAATACTAATTTAGCAGATCGTTATATTCATTAAAATGTTATTATATAGTTCAACAACGGTTTATAATCGCGCCGGGTACTGATTTAATGCACTTATTATGACAGAGCATGACGAATCAATGTCATGCCCAATCAAATACAACAATGTAACGAATGATAATGAGATAAAATGTCCCGACTCATGTGCGGAGTCGTTTTGACAATCAATATATACATATGTATATATATATATATATATATATATATATATATATATATATATATATATAAATGTGTATTAAATTCAATCCCGCCTATTGATAAGTGGAAACGAACGCCCATCGAGTCCACTTTAATTATCATATCGATCTACCTGAACCGTGACAAATTTAATATATCTGTAATACGTATTCATTGTTATTAGTTATTTGTGTGTGAATATATATACATATTTACATATGTATATTATATATATATATATATATATATATATGTATGTATTAGTAGGTTGCGCTGAAAGCCGCTGTTCACGCGTAGATGGCACTAGGTGCATATGCTGTGGGCGGTGACACACGTCTCTCATGTCATTTTGAAGTGTGAACATTTCCCACTAAAATTCAGTGATCGGACGCCATCCTTTGTTTACACAAGTACTGTTCTATAACCGAATTAAAATGGAACGCGATAGTTGTTTTCCCGATATGGTGTTCACATAACACCATGTACAAAAAAATGTACCAAATAATTAGGAAACTCACTAGAGAGACTGGAGATCCTGATTTATCAGAGTAGTCGAAATCGCCATAGTATAAATTTTCTACCTACCGCTTGAAGGTTTTATCAGTCACTGATTCTTTTCTGTTTAACACATAAGTGTTTTTGTCGTTCGAATACAGTTTTAATTCTTTCCGAACTTCATGTAACCCCATATATAAAAAATACTAATTGTCTTCACACTTTCATCTAATAAAAACGGGATAGATATACTGATGGGATAGATCTACCCATTCTGTCGGCAATGTGTTAATATCTATACGCATGCAAAGCAAAATAAAGATTAAACATCCGTTTCATAAAATATGGAATGATATAAGTAATTAAATATTCTTCAACTTGTATAGAATTTATTTTGGAAATTTTCGCATATTTGATTTTTACATTCAAATATACGTTTTGTAAAGGTATTCAGAATATGAACTACTCATATATATATATATATATATATATATATATATATATATATATAAGGATCTGTCGAGTGCCTTATGAAAATTCCGATGTAATATTAAAAGCGTGCGGAATCGTGAGTGAAAATCATACAATGTCACTATTAAAACAATTTCAAAATTTAATACGTTTCGCATAGCGTTTACTCGCTATTTGTCTTTCCGTAATGTTTCGACTTTTATTCTTCCCCTTTCGTTACGTTTTATATAGAACCAGTGACGGCGGTGCGTACGTTTACCTTCAATTCAGTCGGTTTTATTTTTGTACAAATAATTAGATTATCTGACAGAAATTATTAGAATCATTCTTTGTTCTCGAATCTGACCGACATATGAATATTTAAGCAAATTTTTTTGAATTATCGACCGATGTTATTATACTATGTTATAAACTTCGGATTTTTTTTAATGTAAATTTAAGTAATCGTCATGGATGCATGAAGATATAAATATTTTTCTTGTTTGAGTTCAATTTGAGCAATAATGTTGTTTTATTAGTTAGTTATATTAAAGGGAATCAGACGAAGGAACTTTCAATGAAAGAATATAACAACTGTTAGATTTTTCTGTATCTTTCTTTTTAAGATGGGTGGTATTGACATCAGTGTGTACATATGAGACAATAAAAGATGATCAATGATAATTCTGTTTTCACAACACAGACCACAAAACATTTTCTGGTCAAAAATGTTTAATAAAAAATTATTAATCATTTATTAATTATATTAATTTATTTTTGATTATTTCTTATACAGTTAATCCTCCCATAACTCTGTACTCTCATAACATGGTTTCCATATAACGCAGAACACAAATTGCGATAGCCCTCCTACAACGCGGTACTCTTATAATACTGTTTATGTATAATAAAACTTAATTAACCTAAGCAGTCTCTCTATAGTATGACTTCTTCTATTACACTCTTACGATTGACATTAATGGTAATTATCCTGGTTATTTCATGCACGTACGTTGCAAATTTTTCAATCTCAGTCGTCAAGAAATTCCCCTGTAAATGAAGAAACGATGCAGAATTTCATAACCGTATTCATTATAAAGTGGTGCTCTGAGAATATAATTTTCATATGATACAGAACGAATCACCTTGATTTATATGTACTTACTTCTGAGTCTCACTTAAAGCGGTTTCCATATAACGTTGTACGAATTAATCGCTTTGTAGGAGAGTTAACTTTATACATTTCCATTGTCAACATATTCAAAGTATCAATCTTACAGAAAATTCAGGATTTCTCTTTATCTTAGCTCTCTGAGGACGATGGTGTTACCGTTTAATATGTGTGAATGACAATCTAAATTGATCAGTAATAATTTATTGGGTCGAAAAAAGTTTGGTGTGATTTGCGGATGTAAGAAATAACTCACTGGTGAAAATGGACATGTATTCTTCGACTCTATCTGATTGAAAGATTATCTGATGTGAAGCTGACTGCATTAGAGAATGTGATTATTCCATTTCTTTTTTATTCACTTGAGTTAGTTATAATTTATTGGACGCTAATGACCTCAGCTGTCGAAGCGCCCTACAACCGCAACAACCAACCTATACTTTAAAAAAAGAATTTATTTGAAAATAAGCCATATTTTTTATCAATGAATGTACGTTTTCGAATACTTTGAAGTTTTCAAAAATAGAATTCCTGCACTGAAAATGTGTACGGAGAACTTTATTGAAACCAGTAGGAACTATTAAAAAAAAGTCTGTTTCTGCGCGCTGAAGATTGCATAATCAGTCAAATAGTGATAAACTGAAATCAAAATTAACAAAAAAATATTTATTAACAACAAAACTTTTTGTGATATGCGGAGAGTGATTTTTTTGTAAAATTAATGCTACAAGTCTCAGTAAAATGTGCGCGAGAGTTATAGAGGTTTATAATAATTTTACAATAATTTTGTATAATAACAGTTCTTTATAATAATTTTGATATTATGGATGAATTTCTTGATTGAGCACGATGGCAGAGAGACATTTGAATTTCGTGGGTCTTTCGATAAGTTCGGAAAATTTCTATAATGTTGCTCAACTATTTATTCGGTAACGTCACGGCTATCAAATGTTACCTTTCAGAGTAGTATAGTGGAAATTTCAGCTAAAAGCGACGCTTTGTTAACGTTCTACAGATGTTTGAAGCGAACATTGTGGCAGTTGCCGCAAAAACGGGAAAAAACGAGCAGGTCTTTGTGCGTCGATTCGTTATCGATCCACCATTATACACCTGAGTCGAAGCAGCAGTCAAAGCAGTAAACAATGACTGGTCAAACGGTTTTGTCGGATGGCAACGTGATGGCCACTGTTTTTTTGAGATTCCCAAGGAATCATCCTGATCGACTGCGTAACGAAGGGAACAACGATAACAGTAATCTGTTATAGAACGTTATTGGACCGTTTGGAAGAAGAGCTGAAACAAAAACGGTTGAGATTGGCGCATAAAAAAGTACTCTTTTATCAGGACAACGTGCCGTCCTATAAACCGACCGTCTCAGTCGAAAAATTATACGAATTAGACTTCGAATTGATTCCTCGTCAACCCTGTTCTCCGAATTTGGCTCTGTGCTTGTTCTTTCTCTTCTCAAACTTGAATTTCTTCCCACCGAGACAAATTTCAAATTTGTGTTAGTTGGTTAGTTATTAGGACGCGCCCTACAATCCCAATAACCAGCCAACTAACCGAAACTTGAAAGTTTGGCTCGGTGGGAAGAAATTCTCGTCGAATGAGGATGTCATCGCAGCGATCAATGAGTATTTTGCAGACTCGCTGGACCAAATGTCCAGCTCTCAATCGAGACTATCTTAAGAAATAAAATAGATTTTTTTCCAAAAAAACAGGCGTTTAACTTGCTTTCTTACCATACTTATCGAACGACCCACATAATAAATTAAATGTTTATTTTTTTAACAACATATTATGTATTAATTTTCGAATCTGTACGAGTCCTGTATTTTTTTATGTTAATATTAAAGACATGAAGCTATGTCAAGTATAAAAATCATCTTCTAGAATCATTTTTTTCCAACGATGCCACGATTTTACAGTTCTGTGACAAAAAAGTGTAACGCCGGAACGTTCGATTCGAACATCTCCGCCACTGTACCCCAAACCAAACACGTTTCCGAGTTTTCGTTCCGTCGTATATAATATATTTTATTATACATCTATCACAGAACTAAAACACTTTTCATTTAGCCACCGACGACCCACTCGCCCTGCGACGCTCGTGTCACAGCGGCAGCTTCCAATCCGTCGACATGTTTGCAGAGTCGTTCGTTCGTTGTCTTGGTCGTTTCCGTACAACGACACGTACCGCTCACTCATTCTTCATTCAAACACACACACACACACGCACGCACTCACGACGGAAAGAATAGACGTTCCGACGGGTCGGTTCGCAGCGGTGGGTGTTTTTAATAATGGCTCCGTTATTATACTATTTGAGAGTTTTGTTTATGTTCGAACGACAAGTTCTTTATGAGACTTGCAATTATTTTACAACGTACGATAAGTAAACGTCACATTAACCGCCGGATTCTGAATAATTGAAATTTCGTTCAGCGAACACATTCGGTCTCTCCGCGTCGCTTTGTTTCAAACTCGCGCGAATATGCCGTGGCGTTGCCGAATAAACGGCGGAGCAACATTATAGAAATTTACCGAACTGATCGAAAGACACGCGAAATTCAAATGTCTCTCTGTCGTCGTGCTCAATCAAGAAACATCCATAATATCAAAATTATTATAGAGAACTGTTATTATACATAATTATTGTAAAATTATTATAAACGTTTATAACTCCCGCGCACATTTTACTGAGACTTGTAGCATTAATTTTACAAATAAATCACTCTCCGCATATCACAAAAAGTTCTGTCGTTAATAAATTAATTTTTGTTAATTTTGATTTCAGTTTATCACTATTTGACTGATTATGCTATCTTCAGCGCGCAGAAACAGACTTTTTTTAATAGTTCCTACTGGTTTCAATAAAGTTCTCCGTACACATTTTCAGTGCAGGGATTCTATTTTTGAAAACTTCAAAGTATTCGAAAACATACATTCCTTGATAATAAAATATGGCTTATTTTCAAATACATTTTTTTTGTAAAAGTAAAGGTTGGTTGTTGCGGTTTTAAGGTGCTTCGACAGCTGAGGTCATTGGCGTCCAATAAATTATAAATAACTCAAGCGAATAAAAAAGAAGTGGAATAATCTCATCCTTTAACTCTATCAGCTTCACATCGGACAACCTTTCAATCAGATAGAGTCAAAGAATACACGTCCATTTTCACCATAGAAATTTACCAAACTTATCAATCGACCCATGCACTATTGTTGTTCAATGATCATTTTAATCACTGTTAAGGTCCATTTCTCTGACAGCACTATATCTACAGTATCTTCTGTGCCTCGATACTCTGATACTAATGGCATTACTATCGAAATACACATAATCTGTAACCGAAATGATCAATGAACAATTATTGAATATTTTGATCAGAAAGGAATTTGTGATTCTTGAGGAGTAAAAATTCATTTGTGATACTCAAATATATGCCACTTCACAGATAATAAACATATACATATATATATATATATATATATATATATATATATATATATATATATATATATATATATATGTGTGTTTCGAATTGTCTGATTTATACCATGTATTAAATGCCACATGAGCCACTCGGTACATGCATAATATCGCCTCGTATATCTAATAAGAAAACATAAATAGAGACAGTTACAAGCGATGCTTTAGTTAGAATTAAATTTAATGAACTATTATATGTTTTAATGACCTGGGCCCCAGAATATAATAAATTATCGGGCAATTGAATCGAGCCTGAATCTCATTTATAACTAACCGTGCTTATATACATACGTGTATCATATACCTGCACTAATATATATATATATATATATATATATATATATATATATATATATATATATATATGTATATATTCGGACACGCTCGCACACATACACACATTCGAACACTCGCGTATAACAATGTATGTTTGAGGAACGGTCCTCGTTGTATTTACACGTTCTTAAAAGAGAACTAATTAATTACACGACGAATTAATGTAATTGTTTATGACCTTTTTTTTGTTAGTACTTAATTTCGATGATAAATCATCTGTGGTGCGTCGCCGTTGGTATTCTCTTCTTTATGATTCGGATGAAATATATTTGTTCTGCTCGCCGGAATTTAAATCGACGACAGATAACGTATTGAATTTTTGATCAGTGCTATTTAGTGGGACCGTTTTTTTTTTAATTATCTAAGAATAATTGTCGAACGAGTCTTAATGTATTCGTGTCGATTTATCATCGACATCAGTCTGTGTCAGTGTGTATTCTCATTGTCGTGTTGGATCGATGTCTGAAAAGAACGGATCGAGGTGTGTGTGCTTTTTCTTTGTGTCTCCTGTATTGTGTTAAGTAATGTTTTTGGTACTAAAATGGAATGTTTTTATTAGTAGAAGATTTGTATAATGAGACATTTACTTTGTTTCTAGTCAAGAAATACTTTTATATATTTTTAAATTCATGTTTTATTTCTTTATTCCTATATCAGTGATTTTCTTAGTGCATTTCCTTGGTAGTATTGTCTTAAGTAATGTTTTGTGTACTAAAATGGAATGTTTTTATCAGTAGAAGATTTGTATAATGAGACATCCACTTTGTTTCTAGTCGAGAAATACTTTTATATATTCTTAAATTCATGTTGCAAATATACATCTTTCTGCTACTCAGAGAACGCTGATATTCCTTGTTATCCTCTTATTCGATAGCGTCGCTGGCGAATATTATTAAAAAAATATCGATAGAAGCAGCAAATGTTGCTTCGATTCTCACATTTATTTCGAAACTAACCCGAACCCTGCTTCAATAAATGGTAGTTTACTGAACTTTGGCTCTGTCACAATAGAATGGTGTTTTTAATTATATTTTATTTTCTGGTAAAACACATGTCCTGTTCATACCGATCGCCAGTGTTAGGATTGATTTTGAGGTTTCGACTAATTAAAAATCCTTCTATTCGTTCGTAAATAGTACTTGAAAAATGATGAAAAATATGATGATCGAATATAAAAAATGATGAGTAATGAAAAATATTGGCGGTCGACTGTGTTTACTACATTGGTACAGGAAGTTTTAAAATGGCACCGAGATGGAAGAGCTAAACATATATATATATATATATGTAAAATTAATATTGTTGAAAAATTTTTTGAAAAGAATTTCATCAGTTAAAATTTAATTCTTTTTTCAATTATGTGTCGACTTTGTATATGATAAATTGATTATTAATTCTTTCAAAGAGAACTTTACATTTACTAAAAAAACGAAAAATGAAATGTTCCAAAAGTAAATGAATGGCATAAAAACAATTACATTTAGATAAGATCTCCTTTTTAATTATGGAATTATTATTATTCATATTTTCGGAATTATATTTAAACTGAAACTGCAATGATTGGTTGTATTGGGAGATTTCGAGGGTTGAGAGATTAAACGAATTGAGAGATGGAACTTTAAAATAAATTAAGCTGAACGATTGATGAAATTAGGAAACTGTGCAGACTAGTAGATTGAAATAAGTAGATTAATAGTAAAATAACGAGAGTTGATATAAAATTTGATCTTGTTATATTTTAATGACATGCATTTGTCAAGGTTATTTTTTTGATTAAAGAAAAATGCGATAAAATGGTTGTGTTCGAAAATCGGTGACATTTTTGAAATAATATATATATATATATATATGTATTGTATCTGTGTGAATGCGAATGAAGGCGAAAACCGATAAATAACTCGAGCGTACGTCCGTCCACATGTGCGTCCTAGAAGATAAAAATTCACCGACCACATAACAAGCCTCGCATTAATAACTGCGCTTAATGAGCAAGTTTTTGATTTGCTACCGATGACGATTATTATGACCGGTAGCAAACGGCAGACCGTTCCATAATTGCTTCTTCATAGCTGAAGTTAATGGGATGTAGTTGTGCACACCGCTGAAGACGTGACGCGTGGGCACTGGATGCACATACATGTAAGATGATGGAACGATTGGTGCACGTACTCTTCAATACGTTATATATATATATATGTATACATATATATATATATATATATATATATATGTATATACACACACACTAACATATATGTAATTTTATAACAGTTTTTTTTTTTATAACAAGGCCAGACTTATGGCTGACTTGGTGTTGATTTTGTACGAATAACGGCAACAATAACGTAGGTTTCGTTCGTAATTCATTCGACGAGATCTTTTAACACGACTGGGTAATCCTTCATAGATGGAGTACACACACAAAGTTACAAAAGACTAGAGAGATTTATTTTAATGTAATTTCTGTTTGAATAAAATTCTATGCAGCAGATTCTTGATTCAGATTAGTTCACAGTTTCTATGTAAGTCGATGAAAGAAGAAGGAGATGTACAAGGAAAGATTTTTTTAAAAAAAAAATACAGTTATTAGAAGAAAATGTATCACGGGGTCGAAAAGAAAGCGTGCGACTTTAGTTAAATTGAAATGATTTAATTTATAGCAAACGGTGTGATAGTTTAACAAAGGGTTTACTTTAAAAATGTTTAAAAACGATAGCGAATCAAACGAAAGCATTAATTCATTTTTTTCTGCGTATATTGTAAGGAGATGGCGTACAACTGTACTATTATTCAACATATTTGGTTGGTAGAAAAATAATTACTGTTTTATGATCTTCAAATCCATACACATTTTTCTCGGCTAGCTGTTTTAAGTGGACCAGTACTGGTTGGAAACCCCAATTTTTATTAACTTTAATTTTTATCTTTTTTCTTCGTTGCAAGGAGATATTATACAATTGTAATATTCTTCGACATATTAAATTGATAGAAAAATAATTGCTGTTTTATGACCTTCAAATTAATGTACATTTTTCCATCTTTGATCCAGAACTGTTGTATGACTAACGTCGAACTTTTGTGCAAGCTTTCGAATTGTTGTGCATGATTCCGATTCAACTAACGCTTTCAGTCGGTCGTTATGAACTGAAGAGGGACGACCGCGAGTTTCTTCATCTTCAAGGCTCTCGTCCCCAGCACGAAATTTTTAGAACCACCATCGCACCGTACGTTCCTCTTCTTTAACAGTACCCGCACCAGACCATCGTTTTGTTTACGAGCAGTTTCTGCTGCTTCACCGCCCGTTTCGAACTCGTACAAAAAATTGCTCTGATTTGCTTCTTTTCCATCATTCATTCAATCGACAAATCTGGAGCAAAGGTAATAATAAAATCAAAGTTGTTGTTATCAAAATTCAGACCGAAGAATGCACTCTAAAACGATATTAACATGAACACGACGGAACGACTGTGTCGATGAAGATTTCAGACCCTTCCTCTGGTTGGTTTAAAATAGATATCAGCCACGTTGTTATTATTTATACGTCACGACTGCGATCAAAGCTGAACAAGTCATTCCTGCAGCTTCGACACGATTTTTTTCAACTGAAATGTGAAAAGTATGCAGTATTTAATATACTGCTTTTAAGACATCCTCCTGTCCACTTCTATTTTGTGAGGTTATACCGACTGTTTGGCCACGATATATTGCGTTTTTTTTAATGTTAAGGTCGACGCTTGAAAATCATAAAACGATAAGAAAATATTTTAATTGAAAAAGGGTTGTGATTGATTCAGTTTAAAAGTACCAAATTAATCTTTACATCCGATATTTGACTTTTTAACTCATTTTGTTCGAAATTAAAAAATAAAAAACCTTAATTTATGATTTTTTCTTGCATAACTCCCTTTATATCAACTAGATTGAAACTTGTGTTCCGATTTAGTTATTAAAATGACATCTCTTCTTATGTATACTGAAATAAGGATAAAGTACTGTCAAACATTTATAGATTTTTATATTATGGCAGATTTAAATGTAGATAATTACAAAAAAAAATCTATAGGATACTTCAATTTAAGCTTCCACGCAGAAGTATTAAAAAAGCACAAAGATTAGAGAAAGAATGTTATCCTCCATTTGGTATTTTAGTATTGAACTGAACTAAAATACTAAACTGAAAATAACATGATGTTTCTTAACGCCTACGCCCCCTTCTAAGACATGTGGAAGCCTAAATTGAATCACCTGTATAAATGTTTTTTCAGGATAGATATATCCAAAAATTCGAACAGTCATGTGGATATTCAAAAGAAACAATAATAAATCCGAATTTTAATTAATTAAAGTTAATATAAAATTGGATGAACCTCTGCACACACACACACACTCAAGCACACATATACACACACACATATATATACACACACATACACGAGAATCCATCGCTGAATCCTAACATAGTCTCATTCTAACATCTTGTTCTCCGTTCGACAATGATCGTTAAGTACTCAATTACTGAGATCACATCTCGATGCGGTTGATATTTCTGCACCGTCCGAACTTATTTACTTTAAAATAAATAATTTTACGAGACCACAAATAGAAAAAGTATCTAAATAACAAACATCCGCCGTTCGAAAAAAAATCCCCCGTTAGGATCAACCTGTAAGATGTATTTGTATTCATTTATAGAGATGTGTCCAGTGTTTGCAAACATTTTCAAATTGATTTTTCTGCAGAGAGGGCACCCATCTATTATATACATATATACCGACTAGTATTTCTAGTTTTCTCGAGCGTAAGGAGTCGATGAAGCATATGGTTGATTGATAAAAAAGGTACATAGATACACACACACACACACACACATCATATTATAAACATTGTCCATGTCTCGGTTCGCTACGATCCCGATCGATCCGTATAGCATATGGTCGCCAGTTTGAATCTCGCCGCGGGCACATACGTTCATTATGTACGCGGAGGCTTATTAACAGCTCTCGACTAATCGATGTATAACTTAGTTTAAGTACTGATCCGTTTAAGTATAATGATCAAACAGTCGTATATAATTTTAATATATATATATATATATATATATATATATATATATATATATATATATATATATCAATCTAAGTTCAATGTCTTTTAGTGGACTCGACATATACTTGAAGTACAAATAAATAATCTGTATTGATCTCTCTCTCTCTCTCTCTCTCTCTCTCTATATATATATATATATATATATATATACATATGTGTGTGTGTGTGTGTATTGAAGAAAAATATATTTCGTACTGCACAAGTATTTTATGCTTAATACTTGCAGTTAAATATTAAAAATAAGTAAATGGGTAGTTTTGAAAAATGAATAAAATACGCGTTACTCGTTTTCTCACATTGATCATTTAATCCTGAACTTGCTAATATACAAGTTTGTTTCTCATAGAATATACTTGTTATTTTAACGATTTCGAATTAATTTAACTAATAAGCAGCAGCACATTTCGTGTCTGGCAATCGAATATAAACGATTAATTCTTTGAAATTTATGTACACTTCAGTTGTGATTTGTTTCAGTCCTGTGTACCACGATTCGAAGTTATGTTTCCTGTCACTATTCTCTCTTTTCTTTTTATTTCACTGCCGGCCGCGTATTCCAACATCTTCAAGTGGATACTAGCTGTATCGACCTGAAGATATCGAAAAATGAAATCATCGGTGGAAGAAAAAGGAAGAATAGTGACCTCGAAGACGAGAAACATGCTTTTGGACTTTAGTTACTGTGAAGTTCTTTTATATTGAATTAAAAACAGTGGCGATGTGTGAAAATGTCTCTAAGTTTCAAGTACAGGGGCGGTGAAAAAACGTTTCAGAACAGAAAAGGCATGGTGGATGCTATTCAGAATTTTATTATTAACCCCTTGATTGATTGAATTTCGATATGATCAAAGAATACTATTTATTCAGCTTAATTTTTTGTGTAAGTTTAACAGAGAAAAGAATATTTATACTCTGTTAAATATCATAATTCAATACAAATAATAAAAAGTAATAAACGAGAATCAAATGACAAATTAAACAATAATTCAATGGTCGTGTGGAGTAGCGTTTCTTAACCTTTTTGACGCGTGGCCCAATATATTTGTTTGTAATGGTTCCGCGACCCAAATGTTTATAATACAGAATTTTTAAAAACCTGTTAGACTGGAGTCACTGTATATTATATATATATATATATATATATATATATATATATATATATATATATAAATAAAATTCGACATATTTGATGATTACTTCTAGTGTGAAACATAAGTGCATTTCTATTGAAAGCTGCTCACGATTTTTTTTTGTGCACGATTTACGGTGTTTCTGATCAGCCTATAGTAAAAAAGAAAATTTTAAGCTGTATGGTGGCCGTCCCTAGCGGCAGAAATTGCCCCGACAACGGCCAGACTCGGCATATGTTAAAAGATCAGCTTATGACTCAGTAGGCGATCGCGCTATTCGTGCTCAAATCCAGGAATAGAAAAGGAAAGCTGCTCAGATAAATTTTATTTATAACAAATACTTCAATTTTAGTTTCGATTGATGGAATTCAACCATGAAAAAATGTAAGACTAGCGGTTTTAAATAGAAAACAGGCTGTTTCAAAATCATAAAAGTCACTCGAATAGTCTAAAAAAATAGTATATTTATTAAAAACTCTTACATAAATTATGAATACGATAATACAAGATTTTATTTACTGGTTTTGTTGTTGTTTACTTTTACTATTGGTCCGCTTGATTTATTAAACATTTCTGCATTTTCATCATCCGAATTGGTTTCTCGAGAATCTTCTTTTACTTTTATTCCAAAACAATTAAATTATAATATTCAGTACTTAACAGATGCATCTATTGTTTTCAGTTCTTAGAGAATGTACAAGTTTGTGTTGATACAGCATACATAGCATAACATATGCAGACCTTCTGTAATGTTAAAACTGCACGCACTTGTTAATTTAATAATAAGTGTATTTTATTTTAGTAATGATTAATGCAGATCCGATTCTGACTTGTGCTGTGTTGTATTGTGGACTGACTCAAATTTCAAACTCAATTGCTTTTGTTGACAGCACGAAATAGGCTCATGAAAACCCGTATCTATCAACACTAGCCAGCTATAACAATGCAATGTGCCTTCGTAGGCACCGGCCTACTGTCTACTGCTTTTAATTGTTGAATACAAATTTCTGATGCCGATGACACACACTCGGGTCATAATAGAGAATATTTCAGTAATAAAAGTGTTTATGTGGAAGGTACCAGCTATTTCACGACCCATTGAAATTTTAACGCGACCCGTTGGTCGAGAAACGCTGCTGTAGTGTATGAAACTTTTCGAAACATTCCGGTAAATGTAGAGGTGTTTGATATTTTTTTACACTGTCAAGTCGTTTCCCTTTTCATATTATTTTTTGAGCACAAGTGATATCTCTTTGCAGGATGTGCTTTTTGCCAGTGGAAAGTTTATTGTCAGGAAAGTTCCCCCCCCCCTATATATATATACATGACCGTGTATTATACAAGTACCAACCTCCTGTGATAAATATTTTATTCAAAACACAGTACTTTACTTACTTACTGTTGGTTTTGAATATGATATCGTCCAGTGTGTACATAAATGAAGTGTTTTTTATTTGGCTGTTTAACCGAATCGCCTTTTTCTGTTAAACAAAAATGCTACTGTTCCATTTTAGAATGTCTGTCGTGTTCAACGTCAAGTGAAAGATTTACGCTCACATTATATAACATGATTAATTGATTTATGTAACACAATAACTATTATTATTTTAATTAAACGTTTCTCGATGAATCGAACATGCACAAGATTCCTTTCTCCGTTTTGACAAAAGTATATGATTATATATATACGTGTGTATATATATATATACATACATACATACATACATGTGTAATAAATCACTCTCTCAGACCTGTTATCACATCGAGCGTTCATCGTCTCATCGCAACATTAGTAGAAAAAAGCGAGAGAACGAATGTGTGATCGCTAGATGGTACGATTACAACGCGAAAGAAAAAAAAATGGTAACATAACCTCGTTAAAATAAATTTAAAATTCGTGCCGGATCACTTACATTATCCGCGAGTGGTTCTCGGCGCCGCGTTTATTGCCGCAATACCGAATTCAGTCAGAGAACGAGTTGAACCTTTGACCCGCGGGGCTCGACAATAACATAGCCGTACATCTTCCTTTCGTTCTGCTCTTTTCGTGTCCGCGTCGCACTTTTTTTCCCCTCTTCTCGTTCGTTCGTTCGTTTGTTTCTTTCTCGCGTTGTGCGTTCGGGCGTACGCGTCAGAAGAACAAATAATGTTTGTGTGCGCGCGCGAGACGACGGGCCGCTGTTGAAATATTCGTCGTCGGTGTCGAGAGATCAGCTCTCCGTTTTCACTATATGTGTGCGATAATGGTTCACAGAATGATGTGTCGATTACATACACACACACACATCACATGCATATAAGCACTGTGAAAAATAAGATTTTCAAAATACCATTGGAGAAATCATGTGTATGATTATAAGGACATACAAATACATACATACATACATACATACATATATATATATATATATATATATATATATATATAATATATATATATATATATATATATGTTATATATATGATATATATATATATATATATATATATATATAAATAAGGGTGTAACATATGAAATTGCGGAATTTGTAGCAAAAACGCGCATAAGCATCGATTAAAAATAATCATCAATAATTGATTTGATCAGAAATGTTTTTGTTGTTTATGGGCCCGAAAATTTGTGAAAATCATTCAATATATTTTATCAATTTTATGGATATGTTTACGATAAACCAATTAGAGATTCATTATCTCGATCAACCATGATTTAAATGTAAACAAAATGACGTTCATAAGACTCTTACTGGAGTAGTAGTGTATGGTGTTAGGGTGTAACATGTGAAATTGCAGAATTTGTGGGTGAGAATTGGAACGCAATATTTTTAAGAAAACAAAATATATTTAATCGAAATAAGCTCGATCAGTTTCAATGGTCTTTTACCAGCGAGAAGTTAGATTGTTTATCCTATTTTTATAAAAGTCTACATTTTTAGAGCTTGTAAAGTCTTCGAATCCTTGAATCACTTCTGTTTGGTTTCAGAATTTTTTATTTCTTAAATAATATTCGAAATGGCGAAAAAGGTGATAGTTTGTCGGTGAAAGATCTGGCGAATAAGCGGGGCTGCGGTGAAATTTCATAATTTAATGGATTTAATTTGGAAATCGTGATTCGAGATATGTGTGGTCGAGCATTGTCTTGCAATAGTGTTGGCCCATGTCTATTGATCAGCATTGGCTGTTTCGTTTTTAATTTTTCATTCATAGTGTCGATTTCGAGAGAATATGAATCGGCCGTAATTGCTTTGCCTGGTTTTAAAAAATAATAATGGATTATTCTTTTATTTGTCCACCACACAATAACCATAAGTTTTTTTTGTGTAATGGCGCCTTGGGTGCGTGTCCAGGAGCTTCATTTGCATTCAACCATTGTCCAGATCTTTTTCTTTTGGACGGTATGAATGCCACCCAAATTTTTGAAAAGGTGCGTAGTGTGTACGATGACACCTCCCCAGCGTATACCATAGTGGTAAAAAAATCAGTGCTTGTTAATCGTAAAAAAAAATATGTGATCTTTTTCTGAAAAACCTTTTTCAAGCAGTTTATCCGAAATGATGGATTTAAAAATTAATCCAAATGCAGTTCTTCGTCTAAAATCATTTGACTAACGACCGTTTCTGTTAAACATAATTTCATATTCGAGAAGTTAATCAGTGGAAAACCGATTTTTTTTTAAAAACAGTTATACTTGTTATCCACGTTTTTTTTCATGTATCGAAAAATACAATTAATAAATTACAACAGTTGGTTGTTTAGCCTTTAAAAAAATGTCGGTCGTACTTTCTATTATAAATTATTGTTTCATAAACCATATCAACATATATGAGCAATAAATTGCAAATCTGAATTCAATAAATTTATTAAAAAAAACGATAGTTACTTTTTAATGCAAGTGTTTCTTTATAAAGAGAATTTATCAATTGATTAACCGTTTATACTCGGAGATTTCTTACACCTCACCTGCCAACAACTCGAACATATTTTTTAACAACATGGCAAGTAACAAATAGCTTTAAATAAAATGATATATCATTGTGAATAATTTCTTTATTCAAATGAAAATTCAAAAATACATTTATTAATTCATGTTTAATAAAAAAAAGAATATTATTATTTGTCAGATTTACGATTTCCCCTCTGAGGAGACGGTCGAGTGGAAAGGGTTCAACAAGTCTAAAAGAAATCGACTACACATTCAACCATTTTTTGATACCTCGACCGACATTACCAATAAATCGGATTCATCTGACTGACAAACAGCGCTCATCCTCGCCGTCCCTATCGACAGTCCTTCGTTCTAATTAAACCAGATCGTGTTTCATAAACATTAGATGGGATACGCGTACCGTACCCAATAGGATGCCTCGTTTACAGTCCGAGTCTGGTCACATTTGTGGCGTACGCAAACTTCTCGAGACACTCTGTGTATACGATTGTACGTGTTTCTATTTTTATCGTTTTTTCTTTCTGCGAAGACTGTCAGCAGGACTCGATATAAAGTCACAGACATTTTCATACTTGATGTGTGCACATAATTTGATCGAACGTTCGTTTTTATTATCCGTACACGTAATGGTTACAAAACTAGATCTCGTCTCGTAGGTCGTTTGCTTTATTCTGTCGGTCGTGTGAGAGGTTAAGGCCAGCTTGCATATACATACACACACATTCATATATATATATATATATATATATATATATATATATATATATATGTACGATATATGAATGTATGTACACATTGAGGGCCTGAGAACAATGGTACTCATAATCGCTTCAGGCGAACCACGACAGAACCAGAGTTGTCAGATATACATTTACATCATATACACACACATTGAATGCAAGCAAGTCAACTAACAACATTTAATAGATATATAAAAGTGTGTGTATGTATATGCATATATATATATATATATATATATATATATATATATATATATATATATATATATAGACACAGATGGTCCGTTTCGAAAAAGATTTTTAGTGAATGGATGCTGTGGGTGGAAATTGTTTTACCTTAATTATAATTAAAATTGTGATTGTTTTTGTAATTATAACTCGTTTTAATGTTTTTCTTTCGGTGTTTGTTTGTAGATGAGATTATATATATATATATATATATATATATATATATATACATTTATATATATATATATATATATATATATATATATATATATATCTTTAGAAAATTTAATACCGAAAATTCGATTGTATTTAAAGCTTGGATGTGTTTTAAAGCTTGATGTTTAAGTACTACATTTTCTGATCACAAAGAATTCAATAAATCGTTTCACAGTCAATTATTTCTTCTAGCACTTGATTAAACACTGTTTCTTTGATCTTTTAGTCACTATCAATAAAATATTTATCGAATATAAAAATGTGATGCAAAAAACAAGTCGGGGATTACCTGTTAGAGCGTCAAGATACTCCGCTCTGAAGATTGTGTTGCTTTTGAAATGTACACAGGTCTCTTAAAAAAATGAACGTTATGTAATTGTTGAACATTTTAAAAGAACCGCGCGCCGGCATGATTCATTTGTGAAAGTGATTAGGTCGACCTAAACAGACCTATTTACAATTATCACATGGCACAATCGAATCAACAAAAAAAAACCCATACACGAGGTGTTAATTGAATCTGAAATGTCTGACCGGTAGAGAAATTCGACTGACACGTCCGTAATCCGTTTTTCTTAGAAACACGACCGTCGTCGTCGTGTGTCCATGCATATACGCATATACATGTGGGACAAACTGGAATAGGTGTTCGTAGAGCGTACATGTTTATGTTATGCTGGGACTGTATTGTGCTCGTCACGTAAGTCACACGCCGTGGTGAGACGATGACTCAGTTTATGTTAAATATCAGGTCATGCAGACATGTCCGATCATAATCCTTCAGAAATAATAAGCATGTCGGGCCAAACATGACCCGTGACTCTGAATCAACTCGATGCATTAACGTGGAATTTCAATCAATTATAGTCTGACAGATTTTTGTCAACAGCTCCCTCGTATACATTCCATCATATATATATATATATATATATATATATATATATATATATATATATATATATATATATATATATACCGTACCTGCCTTTGATCTGATGATCTTTTGCTCATTAATTATTGACAAGAAATATGCATTTATTATACTTAATGATAGATGAGTAGGTTGGGCCGTGTGTGAAATAAATAAATAAAGATGCTGTATTGAAATCTGATTAAGAAGTGACTTTCGTATGGAATTTATGGGAAATTTGTTCAGTGTGTTATATACGAGACGCGTTTATTAAACTGGAGTCAGTTTTGTAATTACCGCCAATTACCTGATTCATGGACCAGCTATCAACAATTTTTTCGCTTGGTTCGGATTCTTGTTTGATGCCACACGTGTGCGATTTATAATGGATACAAGGATAAATAATCCTGCCAGCTGCTAGGTTCGTGCTGTGATTTGGTTTTTGTCAGGAGAAACCGATAGCGATGCTGAAATTCACAGGCAATTTCGTGAGGCGTACTGGCCAAATGTTGAATGACAGTAAGGTTAGCCAGTCGTGTCGTTTATGTGAAGAAGGACGAATCGATATTCATGACGAAGAGCGTATTGGCTACTCTAGTGCGAAGTGAACATGAAAATTCCAGAAAATCGTTTCAAAGTTTCACAATTATCTATTGAATTGCCAGAAGTTTCATAGTCAGTGATTTATGACATTGTGACAGAAAAGCTAGACTACTGTAACTGTATGCCAGATGGATACCAAAAATGTTAACCGGTGCACATAAGCAAGAAGCATTCGGCAAATCGATTGAAATCGATTTGAAATGTCAGGAAAACGAAAGATATCTTTTTTGACCATATTGTGATTGAATGTTAGCAAAGTAAGAGAGATCTTTTTTGACCATATACTGATTGAATGTTAGGAAAGTGAGAGAGATCTTTTTTTGACCATATTATGATTGGAGACGAGACCTGGACAAATATGTTGTATTTCATCACTATGAAAATGATAAAGAACTGAAGACAGGCATTATTAATTGGTTCAAGTAATTGGAGTAGTAGTTGTCAATCTGTAGTTCATGGACTTCTAGGGGTCCTTCGCTAATCCTGATTATAATATATGAATTAATTATTCTTTTAAAGAAGATATAAAAGTCATAAAAGGCTTAACCAGTGGTGAAGAAAACAACTTGATGGAGATTTATTCTAACAGTTCCTTTAAAATTATTGTTTAATGAAAATAATTTGATTGATTTCGGGTTACATTAACGCCCTGAGTACACATAATTATCAAACAAGGCGCTAAAATATTTATTCCTATTTGTTACAAGCTATTTGTGCGAATAGACTTTTTCAGCACTTTTATACACAATGTCAAAATATAGAAACAAAACTAAATGTAGAGCCTGATTTGAGAGTGCAAGTTAGCACAATTGAGCCAAATATTTCTGAATTTGTCTCAGTCAAACATCATCCTTCACAGTGACTTATAATTAATTTTGTTGTTCATTTATCGTAATTACAAGAATAAAGTTTAATTGTTTTGCTGATATCCATTCTTTTCACAGAAGATCTGCTCGTTTTTCTAGTGTTCCCGTACAGGAAACACAATCCTCCTTAAGATGGTCTGTGCCATTTTTCAGGTCAATATAGAGGTGTTCTGCATTCAAAAGATTGAGAATCGCTGTAATTGTGGGATAATTTCTTCGACGCGGGTTTAAAAGGAATCCTAGAAATCCGTGGGAGTCACTGATGACTCGTTGTAAAAATAATGTTTGTATCTAGATGTCTTTTTCCTGTAATAAATTATCACTTCTCAAGATAAAAATCGTGATTTTGCCTTGGGCAGGCACTGGATGATTTTTTTCCACATGAGGTTTTTTGAAATTTTTCCTGTTCAAATAAACAGAGGTCAGTAATTTGAAGAAGTTCGAATGAAGAATAGAACTTAGATGCTGGTAGTCTAGGTGCAAGATTCTTTAGGAACAGTCGAAGAAAAAGAGTCTACAAAGAAGAAAGGGAAAACAGCAAAATTTCGTGTAATAAATCATTTTTATCATTGATTGATTTTTTCTAATTACTGAACGTACCCTACTTTAGAAACACGGCTCGTATCTCACCTCAGGAACATTTTCAAATATAGACAAGAAAAAATATTCGATTTGTAAATTGTGCACACATTTTCCACATTCTTATATTATTATGGTTATTGCTATAAACGTTATTAAAAAAACATATATATTCCGCACAAACAAGTTGAGGTAGTCAGATCTGAGTGATTCTCATTAACATTTCAGGTTTCTTGACTTTGATGGCCTTTTTTTTTAAAAAAAACTGAACCGATAAGACTGCACCACTGTGTGCGGATTACTTGCAATTTTTGAATCATTCGCGTTTGTTGTTTTCTAAAATAGTTAACGGTTGTCTGTTGCATTTCTCGTTTTCAACACTTTCTCTGCTATAAACTCTGACATATTGAACTGTTGACCAATATGTTTGGATTCGAATTCGAGCTTCATGCATAATCGTTTAGCAAGAAAGTGATTGTCTCTCATGTTTAATGTTTGTCTCTAAAATGCAACATTTTTGACAAGATTCCCATCTTGTTGTTTTTGATTTTTATTTGTTTATTTCGACTCGTGTGCTAGATAACGATATTGTTCTGAATTTACTCATGTTTTTTTTGTATATTTCATCACAAATACTTTGCTCTGTACACTCATACTTTTTCATAAAGTTCAATGCATTTTCTAATCGTTGAATCCTGACATATTATAAAAATTTGTCAATATCTTCTTTTACATCGTGTGGAATTTTAAAATTTTCTGTACACAGTTTTGTTCTGAATTATCAGGACTAGAAAAATAAATAATGACATTATCAGTCTTGAAGTGATTTTAAAATATTTCATCAGAACGTAAGTTGTTCGTCGCCACTAGCATTCATGTTTTTAACGTTTTCATTGAAATCGATTTCATTTTAATTACCTTCTCATATTTTTCGAACGATAAAAATGTGCACAAGCATTCGACTGCTGATGTTGCTCTATTCTGTAGAACCAAGATATTTTAATTCTACTTTTGAAAGTTTCCAGAATCGAATAATCATATTTACTGAAAACAAATTGAAC
Organism: Acanthacorydalis orientalis; assembly: GCA_034766995.1. Lineage (NCBI taxonomy): Eukaryota > Metazoa > Arthropoda > Insecta > Megaloptera > Corydalidae > Acanthacorydalis > Acanthacorydalis orientalis. The sequence goes on along the minus strand of CM068316.1, from coordinate 2,515,211 downwards.
ACACTTTTCAATCATATGACAATTTACCGTATTAATTCTAATACTTAGGTTTGAAACAATTAGAAGTTGATTTTTATGTATTACATTAGATTGGTGCAAAAATAATTGCGGTTTTTATGTATCGAGTATAAAAACGCATATGTCAGTTAATAATTATATTTATTACTAACGGCCTGCGTACATTTCTCCCAGCGGTGAACAAGTTTGTTTATTCCAACAAGATAGAATTCTTGAGTCCTGGAATTAACTAATTCTTCGAAAGTGCTTTGAGCTGATGCTTGATCTTTGAAAACCTTCTCTCGTAGGAAATTACTCAAATGTGTGAAAAAATGATAACCTGTCGGAGTCAGGTCCGGAGAATAAAGTGGGTGAGATAAGGTTTCATAAGCCAGTTCATTTAATTTTATTAAATTCATTTGTAAGACTTGTGATCGGGCATTGTCATGAAGACGAATTGGTCCTCTTCAATTGAATAATGCTGGCTGTAAACGATATAATTTCTCATGCATTTTTTCAATTTTCTGACAATATTTTTCTGCTATTATCCAGTTACTCCATCCGCTTACACACATTTATTTTATATATATATATATATATATATATATATATATATAGGGTGATTCAATTCAGACATCCACATGAATGTGTTAAAAGGGGGCGCTGGAGTTAAGAATAATCATGTTATTTTTTATTTAGTATTTTATTAGGTTGGTGTAATATATGTATATATATATATATATATATATATATATATATATATATATATATATATTAGATTGGTATAAAAAAAGTACGATTTCTGTTTTGTGAAAAAATCCCTGTTAAATTTCTTTAAATATTCATATTCGTTCCCATTTGAGGGCCAAACTATTATGTTGTTGCAAAAATAATTGTAGTTTTTACGTATCGAGTATAAAGACAAATACATCAGTTAAAAAATATATTTATTAATCAAAATAGAGACCATTGGCTTGCACATACTGCTCCCAACGGGAAACAAGCTTGTTTCTTCCTACAAGATACAATTCTGGAGATTAACGAATTCATCGAAGACGCTTTGAACTGATGTTTGATTTTTGAAGACCTTCTCTCGTAGGAAATTATTTAAACGTTTAAAAAAATTATAGTCTGTCAGAAACAGGTCCGTAGAATAAAGTGTGTGAGGTAAAGATTCATGAGCCCTGAACATTTTTCAATCACAAACATTCGATATGATTCATGACTAGCGAATCCATTTGTGATATTCACTGCAAATGAAATCCACGAGTAGAAAATGTTAAACCTTTTAATTATATTCGGCATAAATTACATAAATATAATCTAATATTTATGCTCCGTCTGTGTGTTTTTCAAGAACGAATAAATCATCTCGCCGTGTCAAACTTTTCGTGATATTTAAATCGGAGCGTATATTCCTCCACGAGCTTAAAACGTCGATAGAGAGAGAAATATATAATTAGTGTACCGTAGAATTACCATTCAGTTTATAGAACCGCATAGATTTCAATTTAATTAAATGTGAATGAGAGACATTATATGCCCCATCGGCGTCGACAAATCCGAATGAGGCCCTGGCCACCGAGACAACATGTCCGACCAGCCTCTCTCCATACAGAGATTATAATTTCAAATTATCTGATAAAATGACTTGTAATTATGAGTCGCGGTGCTACTGGACAATAACGTCGGCTGCTATAGATACGCCGAAAAACGGTCGGTGTCTTCGGCAACACAATTGCATCCTGACAAGTTTAACGTTATTATTTATTGACCGTTGTCGTTCCTTTTTTTTCCGGCTCGTCTGTTTCAATCGACGGACTAGCTCGCTTCTAACTTATACTTAACTTGTTTTTATGGACGAAACACTAATATAATTAACACCTTGTTCGGATGAATTATTGACAATCATAATTAACGGTTTAATTATCGACGATGCCGTCTTCGCATAATAATATCTCTGTCGTGGGTTTGATGTTTGTTTAATGTGAATTATTTATTGCATATAAACACACACACACACACACACACACACACACACATATATATATATATATATATATATATATATATATATATATATATATATATATATACTGGATTATGCCATAAGTAAGATTATTATATAATTACATTCCGTAACCAGATAGGTGAGAGTTGCATCGATATAAATTGCTATAAATAGTAATAAAATCCTATAATGGTCACAGGCCAGTATGAATAGAGTCTGTTATGAGTAACAGTGGGACTGAACATGTTAGAATGACTGGTTAGAGGCCGTGTTCGGAGCACCCCAGTCCAGTGGCCTCCCTTTATTCGAATTAACTGAAAGCTCCTAGACCACCACGTTAATTGTGACACAAACCATGCACCCGTGTGCTTGTCGAACCACCCTTTGCATTTATCGCCTCCAGCATATTTCATTCCATCTATAAATTTATTTGTTACATCCGAATCGATGGAATTCCATTCTTCCTGTATGGCAACTTTTAACTATTCTTTGTTTCGAATGATATGTTTTTTTTTAATTCTTCTTCCTGTTTCGTCCCACGAATTCTCTATTGGATTCATATCTGGTGATTGTGGGGGTGTATGAAGTTGTTTTGGTACATTATACATATATAAGCCATTCCTTGACCTATCGTGCTGTATGCTTGAGATCTTTGTCTTGTTGGAAGAGAAATGATTCCCCAAGTTCGAGTTTTTGGGCACTAGATATTAAATTTTCCTTCAATATATCCAAATATACGTGTTGGTCCATTGTACATTCAATAAATTTCAAATTGCAAACTCCTGAAGCACTCATAGACCCCCAGACTGGAAGATTACTTCCACCATGCTTAACAGTATAACACAAATTTTTAATTTTCAACTCTTCGTTTTTTTCCCTCCATACCATAATCCTTCCATCAGAGCCAGAAACATTAAATTTCGACTAATCAGTGAATAGAATTGATTTCCAGAAGCATGGACGCTTATTAACATGTACTTTTGCAAATTCTAATCTTAGTATTTTATTTTTCTTACTTATATAAGTCTTTTTCCTGGGTACACGTTCGAATACACTGGGTACACTTACTGTTTCGGGTACAATTTCTATTTTGTATTGATTTTTACGCATGTTTGTGAGCTCGGATGCACTTGTTTTGAGATTTTCATGTATAGTTCTGAGAATGCCTCGTCTGTGTATATTTACCGATTTTCTCGGTCGTCCAGAACGAGGTCTATTTTCAATTGTTTTCAGTTTTTTATGTTTATTTACTAGATATTGTACTGTTGCATGTGGTTTTGTGACCGTTTTTGCTATCTGCCTCAACGATTGTCCTTCAGATCCTAAACTAATAATTAATTCACGAATTGGCAAAGGTGTTTCCATTCAAAGGCCTATATATTTCAACCACACTAAGCGAAACCAAATTGGAAACTGATACCCATTAGCGCACTAACAACCGAACAAGTACCAGTAAAATCAGGACTTCCCGACGACAAATGAGTAAATTCCATAGAATAATACTGATTGTATGGAAACTTTTTTGACGCCTGTTAGTGAGATAGCGGTTGTTTAACATAACATTAGTTTTTAAATAACGTATAAATGTGGTTAATTTCATGGCGGCTCATTAGAGTTACTATTTAGGTTACAATCAACCATAAAAAGTTTTTTTAAAAATTTAAACAATTCAGAATAAAATAAGCGAAAATGTTTGTTACAGCTGGCTGTATGGGGACTTTTTTGATCCAGTGTATATCTGAATACAATAGAACTGTTTTCCTCAAGGGGTGCAAAAAATTTGTTATTGAAGTGCTGGACAAGAAGCCCATGACTCATATTTCACTAGTTTAGATCTTCAGTGAATTAAGACCTTTCATAGAATGTTTAAATGAAAGTCTATTCGACTGAAGAACTTAAGGTATGAGAAAGCAACCTCGTACCAATCATATTTATTATTTACGGTTCCGAATCCTGTTTTCAGTTGATTTATGCTCATTTCTCGAAATTTGATAAAAACAATGATTACTAAGTCATAGGATAATAAAGAAGACTCAATCAACTATCAGTCCATTTGACAATTCCGAACGTGTATTGATTGCTTTAAACATAATTCGACGATTTAAAATCAGCCAATCAACCATAAAAAGTTTAAAAAAATGTCAACAATTCAGAATAAAATAAGCGAAAATCTTTGTTACAGCTAGCTGTATGACGACTTTTTGTGTATCTGTGCGAAAATATTGAACTAAATAGATAGTTTAGATAAAAAGTGTACAACAGACAAGTTGTTACACTAGTTATGTGTTTGAAACGTAGGTATTTTTCTATTAAAAGAAACTGCACATAAATTTTTGCATAGTAATATGTATATATATATATATATATATATATATGTAAAGTGTGTATGTGGTTGTACATTTGTTGAAGATAATTTCTATTTAACAGTAACGTGAATCCAATTTGCTTACAAGCCGTTGATAAAAATCAGCGTGTAATACAGAGACGACGAAGAAGAGCCGAGAGCGCGTTTGTGTTCCCATCGCCGTCGACCACTTTTTTATGTCGACATTCCGTGGTGCTAATTTCATGCCTACATGATTTTTCTTGTACGTTATACGAGAAGAAATGTGTTAAAATTGAAAGCGGCCGCTGTCTTGCGGTTTTTCTGCTACTTCTTCGTCACTGCATCGTCTGCGTCATTCGCGCCGTCGTCCGAACCGAAACGAGCGAACAGGTAAAACGAAAAACGAGAACGATGACAGCACGCGGTCGCCGTTGTCTTCGCCGCCGCTGCTGCGACACCGGCTTAAGAGAATACACGAAGTGAACTGATGTACTTTAATTAAGATTTTGTGCGACAGCGTGCTGGAAAAAAGTATAATTCGCTGTGACGCAAATTTCGAATTGTTGGTGACGGTGATGCTCGTCCGGCCCGTTTTCTGTGTCTGTCCCGGCGGTTGTGCGAGGAGGAGACTCGGCACCGTTGCGTTCCATTCGAAACGTTCTGTCGGATTCGAATCATTTTCCGAATTTCTCGCCTAGATAAGTTTCCGGTTTTTGGAAATAATAAACAGATTTTGATAAATGATAGCGTGTAAAATATCACTTACAAGGAGTGGGCGCCGAAGTGATGAACTCGAATCTCCAGAACTGTTCGATGACTAACGCCTAACTTTTGTGCAAGCTGTCGAATGGTTCTGATTCAACTAACGCCTTCATTTGGTCGTCATGAACGGAAGAATGATGTCCGCGACCTTCATCTTCAAGGCTCTCGTCCCGAGCACGGCGTTTTTCGAACCGCCATTACACCGTACGTTCCTGAACAGCACCCACGTCGAAAGCATCGATTATTTTACAAGCTGTTTCTGTTAATTTACATGCCGCAATTATTTTTGCACCAACCTAATATTAACCGTACGAAATACTACATGCACAGATGTTTATATTAACCATTTGAGCCCAAAGCTCCTCATCTTACTACCACCGTGACCCTGGGCTCCTGAGCAATATTTGACAAATTATCCACATAATAGTATTTATTTATGGCATAAAAAGGTAATATAATAGATGAAAAAACAAAAAAAACATATATATATATATATATATATATATATATATATATATATATAGTCTTCTCTTCTTGTACCATGCCCCATCTATTTCTATTTCAGACTCTTTACTCTTCTTATACATCTGTGACTCCTGTCTGTTTTCGAATCCATTCTATTCTTTTTCTATCTCTTCTTGTTATTCATAGCATGAATTTTCCGTACTTCTCTGTTGTTTGGAATTTTTTAATGATTACATATATATATATATATATATATATATATATATATATATATATATATATAAATATATATGTATATATAATACATATATATATATATATATATATATATATATATATATATAAAAGAAAAAGAGAAGAGAAAAAGAGATGTATCAATTTAATCAATTTAGTTTCACAATCAGATTGTTTATCTTTTCTGTCGTGAAATCTATTATACAACAATATGAATTTATTTAATTTCACCGACATATTTATGTAAATTTTGTTCCAGGTGAGCGTTAATTAATTTCAAATTTCGATCCAAACGCGACATCGAAGAAAGCAGACGTGCGAACGGTGAAAACGTTAGGTAAGATTCTAATCGATCCGTCCAATTGTTTTCGTTATAATATCATCTGATATGTCATCCTGTTTATTTATGATATCCGATGAATCTTGATACATAGAGGGAAACGTATAACTTATCTATGATTATTTCTTGAATGCTACTCGGACGATTTATTTAATTTGTGAGTAGATTAGAACCGTGTTCGTTTAATTATGCATATAATTCAGATTGGTGATAGGAATCTTTGCCTTTTTTCCATCATTCATTGTGGTATAGAAAAGACTACAACTGTTATTTT